>CM056050.1:20822704-21507704 GCA_029574335.1 Rana kukunoris
TGCGATGAAAAAAAACGTCGTTTTTTAAAACGTCATTTAAATTGATCGTGTGTGGGCAAAACGTTGTTTTTTGTCTTAAAAAAAAACGACCAAAAAAAATTCCAACATGCTTGAATTTTTTGTCGTTTTTCAAAACGTCGTTTTTTGTTTCACAAAAAGTCACCGTGTGTAACAAAAACGTTGTTTAAAACAACGTTCTTCAACCCGCGCATGCCCAGAAGTTAGTTATGAAGCGAGCTTCAATGGAAAAGAGTGGTGAACGTAACCTTGCTTTTTGTGAAAAAACGATGGTGTGTATGCAAAATCGTCTTTGAAAGTGACGTTTCAAAAACGTCGTTTTTTACTTCACAGAAAACGTCGTTTTTTTTTTCATCACAAAAAAATGATCGTGTGTACGCGGCATTAGGCTAGCCACAGATGTACAGATATCTTATTGAGAACGGTGGTTAGTGTAACACATTTGCATCATATGCCCCACCCTTTTAGATTGTAATCAAATAAGTTGGGAACAATGAAATACTTTTATTGTAGGCAAAGAACACACACCCTACCATGCTCACCGTTATGTGGGCCATAAAGATTTAATAAGCAAAAAATTAATTGTCTAAACCCAAAAGTGCCTTTTTAATCATTGTGTTTATTATTATTATTATTATTATTAATAATAATAATTTTCATTTATTGAAAACACTAAAAGATGCCTTTTGATCATTGTGCTTTATTTATTATTTTTATTATTGTTATTAATAATAATAATAATAATTTGTATTTATTGTAGATGCTAAAAGACACTTGTTGATCTTTGTGCTTAATTTATTATTTTTATTGTTATTATAGATTTTATATAGTGCCAACAGTTTATTTTTATTACTATATAGGTTTCATATAGCGTCAACAGTTTATTATAATTATTATTATAAATTTTCATGAATTGTAATATTATTATTATAATTTATATTATTATTATTAATAATAATACTATTACTACTATTACTACAATTATCATTTGCTTAATTTTTTAGTTATTTTTAGTTATCTTAATATTATTATGATTATTATTATCATCATTACAATACAGAATTTATATAGTGCCAACAGTTTTCACAGCACTTTACAATGTAGAGGGGGGGGACAGTACAATTACAATATAGAAAGGATAGGAGTATCATTACATTTTTTTTTTTTTTTTAGTTGTTTTATTTATTATTATTATTATTATTATTTTTCACATACATTTTTATTAGATTTATGGGGCCAGATTCAGGTACACGTACATTTGCGCAGCGTATCCGAGATACGCTACGCAGCCGCATTTTACCAGGCTCTATGTCGAATTATGGTAGATTTTTGCCCGTACGATATGGCGGCGTAGTTTATTTCTCGCCGCGTAATCGAAATACGCAATTAGGGGGCGTGAAGCATTTAAATTAGGCGCGTCGCCGCGGCGATCGAACTGCGCATGCTCCGTTCAGAAATTTCCCGCCGTACATTGCGCAAAATAACGTCGATACGTCATTCGTTGTTTGAGTAGCATAATTAATTATTGCCTTAGGCATCAAATTACGGTAAGTACTGTAGACCTGTTAAGGTAACAAGAGGTTCAAACCTTTAAAGTTCTATATATGTAATGACCAGTAAATATATAACAACCATAAGGTTTCAATATTATTTATTATTATTATTACTACAATTATAATTTTATTTATTTATTTTAATATTATTATTTAATTTATTTATTTTCATGTACATATATAGCATCACCAGTTTACTCAGAAGTGAACGTTACATATACATTGTACATTCACATCAGTCCCTGCCCCTCAAGAAGCTTACAATCTAAGGTCGCTAACTCACATTCATATACATACTAGGGCTATGTCTTTGGAGTGTGGGAAGAAGTTGGAGTACCCGAAGAAAACGCACACAATCAAAACATGCAAACTCCATGCAGGTAGTGCCGTGGTTGAGATTTAAACTGACGATCCTAGTGCTGCTAGGCAGAAGTGCTAGCCACTGTATAGCCTACTAGCTATTTTAATATTATTATTATTATTATCATCATCATCATCATCATCATTGCATTTATATTTTATTTATTTATTTTATTTGAATGTTATTATTATTATTATTATTATTAATAATATTATTATTATTATTAATATTATTATCGTTTTTTTATTATTATTTTCTCTTTAAAAAAATGTATTGTAATAAAAAGGTCATTATTAAAAGTGTATTTCTAAAAAAATAAAAAAATAAATAAAAAAATAATTTGCCCAGTGAAAACGCATATACATTCGTTCTTTGCGAATGGGGCAAAAAAAAAGTTTTCAGTCTGTTTCCTGTGTCGGTCAAATGTTTTTCACTCATTTAAAATAGAAAATACTGCATTTGACCACTAGAGGGCACTAACTATTGCAAAAAATGCCTTTGATACTTAGCACCATCTAGTGGCCAAATGTGGTATTTTCTGTTTTAAATCAATAAAAAAAAAACATTCATCCAGCATGGCAAATAGCCTCTTACCATAAATTTTTTGCCCCATTTACAAAGAAAAAATATACATGCTCTTTTGGTGGATGATTTGTTATGTGAATTATGTTTGAATGCGCCCCCTGTAGTGTAACAATTTTTGCAGTTAAAGCGGATCTACCACCTTGGCTCCAGAGACGCAACGTCCCGGAGCTCCTAGCCTGGCCGCTGACATCTTCGGGCGGCTGGCTTGATTGCTGGCTGCTTTCATTGACTGGGCTGGGGTGACATCACTCCTGTGCATGCACATGAGTTCGGACAGATTTGGCATTGCCAAATTTGTACAGTGAGCTGTGTGTCCGTAGGACAGGCAAGAAGGTAACCAATGCAAAAGAGACAAAGCACGTCTCTTCTGCATTACAATTCCTGCCTGTTCGCCCGACTCAGAGCATCATAACATATATCATCATGAATTGTAGTGTGTTGCAATGCATGTACAGTGCCTTGAAAAAGTATTCATACCCCTTGAAATGTCCCACATTTGCACATCTAGAGAGGACATTTTTCCCATTCTTCTTTGCAAAATAGCCCAAGCTCTGTCAGATTTGATGGAGAGCGTCTGTGAACAGCAATTTTCAAGTTTTGCCACAGATTCTCAATGTGATTTAGGTCTGGACTGTGACTGGGCCATTCTAACACATGAATATGCTTTGATCTAAGCCATTCCATTGTAGCTCTGGCTGTGTGTTTTGGGTCGTTGTCCTGCTGGAAGGTAAACCCCCCCCCCCCAGTCTCAAGCCTTTTGCATACTCTAACAGCCATTCTCAACCAGGGTTCCTCCAGAGGTAGCTAGGGGTTCCTTGAGCTGTGGATGATTTACCTCCTGTTTGATGGTGCCTACATAGTTCAGAGCCAATTCCACTTGGAGGAGCCAGTGGTATTACACCAATGATCTTCATAGTTCTCTGTAAGGGGGGCATTCTTACCATTACTGTAAAACAAGGCATTCTTCTTACTGACCACCAAAGTAGGGGGCATTGTTCCCACTGACCCCCAATTAATGGGTTTTATCAGGGGTTCCCCGAGACCTGAAAATTATTTTTAGGGTTCCCCAGCAGTAAAAAGGTTGAGAAAGGCTGCTCTAACAGGTTTTCTTCCAAGATTGCCCTGTATTTGGTTCCATCCATCTTCCCATCAACTCTGCCCAGCTTCCCTGCTGAAGAAAAGCTTCCCCACAACATGATGCTGCCACCACCATGTTTCACCATGGGGGTGGTGTGTTCAGGGTGATGTGCAGTGTTGGATTTCCACCACACATAGATTTTTGCCTTCAGGCCAAAAATGTTGGTCTCATCTGACCAGAACACCTTCTTCATGTTTGCTGTGTCCCCTCATGGCTTCTCGCAAACTGCAAACAGGACTTCTTATGACTTTCTTTCAACAATGTCTTTCTTCTTGTCACTCTTCCATAAAGGTCAGATTTGTGGAGTGTGCAACTAATAGTTGTCCTGTGGACAGATTCTCCCCCCTGAGCTGTGGATCTCTGCAGCTCCTCCAGAGTTACCATGAGCCTCTTGGCTGCTTCTCTGATGAATGCTCTCCTTGCCCGGCCGGTCAGTTTAGGTGGACGGCCATGTCTTGGTAGGTTTGCAGTTGTGCCATACTCTTTCCATTTTTGGATGATGGATTGAACAAAGCTCCATGAGATTTTAAAAGCTTGGGATATTTTTTTTATAACCTAACCCTGCTTTATACTTCTCCACAACTTTATCCCTGACCTGTCTGGTGTGTCCTTGGCCTTCATGATGCTGTTTGTTCACTAAGGTTCTCTAACAAACCTCTGAGGGATCCACAGAACAGCTGTATTTATACTGAGATTAAAGTAGACTCTATTTACTAATTAGGTGACTTCTGAAGGGAATTGGTTCTATTAGATTTTAGTTAGAGCTATCAGAGTAAAGAGGGCTGAATACAAATGTACCCCACACTTTTTATTTATTTAAAAAAAAATTGAAAACCATTTATAATTTTCTTTCCACTTCAAAATTATGTGCCACTTTGTGTTGGTCTATCACATAGAATACATTTACATTTTTGTCTGTAACATGACAAAATGTGGAACATTTCAAAGGGGTATGAATACTTTTTCCAGGCACTGTATGTCAGAGGTGTGTTGGTCCCGTGTGCTACTGACAATTAAAGGCACACATGCGTTAGTAAACATTTTAGAAATGGAAAGTTTCCGCAACTCCACACACCAGAGAGGGGCAGATGGGTCCTACGTGTTCCTTCTGCCTTACCTGCTAACAATTTTCTTCTGAATGTACATTTGTGCAGCTCAGTGATCATTCTCAGTGTGGCTTGTGTGACTTTTCACACCGGGCGATGTGCTTGCGGGATGTTAGAAAAAGTCGTGGCAACAGCACCTTTGGGGTGGTTTAGGAGTGATGTATGCGGCGCTCCAAAAACGCCCTGCCCATTGAAATGAATGGGCACCGCTTCCAAACAGTGTTGCCAACGTCAGTAAAAAAATGGTCGCTTTTCTCCTGCCAGTAAATGTCAGTAAGAGGAAAAGGTTGCCAGTAAAAAATATGGCTGTGACGCTCGACTTGGAACTGCGCATGTGCATTTCGGTTCTGGAGCTGGCCGAGACCATGTGAGTGCCTACTACAGTGTGCCAACAGGTGAGGAGCCTGGACGAGGTGCTTCCTGAGCATATTATGTGATGGCATGGTGCAAGGGAGTAGAGCCGAGTGTCTGCTGGACAGGAGCAGGACTGTCAGTTAGACTGCCGAAAAATTTGTTGTTTTTGTTTCATTCTATTTTTGCATTTTTTTTTTTGAAATTCTGAAATTCTGGAAATTCGAAAATTCAGGAAATTCTGAATTCCGAATTTCCAAATTTCCAAATTTCAAATTTACGAAATTCAGAATTTCCAAAAAAAGCAAAAAAAAAAAAAAAAAAACGGATGAAACGAAAACCACAATTTTTTTCGGCAGTGCACATGCAGACAGGAGCAGGACACTCGGCTCCACTTCCTTGCACCATGACATCACATGACATGCTCAGGCAGCACCTCCTAAAAATTCGGAATTCAGAAACTTCCCATTTTGGAATTTTAGATTTTCGAATCTGATGCCGCGTACACACGGTTGTTTTTTGTCTTGTAAAAAAACGTCGTTTTTTCTCATAAAAAATAACGACGTTTTTCAAACTTCATTTTAAAAAACAACGTTGCCTACACACCATCGTTTTCTGAAAATGCTCTTGCAAAGCGCGGTTACGTACACCACGTTCGACGGCACTCTGTTCCATTAAAGCTCCCGTCTCATAACTTGCTTCTGAGCATGCGCGGGTTTAAAAACGTTGTTTAGCCCACACACGATCATTTTTTATGACACAAAAAACGACATTCAGAAAAACGACATAAAAAATTCAAGCATGTTCGAAATTTGTTTTGCCCACACACGATCATTTTTTAAAACGTCGTTTTTTTTTTATCACAAAAAAACGACCGTGTGTACGCGGCATAAGATTTGGAATTTTTGAATTTTAGATTTTCGAATTTCCGAATTTCGGAAATTCAAAGACATGAAAATTAGGAAATCCGAAAATTGAAAAATTCGGAAATTTCGGAATGAATGAATTTGGCAAAATTTTTTTAAAAAACTAATTAGAAACTAAACAAATTGCACGTGTTTACTGTCAGTGCTGTTTGGACTGGAGTGGACTGAGGGGACCACCTGGCATGAAGAGAGACGGTCACTGTGACGCAGGAGGGGACGTGTCGTGTCGATGACATGTCATCATCGTCTGTGCTGCTGCACACTGCTGTCAGTGTCACTGTGATGCCGCATACACACGGTCCTTTTTTGTGATGAAATAAAACAACGTTTTAAAAAATGTCATTTAAAATGATCGTGTGTGGGCAAAACATTGTTTTATGTCTTCTGAAAAACGACAAAAAAAAAAATTCGAACATGCTTAAATTTTTTATGTCGTTTTTCAGAATGTCGTTTTTTGTGTCATAAAAAATGATTGTGTGTGTGCTAAAACGTCGTTTTTAAACCCGCGCATGCTCAGAAGCAAGTTATGACGCAAGCTTGAATGGAACAGAGTGCCGTCCTACGGGTTGTACGTAACCGCGATTTGCAAGAGCATTTTCAGAAAACGATGGTGTGTAGGCAACCTCGTTTTTTAAAATGAAGTTTGAAAAACTTCATTTTGTTTCATGAGATAAAACAACATTTTTTTACATCACAAAAAGTGATCGTGTTTTACGCAGCGTTAGATTTGGAATTTTCGATTTTCGAATTTCAAAGATCCGAAAATTCGGAAATACGAAAATTGACAAATTCGGAAATTTCGGACTTAACAAATTTGTCAAAAATTTCTTAAAAAACAAATTAGAAACTAAACAAATTGCACGTGTCTACTGCCAGTGCTGAAGGGACCACCTGGCATGAAGAGAGACTGTTACTGTGACTCAGGAGGGGACGTGTCGTGTCTATGACATGACATCATCGTCTGTGCTGCTGCACAGTGCTGTTAGGCCTCGTACACACGAGGGGATATGTCCGCTGAAAACGGTCCGATGGACCGTTTCAGCAGACATCTCCGCTCGTGTGTATGGGCTAGCGGACAGATTTCTCCACCCGACAGATTTCAAAGCATGCTTTGAAATCCATCCGGTGGGAATCTGTCCGCCCGACATGTCTGCTGGTTAGTACACTTACCAGCAGACATGTCGTCCCCCACCGCCGCCGCGCCGCCGCCGAATGGATTCGGCGCATGCGCGGAAGTGTTTAACTTCCTGGTGCAGTGACGTGGCGGTGACGTGGCGGCGTCAACGTCACCGCCGCGTCACCGCGCCGTCCGGCGGCGGGGAATTTGATCCGATGGTGTGTACACGCCATCGGATCAAACTCCCGATCAGACATATCCGATGGAAATGGTCCGCGGACCGTTTTCATCGGATATGTCCGATCGTGTGTACGAGGCCTTAGTGTCACTGTGAGAGTTTTTACGTGTGTGTGCTGCCCATTCTAATTACTTGTCCTCCTGAGTCCTTGTCCCTGATTTACTGAATTACTATATCGAAAATAAAATAAGAAATATGTTTTTTGCCTTAATATCTACCTTAAATCACATTTCGAATTACATATTGTACTTGTTTGTAACCTAAATCGACTTGTAGCCTAAATACTAAAATTTGCACTTGAAACTGTAATTTTGTAACTTTTGGAAACGCCAGTAAAAACTTGGCTGTGCCAGTAAATTTTGAGTGTTGTGTCAGTAAATTTCAGTCTGGTAGGTTGGCAACACAGCTTCCAAAGCACCTGAGAAAGCGATTCGGAAGCGCTGCAACACGGGTGTTTTTAATCTCTTCTGTTAAACAGCGGTAAAAAGCTTCTAAAACTAGCGGCGCAGTACCGCCAACGCGGCTGCGGCTCAGTGTGAAAGTAATCTTTGTCTGACTTAAAGCGGAGGTCCGCCAATTTATTTTAATTTTTTTAAAGTCAGCAGCTACCAATACTGCAGCTGCTGACTTTTAAAATAAGGATACTTACCTGTCCAGCGCCCACGAGATGTTGGCACCCATAGCCGATCTCTGCCTCGACTTTGAGGTGCTGCCGCCGCCATCTTCGGTAAGGGAATTAGGAAGTGAAGCCTTGTGGCTTTATTTCCTGGTTCCCTACTGTGCATGCGTGAGTCGCTGCGCAATGCCACTGGTCCCTACTGTCTTCTGGGACCCGTGTGTCTCCCAGAAGACAGCGAGGGGTGCCGGACGTGGCGTAGATTCCTGCAGCTAATGCATGGATCTATGCCCGGAAGTGGGTGCAAATACATGTCTTAGACAGGTGTCTGCTCCCCCTCCCCCTTGGAAGGTGCCAAATGGGACACTGGAGGGGGGGAGGAATCCGGACAGCAGAGGTTCCATTTTTGTATTGACTTTCATTTTAATGTGAAAATATACTACATCCCCTCACCTGCCGATTTGCTACAAAGCTGCAATGGTGCAGTATGATCACTGGGGGAGAGGAGACTGAGGAGATGCTTCCTCCTGCCTGCAGCAGACTGATGACATAATCTTAGCCTAAGCAAAGTCACTGGATTGGAGCTGGAGAACGGCTTTTTATTGATAATAGATACAGTTTTTGTAAAACTTCATGTTACTGTGACTTGCTATTTATAATACTGTGACTTGTCATGATGAGACTAAGACCTGTCATGACGATGCTATGATTTGACATTACAATACTTTAACTTGCCATCATGATACTATGACTTGCCATTAAAATACTACGACCTGCAATGACAATACTATGACTTGCCATCAAGATACTATGACTTGCCATGATAACACTATGACTTGCAATGATGATAGTGTTACTTGCTAAGACGATACTCATGATTATTCTGTGACATGTCACGATAATACTGTCACCGGTCATGACGATACTTTGATTTGCCACAAGGATACTATTACTTACCATGATGATACTAATGATATCATGATAGCAAGTCATAGTATTATCATGAAAAGTCATAGTATCATGATGGCAAGTCATAGTATCGTCATGACAGGTCATAGTATTATCATGGCAAGTCATAGTATCATCTTAGCAAGTCACAGTATTATCATGATAAGTCAAAGTATCATGATGGTGGCAAATCATAGCATTGGCATGACAGGCCACAGTATTATCATGGCAAGTCATAGTAACATCATAGCAAGGCACAGTTTTATCATGACATGTCACAGAATAATCATGGCAAGTCATCGTATCACCATGACATGACTATGATGATATTATGACTTGCCATCATAATACTGTGACCTGTCATGACAATACTATGATTTGCCATGATGATACTATGACTTGCTTAGACGATATTATGACGATATTATGACTTGCCATGATTATTCTGTGACATGTCATGATAACACTGTGACCTGTCCTGATGATGCTATGATTTGCCATCATGATACTATGACCTGCCATGATAATGCTGTGACTTGCTATGAGAATACTGTGACTTGTCATGATGATACTAAGATTTGCCATGACGATACTGTGACCTGTCATGACTCTACTATGGCTTGCCATGATGATTGTTGTGACTTGCTAAGTCGATACTATGTATGAAATTGGGTCAGATCAGGAACACCCCCCCCCCCCCCACGCGGAAAACAGACAGGAAGGCGGTGATCGCCCCTGCGGGAGACAGATGGGAAGGTGGCGATAACCCCCCCCCACAAGGGAGATGGATGGGAAGGTGGCAATCAGAGGCCTCCTTACCTTAGGAAGCAGATGACAAGGATCGTAGGGCTGCTACTCCATGCTTCGGGGCTGTTAGTTCTGCTCCCGGCCAAACAGGAAGTGGGTCCTGGAGTCCTAAGAGTCCCTGGCAAATCCGGACTCAGGACCCGCATCCTGATTGACCGGGAGGAGAATAAGGAAGACAATAGCGAATAATAATTTGCTATTGTCACACAAGTGGGTGGGCTTCGGGCACAGTGCTCTATGCCCCAACCCCACCCTTTTTTAAGCCTCTGGCTCTAATCATGTGCTTAAAAAAAAACATTGAAACCCATGTATCCCTATGCCACTGGTAAGGAATGTATTCATGAAGATATGTAAGGTTACATAGAGGTGCCCTGTGTGCAGTAACAATGCATCGGATAGTCAGAGGTGATCCTTATCTCTACCTATGAAATCCCTGCACAGCGTGATCCCTGATCCCTCGAATAGGGAGTATTGTTTAGGGTGGCTCATTATAGTTGAAAAAAAAAAAATCATGGATAAAAATCTGAGTAAAATTTTATAAAAATAAATGCCCATTGAAGGAGATGTGAGACAGAAAGGCCCAAAAATCAAACAATTTCCTCAAGTGATCTAATGCATTCCACAATGCAGTTCATATCTGATCGATTTTATGGATTACTATGTGCCGCCTATTTACTCTGCTTTAATAAATTACTCCTGAAGGGCGATCCCTTTTCTGCAGGGGGAGGGGAGGCAGCTTTACATCCTGAATCAATATACATAACAAAGACATTCATCACTTGGCTGGGAACTGATGACATCAACAATGTAGCCGATGACACCATGAGATGATTATAGGTTTGGCAGGGCTTGGAGTAGGGGGTAGGCAGTGCCATTTGGCCCAGATCTCCTTATATTGGTGATCAGTGAGAAGAATGTCCCTTACATTGGTGATCAGTGGGAAGAATGTCCCTTACATTGGTGATCAGTGGGGAGAATGTTCCTTACATTGGTGATCAGTGAGAAGAATGTCCCTTACATTGGTGATCAGTGAGAAGAATGTCCCTTACATTGGTGATCAGTGAGAAGAATGTCCCTTACATTGGTGATCAGTGAGAAGAATGCTCCTTACATTGGTGATCAGTGGGAAGAATGTCCCTTACATTGGTGATCAGTGAGAAGAATGTCCCTTACATTGGTGATCAGTGAGAAGAATGTCCCTTACATTGGTGATCAGTGAGAAGAATGCTCCTTACATTGGTGGTCAGTGAGAAGAATGCCCCTTACATTGGTGATCAGTGAGAAGAATGTCCCTTACATTGGTGATCAGTGAGAAGAATGCCCCTTACATTAGTAATCAGTGAGAAGAATGCCCCTTACATTGGTGATCAGTGAGAAGAATGCTCCTTACATTGGTGATCAGTGAGAAGAATGCCCCTTACATTGGTGATCAGTGAGAAGAATGCTCCTTACATTGGTGGTCAGTGAGAAGAATGTCCCTTACATTGGTGGTCAGTGAGAAGAATGTCCCTTACATTGGTGATCAGTGGGAAGAATGTCCCTTACATTGGTAATCAGTGGGAAGAATGTCCCTTACATTGGTGATCAGTGGGAAGAATGTCCCTTACATTGGTGATCAGTGGGAAGAATGCTCCTTACATTGGTAATCAGTGGGAAGAATGTCCCTTACATTGGTGATCAGTGAGAAGAATGTCCCTTACATTGGTGATCAGTGGGAAGAATGTCCCTTACATTGGTGATCAGTGGGGAGAATGTTCCTTACATTGGTGATCAGTGAGAAGAATGTCCCTTACATTGGTGATCAGTGAGAAGAATGTCCCTTACATTGGTGATCAGTGAGAAGAATGCTCCTTACATTGGTGATCAGTGAGAAGAATGTCCCTTACATTGGTGATCAGTGGGAAGAATGTCCCTTACATTGGTGATCAGTGAGAAGAATGCCCCTTACATTGGTGATCAGTGAGAAGAATGCTCCTTACATTGGTGATCAGTGGGAAGAATGCTCCTTACATTGGTGATCAGTGAGAAGAATGCTCCTTACATTGGTGGTCAGTGAGAAGAATGCCCCTTACATTGGTGATCAGTGGGAAGAATGTCCCTACATTGGTGATCAGTGGGAAGAATGCTCCTTACATTGGTGATCAGTGGGAAGAATGTCCCTTACATTGGTGATCAGTGGGAAGAATGTCCCTTACATTAGTGATCAGTGAGAAGAATGCTCCTTACATTGGTGATCAGTGAGAAGAATGCTTCTTACATTGGTGGTCAGTGAGAAGAATGCCCCTTACATTGGTGATCAGTGGGAAGAATGTCCCTTACATTGGTGATCAGTGGGAAGAATGTCCCTTACATTAGTGATCAGTGAGAAGAATGCTCCTTACATTGGTGATCAGTGAGAAGAATGCTCCTTACATTGGTGATCAGTGGGAAGAATGCTCCTTACATTGGTGATCAGTGAGAAGAATGCTCCTTACATTGGTGGTCAGTGAGAAGAATGCCCCTTACATTGGTGATCAGTGGGAAGAATGTCCCTACATTGGTGATCAGTGGGAAGAATGCTCCTTACATTGGTAATCAGTGGGAAGAATGTCCCTTACATTAGTGATCAGTGAGAAGAATGTTCCTTACATTGGTGATCAGTGGGAAGAATGTTCCTTACATTGGTGATCAGTGAGAAGAATGTCCCTTACATTGGTGATCGATGGGAAGAATGTCCTATACATTGGTGATCAGTAGTGTTGAGCGGAATACGTCATATTCGATTTCGCGATATTTCACGAATATATAGAAGAATATTCGTGAAATATTCGTTAAAGCGGAGTTCCACCCTGAAAACCACTTTGTTTCATCCCATCCAGCATACTGGCGTCAGCGCCAGTATGCTGTTTTTTTTATTTTTTATTCCATGTACTTACTTTATAATAGATCATGTAATTTTGGGCGCACCGCGGTATGTCGCCGCTATAAGGCGTCACGCCTTCCGGAAACAGCCGATTAGCGTTCGGCTCTTCTCGGCGCCTGCGCACAGACCCAGGAGCTGACTGCGCAGGCGCCGTATATAGCCACGTCACGCTCTCCGAAAAAAGCCGAACTAGGACCGGCTATTTACGGCGCCTGCGCAGTCAGCTCCTGGGTCTGTGCGCAGGCGCCGAGAAGAGCCGAACGCTAATCGGCTGTTTCCGGAAGGCGTGACGCCTTATAGCGGCGACATACCGCGGTGCTCCCAAAATTACATGATCGATTATAAAGTAAGTACATGGAATAAAAAATAAAAAAAACAGCATACTGGCGCTGACGCCAGTATGCTGGATGGGATGAAACAAAGTGGTTTTAAGGGTGGAACTCCGCTTTAATATTGAATATTCGTGATATTTTATCAAAAAAAAATTTTTGCGAAATTTCGCTAATGCGAATGCGAAATTGATTGCAAAATTCTCGTCCGCGCATGCGCGCGAACAACACGCGAAAACGGAGATCATTTCCTGGATTACTAAACTAATATGCACTAAACACTAACTCTACTTACACAAACTTATATGACTAAACTAAAGCTAATTTTTTTTTTTTTATACACAAAACACAGAGACTAAACACACACTAAACTAAGCTACCTTAAAGAAATGTACACTTACACTAACTACACAGAAATCTATCTAACACTAAGCTACACTAACCTGGACAAAACAACACAAATCTGAGCTTTTAGAAAAGCTGTTGGGTCTTTTGCTTTGAAAAAAGCATTTGGTTTTAGAAGCAGGAAACTCAGAACTGAAAGCACTATAGGAAGCACAATGCTAAGCTCTAAGATCGCAATACACAGGAAAAACGCACAGAAACACTCCACTCTCTCTATCCACCTTGTGAATCTGCACTGAAATACTGCTGGGAGTGATCTTATATAATGGTCGTGCAGGCAGGTTCCTATTGGTTGCTATGGAGGTTGCTAACCTCTGACAACTGTGGTAGGAGAACTCTGATTGGCTCTCATGCAAAAGAAGGGCAGAGAAAGTATTCGCGAATATTCGTAATACGAATATTCACATTGCGAATATTTGGCAACATAAAATGATCACCTCAGCTACTCGGCCCAGGGTCTCTAATCATACCAGCAATGCTTTAAGACGTCGATGGAGATCACTAGGATGTGATCTGTTTTAAAAATAAATTTGAAAAAATACGAATATTTGCAATAGCGAATATTCACCGCGATATTCGAGTTATTCGCGAATACTCGAATATGCAATATTCGTAACGAATATTCGCAATGCGAATATTCTTGAGCAACACTAGTGATCAGTGGGAAGAATGTCCCTTACATTGGTGATCAGTGGGAAGAATGTCCCTTACATTGGTGGTCAGTGGGAAGAATGTTCCTTACATTGGTGATCAGTGGGAAGAATGCTCCTTACATTGGTGATCAGTGGGAAGAATGTCCCTTACATTGGTGATCAGTGGGAAGAATGTCCCTTACATTAGTGATCAGTGAGAAGAATGCTCCTTACATTGGTGATCAGTGAGAAGAATGCTTCTTACATTGGTGGTCAGTGAGAAGAATGCCCCTTACATTGGTGATCAGTGGGAAGAATGTCCCTTACATTGGTGATCAGTGGGAAGAATGTCCCTTACATTAGTGATCAGTGAGAAGAATGCTCCTTACATTGGTGATCAGTGAGAAGAATGCTCCTTACATTGGTGATCAGTGGGAAGAATGCTCCTTACATTGGTGATCAGTGAGAAGAATGCTCCTTACATTGGTGGTCAGTGAGAAGAATGCCCCTTACATTGGTGATCAGTGGGAAGAATGTCCCTACATTGGTGATCAGTGGGAAGAATGCTCCTTACATTGGTAATCAGTGGGAAGAATGTCCCTTACATTAGTGATCAGTGAGAAGAATGTTCCTTACATTGGTGATCAGTGGGAAGAATGTTCCTTACATTGGTGATCAGTGAGAAGAATGTCCCTTACATTGGTGATCGATGGGAAGAATGTCCTATACATTGGTGATCAGTAGTGTTGAGCGGAATACGTCATATTCGATTTCGCGATATTTCACGAATATATAGAAGAATATTCGTGAAATATTCGTTAAAGCGGAGTTCCACCCTGAAAACCACTTTGTTTCATCCCATCCAGCATACTGGCGTCAGCGCCAGTATGCTGTTTTTTTTATTTTTTATTCCATGTACTTACTTTATAATAGATCATGTAATTTTGGGCGCACCGCGGTATGTCGCCGCTATAAGGCGTCACGCCTTCCGGAAACAGCCGATTAGCGTTCGGCTCTTCTCGGCGCCTGCGCACAGACCCAGGAGCTGACTGCGCAGGCGCCGTATATAGCCACGTCACGCTCTCCGAAAAAAGCCGAACTAGGACCGGCTATTTACGGCGCCTGCGCAGTCAGCTCCTGGGTCTGTGCGCAGGCGCCGAGAAGAGCCGAACGCTAATCGGCTGTTTCCGGAAGGCGTGACGCCTTATAGCGGCGACATACCGCGGTGCTCCCAAAATTACATGATCGATTATAAAGTAAGTACATGGAATAAAAAATAAAAAAAACAGCATACTGGCGCTGACGCCAGTATGCTGGATGGGATGAAACAAAGTGGTTTTAAGGGTGGAACTCCGCTTTAATATTGAATATTCGTGATATTTTATCAAAAAAAAATTTTTGCGAAATTTCGCTAATGCGAATGCGAAATTGATTGCAAAATTCTCGTCCGCGCATGCGCGCGAACAACACGCGAAAACGGAGATCATTTCCTGGATTACTAAACTAATATGCACTAAACACTAACTCTACTTACACAAACTTATATGACTAAACTAAAGCTAATTTTTTTTTTTTTATACACAAAACACAGAGACTAAACACACACTAAACTAAGCTACCTTAAAGAAATGTACACTTACACTAACTACACAGAAATCTATCTAACACTAAGCTACACTAACCTGGACAAAACAACACAAATCTGAGCTTTTAGAAAAGCTGTTGGGTCTTTTGCTTTGAAAAAAGCATTTGGTTTTAGAAGCAGGAAACTCAGAACTGAAAGCACTATAGGAAGCACAATGCTAAGCTCTAAGATCGCAATACACAGGAAAAACGCACAGAAACACTCCACTCTCTCTATCCACCTTGTGAATCTGCACTGAAATACTGCTGGGAGTGATCTTATATAATGGTCGTGCAGGCAGGTTCCTATTGGTTGCTATGGAGGTTGCTAACCTCTGACAACTGTGGTAGGAGAACTCTGATTGGCTCTCATGCAAAAGAAGGGCAGAGAAAGTATTCGCGAATATTCGTAATACGAATATTCACATTGCGAATATTTGGCAACATAAAATGATCACCTCAGCTACTCGGCCCAGGGTCTCTAATCATACCAGCAATGCTTTAAGACGTCGATGGAGATCACTAGGATGTGATCTGTTTTAAAAATAAATTTGAAAAAATACGAATATTTGCAATAGCGAATATTCACCGCGATATTCGAGTTATTCGCGAATACTCGAATATGCAATATTCGTAACGAATATTCGCAATGCGAATATTCTTGAGCAACACTAGTGATCAGTGGGAAGAATGTCCCTTACATTGGTGATCAGTGGGAAGAATGTCCCTTACATTGGTGGTCAGTGGGAAGAATGTTCCTTACATTGGTGATCAGTGGGAAGAATGTCCCTTACATTGGTGGTCAGTGGGAAGAATGTTCCTTACATTGGTGATCAGTGGGAAGAATGTCCCTTACATTGGTGATCAGTGGGAAGAATGTCCCTTACATTGGTGATCAGTGGGAAGAATGTTCCTTACATTGGTGATCAGTGGGAAGAATGTCCCTTACATTGGTGATCAGTGGGAAGAATGTCCCTTACATTGGTGATCAGTGGGAAGAATGTTCCTTACATTGGTGATCAGTGGGAAGAATGTCCCTTACATTGGTGATCAGTGGGAAGAATGCTCCTTACATTGGTGATCAGTGGGAAGAATGTCCCTTACATTGGTGATCAGTGGGAAGAATGTTCCTTACATTGGTGATCAGTGAGAAGAATGCTCCTTACATTGGTGATCAGTGGGAAGAATGTTCCTTACATTGGTGATCAGTGAGAAGAATGTCCCTTACATTGGTGATCAGTGAGAAGAGTGACCCTTACATTGGTGATCAGTGGGAAGAATGTTCCTTACATTGGTGATCAGTGGGAAGAATGTTCCTTACATTGGTGATCAGTGAGAAGAATGTTTCATTACATTTGTGATCAGTGGGAAGAATGTCCCTTACATTGGTGATCAGTGGGAAGAATGTCCCTTACATTGGTGATCAGTGGGAAGAATGTCCCTTACATTGGTGATCAGTGGGAAGAATGTTCCTTACATTGGTGATCAGTGGGAAGAATGCTCCTTACATTGGTGATCAGTGAGAAGAGTGACCCTTACATTGGTGATCAGTGGGAAGAATGTTCCTTACATTGGTGATCAGTGGGAAGAATGTTCCTTACATTGGTGATCAGTGAGAAGAATGTTTCATTACATTTGTGATCAGTGGGAAGAATGTCCCTTACATTGGTGATCAGTGGGAAGAATGTCCCTTACATTGGTGATCAGTGGGAAGAATGTCCCTTACATTGGTGATCAGTGGGAAGAATGTTCCTTACATTGGTGATCAGTGGGAAGAATGTCCCTTACATTGGTGATCAGTGGGAAGAATGTCCCTTACATTGGTGATCAGTGGGAAGAATGTTCCTTACATTGGTGATCAGTGGGAAGAATGTCCCTTACATTGGTGATCAGTGGGAAGAAAGTCCCTTACATTGGTGATCAGTGGGAAGAATGTCCCTTACATTGGTGATCAGTGGGAAGAATGTCCCTTACATTGGTGATCAGTGGGAAGAATGTCCCTTACATTGGTGATCAGTGGGAAGAATGTTCCTTACATTGGTGATCAGTGGGAAGAATGTCCCTTACATTGGTGATCAGTGAGAAGAATGTCCCTTACATTGGTGATCAGTGGGAAGAATGTCCCTTACATTGGTGATCAGTGAGAAGAATGTCCCTTACATTGGTGATCAGTGAGAAGAATGTCCCTTACATTGGTGATCAGTGAGAAGAATGTCCCTTACATTGGTGATCAGTGGGAAGAATACTTGTCTTACAGATAGCTAAAAGATCATTGGTGTCAAGATTACTTATTTTAGAGGCATACATTGCTCAAGGAACCCCACCAGCCTCTGATTTACTAAAGGTAAATAGACTGTGCACTCTGCAAGTGCAGGTGAACTCATTTTCCTTGGTAAAAGTAATGTGGTAAAGCTTCACTTTGTAAAGAATACCCAGTCAGGTGAAAGAGGAAAAAGGGTTAGGGTTTAGGGTTAGGGTTGGGGGTTGGGTTTAGGGTTTGGCTTTAGGGTTAAGGTTTCCCCTTGAAGAATAAGGCTAGGACTCAGAAATTGCAATAGGGACCTCCCCAGGGGTCAAAGGTCAGAAGGCGGGTTCCCAGAGGTCAATGGTCACAATGCGTGGCTGACCAACCCCTATTAAAGTGTACCACCAAACCCAGGGATCCTCCAGCTGTTGTGGAACTACACATCCCATGAGACATTGTAAAACTCTGACATTCACAGACATGACTAGGCATGATGGGAATTGTAGTTCCTGAACAACTGGAGGGCCATAGTTTGAAGAACCATGGCCTAACCCAACTAATTCGGGTAATGAACAAGTTGGGGAAAGCTTGAACATGATTGGGTGATCAGCTTTACCACATTTACTAAGCTCTGGGGAAAATTAGTGCAACTGCACTTGCAAAATGCACAATCTATTTGCCTTAAGTATATAAACTCCTATTGTGTGCCACACTGCTGCCATATGCTTTGTTAATTCAGATTGCGTGTGTCGAAGGTATGCTAAATGTTTCCCTTTTACCCAAGGGAAAATCACAATGACAAGAGAGAGGATGACAATCTTACAGCACCCCTAGTGGACAGATATTTCAATAGTAGAATTGCCTTGTAAGATCATTCTTTGAGTTATCCTGCTATGAGTTTTGCACAAACATTGATTTTTTTTTTCCCTACAAGTCAACTTGAATTTTTTCAACAGTTCCTCCTGGCCAGGGCCATATCTAGCCTATCTGATCTGAGGGGGGCAGTAAAGGAGGGACAGGGGCACAATGTCAACACTGTGTGAATTCATGAAAAAGTCTGTCACATTAGGGACATTAAACAGTACATGAGCCCACTTATATCAGGTGTCCCTTTCAGAGTCCCTCTTTAAATCATGGGTACTCATCGAGTCCCCCTTTAGATCAGGGTTCTGGTCAGAGTGCCCATTAGAGTCCCCCCTTAGATCAGGTGTCCCCATCAGAGTCCCCCTTAGATCAGGTGTCCCCATCAGAGTTCCCCTTTACATCGTGTGTCTCCACAAGAGTTCCCCCTTAGATCAAGTGTCCCCATCAGAGTCCCCCTTTACATCAGGAGTCCCCATCAGAGTGTCCCTTAGATCAGGTTTTCCTATCAGAGTGCCCCCTAAGATCAGGTGTCTCCATCAGCCCCCCCCCCCACCCCTTACATCAGGTGTCTCCATCAGAGTGCCACCTTATATCAGGTATCCCCATCAAAGTCCCATCTTACATCAGGTGTTCGAATCAGAGTGCCCCTTTACATCAGGTATCCCCATCACAGCACCCCTTACATGGATTGCTCCAAACAGAGTGCCCCTTGTATAAACTATCTGCACGTTAGGTACATTAAACAGAACATGAGCCCACTTACAGTATATCAGGTGTCCCTTTCAGAGTCCCTCTTTAAATCATGGGTACTCATCAGAGTCTCCCTTTAGATCAGGGTTCCGGTCAGAGTGCTCTGTTACATCAGGTGTCACCATCAGAGCCCCTTCTTATTAGATGTCCCCTTACATCAGGGTCCCCACTAGAGTCCCCCCTTCAATCCGGTGTTCCCACCAGAGACCCCTTTTACATTAGATGTCCCCTTACATCAGGGCCCCCACTAGAAGCCTCTCTTAGATCAGGTGTCTCCGCCAGAGTTCCCTCTTATATCAGGTATCCCCTTAGATCAAGTGTCCCCATCAGAGTCCCCCTTTATATCAGGTTTTCCTTACCAGAGTGCCTCCTTAGATCAGGTCTCCCCATCAAAGTCCCCCCTTACATCAACTGTTCCCATCAGAGTGCCCCCTTACACATGATCAGTTACCCCATCAGAGTGTGTCCTTACATTATGTGTCTCTATCAACGGGCTCCCTTACATCAGGTGTTCGAATTAGAGTGCCCCTTTACATCAGGTATCCCTATCACAGTGCCTCCTTACATGGATTTTCCCAATCATAGTGCCTCCTTACATCAATTGTCTGCATCTGAGTGCCCCTTTACATCAGGTATCCCTATCACAGTTCCTCCTTGCATGGATTTTCCCAATCATACTGCCTCCTTACATCAATTGTCTGCATCAGAGTGCCCCTTTACATCAGGTATCCCTATCACAGTGGCTCCTTACATGGATTTTCCCAATCATAGTGCCTCCTTACATCATTTGTCTGCATCTTAATGCCCCTTTACATCAGGTATCCCTATCACAGTGCCTCCTTGCATGGATTTTCCCAATCATACTGCCTCCTTACATCAATTGTCTGCATCAGAGTGCCCCTTTACATCAGGTATCCCTATCACAGTGCCTCCTTACATGGATTTTCCCAATTATAGTGCCTCCTTACATCATTTGTCTGCATCTTAATGCCCCTTTACATCAGGTATCCCTATCACAGTGCCTCCTTGCATGGATTTTCCCAATCATACTGCCTCCTTACATCAATTGTCTGCATCAGAGTGCCCCTTTACATCAGGTATCCCTATCGCAGTGCCTCCTTACATGGATTTTCCCAATCACACTGCCTCCTTACATCAATTGTCTGCATCTGAGTGCCCCTTTACATCAGGTATTCCTATCACAGTGCCTCCTTACATGGATTTTCCCAATCACACTGCCTCCTTACATCATTTGTCTGCATCAGAGTGCCCCTTTACATCAGGTATCCCTATCACAGTGCCTCCTTACATGGATTTTCCCAATTATAGTGCCTCCTTACATCATTTGTCTGCATCTTAATGCCCCTTTACATCAGGTATCCCTATCACAGTGCCTCCTTGCATGGATTTTCCCAATCATCCTGCCTCCTTACATCAATTGTCTGCATCAGAGTGCCCCTTTACATCAGGTACCCCCATCACAGCGCCCCTTACATGGTTTGCCCCAATCAGAGTGCCCATTGCATCCACTCTCTGCATCAGAGTTCCCGGGACATCAACTGTCCCAATCACAGCGCCCCTTATATGGTTTGCCCCAATCACAGTGTCCCCAGAGCATGATGTAAAGGGGCACTCTGATGTCTGCATCAGAGTGCCCCTTTACATCAGTTGCCACCAAAAGACTGGCTTATGGATCAGTAGGTGCACTTTCAGAGAACTGAGGGGGGCTAAACTAAAATCTGGGGAGGCCCCCCAGCACCCCCCCGCCCCCAAGATCCGGCCCTGATTCCGGGCAGAAGATCCTGACACAGTCATTGCTCATATTTTCAGCAATCGTTTCCCCAATGACCCCCATGGGAGTCCTGACTGGAGGTTCTATAGGAGGCCTCTGTCGATTGGTCCTCATTTTAGTCAAGTAGGACGCAAAAACCTCAAACCATAATCTGAAAACGAATGGCATCGATGGTGACTGAATTCGGGTGGGCTCTACTCGCCACACTCCGACCTGGAAATGATAGATTCCAGGTTGCCGTAATTTATAGATCGGTTGGCGATAGGGAATCGTGATTGACGTGGATTACATTGCTGGATGCTGTGATTGACGTGGATTACCCTGCCTGACAGCATAATTGATGCAGAGTACCTCACTGATGTGGATTACCTGGCTGGACGCCTTGACTGACACTGGATTTACTGTGGGGGGATATTAATAAACTACGATTTTAAAGCCGGTAAATATGTGGTTCTGTTTTATATCGTTAAATGTTGGTGTTGGTCTTGGTGGTTGTTTTTTTTTTTTTACCTTTAACTCTTTGGGCTCCTGCACATGGTTGCTTTTTTGTTGGCATACAACACAAATTTCTGGTGTATTTCTGTGCCAAGGATACACAGCTGCTGCGTACAGCCAACCATAGCAATGAATTGCTGAAGGCTTCTCAGGCTTGTGCTGATTCTTGCGTTAACCCCATAGGCGTGTGCACAGGGTGTGCCAGGTGTGCATGGGCACACCCTAATAACACTGTGCTGCACAGATTCCCCCTGCTGTTTGGTTGCAGAAGAAGGGACTGGGGAATCTCTGTCTTAAAAGTGAGATATTAGGGGTCTGTTTAGACCTCTGATATCTCACCAAAACCCCCAATGGAGTTTCTAAAAAATTGTATATACCGTGTTTCCCTGAAAGTAAGACCTAGTGTTATTTTCCAAGAGGGCTGCAATATAAGCCCTACCCTGAAAATAAGCCCTAGTTTAGAATGCTTGTAAAATCCTATAATCCGCTCTATCACAGTAGTATATAATGTACAATGTGTGTGTTTCTATAATATAATTGCGGGGAAGAGAGCTCTGTTGGGTCACAGAAGCGCAAAGCTGCCCTATAACGAAGGTATTTGGCACAATTATATTACAGAAACCCACCCATTGTACATTATATAATACTGTAATAGAGTTTTTTATAGGATTTTACAAGCATTTTAACTCAGTTCACACTGGGGATTCCTGACAGGCAGGGAGGGAGAGGGGGAGAGAAGACAGCACATTACATGGTAAGACCTACCCCGAAAATAAGCCCTACTGTGTCTTTTGTTGCCAAAATTAATATAAGACCCGGGGAAACATGGTATAAAAAAAATATATATAATAATAATAATATCGTATTAAATACAATTTGAAAAAATTGTAAAAAAACAAAAGTTATGATAAAAAAATAAATTAAAATAAACTACTGACATCAATCTCTTCCCTACTGACACCGTCCACTGCTCTACTGAGATATATATATATATATATATATATATATATATACACACACGTGTGCGTTTGAGCTTTGAGTGCACACCCTAATGCCATGGTCTGCGCACACCTATGGTTAACCCGCACATGCACACTACCTGCGTCCAGAGCTTATAAACCACCATACAAGTAATAGCAGAAGCCATTCATTACTATGGCGGGCATCTGTATGCGGCAGCTGAGTAATCGATGGATGCAGAAATACACCTGAAATGTACTGTATATATAGCCTAAAGCACTCATATGTGTGAGGGCTTTGTGGGAACGGGTATGAGGTACTAATGCCCCCGTGCTTGTTCCTCTGGGGAGGTGGCAGATACAGTATCTGGTCACCCCCTCATTATCCACTTGCTGTTTAAATAAGTATTTTTTTTGCTAGAAAATTAACGGTACATAAAGGGGTTGTAAAGCCCTACAGACCACTTTCACCTACAGGTAAGCCTAGATTAAAGTGGATGTAAACCCAATTTTTTATTTTATTTTGATGTCACAATGTAGAGAATACGATTTCCTATCATCTGTGCCCAGTCTTGCCACACAGAGTTAATCCAGCGCTGAGCAATCCTCTTTTATTGTTCAGTGAAACACAACAGACTTCCAGATAAAAACCAAAGTCATTGCTTGAGTGACAGGTTATTTACATATCTCGTGCACTAGCTTGCAAACATGCACAGCTTTTGTAAAAAAGTGCTCAATTCACATCCCCCTCCCCTCTTCCCTCCAGCTCTATGTATATTCTGATGGCTGTTGCATTTTCACATGGCACTGAACTGTGACTTACCCCATATTTTGAAAACATTAAATCAAAACACAGGAAATACAGCCAGTCCTGGGAGAGCTGAGGAGGAGAGGGGAGGGGAAACTGTCTTTCTGGACACCCGCACTCAAAACGAAAAGTTACCTTTAGGCTCCATTCACACCTAGGCGTTTTGTCGCCTGAAGCCCGACGCTATTGCAGACTAAAATACGCTGGAGGGGTGATTTAACATTGTTCTCTATGGAGATGGTTCACATCTCCACGCCGAACGCCGAAACGCCGAACGCCTGAAGCTCAAAATAAGTCCCGGACCCTTTTTTTCAGGCGGCTTTGGCGTTCAGCATAGCTGCCAATGAACTGTTAAAAAAAAACAAGGTTAAAAACGGCGCGTTTTGTCGCGGCAAATTGCGGTACAAAAAGCTGCAATTTGTCGCGGTACAAAACGCCGCGCTAAGGTGTGAATGCAGCCTTATTGTAAAATCACAGCAGACTGGACTACTGACGCGTTTTACACTATTCCTAGTGTTTAATCATCAAACACTAGGAATAGTGTGAAACGCGTCAGCTGTCCGGTCTACTGTGATTTGTAGTGCTTCTGTGATTTTACAATAAAGGCAACTTTTCGTTTTGAGTGCGGCTGTCCAGAAAGACATTTTCTTTTTCCGCCTTGCTTGATGCATTGCCTGCACCTGGGGTTTCTGTGAGGAGGATTATTACGAGTTACACACCTCACCTGGAGTGGCTAGCCTTCCTTCACCATTAATGGGGCACCATTCCTCCAATAGACACCAGTGGCGCCCCACCTATAGGGGGCGCACGGGCACCTTGTAGGACTATTCCACATGTAAACACCATTGATGGGGCACCATTCCTCCAATAGACACCAGTGGCGACCCATCCATTGGGGGCACACGGGCACCTTATAGGGCTGCTCCACCCATAAACACCATTGATGGGGCACCATTCCTCTAATAGACACCAGTGGCGGTCCATCCATAGGGGGCGCACGGGCACCTTGTAGGGCTGCTCCACCCGCAAACACCATTGATGGGGCACCATTCCTCCAATAGACACCAGTGGCAGTCCATCCATAGGGGGCGCACGGGCACCTTGTAGGGCTGCTCCACCCGCAAACACCATTGATGGGGCACCATTCCTCCAATAGACACCAGTGGCGGCCCATCCATAGGGGACACACGGGCACCTTGTAGGGCTGCTCCACCAATAAACACCATTGATGGGGCACCATTCCTCCAATAGACACCAGTGGCGGTCCATCCATAGGGTGCGCACGGGCACCTTGTAGGGCTGCTACACCCGTAAACACCATTGATGGGGCACCATTCCTCCAATAGACACCAGTGGCGGCCCATCCATAGGGGACACACGGGCACCTTGTAGGGCTGCTCCACCAATAAACACCATTGATGGGGCACCATTCCTCCAATAGACACCAGTGGCGGTCCATCCATAGGGGGCGCACGGGCACCTTGTAGGGCTGCTACACCCGTAAACACCATTGATGGGGCACCATTCCTCCAATAGACACCAGTGGCGGCCCATCCATAGGGGAAGCATGGGCACCTTGTAGGGCTGCTCCACCCGTAAACACCATTGATGGGGCACCATTCCTCCAATAGACACCAGTGGCAGCCAATCCATAGGGGGCGCACGGGCACCTTGTAGGGCTGCTCCACCCGCAAACACCATTGATGAGGCACCATTCCTCCAATAGACACCAGTGGCGGGCCATCCATAGGGGGCGCACGGGCACCTTGTAGGGCTGCTCCACCCGCAAACACCATTGATGGGGCACCATTCCTCCAATAGACAGCAGTGGCAAGGGATGGGGGCGTTTTAAATTGTATTTTTTTATTTCATTTATATTACTTTTTATTTCTAAAAATAAAAAATACTTTTTTGATCACTTTTAGTCCTATTACGAGGAATGTAAACATTCATTGTAATAGAAATAAGGATAAAAAGGTCCTCTTTATGGAAAGATCTGGGGTCAAAAAAGACCCCACCAAAAATTTGATTTTTTTTATAATCCCACTGGTCATGGTTTAGGCCCCTCAAAGTCTGAAGGAAAGTAAACTGACCCTTATGTTTAGAAAGTTTGGGGACCCCTTAATTAAAATGTTGAATCCCATGCCATTTATTTAACTTACTCGCCCTGTACCGGTTTATATTAGACCTTTGCCGCCTTAATAGACCTCCATATGCACATATGATCACTCACCCTTTTATTATATTTTTTAAAAACCAAATCTGCGATTGTGCAAATTTTGCATTTTCCTGACAACAATTTTTTTTCATAATGTTGGCGGTTCCCCCGATAGCCGACACGTCACACACAACACAACCTTTGCTGTGACATGCCGGTTCAAAGTGCCCCTAGTGGCTGTGATAATATGACACGATAATAAAAAAGCTTTTTTTTTTTTTTTCCCTAGCCGCAGATGCCGCGTTTCCCCCTGCTTTGCACTGACGACAGCCAACGAGCCTGAAATAGCTGTAGGCAGGTTGGAATAAATGGCTCTGTCATTTCAGACTGTATCTGTGCCGTAAACCAGCAGATCTGGATGCACAATTGGCCACTCGAGCATAAGGATATGATATGCATGGCTTTTTCCACTGTCCTTCAGTAAAAAAAAAAAATCCCTTGTCTACCGGATTTGGGTTGGAAATAATGATTTTAAAGTGGACCTAGCACGAAAATGCTACTGAGCTCCTTGAATAACAAAAAAAAAATACTAAAAGCTAAAAACACCCAAAGGATTAGACCACAAAAAAATAATACTGTACTTAACCCCTTGCTGACCGGGCCTTTTTTTTTTTACGTTTGTGGCTTACCTTTTTAAAGTATTTTTTTTACTAGACAATTACCTAGAACCCTAAAACAGACCCTAGAGAATAAAATGGCAGACATCATTTTTTTCAAGAGCAGTTTTTAAAATGCAATTTTTTGGGGTAAAAATGCACTTAAATGAACAATAATAATAATACAAACAAAAAAAAACACTAAAGTTATCCCAATTTCTTTTTGTATAATGTGAAAGATGATGTTACGCTGAGTAAATAGATATGTAACATATCATGCTTTAACCTCCCTGGCGGTATGATTCTGTCTGGAATTACGTACCAAAAGCGGTACAATTATTTGCAAGGAAATTTTGCGTTTTACACTGTAGGCCTGCAATTCTTAGGAATAACTCATTTAAATCTGACCAAACAAGAGTCTAGTAGACATCCCGGGTATGATTTGTTTTTTAAAAACAAAATTATAAATTATAATATAATAAATAATTATAAATAATTATAACAAATAATATAATTATAATAAAAATTATTCAATAATGTAATCAACTCAAAATCACTGAAATTTGCTCAGTTGCAGAATTGTTGCTGTCATTACTTTTATTTTTTTATGACGAATTTCCCCACAAATCGCTATCGCTCAATTCTGCAAGTGATTATAATTTATTATCGCTGTTTTCTAGCTGCTCTAAAACCATTTTTGACATAAAGGGGTTGCTATGGACAATCTACAGTTTGCAGGCAGAAAAAACTGTTTTTATTTTATAAAAGATCATGTAGTGCACTGGGCAGACCACTAGGGACAAAGGGGATGTGTATTTTTTACATACAGTACTGTAATCTATAAGATTACAGTATACTGTATGTAATGTGTTTGTTTACTTTTTTGAATTTGGCGCCGATCTCCGCCCCCGTGCGTCGTAACGTCGCAGGGAATGGAGATCGGCGGCACACGGGGACATTGTGAATCGAGCGAGCACCCGCTCGCTCACACAGCGGGGATGCATCGCTGGATCCAGGGACAAGGTGAGTAAACCAAGCCTGTGAATTCAGCGAGAAGTTATACTTACCTGACCCCTCGAAAGTCCCGCGCTCGCCCCCGACATCCTCTTCGTCGCTCAGGCTGCCTGTTGATTGGCTACACTGGATGGATTTAAAGCAGCGCAGCCATATGACGCGGCACGCAGGGGGTGGGGCCAAGTGATACAGTGAGCGGCAATAGCCGCCGGCTGTATCACGGGAGCGTGCCCGCAGGAACTCAACACCATGCGAGCTCGCTCACATTAAGATGTTTAGTCCTTGCGGAGAAGAGCCGAGACAGCCGCCGAGGGACCCAAGAAGACCAAGTTTGGGGCCACTCTGTGCAAAACGAGCTGCACAGTGGAGGTAAGTTCAACATGTTTGTTATTTAAAAAAAAATAAACCTTTGCAACCCCTTTAACCACTTAAGACCCGGACCAAAATGCAGCTAAAGGACCTTGCCCCTTTTTGCGATTGGGCACTGCGTTGCTTTAACTGACAATTGCGCGGTCGTGCGACGTGCCTCCCAAACAAAATTGGCGTCTTTTTTTTCCCCACAAATAGAGTTTTCTTTTGGTGGTATTTGATCACCTCTGCGGTTTTTATTTTTGGCGCTATAAACAAAATGAAAACGACAATTTTGAAAAAAAATCAATATTTTTTACTTTTTGCTATAATACAGTGCCTTGCGAAAGTATTTGGCCCCCTTTGAACTTTGCGACCTTTTGCCACATTTCAGGCAAAGATATAAAACTGTAATTTTTTGTGAAGAATCAACAACAAGTGGGACACAATCATGAAGTGGAACGAAATTTATTGGATATTTCAAACTTTTTTAACAAATAAAAAACTGAAAAATTGGGAGTGCAAAATTATTCAGCCCCTTTACTTTCAGTGCAGAAAACTCTCTCCAGAAGTTCAGTGAGGATCTCTGAATGATCCAATGTTGACCTAAATGACTAATGATGATAAATAGAATCCACCTGTGTGTAATCAAGTATAAATGCACCTGCACTGTAATAGTCTCAGAGGTCCGTTTAAAGCGCAGAGAGCATCATGAAGAACAAGGAACACACCAGGCAGGTCCGAGATACTGTTGTGGAGAAGTTTAAGGCCGGATTTGGATACAAAAAGATTTCCCAAGCTTTAAACATCCCAAGGAGCACTGTGCAAGCGATAATATTGAAATGGAAAGAGTATCAGACCACTGCAAATCTACGAAGACCTGGCCGTCCCTCTAAACTTTCAGCTCATACAAGGAGAAGACTGACCAGAATAGGGGGCCGAATACTTTTGCAAGGGACTGTAAATATCCCCCAAAAATATATAAAAAAATATATTTCCTGACACAGCATGACAGCATATACGTATGGGAAGGCTCCGCCCCCTGCCCAATCAGGACCGGTTATACTATAAAAGTAGGTCTCCTCCCCTATACCCGCATTCTCTGTTTTTACCTTCACTGCTACAGGCGGTTATACTACTGCTAAAGAAAGCAGGAATTTTTATTTTTCCCTCACCTGGCCGGACACTTCCCGCCAAGCCGCACAGGTTCAAAGCCTCTCCTGTGACGAAGCTCCCCGCTGTACAGGCAGACCTGAACGCCTAATGGGGGAGGCCTCACCCCAGCAGGATCCAGGAGGATGAGGGTGAAGGCATATGGTCTCTAGGGATTGCTCATTTATCATGACGCCATGTATGGACATTCATTGGACTTTGGACATGAAGCATGCAGGTGGTAAGGCACCACATGGTGCACACAATTCTATTCAGTTACTGCTGCAAGTATAGGCAAGGATGTGGTTAACTTGCATTACTGAAGGGCTGTGGTTATGTCTGCAATACTGCTAATGATGATAGCAGGTGCTGTGCTGGGCTGAAGCCTTCCATTTTAACTGAATAAGCCTGGCTCTACAGTCTTGATTTATTTCCTGCAGGTTTGTGGTTAATTTGCATTTCTGAAAAGCATATATCACACATATGAATGTAACTGGATGTCTGTAGTGTCACTCTGTTTACTAATATTAAACAGGCTATAGGATGTGTTTGCAGCATTGCTGAAGTTTGAACTGATATCAGGTGATACTGAGAGCCCTTTCATTTAATGCAGGGATTGGGCCTGCAGTGTGGGCTCACTGTGTATTGAAGATTGGTCTCCTCCTTTCTGGTACATATGTCTAAGTAGGTTTAACTTGCTAGTGCTAATGTCATAGGATCGTTAATTTCTGTGATTACATTAACTCCACACTAGGTAAGGCTGTGATATGTTTACTTCTATGCATCTACATGTTGACCTTGGTGCTAAAATGTCAGGATCTGTTTAGTCACACTCCTTAGTACTGGTTAGCAATAGGTAATTGCTTGTGTTATTTGGGGTACCCCACTGAAAGATATGGGGTTTGTAGTGGTTACTATTTATGGGAAAATTATCCCAGGCATCTGTGAACCAGTAGCAATCAGCCTTCCTAGAGACCAGCAACTTTGAATAAAGGTGAGGGCAGGTAGGTATATGCTATATCCTAAAAAAGAGTGCACATTATGGGCATAATGAGTGTACATCTCAAGCCCTCAACACCAAACACCAGTCTACCTGCTTCTGCGACAAGGGACAGATCCTCTTCAATCCTGAAAAAATCCCACTATGTAGCAACTGCCAGAAATCGCTACAGGAATCATAGTGGTCGGGTGTAACTGGAGTGACGGCCAGAATGCAAAACAAGGTTGCAGGCCAAGGACAGTGACAAAGGGGCAGAGACTGAGAAGGCCTACAGTCACTAATGGTTCCATACCAAGCCTAATCAAACAACCATGCTTGTTTAAAGGCAACCTCTACCTGAGCTTGCTTATGGAAAATCGCTCTGACTAGTTGGCAGATCAGAAGCAAGAGACGGCGACTTTAACCCCGTCCAAACTGACTGTGTGGGACTCAGGTACTAAGCTATTCAAGCAAAATCAGCTAAAGGGTACCTCTGCCTCTAGAGCATGAATGAATGAAAACGTATATAGCGCGGCACATGCGAACTAAAATCGCCTCTGGCGCTTGTTGTTCCTGTCTCCTTTGGTGTCAAAGAGCAGCCAGCCAAACAGGCTTCAGCAGATTAACCAAGGGTACCATTCTTCCAAACAGAGGAAACAATATCCTTGCAAAGACCCTGTGACAGCAAGATTCATGCAGAGGCTATAGATTGAGGGTTAATGTACATGACAAAGTATAATTACCTAGGCGGTGTTCTGTTACTGTGTACAAGTGATTGTGTGAACTGTACTGTACGATGTGTTTGCAACATGTCTGTTGTTGTTTTAATAAGCGCTTTTCTGATAAAAAAAAAAAAAAAAAAGATTCATACTACTGTTAAGTAGTGTTGTTGTCACCTGCGATGAGGCAGGATGGAAGCTGAGCTCTGGTCAGTGATAAGCTCTCTATGGCAGATCCTAGATTGAAAGGGAATAGCCAATGATGCAGTTCAGTCACTGCAGATCCAAGACTGTATGCTGTTTCTCCAGAAATCGTTGTGGCCAGTGAACCCTTATGGCCCCTCCCACAAGTGAACACATGCCGCTTTAGTCAGAGTGGTGACTGTTCAAGTCGGATCTGGCAATATCTAGAAGGAAAATTAATTCCTTATGTTAATCACCAAAGACCAGAGGATAGCCAAAAGATTGACAAGTTAAACGTGGGAGAACTATGGCGGAGAATAAAGAAGCGATAATCTTTATTAGCCTAAACCCAAGTCGCCCAATAGGGTCAGCTGACAGTTGGATGTAAATTTCAGCGAAGGTTCCATGAGTCCTGGGCATTAGGAAGCCAATGGAATTGTTTCATTCCTCTACCTATTCATTGCATTCCCTTCATGATGCGCAAGGGCTATGATTACATGGGCGTTGGTCCAGAAGGATGGCATAGGCCATCGTGGCAATTAATCTCTCCAGTCAGTAAAGCCTGACCTCCACAAATCCTACTCCAGGATTTTTAAGGAGTATTGTTCATAGCAGTGCGGCGACTTCAAAGTAGTCCCTACACTACGTTTGAACCCACTGTGGTCTAACTGGGGGCCGTGAGCGTTAAGAATACATAGGCATTGATTCAAGACGCATAGGAATCGCAGTAAAATCGCACAATTTTATGCCGTAATACTGGAAACCTAGTCCATTAAGCCCAACCTGGTGGTGCGATAGGGGTAGTTACCTTGGTATACCCTGTATGTTGTGGTCGTTCAGGCCGACTTGCGGGCACAAGGACTACTGGTAAGTCTTGTTTGAACAGCAAAGTAAATAACTTTATAGCGCTGACAAATGCGAACCGAATCGCCTCAAGGCGCTTTGTATCCAGAGTCGTGCTGATCCTTCAGAAGAGTTGTGGCACAATGGCTTCCAAGTTCTGGGAAAGGTCCCAGTACAGACTCTAATCAAGTCGGGAGGAGCCATCATCGAGAGACAAACTAGTCTCATTGCAGTAATCACCTACTGAAGGGTAATTTTGAATAGGGAAAAAGTTAATGAACAAAATTAAGTTACACTCAGAAACAGTGTAAGTATCCCATTTGAAGAGATGCTCTTTCCTATTGGTTGCATCCCACGATCGGAAAAGCGATCGAGTACCCTATAATAACCCTTGTGGTCCGAAGGGGGCCCAAGCAGGGTTGACAACTGTATTGACCTCAGTAAAGAGAGACTTACTTCCCACGTGGGAAACGATGACTCCACAGAGGAGAAAAGTCCCAGATTGGGGAGGTAGCTAAGCTAATCTTTCAGCATACCAATCATCACAAGTTGTCACTCGTGGGGTAGGCATGCCAATGAAGGACAAGGTGTCCAAAAGCCATAGCTACAGCGGTCGCAGACTAAAGTCTTTCGTAAACACAACAGAGGGAGCCTCAACTATGCTGAAAGGACTCGGCAAAATGGGGAAGGCCTAGCCTCGCTGGCAAGACGGAATGCAAAACTAGTCAACTTCTGTCAGAGGTATCTCCCAGCATGTTAGGGTTTTCTAGAACTTACAGCCAGAGGGCGTAAGATACAAAAGCCGTTGGATGACAAGGGACAGTCTCAAATGAAAGGCAGTCAAGGGATCGGCAACGAGCAAGACTATCAAGTTATTGGGTCTGACCGTAACCTGGGTGGCTTCCCAGAGGTGTAAGCAGATAAACTAAGGACAGCCAGCTGGGTTGGCAGATTAGCCAATACGTATATATTCAACAAACCTAAGAGTCTCCAGGAGGCCTATCCGGATTTGCAGCCGTTCGGTGGTGATGACGACAATTACCCTGTAGCTTGCAGGCAATGTTGCCCACGGGTAGTCTCCGATCCGAAAACTCCCTATTCTCCTTCCTGAGATTCAACACCTCATACAGCATGCCAATGGTATCTTCCAAATTCATACAAATTATATCTATATACAGGAGACCAAGATGTGGAGGTCTCACCGTTAGTGTTGGAAATCTAATGGAGGTCAGAGTGTCTACTCCAGACTTCAAATACCTTAGCTAAGAGAAGAACCGACAGAATTTAAAGGATGGAATTCTCTGTTCCTTACTGGAAGGAATGAATTGTATACAGGAGAGCCTAGAGACGGCATGAAAGGATACTGAAACACAGTCGTATCTATTCTTCACTCTCTGGGTTGCATATCCCAGCAATCAAGTCCGAAAGACCTAGGCAGGTCATTGTTTCCCCCATGGGGTCTTCCAAATAGTGGGGGACACATTATCTCACTCTCCATTTAGAGGGACAAAACATCCCAAATATGGCCAGGAACATGGGAATAAGTATTCCTTTTGGCAAATACAGTATGTAAAGTAGATCTAGAAGAATCTCAAACATCCAAGTGTCATACCATAAACTTCCTTGTGGCTGAAATGATCAGGCAAAATGGCTCTAGTCTCTTCCTCAACACTAGACAAAGGTTGGTATCGTGGCAGCCTGAGTTAGAACATCATCATCCTTTTGGCAGATCCAAACGGAAGTGTTTGAAGTTCCACAAACTTGGAAAAGAGATTCAAGGTTGAAGAGACATAGAATTGGCCCTTCTTCTTCTAGGAGAAAAATGATAAACTCATCAGGCTTAATGGCGTCGGAAAAGGACAATCCCGCTGTCCAACGAAGACCATCGCAGTTGTACGGATACAATTAGTCAAAACCTAGATGGAGAGGACAAGTCCATCTGATGAGGGCAGAGACAGCTCCTCCAAGCTGGTGATGCATCCATTGACGGAACTTCAAAATAGTTCCTCTAGAGTTAATATCTAAACTACGACCTGGTCTACATTCCACATGTTGGGGGTCCATTCTGGCGGACCCAGCAGTTGTAACTACAATACATCTCAGTCGTTAGAGAGGATAGATCTAATCCTCTTAAACACTTGAGCAGTACCCACCCTTATTGCCTGGTGATTCTGTACATCCCATACGTATATGCTGTCATGCTGTGTCAGGAAAAGGGAAAATGTTATACTTACCTAACGGTAATTTTCCTTTCCTGATGCAAGCATGACAGCATATAGGTCCCTCCCTTTAAAAAAAAAAAAAAAAAAAAAATACAGAGGTCTGAAACGGTTAAGTAGGGCCTTCCGCAGTGATAATAAATTACGAGAATGCGGGTATAGGGGGAGGAGACCTACTTTTATAGTATAACCGGTCCTGATTGGGCAGGGGGGCGGAGCCTTCCCATACGTATATGCTGTCATGCTTGCATCAGGAAAGGAAAATTACCGTTAGGTAAGTATAAAATTTTCCCTTTTTTTCTCAGTTTAGGCTGATACATATTCTTCTACCTATTTTTGGTAAAAAAAAATCGCAATAAGCGTTTATCGGTTGGTTTGCGCAAAATTTATAGCCTTTACAAAATAGGGGATAGTTTTCTTGCATTTTTTTTTTACTACTAATGGCGGCGATCAGCGATTTTTTTTCATGACTGCGACATTATGGTGGACACTTCGGACAATTTTGACACATTTTTGGGACTATTGTCATTTTCACAGCAAAAAATTCTATAAAAATGCATTGTTAACTGTGGAAATGACAGTTGCATTTTGGGAGTTAATCACAGGGGGCGCTGATGGGGTTATGTGTGACCTGAAGTGTGTTTACTGTAGGGGGGTGTGGCTGTAGGTGTGATGTCATCGATTGTTTCCCCCTATAAAAGGGATCATGCGATGATGATGCCACAGTGAAGAACGGGGAAGCGGGGAGGCGATCGGGTCCGTGAGTCCCATGGTCCCGGAGCTTCGGACCGGGTCACGGGAGCGCGCCGCGTGCGCACGCCCGTGACCCACGGCTGGGTACTAGCACAGCGCATACCTGTACGTGCATTTGCCCAGCCGTGTAATTCTGCTGATGTAAATGTGCAGGAGGCCATAGGTGAGGCTTTAAACATTTCTCCAGGTTACCAGTTTAGAATTAGACCCCTTTTAGACTGGGGCCGCGGCTGCGTTAGCGCTAAAGCACCGCTCATTTTACTGGGATTAAAGGGATTCTCTCAGTTAGAGTATATTGATCACAGTCAAGAGAATTTCCCAGTAAGAGCATATTACAGTGACTCCAAAGGAATATATACAGTATATATATATATATATATATATACACATAGATTTTTTAATAACAAACATGTTATACTTATCTGCTCTGTGTGGTCCCGGCTCTTCCCCCTTGCTGAGTGCCCCAATAGCAAGCCTCTTGCTATGGGGGCACTCGAGCAGGCTCACTCCTGAGCCTCACTGTGTGTGTCAATTCACACAAAAAGCACGCCTCGACTTCGTCCCTGTTTACTCCTCATTGGCTTATTGGCTGTGATTGACAGCAGCAGGAGCTAGTGGCTGACACTGCTGTGCAAGATAATGATGGTAGAGAGACCTGGGAGAGCTGCTGCTCCTGTGCACATTGCTGGATTGACATGGCGCTCAGGTAAGATTTTTTTTACATTAAAGTGGTTCTAAAGCCTTAAGGTTTTTTACCTTAATGTACGCTATGCATTAAGATAAAAAGAACACGATAGGGAAGGAGAAGAAGAGAGTGTAGAAGAGAGAGAAGAACAAGATAGGGAAGGAGAAGAAAAGAGAGAGAAGAACAAGATAGGGAAGGAGAAGAAGAGAGTGTAGAAGAGAGATAAGAAGAACAGGATAGAGAAGGAGAAGAAGAGAGTGTAGAAGAGAGAGAAGAACAGGATAGGGAAGGAGAAGAAGAGAGTGTAGAAGAGAGAGAAGAACAGGATAGAGAAGGAGAATAAGAGAGTGTAGAAGAGAGAGAAGAACTAGATAGGGAAGGAGAAGAAGAGAGTGTAGAAGAGAGAGAAGAAAAACAAGATAGATAAGGAGAAGAAGAGAGTGTAGAAGAGAGAGAGAAGAACAAGATAGAGAAGGAGAACAAGAGATAAGAAGAACAGGATAGAGAAGGAGAAGAAGAGAGTGTAGAAGAGAGAGAAGAACAGGATAGGGAAGGAGAAGAAGAGAGTGTAGAAGAGAGAGAAGTACTAGATAGGAAAGGAGAAGAAGAGAGTGTAGAAGAGAGAGAAGAACTAGATAGGGAAGGAGAAGAAGAGAGTGTAGAAGAGAGAGAACAGGATAGAGAAGCAGAAGAAGAGAGCGTAGAAGAGAGAGAAGAAGAACAGAATAGAGAAGGAGAAGAAGAGAGTGTAGAAGAGAGAGACGAACTAGATAGGGAAGGAGAAGAAGAGAGTGTAGAAGAGAGAGAACAGGATAGAGAAGCAGAAGAAGAGAGCGTAGAAGAGAGAGAAGAAGAACTAGATAGGGAAGGAGATGAAGAGCGTGTAGAAGAGAGAAAAGGAGAACAAGATATGGAAGGAGAAAAAAGTGTAGAAGAACAAAAGTGTAAACGTAGAACTTAGTAGATAACAATCTTAAGTTATTAGCAATACCAATTTTACAAGATTGAAGACGGTACAGCTTGTAGGCCTGTAAATGATTACTAAAGGCCCTAAATTTCCCTAAACTGGGTCAAATTGATATGGTTAGCCTACGAAACATTACAGATCAAGTTGAGTTGAATGTGACTAACTACTACAACCATCTCTATACTATGACCTGGATAACTCGGAACCTTGACACACCAGCCATGAAGCTAGCAGCTCCAGACGGGGGGCCAGCAATGGGTCCCCCCATTTTTCTCCTAAGTTATCATAAAAATCCAACACTTCTTGGTATGTTGTGTCTCCTATCTTTGGAACCCAGGCTGATACATTGCAAGTGTGCGCTCCAGAACTGGAGGGACCCACTAGTGACATAGTGACCTGGAGTGGGGCACAAACAATGGAATTCAGCTTACCCCGAGGGTTGAATGCAGAAGATTCTAGTGTTGCAAGTAATGAGACCAGATTCTATTTAATGGAGGTTCTGATGGTGAATAATATAATTATACTTCAGCATTGAGATAACAGTGTCTCCTTAATAAGAACAAGTTTTTGATTGATTGGTATGAACGATGCCTCCATTTTGACCCCCCCCCCCCATGGTTCTGACCTTGTCTTTTTAGCTTGCAGAATGATTACTATACACACAGACCTGTTTGCACGTCGAAGAAATGAAAGTCATCAGCTCTCCTAACCCCATGTCCAGTCATCTCAAAGGCTTTACTGGATTCTTGGAAAATGAAGTCATTGGGTTTATGACTTATTTTCTTTTCATTTTTAAGACCAGAATTAATATTAGGAGGCTGCCATCTGATGCCGACTGCACACTTCTAGGCTTAGAAAGTCTGGACAAAAAAATGTGCGGGGAGAACGTGGCACAGAGGAATTTAGACTTGTGCATATTGAAGTGGACCTGTCATTAATGTTCACACATAAATCAATAGGGGGCGCTGTCAGCATTGCCAAGTCTCAGTTGAAGTTGAGTCTTTCTTGCCATAGATAAAATAGCTTCTACTTATCATTCTCATTTAGCTAAGCCCAGGAGATCTAAGCCCAACCAGACGCCATGTCATTAGTGACCGAAAAGTCTATTTTTTATCAGACAGATCAAGAATGGTAGACTTGCAAACTTCCATTTTTAAACTGTTCCTATTTCTTCTCCTTCCTTTTGCTCCCTTTCTGCTCTGTTCAGTGGCAAGGACCAAAAAGATTAAGCCCTGTTTAAGCTTTAAGTACAACTCCAGCCAAAACCTTCTATTAGGGGCTTTTTTCACTCCACAACTATCAGGTTCTCAGGAAGTCTTAAAAGTCGCACATCACAGTAAAACCCTGTAAGGAGGTGTATGACAGCCTCAGCCCAGGCTCCAACCAGACCACAGCTAACGCGTTTCACTCTGCCCTGGGTTCCTCATGATTAAGCTCCGATGCAGAGTGAAATGCGTTGGGGCGTAGCCTGGTTGGAGCCCAGGCTTAGGCTGTGATACACCTCCTTACAAGGTTTTGCTGTGATGTGTGCCTTTTAGGACTTTTTCTTCCTACTAGATTATTTGCGCTGGAACAAGCTCCATCCTTGTCGGCACTCCTTGTGGTTTAACACCAATTTAGGTAAAGAGTCTCTGACGGAGACTATTTACCACATAATCAGCTGTGTCCAATCACGGCTGATCACGATGTAAACAGGAAAAGCCGGTGTTCGTCTTTTCCTCACTCGCGTCTGTTAGACGCGAGTAGAGGAGAGCCGATCGGCTGCTCCTCTGACAGGGGGGGTTTGTGCTGATCGGTTATCAGCGCAGCCCCCCCACAGGATGCCCACACTGGAAAACCAGGGATGCCACCAGACCACCAGGGATACCCACCACAGGTATGCCACCCTAGACCACCAGGGATGCCAATCAGAAATAAATAATGGATGCCTATTGGATGGTCACTGACAGGCAGGCCCGTCGGAACCCGACAGGCAAATCAAGCAATTTCCTGGGGCCCCCGAGCTGGCCAGGCGCCCCCGAGCTGGCCAGGGGCCCCAGCAGGGAGGGCCCTTGCCGCACCGCTGCTTCCTCCTGCAGTCCGGTCGGCCGTGTACCGTAACCGTGCGGTACAGGAGAATCAGGTTCCTGTTCCCGGCCAGACTGACAGGAAGTGCACACACTGAGTGTTCACTTCCTTTCAGTCCGGCCCCCGGGAACAGCAAACAATCTCCTGTACCGCGCAGTTATGGTACACGGCCAACCGGACTGCAGGAGGAAGCATCGGTGAGGCAAGGGCCCTCCCTGCTGGGGCCCCTGGCCAGCTCGGACACCAGGATAGAGGTAAGCCCTGCTGACAGGTGGCACTGATGTACTGTAATGTGTTGTACCAATGGATGCCAATCAGTGCCCACAATGGATGCCAATCAGTGCCCACAATGGGCATCACTGATTGGCAGGTATTATTGTTTGGCACTGATTGGCATCCTTTAGTACAACACATTACAGTACATCAGTGCCACCTATCAGTGCCCATCCATGCCACCTATCTATGCCCATCCATTCCACCTATCAGTGGCCATCCATGCTGCCTATCAGTGCCCATCCGTGTCGCCTATCAGTGCCTATCTGTGTCGCCCATCCGTGTCGCTTATCCATGCCCATCCGTGCCGCCTATCCATGCCCATCCGTGCTGCATATCAGTGCCACCTATCAGTGCCTATCAGTGCCGAATATTAGCGCCCATCATCAGTGCCCATCAATGCCACCTCATTAGTGCTACCTCATCAGTGCCCATCAGTGCCTGTCAGTGCAGTACCATCAGTGCCCATCAGTGAAGGAGAAAACATACTTATTTACAATGTTTTGTAACTGAAACAAAAAAAAGTTTTGTTTTTTCTAAATTTTCGGTAATTTTTTTTTTTTTTTTGCAGAAAATAAAAATCCCAGAGGTGATCAAATACCATCAAAAGAAAGCTCTATTTGTGGGAACAAAATGATAAGAATTTAGTTTGGGTACAGTGTAGCATGACCGCTCAATTGTCATTCAAAGTGCAAAGTTGGTCTGGGCCGGAGGGTGTGGAAGTGGTTAAGCAAAAATGTTAAAACAGTTGTTGTGAATCTTCCTCTAACGTCCTGGCCCAGCAGCTAGACAGCGCTTCCAAACCTTCCCTACTTTTAAATTGTTTGGTGCTCCATTTTAAGTTGTAGGTGTGATTTAATGACCATTTCTACCATTTAAAGACGGTTTTCTCAAACAGTGTTCCATGCAGTGGCGGTGTGTTCTCCTCTCTCTCACCAATAGATAGATTCATGCATTGCATGAATCTATCTATGGTCGATGCTGCCACCCCCTCCCTATTCATGTGCCCGGCCCCTTTTTTCGGGCGACCTGAAAATCTGCCCCTTCCTCTTCCGCGGTGAGGTTTTGTGTTCTCCTCGCCGTTGCCTCCTGGGAAATGGGGACGCTGCCTTCTGGGACACACAGGACGGTGTTCCAATTCACAAATAGCCACGTGACTCGCGCATGCGCAGTAGGAAACGGGCAGTGTAGCCATAAGGCTTCACTGCCTGTTTCCCTTAGTGAGGATGGCGGCGCCAGGACCCGGTCCGAGGGACCAATCTGCCTCGGGCGGCCGACATCACGGGCAACCTGGACAGGTACGTGTGCTTATTAAAAGTCAGCAGCTACAGTTTTTGTAGCTGCTGACTTTTATTTTTCTGTACCGCTGGACCTCCGCTTTAAGTGTGTCCTAGGGAGTGATTCTAACTGTGTGGGGGATGGGCTATAAGTGACACGACACTGATCACTGCTCCCGACGATCACTGTCCTGTCACTAGGCAGAACAGGGAGATGCCTTGTTTACATAGGCATCTCCCCATTCTGCAGCTCCGTGACACGATCACGGGCACCCTGGCAGACATCGAGTCTGCGGGACCCGCGGTCACACTCACGGAGCTAGCGGAGGGTGCGCGCGCCTGCAATGCCACACCTTAAAGGGGATGTACGCGTATGTCCATATGCACAACCGTGCTATTCTGCCGATGTAAATAGTCATGCAGCTGTCGACAAACTTTTTCATACAGTTAAAATTAAATTTTTATTAATTTTTTACAAATATTTTGTGTATAAAACCTTTTTAGTATATACAAATTTACATCCATCATTTATAAAATGAAAAATAACTCAATTACGAGCATTGTTCTGTAAAAAAAACGCATTGTATTTGATGGCGCGTGCATGAGAAAAATTGTATGATCTTCCTAAACGTTTTATTGTAAATAGAAGCAACTAGCGAAAACAATTTTGTGAAATTGCAAAGTGCAGATTTCCAGGTTTGCGGAACAAATTGTATTTTGTCAGTTCTTTTTTTTTCCTAAAATGGAAATCTGTGCGCCTTGCCGCCTAGTAAAGTTTTCCTTGCTGCAGAGATGTACGATGTGGGGAGATAAAACGTATTGATCGGCAGTAAAGACGCGTTCTGCCTCGAGACGAACAGATCCATAGCTTGTTGATACTTTATAAAAGTATACTGATGAGTTTACCGAGGTTGGAAATATCACACCAATGTATCTATAATCAAGTAATGACTTGCAGACGCCGGGATCGGCGTAGAGGATGATCGTCTTTGCTAAACAGGACTTGTTAAACATAACAGGTCATTATAACCCGTACCGATCGTAGTAAGCATTAAAGGGGACCTTATTGTAACCTTACAAGTCTACATAAATAAATTCCTAACTACAGTATATACAGTGGGGATCGAAAGTTTGGGCACCCCATGTAAAAATTTGTATTAATGTGCATAACGAAGCCAAGGAAAGATGGACAAATCTCCAAAAGGCATCAAATTACAGATTAGACATTCTTATAATATGTCGAAAAAAGTTAGATTTTATTTCCATAATTTTCAAAATTACATAAAACAAAAAAATGGCGTCTGCAAAAGTTTGGGCCCCCTGCAGAATTTATAGCATGCACTGCCCCCTTTGCTAAGCTGAGAGCTGCCAGCATCATGGATTGTTCTCAACCAGGTGATGTCAATCTCAAAGGTTCTAAATGCCCAGACTCATCTGACCTTGCCCCAACAATCAGCACCATGGGTTCTTCTAAGCAGTTGTCTAGAAAACTGAAAATAGTTGACGCTCACAAAGCTGGAGAATGCTACAGGAAGATAGCAAAGCGTTTTCAGATGACAATATCCTCTGTTCGGAATGTAATTAAGAAATGGCCGTCATCAGGAACAGTGGAAGTTAAAGCAAAATCTGGAAGACCAAGAAAAATATCAGACAGAACAGCTCACAGGATTGTGAGAAAAGCAATTCAAAACCCACGTTTGACTGCACGATCCCTCCATAAAGATCTGGCAGACACTGGAGTTGTGGTACACTATTCCACTATACAGAGATACTTGTACAAATATGGTCTTCGTGGAAGTCATCAGAAGAAAACCTCTTCTACATCCTCACCACACAAATCAGCGTTTGAACTTTGCAAATGAACATATAGACAAGCCTGATGCATTTTGGAAACAAGTTCTGTGGACCGATGAGGTTAAAATAGAACTTTTTGTCCGGAATGAGCAAAGGTACGTTTGGAGAAGAAAGGGCACAGAATTTAATGAAAAGAACCTCTGTCCAACTGTTAAGCATGGGGGTGGATCAATCATGCTTTGGGGTTGTATTGCAGCCAGTGGCACAGGGAACATTTCACGGGTAGAAGGAAAAATGGATTCAATAAAATTTCAGCAAATTTTGGATGGTAACTTGATGCCATCTGTGAAAAAGCTAAAGTTAAAGAGAGGATGGCTTCTACAAATGGATAATGATTCTAAACGCACCTCAAAATCCACGGGGGATTACATCAAGAGGCGTAAACTGAAGGTTCTGCCATGGCCTTCACAATCTCCTGACCTCAACATGATTGAAAATCTATGGATAGACCTTAAAAGAGCAGTGCATGACAGACAGGCTAGAAATCTCAAAGAACTGGAAGACTTTTGTAAGGAAGAATGGGCAAAGATACCTCAAACAAGAATTTAAAGACTCTTGGCTGGCTACAAAAAGTGTTTACAAGCTCTGATACTTGCCAAAGGGGGCAGTACAAGATATTAACTCTGCAGGGTGCCCAAACTTTTGCAGACGCCATTTTTTTGTTTTCTGTCATTTTGAAAGTGTAAATGATGGAAATAAAATCTAACTTTTTTTGACATATTATAAGAATGTCTAATCTGTAATTTGATGCCTTTTGGAGATTTTTCCATCTTTCCTTGGCTTCGTTATGCACATTAATACAAATTTTTACCTGGGGTGCCCAAACTTTCGATCCCCACTGTACACTCACCGGCCACTTTATTAGGTACACCTTCCTAGTACCGGGTTGGACCCCCTTTTACCTTCATTCTTGGTGGCATAGATACAACAAGGTGTTGGAAACATTCCTCAGAGATTTTGCTCCATAGTGACATCATAACATCACACAGTTGCTGCAGATTTGTCGGCTGCACATCCATGATGCAAATCTCTACCACCACATCCCAAAGGTGCTCTATTGGATGAGATGTGGTGAGTGTGGAGGCCATTGGAATACAGAGACCTCATTGTCCAGTGGTGATATGATTGGATCTTGGTGACATGGTGACATTATCCTGCTGGAAGGAGCAATCAGAAGATGGGGACACTGTAGTCATAAAGGGATGGACAATACTCAGGTAGGCCGTGGCATTATAACAATGCTCAATTGGTACTAAGGGGTCCAAAGTGTGTTAAAAAAAATTGCAACAACCACCATTTTATTCTCTAGGGTCTCTGCTTAAAAAAAGTCTATAATGACTGGGGGTTCTTATGCCGCGTACACACGACCGTTTTTCGGATTGTAAAAAACTAAGTTGTTTTAAATGTCATTAAAAACGATGGTGTGTGGGCTCCAGAGCATTTTCACAATGTAAAATATGGGCATTAAAAATTTCGAATTTTTTCACAATGTTTTTAACGTTGTAAAAAATGGTCGTGAAAAATGGTCGTGAAAAATCCGCGCATGCTCAGAAGCAAGTTATGAGACGGGAGCGCTCGGTCTTATAAAACTAGCGTTCGTAATGGAGTAAGCACATTCATCACACTGTGACAGAAAGAAAAGCGCAAATCGTCTTTTACTAACAGGAAATGAGCTAAAGCAGCCCCAAGGGTGGCGCCATCCGCATGGAACTTCCCCTTTATAGTGCCGTCTTACGTGTTGTACGTCACCGCGCTTTGCTAGAGATTTTTTTTTCACGATCGTGTGTGGGCAAGGCCGTTTTAATGATTGGGTTGAAAAAAAAACGTAATTTTTTCTAGAGCCTGAAAAACTTCATTTTTTAGAACCCAAAAAAACGGTCGTGTGTACGCGGCATAAGAGTTTCAATTTGTAGGCAATCAGGCAGGACCTTGCACTACATGGTTTTGGTAAATCTGAAGACAGAAATCTCCAGAAAATCTGTGTATGTAATTTTCATCTTTTATATTTTACCAAAAAGCTACTGTGCACATAACGCATGTCATAAAAAATTGCAGCAACCACCATTTTATTCTCTAGGGTCTCTGCTAAAAAATAAATAAAAAAAACTATAATGTTTGAGGGTTCTAAGTAGTTTTCATCTTTTATATTTTACCAAAAAGCTACTGTGCAAATACAGTACGACATAAAAAAAATTGCAACAACCACCATTTTATTCTCTAGGGTCTCTGCAAAAAAAGAAAAAAAGAAAAGGTCACTAAAGGATTTTTTTTTTTTTTAGCTAAATAGCTTCCTTTACCTTACTGCAGTACTGGTTTCATGTCCTTATTGTTTGTTTTTGCTTTAAAGTTGCTGTAATCCTGCTCTGTTCTCCACACTTCCTGCTTGTCTGTTTCCTTATAACCACAGTGCTGGGAGCTTTCTCACGATGGTTTGAGCTGTCATTACTGTGTGTCTAAAACTTCCCAGAACCAATCAGATTCATTTTAAAAACAAAACACTGTCCTGGATTTGTTTGTTTTTGTTCTGTGTGTCTATTTCTACTTTGCATAAACATGAAGCCAGTTCAAAAGTGAAACTAACCTGCAGGCACATTATATCATTGATTTTTATCTATTTTTAATCATTTTTAAAAGGAATCGGTTAACTTTTATGTCTCTATACCCTGTAAACAGTAATTTCAGCAAAAAAATATTTTTCCTTTAGTGACCCTTTACTGAGTAATTTAAAAACTTCCATCATAACATTTGGAAATGTCTCCGGCTCCCTGTACTGTGGGGAGCTCTTCAGATGTTGGGTTACTACCAGTGTCATTATTTGGCTGGTAGGCATGTTGGGATTTTTAACCTCTCGACAACCTCAAAGGCAAAGGTTGCTGGGGGCCTGGAGGGGCTTGTAGAAGTGCTTGTATTTATGGGGCTCTTTGGGGCCCATCACATATTAAGAGGTCGTTGTCCGCAGAAGACGAACAGGAAGGCAGGTGGCTCAGTGGTTTCATGGCATTTAATGAAAGTGACACAATGTGGAAACACTGACATATGTTTGCGGACTGGCTACTAAAGCATCCCTGATTGTGAGCCGCGGCGGACATCAGTCATGTGTAACCCTGAAAGAGCCCCTTTATACAAACTAACCCATGCATCAATAATTAGATTACTGGCAAAGGAAGAGACCGTCCCAACATACAAATGTATGCGCTGCCAACTCCCCATCTGTGTGTGAAAAGTTCACAAATGATGCCGTTCATCTGAAATATATAAGCACTAGGTACATTTTTAACTCCTTATTTGTGGAAAAAATAACAGCAAATACAAAAAGATTAAAAATAGCACATACAATTGCTAGACTGGCCATACTGTAATCTAAAGATATTAACCACTTAAGACCCGGACCTTTAGGCAGCTAAAGGACCCGGCCAGGTTTTGCGATTCGGCACTGCATCGATTTAACAGACAATTGCGTGGTCGTGTGACGTGGCTCCCAAACAAAATTGGCGTCCTTTTTTCCCCACAAATAGAGCTTTCTTTTGGTGGTATTTGATCACCTCTGCCGTTTTTATTTTTTGCGCTATAAACAAAAATAGAGCGACAATTTTGAAAAAAAATCAATATTTTTTACTTTTTGCTATAATAAATATTCCCCAAAAAAATATATATATAAAAAAAATAGTTTTCCTCAGTTTAGGCCGATAAGTATTCTTCTACCTATTTTTGTTAAACAAAAAAATCGCAATAAGCCTTTATGGCTTGGTTTGCGCCAAATTTATTGCGTTTACAAAATAGGGGATAGTTTTATTGCATTTTTATTAATAATTTTTTTTACTACTAATGGCGGCGATCAGCGATTTTTTTCATGACTGTGACATTATGGCGGACACTTTGGACAATTTTGACACATTTTTGGGACCATTGTAATTTTCACAGCAAAAAAATGCATTTAAAATGCATTGTTTATTGTGAAAATGACAGTGCAATTTGGGAGTTAACCACAAGGGGGTGCTGAAGGGGTTATGTGTGGCCTAATGTGTGTTTACAACTGTAGGGAGGTGTGGCTGTAGGTGTGATGTCATCGATTGTGTATCCCTATAAAAGGGAACACACGATCGATGACGCCGCCACAGTGTTTACACACGGCTCTCCCCGTTCTTCAGCTCCGGGGACCGATCGCGGGACTCCAGCGCCGATCAGGTCCGTGATTCCCTTGGTCCTGGTCCCGGAGCTTCGGACCGGGTCACGAGAGCGTTTGCGACCCACAGCTGGGTACTAGCACAAGATGTACCTGTACGTGCATGTGCCCAGTCGTGCCATTCTGCCGACATATATGTGCAGGAGACGGTCCTTAAAGCGGAGTTCCACCCAAATATGGAACTTCCGCTTAACCCACTCCTTACCCCCTTACATGCCACATTTGGCATGTAATTTTTTTGGGGGGGAGTGGGGGCTTCAGGAGAAGTGGGACTTCCTGTCCCACTTCCTCCTTCCGCCGAGGGGCTGGTAAGGCGATTAGCTTAATCGCCTATCTTCAGCCCCTTCCTGAGGGCGATCGCCTGGGACACGTCACAGGTCCTAGGCGATCACCTGTCCAATCGGACGGCGCAGCGCAGCGCCGCGCCGTTTGCACATGTGCAGTGCCGCTCGCGCATGCGCAGTGGGTGCCCGGCCGTGAAGCCGATAGCTGTCACTGCCGGGTGCCCACACTAAGAATGAAGACGCTGGAACTGTGGAGCAGGTAAGTGTCTTTTTATTAAAAGCCAGCAGCTACACTTTTTGTAGCTGCTGACTTTTAATAAACATAAAAATGGGGTGGAACACCTCTTTAAGTGGTTAACCGCTTCTGACCAGCCGCCGTCATTATACTACGGCAAGGTGGCTCATTCCCGCAAATCGCTGTATCTGTACGTCGGCAAGGGGACTCGATTTTGTGGGCAGCAGGGGAGCCAATCAATGTCCGCCAGCCACCCGCGATCGTTCCCTTGAAATGTCACAGCCCCGCTAAAAATCGCAGATCGCCGTCATTACTAGTAAAAAAAAAAGAAAATAATAAAAATGCCATAAATCTATTCCCTATTTTGTAGACGCTATGACTTTTGCGCAAACCAATTAGTATAAGCTTATTTCGTTTTTTGTTTTTTTTGCCAAAAATATGTAGCAGAATACTCATCGGCCTAAACTGATGAATATATTTTTGTCGCGCTTTTTTCGTTTTTTAGCACAAAAAATAAAAATACCTCGAAAAGAAAGCTTTTTGTTTTTAAGGCACGCTACTGGCCCCTCCCACTAGCTATGATCTGCCTGCATTGCATAGACACCCAGCGATGACATCACAGCATCTAAGATAGGGTATGTAATAAAAACGGAACGGTTTTATTGAAAAGAAAATTCATCAACATATTGGTACAGGGAAAAGGAGGAAGCAGGGAAGACAAAAATGTTAGCAGATTAATCTTCGGCTTTAAATGCACTGGCTCTGAAAAATTGCGCATTTAATAAACGGACAGCAAGGCTTAAATTTGCTGGCACATTCTTTAAACTGTCCCCATTAGCGCTATTAATGTAATTATGAGAGAGATGTGCTCTCCCTTCACCGAGGTACATTTGTACGGAAAATAAATGGAACACAAAACTAAAGTTGATCAATTAGGGAAGCATGACATTGAATGAATGAGCATTTAAAGGAAAAAAACATTGTAATTTCCAAACATGAATTTTAATGCATTAACTAATTAAATCAAATGAATCCAGAACTGCAAATGTCAGACTTCTTGGAAACACTTAGCGGAGATGTTTTTAGTGGTAAAATAGCAGATTAAAAATAATTTTTATTTTCAACAAAAATTAATCTCAGTTAGAGTCAGCGTGCCGCGGGTTTAACCAGCCGAATGCCAAACCGAACCTGGCCACCCTGCAGAGGTGCTGGGATGTGGGGGCTAAAGCACTGATGGGCAACTTTCTTGATATGGTGGGTGGGTGGGGGGGAGGGGTCAAGTGCAGCCCCTGATCTCACCATAGGGCTGCATATAAAATTCAGTGACTTTTCATTATCAGAGACAGCAGACGCACAGTGGGATATAGTCAAAGACTACTGGAGTGTTATAAGAGATGGTCAGAGACTGCAGATGTGATACAAGAGATGGTCAGAGACTGGGGACATGATACAAGAGATAGTCAGAGACTGGGGACATGATACAAGAGATAGTCAGAGACTGCAGACATGATACAAGAGATGGTCAGAGACTGGGGACATGATACAAGACATAGTCAGAGACTGGGAACATGATACAAGAGATGGTCAGAGAATGCAGATGTGATACAAGGGATGGTCAGAGACTGCAACCATGATACAGGAGATAGTCAGAGACTGGGGACATGATACAAGCATTGGTCAGAGAATGCAGATGTGATACAAGGGATGGTCAGAGACTGCAGATATGATACAAGAGATGGTCAGAGACTGGGGACATGATACAAGAGATAGTCAGAGACTGGGGACATGATACAAAAGATGGTCAGAGAATGCAGATGTGATAGAAGGGATGGTTAGAGACTGCAGACATGATACAGAAGATGGTCAGCGACTGCAGGCATGATATAAAACATGGTCAGAGACTGCAGACATGATACAAGAGATGGTCAGAGACTACAGACATGATACAGAAGATGGTCAGTGACTGCAGACATGATATAATAGATGGTCAAAGACAACAAACACGATACAGGAGAAGGCCAGAGATTGCAGACATGATACAAGATGGTCAGAGAATGCAGATATGAAAGAGTAGATGGTCAGAGACTGCGGACATGCTACAGTAAATGGTCAGAGACTGCTGGCATGATACAAAAGATGGTCAGAGACTGCATGACGTTTTACAACAGATGGTCAGAGACTACAGACATTAGGGTTGTCCCGATACCACTTTTTTAGGACCGAGTACAAGTATCGATACTTTTTTTCAAGTAGTCGCCGATACCGAATACCGATACTTTTTTTAAACATGTCCCCAAATGCAGCCATGTCCCCCACATAATGCAGCCATGTCCTGTCCCCCACATATTGCAGCCATGTCCCCCCACATATTGCAGCCATGTCATGTTCCCCACATATTGCAGCCATGTCATGTCCCCCACATATTGCAGCCATGTCATGTCCCCCACATATTGCAGCCATGTCATGTCCCCCATATTGCAGCCATGTCACATATTGTCCCCCACATATTGCAGCCATGTCATGTTCCCCACATATTGCAGCCATGTCATGTCCCCCACATATTGCAGCCATGTCATGTCCCCCACATATTGCAGCCATGTCATGTCCCCCACATATTGCAGCCATGTCATGTTCCCCACATATTGCAGCCATGTCATGTTCCCCACATATTGCAGGCATGTCATGTCTCCCACATATTGCAGCCATGCATGTCCCCCACATATTGCAGCCATGTCATGCCCCCCACATATTGCAGCCAGTCATGTCCCCCACATATTGCAGCCATGTCATGTCCCCCACATATTGCAGCCATGTCATGTTCTCCACATATTGCAGCCATGTCATGTTCCCCACATATTGCAGCTATGTCATGTTCCCCACATATTGCAGCCATGTCATGTTCCCCACATATTGCAGCCATGCAGTCCCCCACATATTGCAGCCATGTCATGTCCCCCACATATTGCAGCCATGTCATGTCCCCCACATATTGCAGCCATGTCACATATTGTTCCCCACATATTGCACCATGTCACATATTGTTCCCCACATATGCAGCCATGTCATGTCCCCTACATATTGCAGCCATGTCATGTCCCCCCACATATTGCAGCCATGTCATGTCCCCCACATATTGCAGCCATGTCATGTCCCCCATGTCAGCCATGTCCCCCACCCCCAATATTGCAGCCATGTCATGTCCCCCACATATTGCAGCCATGTCATGTTCCCCACATATTGCAGCCATGTCATGTCCCCCCACATATTGCAGCCATGTCATGTCCCCCACATATTGCAGCCATGTCATGTCCCCCACATATTGCAGCAATGCAGTCCCCCACATATTGCAGCCATGTCATGTTCCCCACATATTGCAGCCAGTCATGTTCCCCACATATTGCAGGCATGTCATGTCTCCCACATATTGCAGCCATGCATGTCCCCCACATATTGCAGCCATGTCATGCCCCCCACATATTGCAGCCAGTCATGTCCCCCACATATTGCAGCCATGTCATGTCCCCTACATATTGCAGCCATGTCATGTTCTCCACATATTGCAGCTGTCATGTTCCCCACATATTGCAGCCATGTCATGTTCCCCACATATTGCAGCCATGTCATGTCCCCCACATATTGCAGCCATGTCATGTCCCCCAAATATTGCAGCCATGTCATGTTCCCCACATATTGCAGCCATGTCATGTCCCCCACATATTGCAGCCATGTCATGTCCCCTACATATTGCAGCCATGTCATGTCCCCCCACATATTGCAGCCAGTCATGTCCCCCACATATTGCAGCCATGTCAGTGTCCCCCACCATATTGCAGTCCCCCACATGTCCCCCAGCCATGTCCCCCCATAGCCATGTCATGTCGCCCCACATGTCATGCCATCATGTCCCCCATATATTGCAGCCATGTCATGTCCCCCACATATTGCAGCCATGTCATGTTCCCCACATATTGCAGCCATGTCATGTCCCCTACATATTGCAGCCATGTCATGTCCCCCCACATATTGCAGCCATGTCATGTCCCCCATACAATTGCAGCCATGTCATGTCACATATTGTCCCCCAGCCATGTCATGTCAGCAGCCATGTCATGACATAGCAGCCATGTCAGATGTCATGTCAGAGACTGCGGATTGGACATGTCTACAGTAAATGGTCAGAGACTGCTGGCATGATACAATCGGGGGTATTGCAGATGGTCATACCGAGACTGCAGACATGATACAAGAGATGATCAGAGACTGCAGACATGGTACAAGAGATAGAGACTGGAGAGATACAAGAGATGGTCAGAGACTGCAGACATGATACAAGAGATGGTCAGAGACTGCAGACATGATACAAGAGATGGTCAGAGACTGCAGACACAACAGATGGTTTGAAACTACAGACATTACATGAGATGCAGAGACTGCAAAATAAGACATGATACCTGGACCCAGTATTTGCCGAGCATTCATTTTATTATTTGCAATATGTACATTTTACACTCATAATAAATAAATAAATAGCTGTTAATCCTAACAGAAATCCTGCACTGAACTAAGAAATCAAACAATGTTATCAGTTTTACGAGGTATCTAAACTACAGAACATCTCCCCTATATTAGGAGACGAGTAGAGAGGAAGGTGCTCTATAGTCCTAACACAATTCCTGTCCTAGGAGGGTAGTGCTGCTCTTTTTATATATGCTGTCACTGTGTATGTGTGGTGGTCACTTTAGGACAGGAAGGGTTTAAATGGCAGGATCATTGTGTGAAAGTAAAGGGGAAAAAAGCCTGAGCAAAAAAAACAAATGCAGTCACCATATCCAAGGACTAGTAAGGTACATTATATTCCATTTTTGTTCTTGGATTTGAATAAACTTTAACTTCTCACCCATCTCCTTTGCAGTGCATCCTAGCCTTAGATGAACAAAGAGTCTCTGAGAAGTCTTCCAGAACATCAAAATAACTCTGTTTCACAATGGAATTTGGAGATGACGGATCTAATTATTATTCACGCTTTTCTCCAAACTCTATTTCTGGGTTGATTTATAATTAAAATGTCAGTATATCTCATATCACCATTAACGTTCGGAGAAAAGCACATCTTTAAGAGTGTCGGGGCGCAGCAGTTATTCCCAGGGCCGCATCCTCCGCCGAAATAACTGCTGAGCTTGTGCATCCAGTCAAAACAGAAGATAGAGCTGGGCGAGTTATTAGCCAGCTAGTGCTAATCTATGATCCAAAGAAAAGGGAAAAAAAAAAGAGCGAAAGCATTGTGAGTGAAGTATTTCTACAGAGTTTACTGTTTCATGAAATAACCATGACTAGTAGTAAGCATTAGGTACAGGGATGGACTGGCCATTGGGACTACAGGGAGTTTCCCGGTGGGCCGATGGCTCAGTGGGCTGGCTTCAATGACAGCGGACTGCCGCCCTCCTCCGCTCCTCTGTCTCTCCCTCCCTGCAGCGCTCACTGGGGGGAACAAAGAAGCAGGGGAGGACCAGAGGAGCAGGAGGGACGACAGAGGAGCATGGGGGGAGGGGACAGACAGCTGATTCAATAGCTATGGCCTGGGAGTTTCTCACTTCTGCCTAATCTTGTCCCATAAGGGGGCACAAAACTGATTCTTTGCCCTGGGTGAAATAATGTCTAGCTTCCCCACTGGTACTGCCTATAAGAGTACCAGTACCAGCCGTTCTACTCTAATAAAGTATAACAGCTAGTGGCTAGTGAAGGGAGAGAGGGGGCTTGGCTGGCCGGGGGGGGGGGGGGGTGCGGGTTGTTGTCCGGCCACCATGGGAGAGACCTGTTAAAGTGGGCCAGTCTAAAGTCCAGGGCCAAATTGTTTTTGTTCATTAAAATCCATTAACCACTTAAGGACCGCCTCCTGCACAGGCTAAAGTGGTCTGATGGTCTGATGTGCGTACACACCATCGGACCAAAAATCCGATCAGGCCAGAACGCGGTGACGTAGAACATAACAACGTGCTGAAAAAAACAAAGTTCAATGCTTCCAAGCATGCGTCGCCTTGATTCTGAGCATGCGCTGGTTTTTGGTCTGATGCTTTTGCGTACTAACCATCGAACCTGTTCGACGGACAGGTGTCCGCCGGACAGATTTTAAAGCAAGTTTTAAAACTTTGGTCCGACGGACAACGGTCCGATGGGCCGTACACACCATCAAATTGGTCCGATGAAACTGGACTGCACCGGTCTGATCGTGTGTACGCAGCCTAAGAGCTACCATCTGCTGGGTCGCACGCGGTGACGAATCCACGGTGAAGCTCCTGCTGACTGCGATCCCGTGTGACCTGGTGGACCCGATCGCCGCCGGTGTCACCGCTGCATCTAACACAGGAGCTAGGAAGGGGAGAGGTGAGTGTAAACACACCTTCCCCAGCTTCTCTCTGTGGTAGTGCACACTGACGTCTGTTTCCTGATATAGGGACTGACGATCAGTGATAAGTCACGCCTACAGCCACACCCCCTACAGTAAGAATCACTTCCCTTAGGGCACACTTAACCCTACTTAAGCACTCCTTTAGGGCACACTTAACCCCTTAGTCTAGTGGTTAACCCCTTCACTGCCATTGTAATTTTCACAGTAACCAGTGCATTTTTATAGCACTTTTCGCTGTTAAAATGACAATAGTTCCAAAAATGTGTCAAAAGTGTCCAATGTGTCCGCCATAATGTCGCAGTCATGAAAAAAAATCACTGATCACCGCCATTACTAGTAAAAATAATTTTTTATAAAAATGCCATAAATCAATCCCCTATTTTGTAAACGCTATAAATTTTGCGCAAACCAATCGATAAATGCTTATTGTGATTTTTTTTTTTTTACCAAAAATCTATAGAAGAATACGTATCGCCCTAAACTGAGGAAAAAAAAAATTTTTAAAATGTTTTTTGGGGATATTTATTATAGCAAAAAGTAAAAAATATTGAATTTTCTTCAAAATGTATGCTCTATTTTTGTTTTTAGCGCAAATAATACAAATCACAGAGGTTATCAAATACCACCAAAAGAAATCTCTATTTGTGGGAAAAAAAAGGACGCCAATTTTATTTGGGAGCCACGTCGCACGACTGTGCAATTGTCAGTTAAAGCGACGCAGTGCCGAATCGCAAAAAGGGGCAAGGTCCTTAACCTGCATAATGGTCCGGGTCTTAAGTAGTTAAAGTGTAATTAAAAAAAAAAATGTGAGTTGAAAATATGTAATACCCAATATTCTATTTTCTAGGGTCTCTGATTAAGAAAATAAATAATGTTTTGGGGGTTCTTAGTAGTTTTCTATCAAAGAAATGCAGATTTGTACATGAAGGAGAGGAATTTCAGTACTGGCCTGGACTGTCATTGGTTAAAGAAGGAGAAAGCCCTAATAATATGAGGATCTATCATTGTACTGCAAGGTCTGCTTTACAATTCAAATGACTAAATATGGTGTTAATTTGACGTGAAAATTATTTCTAAGGAGGATTACAATTTGTAATTAAGTGTGAAATTTGACTTTTTTTAAATAAAGAAAAAGTGTGTTTGAGTATATATTAAATATTTCCCCTTTGGCCCTTCTCAGAAATATAGTGAGAGATAAATGAACCTCAGATGTAGACGTCGGTTCTTCACCGCCTGATTGGGAAACACTTGGGATATCCCCTTCTGAAAACACTAAAGCCGCGTACACAAGATCGGTCCATCTGATGAGAATGGGCCGACGGACCATTTTCATCAGGTCATTGCTGAAGTGGCCTGATGGTCTGATGTTCGTACACACCATCAGTTCAAAAACCGATCGTGTCAGAACGCGGTGACGTAAAACACAACGACGTGCTGAAAAAAACGAAGTTCAATGCTTCCAAGCATGCGTCGACTTGATTCTGAGCATGCGCGGGCTTTGAACCGATGCTTTTGTGTACTAACCATCGGTTTGGACCGATCGGTCAGCGGGGCATTGGGTCGATTGTAAAGCAAGTTTTAACATTTTGGTCCGAAGGACAAAAGACTGATGGGCCATACACACGGTTGCTTTGGACCGATGAAACTAAACTTCAGGCCATTTAATCGGTTTGGACCGTGCTGAAAAAAATGAAGTTCAATGCTTCCAAGCATGCGTCGACTTGATTCTGAGCATGCGTGGCTTTTTAACCGATGCTTTTGCGTACTAACGATTGATTTTGACCTATCGGTTAGGTGTCCATCGGTTAAATTTTAAAGCAAGTTCTCTTTTTTTTTGACCAAAGGATAACTGACCGATGGGGCCCACACACGATCGGTTTGGACCGATGAAACTGACCTTCAGTCCGTTTTGATCAGTGTACGCGGCCTTAGTCTCCTTTCACACTTATATGACTTGTCCCACGTTTTTGAACTCCAAAATTGTATGACAAGTCATTCTCCATTATTTTCAATGACTACCATTCATACTGGCACGGTATCGCGGCAAAATCGCGGTAAAATCGCACAACTTTGAAGTCGTATAAGTGTGAAAGGGACCTTAGGCTTCATTCGCACATGGGCGTTTCACCATGATTCTGCTCACAATCCCAAAACTCTGCTCAAAAATGACAAACACTACATTCATTTTTAATGGCTCCTAAACGTGAGTGTGATTTTGTCGCAATTCTGCCGCAATTGTCGTGCTGCAATCATGGCAAACCACAATACGCGAAGCTGACGCCCAAAAGAAGCTCCATTAAAAATGAATGGCACCTGAACAAGCGTTGTGCGTTTTGTCATTTTTTTGTACAGCGTTTGGGATCGCTGCGGTTGTGCCCACAATTTCAAGCGCCCAGGTGTGAATTTATTGTTGTCAATTTATTAGGGCGTTCCTGCGTCTCACGCATAGGGTAGCCGGCCCATTCACTTAAATGGGCTGCCCTATATGCGTTTGTCACCCAAAAGAAGCTCATGCAGCTTTTTGGGCGATGAGTTTTGCGCAACATTTTCATGCCCATTTTGCCATGAATGCCATACGTGTTTGTCGCACGACAGTCGTGCCTAAAAATCGCACCATGCTTAGGGTGCCATTAAGAATGAATGGCACCCAAACGCCTGTTGCATGTTTTGGAATCATGGGCAGAATTATGCCGATTCTGAACCACAAATCCGGATTGCTAGGTGTGAATGAGGCCTTACTGTTCTAATTTGTGACATGTTGTTTTCTCCAACACTACAAATGTGTGTTAAATCTGAGCTCCAAGTAAATGTCAAAGATCTCGTCATGACTACAAAAAATTTCCAGAAATCCCCATCTGCATTAATTTTCTTTATGGCTGTGTAGCGCCCCCTTACTTTCAGTATGGGCACTACGCTAAAGTTAGTTGGAATGGGAGAGCTACGTTGCTCCCATTCGTGATTTATTCAAATTATGACCTCTGTTGGTCCAGAAAAGACTCCTGGACCAATCTGCATTCTAGGGATGTGGTATCATCTCCGGCTAGCAGTTGGCGCCAGCGGGGTTTCTGGCAGAGCCAGTCTTCCCCAGCAGCCAATTAGAGGAGTTCTTCCCTCGCAGGGCATGCTGGGGAGGGGTATATCTGTGACAAGTGTCATGTGTTCTAAAATCTTCGCGGGGTCCCGGTGCTGGGTGCGGCATCCACCTTCAGAGTGTGCGCACCTATGGGCCCCGCCGACGCGGCCCTCCTGGCCAAGCTTGCAGGCTTCATCGAGCCTCAATCGGAGGCGAAAGAGGACCCCAATGATCCACTGGGTTCCAGGTTCCATTGAAATGGATCTCAGGCTGAGTGGCGTACTAATCGGTGATCTGGTGACCGGGGTGTTACAGGTACGCATTACTGTCTCCCGGTGCCCCGGGTTGGAGTCCATTGGAAGAATTTGCCCCTATTCATCCATTACAGATCGTTGTTACTAAGGGCTGGATTGCCCATTCACACCCAGGCCTGACACTGCAAGTTCATCCCTTTACTCTCATCAACCTTTTCTCTCCTAACTGAAGTTGATGTTGGCTGTGTTGGCCTGGAAATAAAGCCTTGGAAAACTTTATTGAATGTCTGGACCTCCGCTCACTACTTTGTTCCTGCATCACACCCCTAGACAACGATAGAGTCATGTAATGTGCCAAACCCAACAATCAACCAGCGGCTCCTTCGGGGGTAGCGCTACAGCTGTGTCTACAATTCATTCTGCTCTCTCAAAATCTTTCTTTGTAGCCACCTATTTAGATGCACTGAGAGCAAAGAGTGTCAGACCCCGTACACACGACCGAGCTTCTCGGCAGAATCCAGCGAGAAGCTCGCTGGGATCCATATTCTGCCGAGAAGCTCGATCGTGTGTACGTTTTCGCCGAGCAAACTGTCGAGCGAGGCGTCGAGCCAAAATAGAGAGCAGGTTCTCTATTTCCTCGACGGGCCATCGGGACTAATGGCTCGACGCCTTTTTCGACAGCCTGGTCGACGAACGCGACGGCCGGCCGAGAACCTCATCGGGCGGAACGATGGGTTTAGCCCGACGAGGTTCTCGTACATGTGTACGCGGCCTAAGAAGTGATGAGTGAAAGAACACACCCCTTGCACCCCTTTAGATGAGCACATTTCTACCTGCTGGTCACTGAATGCTGCTTGATTACTGTTCCAGTAGCAAATCTGAGAATCTAATCATGAAACTGAAGGGCAGACTGTATCACTATAGTCTACACAAGGGGTAGGCAACCTGGGACCCTCCAGATGTTGCAGAACTACAAGTCCCATCATACCTCTGGGATAAGGGGACCAGGTTTAAAAAATTAAATCCGGGGACATTTTTTTTTTTTTTTACTAGTCATGGCGGCAATCAGCCGCTCTTTTTCACCTAATGCATAGGATGCATTAAGGTGAAAAAATATGAACCTTTATAACCGCTTTAAGGCACACTGTCAGTTAAGACAATAGGCTCAATTCACAATGTTATCACAGACACTTATATTAAAAAAAAAACTGAGTTATTTTCAGTGCAGTCAAATGAAATTTAAAAACGACAGTCCCATGCCTGAAAATCCAGATCCTTATCCCTATGTAAAGCTTTGTGAACTGAACCTGATTTCTCGGATGTAACTTGCGCCCTTCTGAAGATGGCAGCTCCCCACCTGGTAAGACCTGCATATGAGCTTGGTATCTATTTAATAATTTGCACCGTGATTCAGTAAATCACAGATATAGATTAACACATTGGCTTGAAAAAAACGGGAGAGAAAAAAAAAGGCTGTAATCCCTTCCATCAGGAAGCAGATTTTAGGAGTAATCCATATGGGTTGACTAAATACAACCATTTAACCTTACTAAGTAGATGAAAGGCTTGGCTAGCTGTCAGGGTAATTAGAACAAGCTGTGAATATGCTCTCTCCTCTGCGGCGGCTTAGGCGAACGCGGTCTGTGCTACCTTGATTAAACCGTGTTTACAAACACAATAGGAAGTGTTAGGGGGGCGGCCGAGGTGCAGGCACGGCCACTAGTAACGACTTATGTTGGGCTGTGTTACTCAAGGCCGCTACTAGGAAACCTCCATGGGCCTTTCCGCTACCTTCTCAGCACCCTTCAACAAGACGAAAATTTCTCACTCAGGGCCAATTTCGACTTTCGAGCGTTAATGGGCAGCAAAACGTGTTACATGCGTTTCTGCGTCATTCATTTGGAATAGCACCCCAATGCACTAAGGCCTCGTACACACTATCGGACATATCCGATGAAAACGGTCCGCGGACCATTTCCATCGGATATGTCCGATCGGGAGTTTGATCCGATGGCGTGTACACACCATCGGATCAAATTCCCCGCGGTGACGGTGACGCGGCGGTGACGTTGACGCCGCCACGTCACCGCCACGTCACCGCACCAGGAAGTTAAACACTTCCGCGCATGCGCCGAATCCATTCGGCGGCGGCGCGGCGGCGGTGGGGGGCGACATGTCTGCTGGTAAGTGTACTAACCAGCAGACATGTCGGGCGGACAGATTCCCACCGGATAGATTTCAAAGCATGCTTTGAAATCTGTCGGGTGGAGAAATCTGTCCGCTAGCCCATACACACGAGCGGAGATGTCTGCTGAAACGGTCCATCGGACCGTTTTCAGCGGACATATCCCCTCGTGTGTACGAGGCCTAAGACAATGCACAATGTATAGCTCCCTTTTATGAACAAAGTCCCTCTGTCCCTCTTTCCTCCTCATTTGTCCCTCATTTTGGTCTGATCTCTATAGTGTATAGAAAATTTACTTTTTATCTTTCAAAAAGTGTTTCCCAGTGCCAAACCTTTCATCCAATTTCTAAATTGCTGCATTTGTAAATTTCAAAAGTGGGTTTAGTAGTGGTAAAAAATAAATAAAAAAGCACTTGTGAGTTTAAAGTGGTTATAAGGTCTCCAAGATTTTCACCTTAATGCATTCTATGCATTAAAGCGGTTGTATACCATCTCACACAATATTGTTTTGGAACTTAGCCCATAACACAGGCAGCTGATCGCTGCCTGTGAAAGTGTAATCACCCCTGTAATTAGGTGTAAAATCGTCTTTTTATTTATGATGACGTCACCGCGCTTGCGCACTATTCACCCTTATTCCCATACAGGGACAGGAGAGAAGCATAGGCGTGCGCACAGGGTGTGCCAGCTGTGCCCAGGCACACCCTAATCACCCTGTGCAGCACAGATTCCCCCCGCAGCACTTCTGGCTTCCCTACTCTTCTCTCCCACCAGCTGTTACTGCAGGGCTGTTTAATATGTAAGGGGCTGGTAAATATGTAACTTACCGGCCCCTTCCCTTTCATCGTGAGTGATCGGTACTATGTGTTTGATCTTTGCGGTGCACACCCTAATGCAATAGGCTGCGCACACCTATGGAGAGAAGAGAGGGCTTGATCTGCTCCTCCTCCTCCCACCCTTACCCCTCTGTCTCCTTGTCCACCCACACTCCGATCCCTGGTGTTCTGTGTCTAAGGAAAGGTATGTGTGGGCTGGAAATCTGAAGCTCAACAACCCACAGATACATTGTGGATGAAAAGTGTCGATGCCTGAGCCTCCATCCTTGGTTGAGTGAGCTGACCATCCAATGTCTGTGACGGAAGTCTCCCCCTTCCCTCACTTCTCTCTGCTGCCTCCGAGCCAGTGAGTACACTAAGCATAGGTGTGCACAGCCTATTGCATTAGGGTGTGCACCATAGGTGTGCGCAGCCTTTGGCATTAGGGTGTGCACCCCAAAGCTCAAACACACTGTACCGATCACTCACGATGTTCATTCAGAAAGGGAAGGGGCCGGTAAATGGCATATTTACTGGCCCCTTCCCCCACTCATCCTAAAACATCCACAGCAACAGCCAGTGGGAGAGGGGGGAAAGCCGCCGGTGCTGTAGGGGGAAGGAGGGGGAGCCAGGTCAGTAGGGGGAATCTGTTCTGCAAAGAGTGATTAGGGTGTGCCTGGGCACACCTGGCAAACCCTGTGCGCACGCCTATGGTGTGCACCATAAAGCTCAAATACATATGTATACAGTATATACTGCCAGTGTCAGTAGAGCAGTGGGCAATGTCAGTAGGGCAGAGTACAGTGCCAGTAGTTTTTATTTTTACAATTTTATTTTATAGTATTCTTTACAATTTTATTTTTAGTATTTTTTTTAGAATATTATTTATATTTTTATTTACAATTTTTTTCCCCGTTTTTTTTTTTTTTTTTTTTTTTTTTTTAGGAGACCCACTAGGGTCTTTGGTACAATATCACAGGTCTAAACAGGGGGCATCTGCAGCACACAAGGTGATTAGGGTGTGCCCAAGCACACCTGGCACACCCTGTGCGCACATCTATGATACTAAGGTAAGAGGGACTCTTTGGGTATCCTAATTTAAGGGGGAATGCTGGGAAAACTATGATGTAAGTGGGAGGTTTGGTGAGCAGCAACCCCTTTAAAGTTTTCCTTTACACCAGGGGTCTCCAAACTGCGGCCCTTCGATTGCCTTTATCCAGCCCTTGGGGCACTATTCATCCCACCAATATGACACACCATTCTGTCCTCTAATACCAATAATGGGGCATAATTTTTGCCACTGATATCAACAATGGGGTCCTAATTCTTCCACAGACACCAACAATGGGGTCCCAATTCTCCCACAGACACCAACAATGGTGCACTAGTCCTCCCCCTAATACCAAAGATGGGGCACTGTTTACTCCCACTGATGCCAGAAAAAAATTCTATTCCCGCTGGCCACAGTCCGGTCCCCCTAAAATCTGAAGGACAGTAAACTGGCCCTTTGTTTAGAAAGTTTGGAGACCCCTGCTTTACACCAGAGTCCACAGCGTTCCCTCTTAAAGAAAAAAAAAAGTTTAGCTTTAAGTCAGGGTCCATCTGGAAGTGGAAGCCCCCTTTTAGGGGACCAATTAGTCTTTATAATAAAGCCATTGCTTGGGATGAATGTGTCTGAGCAGGAAAAAGATCTGGCTGTGTATTTTAGTGTTGCCCCTTTGCGGTCTCTCTTTCCTCAAAGCCTTCTGGGAATTTGATAAATAGTCCTCTCAGAGTTCACTGGCCCCGCCGCGAACGCCTGAACTTCAGACAATGTGTAAGTAGCCGGTGACTGACGGTGACTCGGTCACGCTCATTAACCTTCTTTTCAGTCACTGCAGGCCACTTTCACAAATGTCACTGCCAACAGCTGCAGAGGACGCACAACAATACGGATTAGCAGCTTGTTTGGAGATTCCGGCTACAGAGCGCAAAGAAAAAAGAACGCAGGAATTATCGGCATTTATATACCAGGAGAATATTACAAATTCCTTTAAAACGCAGTAACGCGATTAATATGTGCATATAATTCCGTGTAATACTATGAACTTCACACGTATGACAAGTGTCTAAGTGATTCAAAATCACAGTCGCAGTCACAGTTGTGCTTGATGTACGTCTCCAACACTTTTTCTAGAAGTCTGTAGAAGTCTTTCTTTTACTTAAAGGGTCAGTTCATCTTTTACAGAACATCTGTAAGCTGAACTTACACTGGAAGATAACTTTAGATGTAGGCCCTCTGGCTCTGCCACAGCTTGGACCTCGATGAACAGTAACGACTTAGTAGGACTTTTCTTCAGGGGGGGGGGGTGAGAGGTGATAGCCTTTTCTCCCCAAACTCATGAAATCCCTTCTAAAAGAAGTCCCCACTGCTCTGCAGTACACACTATTTATCAGCCTCTCCAGCCACCTACTGGGCCACCCCTCCCAGGGATTGTCCGGTTTTTAATATATCGCCTTGCTCATCCACATGCAATTTTTTTTCGAGATATACAGTCTTGAAACGTGTCGAGTGTTGCTACATGCTGTATATGTTATAGGTTCTGATCTGTGAACTTACACTGGAAGATAACCTTGAATGTAGGCCTTCTGAATGTAGGCCTTCTGGCTCTGCCACAGCTTGGACCTCGATAAACAGTAACAACTTAGTAGGACGTTTCTTCAGGGGGTGGGAGGTGGTAGCCTTTCCTTCCCAAACTCATGAAATCCCTTCTACAAGAAGTCCCCACTGCAACTACTGGGCCACCCCTCCCAGGGATTGTCCAGTGCTCAACAATTAGCTTGCTCATCCACGCACTTTTCTTGGCCTGTTGGGCTGCATGCTCGGACAAGGGTATGTTATGAATTTTGGGGGGGGGGGGCTTTTGCAAAAAAAAAATTGAGATATAGTCTTGATACGTGTCGGGTGTTGCTACATGCTGTATATGTTATAGGTTCTGATCTGTGAAGTTAGACTAGAAGATAACCTTGAATGTAGGGCCTCTGGCTCTGCCACAGCTTGAACTTCGATAAACAGTAACAATTTAGTAGGACTTTTCTTCACGGGGTGGGAGGCGGTAGCCTTTCCTTCTCAAAATCATGAAATCCCTTCTACAAGAAGTCCCCACTGCTCTGGAGTACACACTATTTACCAGCCTCTCCAGCCACCTACTGGGCCACCCCACTAAGGTATTGTCTGGTGCTCAATAAATCGGCTTGTTTTTCCCCCTGCTTTCCAGGACTGTTGGACTGCATGCTCTGACAAGGGTATGTTATGAATTTTGGGGGGCCTCATGCTAATTTTTATTTTCGAGATATACAGTCTTGAAACGTGTTGGGTGTTGCTGCATGCTGTATATGCTATAGGTTCTGATCATGTGTATAGCACTTTTTTTCATTGTATAGTCACCGCCTTATATGTATATTTTGTACTTTTTATTATGAATGATGCTTTCTATGCTATTGTCAATTAATTTAAATACTTTTATATTGAATAAAGCTATTTGGACACATTGCTGCAAAAAAAGTCCCAAAACTTTGGATGGTACTCTTTTATTCTTAACAAGTTTTTTTTTTTGGCTAGAAAATTACTTAGAGCTCCTAAACATTATAAAACATTATACATTTGTTTCTTCTAACACCCTAGAAAATAAAATGGCGGTCGTACTTTCTGTTGTGACAGCTGCCGTATTTGCGCAGCAGTCTTACAAGCGCACTTTTTTTTTGGAAAAAATACACTTTTTTGACTTGAAAAAGAAGACAACAGTAAAGTTAGCCCAAATGTTTTTTATATTGTGAAAGATAATGTTACACCAAGTAAATTGATACCCAACATGTCAAGCTTCAAAATTGCGCCCGCTAGTGGAATGGCGACAAACATTTACCCTTAAAAATCTCCATAGGCAACGTTTAAAAATGTCTACAGATTGCATATTTTGATTTACAGAGGAGTTCTAGGGCTTGAATTATTACTCTCACTCTACCGATCATGGTGATACCTCACATGTGTGGTCTGTTTTTTATATGTGGGCGCTGCTCACGTACAAGTTTGATTCTGTACGTGAGCTCGTCAGGACGGGGCGCGTTTAAATAAAAATAATCATATTTATTTTGTCTTTTATTTAACATTTTTACACTGTTCTTTTTTTTTATTGTGTCACTTTTATTTCTATTACAAGGAATGTAAACATCTCTTGTTATAGAAAAAAGCATGACAGGTCCTCTTAGGCCGCTAGCAGACAGGGCTAGCAGACTGGTTTGTCCATCAGACAAATTTCAAAGCATGCTTTGAAATTTGTCCACTACAAACCTGTCCGTCGGATCTGTCCGCTGGTTAGTACACTAACCAGCGGACAAAACTGCCCGCGCATGCGTCGAATGGATTCGACGCATGCGCGGAAGCATTTTATTTCCAGGTTTGGTGATGTGGCGGCGTCAACGTCACGCCACGTCACCTTGTCCTCAGATCGAGGGGATTTTCGTCCGATGGTGTGTACACGCCATCGGACCAAAATCCAATGAGACGTGTCCACTGCAAACCGTCCGTCTGACATGTTTGAGCGGACATGTCTCATTGTGTGTACGCGGCCTTAACCACTTAATCACCGCCCTATAGCCGAAATACGGCTATAGGGTGGTTCCTGTACTCTAACAGGACGTCCATGGACGTCCTCCGTTAGAGTCAGGTGTGCGCGCCCAACCGGGCGCGCACACGCGATCACCGGTGCTCACCGGGTCCACGGGACCCGCAGCACCGATGATCGCGGTAAGGAGCCAATGGCGGCGGCTCCTTACCACGTGATCGCGCCGTCCAATGACGGCGCGACCACGTGTGTAAACAAATCTGACGTGCGTACGGGACCCGCAGCGTCAGTGATCTCGGTAAGGAGCCAATGGTGGCGGCTCCTTACCACGTGATCGCGCCGTCCAATGACGGCGTGATCACATGTAAACAAACCGCGTCACTTGCTGACGCCGGTTCTTCCCTCCTCTCGCTGTACCGATCGGTACAGCGTGAGAGGAGAGCGCGGATGGCTGCAGCAGTGTGGGATGGATCTGTGACTATTGCAGTCACAGATCCATCCATCCCTGCTCAGCCATCCCTGCATTAACTCCTTCCTTCCCTGCGCAAAACTCTGCATACCCCCCCCAATACTCTGCATACCCCCCCCAATACTCTGCATAACCCCCCCCAATACTCTGCATAACCCCCCCCAATACTCTGCATACCCCCCCCAATACTCTGCATACCCCCCCCAATACTCCTCAATACTCTGCATACCCCCAATACTCCTCAATACTCTGCAATACCCCGCAATACTCCGCAGTACCCCGCAATACTCCGCAGTACCCCGCAATACTCCGCAATACCCCGCAATACTCTGCAGTACCCCGCTATACTCCGCAGTACCCCGCTATACTCCGCAGTACCCCGCAATACTCCGCAGTACCCCGCTATACTCCGCAGTACCCCGCAATACTCCGCAGTACCCCGCAATACTCCGCAGTACCCCGCAATACTCCGCAGTACCCCGCAATACTCTGCAATACCCCGCAATACTCTGCAATACCCCGCAATACTCCGCAGTACCCCGCAATACTCCGCAATACTCCGCAGTACCCCGCAATACTCCGCAATACCCCGCAGTACCCCGCACAATACTCCCGCACAATACTCCCGCGCAATACTCCCGCGCAATACTCCCCCGCGCAATACTCCCCCGCGCAATACTCCCCCGCGCAATACTCCCCCGCGCAATACTCTGCAATCGTTTTTTTTTTAGGCTTCCCAGCCTAGAGGGGAGATGTGGGGTCTTATTGACCCCATATCTCACTGTAAAGAGGACCTGTCATGCTATATTCCTATTACAAGGGATGTTTACATTCCTTGTAATAGGAATAAAAGTAACCAAAACATTTATTTTTGGGGAAAAAGGTGTCAAACTAAAATAAATAAAGTAAAATGAACAATAAAAAAATAAAAAAAAAATTACAGCGCCCCTGTACCCGTGTGCTCGTATACAGACGCGACCGCACACGCAAGTCCCGCCCACATATGAAAACGGTGTTCAAACCACACATGTGAGGTATCGCTGCGAACGTTAGAGCGAGAGCAATAATTTTGGCCCTAGACCTCCTCTCCAACTAAAAAGATGTAACCAGGAAAAACATTTAAAGCGTCGCCTATGGGGATTTTTAAGTCGCGTAGTTTGGCGCCATTCCACAAGCGTGTGCAATATTGAAGGGTGACATGTTGGGTATCTATTTACTCGGCGTAACTTCATCTTTCATATTATGCAAAAACATTGGGCTAACTTTACTGTTTTTTTTTTTTTTAAGCACAAAACTGTTTTGTTTCCAAAAAAAAAACGCGTTCGAAAAATTGCTGTGCAAATACAATGCGAGATAAAAAGTTGTAACGGCCGCCATTGTATTCTCTAGGGTCTTTGCTAAAAAAGCATATATAATGTTTTGGGGTTCTATGTAATTTTCTAGCAAATAAATGATGATTTTTCCATGTAGGAGAGAAATGTCAGAATTGGTCTGGGTATTCCAGAACGCCTGATGGCGTTCCCTGCATGTTGGGCCTCTGTATGTGGCCACGCTGTGTAAAAGTCTCACACATGGGGTATCGCCATACTCGGGAGGAATAGCAGAATGTGTTTTGGGGTGTAATTTGTGGTATGCATATGCTGTGTGTGAGAAATAACCTAATAATATGAACATTTTGTGGAAAAAAAATTAAAATAAAAAAATCTTGATTTTGCAAAGAATTGTGGGGAAAAAATGACAACTTCAAAAAACTCACGATGCCTCTTTCTGAATACCTTGGAATGTCTTCTTTCCAAAAAGGGGTCATTTGGGGGGTATTTGTACTTTTCTGGCATGTTAGGGTCTCAAGAAATGAGAGAGGCTGTCAGTACATCAGATGTGATCAAATTGATCAATTTTCAGTAATTGGTACCATAGCTTGTAGACCCCATAACTTTCACCCAGACTAAATATTATCCAATTTTTTTTTTTTTTGTTACCAAAGATATGTAGCAGTATACATTTTAGGCCAAATTTATGAAGAAAAATTACTTTTTTGCAAAATTTTATAATAGAAATGAAGAAAAATTCATTTTTTTACAAAATTTACGTTCTTTTTTCATTTATAGCGAAAAAAAAAACCGCAGAGGTGATCAAATACCACCAAAAGAAAGCTCTATTTGTGGGAAAAAAAGGACAAAAATTTCATTTGGTTAGAGTGTTGTATGACTGAGTTATTGCCATTCAAACTGTGAGAGCACCGAAAGCTGAAAATTGGTCTGGTTATTAAGGGGGTTTAAGTGCCCAGAGGTCAAGTGGTTAAAGACCTCAGATCTCATATTTGGACTACAATGCAATAAAATAAAAAAATTGTCATTTGGGAAAGAAAATGGCTCTTTAAAAACTATGGGCGGAAGTAACGTTTTGACGTTGCTTCCGCCCTGCTATGGTCATCTTCCCCTCACTTGTATCCATACCCAGGAAGGAGAAAGACCTGATTGCCTCCACCGCTACCGACGGTTCTGGTAAGTGTTAGGCCACGTACACACGATCAGACCGGTCCGATGAAACTGGTCTTAAGACCAGTTTCATCGGACCAATTCGATGGTGTGTACAGCCCATCGGACCGTTGTCCGTCGGACCAACGTTTTAAAACGTTTTAAAACTTGCTTTAAAATCTGACCAAAACGATGGTTAGTACACAAAAGCATCGGACCAAAAACCCACGCATTCTCAGAATCAAGTCGACGCATGCTTGGAAGCATTGAACTTCATTTTTTCAGCATGTCGGTGTGTTCTACGTCACCGCGTTCTGGCCTGATCGGATTTTTGGCCCGATGGTGTGTACGCACATCAGACCATCAGACCACTTCAGCGTGGTCCGATGAAAACGGTCCGTTGGACCATTTTCATCGGACCGGTCTGATCGTGTGTACGTGGCCGCAGGGGGCCTGTCATAGTGGTAGGGGCCATCTCCCGCTACCAATAATGTTGATTTTGCAGTGAATCCCCCTCAGAGACCACTATTATCGGAAACTGGACCACAGGCTAAAGACAAGGATACCGGGGTTAGGCAGCTAGGTGCTGCCATAACAGAGATATCCCGCTTCAAAATCTAGCGTATATAGTCGTGCGGCGGTGCGGAAGTGGATAATTTGGGGTGATTGCAGCCTCAGATTTCCCTAATCCAGTACTGAGTTTGTAACAGAGAGTGTATAACAGCCAGGCAACTGCCATTTGTAGAGTGAAATTCAGCAGTGCTAGATGTTCCTCTAAGGAAAGTTTTCCTTACTCACCCCAGGACACTGTAGTTCCTTTTTATAGAATGACGTTGTATCGCTTGTATCTGTGGACATGGAGACCACTGGCGCCTTTTTACACCTAACCCTATTCAAATTTCTTATGAAAAAATGGAATGTTTTTCACAATCTTGTAAATTTTTATTGCTTACCAGCGGTAACTGTATAACCCGTCTGTATGATAATTATCGGCACAGGTGCGTTTCTATGACTTTGTAGTGTACATGGAGAGGTTTACGGCTTGCTAATAAAGCTATGTTTTTTTTTTCTTTTTTATGAGGCCTCTGAACAGAGTGAATCCCATGTCAGCTGATCACACGAGGCATCTGTGCATGTTCTCTCCTCATTAATGCGCAACACTAGAGTCTTGTCTGGTGACGGTGCCCCTTTCTGATCTCCTCTGCTAATGCTGTCTAGTATCTTTTTACCCTTGTATGTTTACAGCATGCAAGGGAGGCTACATGTCAGTGCTCTCCAGGATATGCTACAATTGCAAAATATCCACTCAAAGTAGGGTGACCAGACATCCCCAGTTTCAGGGGACAGTCCCCGGATTGAGGACACTGTCCCCGGACCAAGTCTGTCCCTGGTTTTGTCCCCAGATTGGATTTAATAGGGGCAGGGGCAATTTCAGTGCAGTGCAGAATTAAAATAAAAAAATTAGAATTACACCGCCATGCCTACTAGCATAGGGGGATCGCGCTGTTACATGTAAATTTATTCCCATTATAATTCAGCATGTGCACAGATAAAACATTTCCAAAATATAGCCCTTTCTGATGATCATGTGCTGGTTGGAAAAGTGTGGTATAGAAAGAACGGAGCGGACATATATTATGGGAATATTTCTTCAGTTTCGGACAGGCGCATGCCCATTCAGCGTCGCTCGCATTTATCTGTTCTTCTGGAGTTATTTTACTTTGGCTCAAATCCTGACCAGCCACCTGCCTATCTCCTTTCTGATGATCCTGGTCGGAGCGGAGGGAATCCCGGGCGCATGCCATTCAGGCGGAGTGATCTTCCTCCGCTCCCCGGAGTGATCTTCCTCCGCTCCCCACCCAGTAGTAGCCGCAATGCTGTATCCTGGCCTAGGCCAACAAGGCCCAGGCCTAGGGCAGCACTTTGCAGGGGGGCAGCACGGACAGTGTCCCCGCTGGCTTGCGCTATACTGTTAGGCAAATCAGTTTAGCGCCCCCATAAATTGTCCTTACTGCTTCTAGTATGTGGGCGGTTGGCATTTCTGTAACTGTGGGGGGAGGGGGGCTTCGCTTTAAAAAATTTACCATCCCTGTCCCATTGCAGAGATTTCCCTTCCTTTCCTGTCCCATAGCCAAACAGGAAGTGAGAGGAAATCTCTGCAAGTTAAGGGAATCCATTGCCCCCCACCCCCTAGGCCATCAGAACTAGTGTCCCCACTTGAAAAGGGTGGGTCTTAAACCGCAAGGGATGTGGCCTTGACAGGAAGGGTGGGTCATATTTAAATTAGGGGGTGCACAAGTTTAGTCAGGCCTAGGCAGCACAAAACCTAAATACATCCCTGAGTAACCGGGGCCCGAAGTGTAATGCCACGTACACATGGTCGTTTTTTGTGATGAAAAAAAAAGACGTTTTAAAAAACGTAATTTAAAATGATCGTGTGTGGGCAAAACGACGTTTAAAACAACGTTTTTAAACCCGCGCATGCTCAGAAGCAAGTTATGAGATGGGAGCTTCAATGGAACAGAGTGCTGTCGAAAGTGTCTTACGCAACCGCGATTTGCAAGAGCATTTTCAGAAAATGATGGTGTGTAGGCAACGTCGTTTTTTAAAATGAAGTTGGAAAAACGTTGTGAGAAAAAACGACGGTTTTTACAAGACAAAAAACGAGCGTGTGTACGCGGCATAAGACTTGAGAGGCTGTGAGGAGGCGGCGATGGGCAGAGAATCGCTGATTGTTGCCATTACTAGTAAAGAAAAAATATGTCCCCGGATTTCATTTTAAAAAATCCGGTCAGCTTAACTTAAAGCGGGGGTTCACCCAAAATTTTTTTTTGAACATTACATTCAGCCGAGTTGTGAGAATGACATTAGGCTGTTTTTTTTATTTCATTGCCGTACATACCGTATTTTCACCGCCGCTTCCGGGTATGTAATCTGCGGGTCTGGGCGTTCCTAATTGTTTGACATCCTTCCGACCGGCGCATACAGCGCGTATTAACGTAGACCAGTTAGGCTACTGAAAGGTCTAATTTAAAGGAGTTGTAAAGGAATTTTTTTTTGTTTGCTGAAATAACTGTTTACAGGGCATAGAGACATAATAGTTACCCGATTCCTTTGAAAAACGATAACAATCAATCATATAATGTACCTGTAATTTTTTTGTTTCGTTTTTGCACCTAGTTTCGTTTTTGCATGTTATCCTGTATCTGTGCTATACAAAGCCATAGAGCAGTGATGGTTTGGAAAACGAAACTAGAAGCTCCCAGTACTGTGGTCATCAGGAAACAGACAACCAGGAAGTGTCCAGAACAGAGGAGAATTACAGCAACATCAGAGCAAAAACGAACAATGAGGACATGAAACCAGGACTGCAGTAAAGTAAAGGAAGCTATTTAGCTAAAAAAATCCTTTAGTGACCCTTTAAGTTAACCGTGTGTCAAAACTCCTATCAAAATTTAAAACACGCTGCTTTTATCTCCCATCGGGAAAACCAGGGCTTTTTTTCAGCAGGAACGTGAGGGAACGCAGTTCCGGCACCTCCAGCTCTGAATGTGTGTAATGATGCTCTGCGGTGGGTAGGGGGTGGAACCAAGAAATAGTGCTCTGCAGTGGGTAGGGGGTGGCACAAGGAATGGTGCTTAGAGGTGGGTAGGGGATGAAACCAATGAATGGTGCTTGGAGGTGGGTAGGGGGTGGAACCAAGGAATGGTGCTTGGAAGTGGGTAGGGGGTGGAGAAATGAAGTGGTGCTCAGAGGTGGGGAGGGGGTGGAGAAAATGAATGGTGCTCGGAGGTGGGTAGGGGGTGAGAAAATGAATGGTGCTCGAAGTGGTGGGAGGGGGGGTGAAACTAAGGAATGGTGCTTGGAGGTGGGGAGGGGGTGGAGAAAATGAATGGTGCTCGGAGGTGGGGAGGGGTGGAGAAAATGAATGGTGCTCGGAGGTGGGGAGGGGGTGGAGAAAATGAATGGTGCTCGGAGGTGGGGAGGGGGTGGAGAAAATGAATGGTGCTCGGAGGTGGGAAGGGGTGGAGAAAATAAATGGTGCTCGGATTTTGTGGGTAGGGGGTGGAGAAAATTAATGGTGCTCGGAGGTGGGGGAGGGGGTGGAGAAAATGAATGGTGCTCGGTGGTGGGGAGGGGGTGGAACTAAGAAATGGTGCTTGGAGGTGGGGAGGGGGTGGAGAAAATGAATGGTGCTCGGAGGTGGGGAGGGGGTGGAGAAAATGAATTGTGCTCGGAGGGGGGGTGGATACAATAAATGGTTGGTCCTAGGGGGAGGGGGTGGATACAATGAATGGTGCTCGGAGGTGGGGAGGGGGGGAGGTGGAGAAAATGAATGGTGCTCGGAGGGGTGGGGAGGGGGAATGGGGTGGGAACCAGGGGAATGGTGCTTGGAGTAAGGCTGGGCTGGAGGGGGGTGGAGAAAATGAATGGTGCTCAAGGAGATGGGCCCCCGACCTCGGAAAGCCCCAGGTGGAGAAAATCCCTGCCAATGGTGCTCGGAGGTCCGGGGAGGGGGTGGAACACTATCAGGAATGGCGCTTGGAATTCAGGTTTTTTTTTTTTAGGGGTTTATGGACACAAGAGGTGACCCCACTTACATTGTCAGGCTCGGGAGGGAGTTCCTGCACCTATTCTCTGAGAAACCAAAAGCCCTAGGGAAAACTCCATTACCAGGAGAGAGTCAACGGCAAGGAAAAAACAACCGTAGGCAAACACCACACATCACAACATCTCCAGAATAGAGACGCCTATGGATCGGTAATTCAGTTTTTTTTTTTCAAAGTATATATTTATATTCCTCCAATTGTCACCAGCAATTTACTTGTTCTGTCACTGTTTTCATTTTCCCCACGGCTCGTATTTTTTCCCCCCTTTTATTCTTGCAAGATATAATGGCAGTGTTTGATTATCCAATCATAATAAGCCATAAAACTGAAGCAGTATAGATTTCCTTAAATTTGAAAAACGGAAAGCTATTAACTCACGAGGCACTTTAAGAAGTTAGCCTATTCAGAATGAATTCAATCCAGGAATGGCCCGCAGCCAGCGGTCTATGGCGATATTGCAGGATCCTGTTTTAAGATGGCAATAACTCAACTCCGCTCTTTTCTTGTTCTCCAGCATTGCGATGAAACATCTCACGGAAAGCAAAATACATTCACAATATTTCCGAGAGACATGACTTAGGACCAGTCAACCCCACACTGTGGATTTAGGCTTTGGGGAGCAAGATTAATCGTTGGGTTGCTTTGGAAAATTCATTTTCGGAGAGTTGGGTTGATTAAATTCCTACATATAATAATAAACAATTTCTGGCACAAATGAGCAATAGGTAGCTGAATGGTGGGGAGGTGGGTCCTACTGCCAGGAGGTGCTTAACCAGCATCTAGATCAGGGGTCTCCAAACTTTATAAACAAGGGGCCAGCTGACTGTCATTACACTTTAGGGGGCCGGACTGTGACCACTGGGAGAAGAAAATGTCCTGGTGTCAGTGAGAGCAAACAACGACCCATCATTGTTGTCAGTGGGAGGAATCGTACCTCATCGTTGGTGTCAGTGGAAGGAATGGTTCCCCATCATTGAAATCACTGGAAGGAATAGTGCCCAATCATTGGTATCAAAGGGAGGCATAGTGCTTCATCATTGGTGTCAAAGGGAGGCATAATGCTCCATCATTGGTGTCAATGGGAGGAATAGTGCCCCATCATTGGTGTCAATAGGAGGAATTGTGCCTTATCATTGATGTCAGTGGGAGGAATAGTGCCCTCATCATTGGTATCCATGAGAGGAATAATGCCCCTTCATTGCTGTCAGTGGGAGGATTAGTACCCCATCATTGGTGTCGGTGAGAGGAATAGTGCCCTGTTATCGGTGTCAGTTGGAGGAATAAAGTCCCATTATTGGCGTCAGTTGGAGGAATAGTGCCCTGTTATTGGCGTCAGTTGGAGGAATAGTGTCCCATCATTGGTTTCAGTGGAAGGAATAGTTCCCCATTATTGGCACCAGTTGGAGGAATAGTGTCCCATTATTGGTTTCAGTGGGATGAAAAGTTCCCCATTATTGTTATAACCGGAAAGAATAGTGCCCCATCCATAGGCGTGCATGGGGTGTGTGCCTGGGCCCACCCTAATCACCCTGTGCAGCACAGATTCCCCCTGCTGATATTTCACCAAAGCTTTTAAGAATTTAAAAAATAAAATAAAAAATATAAATACAATTTTAAAATCTAATACAAAAATAAAATAATAATGATAAAAAACTACTGACATCATCTACTATCCTACTACATTTGAAAATGTTTGCATTTTGGGTTGCACACCCTAATGCTATAGGCAGCGCACGCTTATGGCCCCCATCACTGGTGTCAGTGGGAGAAATAGTGTTCCACCATTGGTACCAATGGGAGGAATAATGGCCCAATACTGTTGTCAGTGGGAGAAATAATGTTCCACCAATGGTATTAATTGGAGGAATAGTGCCCCATTACTGTTGTCAGTGGGAGAAATAGTGTCCCATCGTTGGTGCCAGTGGGAGGAATTGTTTCACATCATTGGCGTCAGTGGAAGAGAATCCCCATTTACAGACTACTCAAAAGATCATTTGTGCAATGTCATTGGCTCTGCCCTGTGGTCTTGGTCCTGGAACTATGCAGGCCCCATCAAATTAGAGGTCAGTCCATCACACCCCCAGTAACCCCTAGCAACCTTTGGAGGAACCCTCCAGGCCATTTTATGTGGCCCTCACACCTCTCCTGCAGCTGCAGGAGAGCTCCAGCCCTTCTCTAGTCCTACTTCCCACCAGCAGCATAAGGTCAGGGTGTGCACTGTGATGCAAGGAAAGGTGGGGGACGCAACTTCTGATGGTGGGGCGGCTCTTGACATCTAATGTAAGGGGAGGGGATGCGCTGGACATCTAATCTTACAGCTACAACCGCCCTTTTGAGGACAATCATAATGCTAATGCGGCCCACAATGAAATTGAGTTTGACACCCCTGCTCTAGGAGGTTGTTGCTCAGTCAACTCCCAATGTAGTTTGCCCTGACATGACTTCAGAGGAAGTTTTCAGAAGCAGTATAAGAACCAGCAGGGGGAAATGATCTTTGGGTGGTTGTGTGCTGCCCCTGACACTAATGCCGCGTACACACGCTCATTTTTCAGCATGAAAAAAAAAAAGTTTTTCAGCATGTCCAAAAAACAACGTTTTTCCAAATTCATCATTAAAAACAACGTTGCCCACACACCATCGTTTAAAAAAAATGCTCTAGCAAAGTGTGGTGACGTACAACACGTACGACGGCAATATAAAGGGGAAGTTCCATGCGGATGACGCCACCCTTGGGGCTGCTTTAGCTGATTCCGTGTTAGTAAAAGACGATTCACGCTTTTCTGTCTGTTACAGCGTGACGAATGTGCTTACTCCATTATGAACGGTAGTTTTACCAGAACGAGCGCTCCCGTCTCATAACTTGCTTCTGAGCATGCGTGGGTTTAAAATGTCGTTTTAGCCCACACACGATCATATGGCAAGAGAATTCTTGTTGGGCAGTGTATTAGTGCTCGGGCAAACACATTTGGACCAAATTTTAATGGTTCAAAGAATGTCAGGCAAAATGGTCAGACCTTACGCATGTTCACTTCATCAAATCTGGCTGTCTTTGAAAAAAGTTTGACACCCCTGGATTAGGGTGTGCCTGGGCACACCCAGCACGACCTATGGTTGGCTCTCCAGAAACTACACTCTGCCCATGCACAGGCCGATCCTAGGCAGGGTGCATGGGGTGGGTGCTCCGCACACAGGCGAGCCGCAGAGGTGGGGGCACCGAAGCTCCAAAGTGCTTCCCTCCCTCCTCCTTGTCTGTGTCCAGACAAGAGTGCATACCTCCCGCTGTCCCCAGAATATGGGCTGGGTAACACAGCTGGACTAGGCTCCACTAATTAATTCTGTCCAGTGTGCATGGAGCAGTCTCCTGTTTGACCCACCCCCTCTGCGTGTGTCGGCTCTTCTCCCATCGGTGTTGTGATGAGAGGCTTCTGGGTTGGCTGGAGCTGCTGCCAATCATCAAAAATGACACCAATAAAGACTTCTTAGGGGAGCATCTCTGTGTTTGAGTCGTAGCCATAGAAACATGTGTAAAGGGGAGGAGTTAGTAAGATGACTACGCCCATGTGGGGGCGTCAGAAATATTTCTGCACCCAGGCATCTGTGACCCTAGGATCGGCCCTGCCCATGCATAGGCATGCAACTGCCTGACAATTATTCAGACCATCTAACCATTTTTGCCCTTGTACTAGTCCTCTACAGGCGCAAGTCTCCTGCCACATTGCTGCAGAAAAACTGTGCTGTCAAATTCACCTCTATATAGAACAAAGTTCATATATGTAACCCATTTTCATACTGTAAACACTTCTTTCAAACAATACATCCCCAGACAACAAAGGCCTGTGTAGTTAGAAACGAACTTTAAGGTTGACCTTTATAAAAAAGACATCTGTCAATGCTCCGCCGCAAACAACATCACAGTTGCAGACATCAAAAGTTGAAAATAAATCTGTCAAGCTCCCCCCCCCCCCTTTTTTTTTTCTCAGGTATCAGCCGTCTGCGGATAATGTGCGCTTAATGAGGCCCTACGACTTATTGTTGATTCACATTTTTGTAATACGAAATGATGCTTTTATTAAAGCCGGCTTCATAAATATTTTATGAATATTTAGGGGTAATTTATTCCTAGTTGAAAATGAAGTAACTCTTTGGAGGAATGACATTGACACCTTCATAAATATGCAATTTGCATCTAGCAATCATATTATTTTACGTCTGCTTTTACCCACTGAACCCTGCGTCAATGCCATCTTAGGACAAGGCAATGGAGTAGGAAGAAAAAAAATACCTTTACATGATGTTTTTTTTTGTTTTTTTTTTACTATGGTGCAGTCACAAACTTGTTTTACTGTCAAAAGTGTCAGAAAGACTGAGGTTAATCGACACTCCGAACAGCCGGCATGGTGGATGTCAACCCGTAAAATGCAACGCTGCCGATAGGTTTCTTGACATTACTATTTTAATTGAAAATCAGTGTTTTCTGAAACGTGAAACCGGCAAGTAAAAAGTAGAAAAACCAACAGGGATTTAGCCAAGAGTAAAATGGGACTTTTAAGTTGCTGGGGGATGGGGTTGTAGACTGTATTTGACAGAAGTAAAAAAACAAACAAAAAAATGTGTTTTTTGTGTAAAAAAAAAAAGTTTTTTGTATAAAAATGTTTTTGTTTATTGTATAAAAAAAAAAATTGTCTTTTGTATAAAAAGGTTTTAAACTCTTTGATGACAAATGATAACTTATAGGATTTAAATCAGTTCAGATTTTACAGTTTCTAGGCCGTAAAGTGCAACAATGTCAAAAAACAGTACAGTGATGAACCATGTCTGCAGTCTCTGACCCTTATCCAATAAACATAAACCACTTGCCGACCAGGAACTTTTTGTTTACAAGATTAAATCAGTATTTATTTGCTAGAAAATTATTTAGGACACCCCAGACATTATACTTTTTTTTTTTTTTAGCAGAGAACCTAGAGCAGTGGTGGCCCGTCAATCAGGGGCGCACGGGCACCGACACCCCAAGCTAGTCATTAAAAAAATAGTCCTTTAAGTGTGTCCAGGTGGCAGACACACAGCTGTCTATGGGACGCTTTTACACCTTGCAATCAGCTGATTGCAAATGGGAAGCTGATTCGTTTGCATTTAGGGTGTGTTCGGGGCGCAAGCAATGCGCCCACAAACACTCCCACTCTACAATGATTTGTCCCTTTGGCTCCTGTGCTATTTTTGATTGGCGGGGACCGGAGAGCGGTGGACGATGCTTTTTGTGGCACCACTGCGTCACTTCTGGTTTACCGGCCACCACTCACGGCGCTTCTGTAAATCAGGCTAACGGTAAGTCCCGGTGCCACGGGCCTCAGGCTCAGTCTTTACTCTTCACTCAGTTTCTCTACTGTACGACACTGACAGCCGTGGCCGCCCTTCCGCACTGCACACACTTCCCTGTGCTTCTCTGCTCTCAGTCATTATCCACTGGGCATAGGCCAGGGCGGATGACTGAATGATTGCACGGCTGGACTGGAGCATCAGGATGTCAGTCAGTGGTGACTGGTGAAGTTTTAGGATGGTGGGGCTCCAGACCGGTCCTTCCTTTTTGACCACTCCCACTTCTCAAAAGCCACACGCCTTATATAATCCACCTACTCTGTCCCCTGTATTCCACTTGCTTCCACCCTTAGTGTCAGGAGTATACATTTCAGCATCACAGTACAGAGTAAACAGCTCAGAATCACAGGACTGAGTATATAGCTCAGTCTTACAGATCGGGGTATATAGCTCAGCCTCGCAGATCAGGGTATATAGCTTAGCCTCACAAATCAGGGTATATAGCTCAGCATTACAGATCAGGGTATATAGCTCAGAGCATTACAGATCAGGGTATAAAGCTCAACCTCACAGATAAGGATATATAGCTCAGCATTACAGATCAGGGTATATACTCCAGAATTCCAGATCAGGGTATATAGCTCGGTCTCACAGATCAGGGTATATAGCTCAGCCTCATAGATCGAGGTATAAAGCTCAGCCTCACAGATCGGGGTATATAGCTCAGCCTCACAGATAAGGGTATATAGCTAAGCAATATAGATCAGGGTATATAGCTCAGCCGCACAGATAAGGGTATAAAGCTCAACCTCACAGATAAGGGTATATAGCTCAGCATTACAGATCAAAGTATCTAGTTTAGCATTACAGATCAGGGTATATTGCTCAGTCTCACAGATCAGAGTATATAGCTCAGCCTCACAGATAAGGGTATATAGCTCAGCCTCACAGATCAGGGTATATAGCTCAGCCTCACAGATAAGGGTATATAGCTCAGCCTCACAGATCAGGGTATATAGCTCAGAGCATTACAGATCAGGGTATATAGCTCAGCATTACAGATCAGGGTATATGGCTCAGCCTCACAGATCAGGGTATGCAGGTATACATCACCTGTCCTGTATACAGCTAGCTATATACACCACCTTCCTTCCTGTATATAGAGACCTTCCTCCATCATTACTGACTGCAGATATACATCATCTGTCCTGTATACAGCTATATATACAGTAACAAGACAGATGATGTATATCTGCAGTCAATGATGATGGAGGAAGGTCTCTATATACAGGAAGGAAAAAGGTGGGTGTATAAAGCTGCATACACTACACAGGACAGATTGTCTCACGATTTGTGTATATTATCTGTATAGTGTATACAGCTATATATATACACAAATCCAGGAAGACTGACAAGTGACATGTCCTGATTGACCCTCAGTAGTCAGTACATGGAAATGCTTTTGACAGATACCCAGTTTTATCTCTCTACTCTTGAGATCACCCCTTCAGTCTCCTTGCACATAACTGATCTACTAACTGACATAGTATGGAAGTCAAACTACTTCCTAAAACTTTCCCCTCCTGTGCCCCTTTCCCAGACTTTCCATCAAGATTAATAGTACAGCTATTTTTATTTCTCCTTATACCAGGGTGGAAGATGTAATCTTGCTGCCTTCACTTAATTATGCCCCAGTGACACCACTAACTAATTACACCAGCCTTTCTCAACCTTGTTTACCCCAGAGAAACCCTTGAAATAATTTTCAGGTCTCAAGGAACCCTTGCGAAAATTAATTTATCAGGAGTCAGTGGGAACAATTTCCCCTTACAGTAGTGGCCAGTGGGAAGAATATTTCCAATTACATTGGTGGTCAGTGGAAGAAGGTCCCCCCTTATATTAGTGGTCAGTGGGAAGAATGATCCCCCTTATATAAGTGGTCAGTGAGAAGAATGTTCCCCCATACATTGGTGGTAAATGGGAAGAAAGTTCCCCTTACAGTGGTGGTCATTGAGAAGAATGATCCCCCTTATATTGGGGGTCAATGTGAAGAAAGTTCTCCCTTACTTTGGGGGTCAATGGGAAGAAAGTTCCCCCTTACAGTGGTGGTCAGTAGGAACGAATGTTCCCCCATACATTGGGGTCAATGGGAAGAAAGTTCCCCCTTACAGTGGTGGTCACTGGTCAGTGGGAAAAATGTTTCCCCTTACATTGGGGGTAAATGGGAAGAAAGTTCCCCCTTACAGTGGTGGTCATTGGGAAGAATGATCCCCCTTACATTGGTGATCAGTAGGAAGAAGGTTCCCCCTTACATTGGGGGTCAATGGGAAGAATGCTCATCACTGCTTCATACCTGGGAGTGCGGACAGCCTTTCTTGAACTATTGACTGTCCTGGTTGACCTACCTCTTCACTTTTGTCTAACAGGAAGTGTGTTATTTGTAGGATCACCAGATGAAAAAAAAAAAAGTAAACAATAAAGAAAAAAAAGAAAGCTAATGCAGCCACCGCATCCAAGGACCGGTGAGCTGAAATATATTAATAATTTTGTTTAGGGTTTAGATACACTTCAAGGCACCAAAAGTTGTGTGCTTACCAGCAAAGATTGTCTCCTGGGTTCACTTTACTCTACCCATTGTGGGACCCCCTATGAATCTTTGCCACGTAAGCTTATATGAGGCTGCACATCTGATCGGCAGTGTTTATCTTTGAAGTGCAGAGTGGTACTTTCTGTAAGGATCCATTTGTTGCCGGGGATAATGTAGTCGGCCACACATTTGTTTTCAGAGTAACCTTAGAGGCTGCTTATAATATAGCAGAGAAGATCAATAGCTCATGGCTGATATCAGCTGCCTGCACACTGTTTCTCTATGGAAATTCAACAATATCTGATCACACTGTACGGGAAAAGTGAGAATAGGGACTCAGGTTACATTACTGCTCATGATGATAAATTCAGCGTGTTGTGACTTTTCTTTCAATACTATACATATACTGGTTCTAAAAAAAGTTCCCCATGCAGACTATCTGCTTTACATTGAAAGCTGACCTGTAGCCTTTATCTCAGTCTTGCACAGTTGTACCGGCTCCTCTCCTGGACTGAAATAATTTACTCTGATTTCACCGCACACTGTGAGCTTCTCAAAGTGTGCATTAGGTCACCTCCATTACTAATGAAAACAAAATGCGTCAGTGACATGGGCTATCAGGAGAAGCCAGGGTGGAGGTTGCTTTCTATCTCATAAGATGTACCTGGAGCTGCTAATGGTCTACCCAGGACTCTTTATATTGCATAGGGTGCTGTGATGTTCTTAGGAAGCTGTGTACAAGACCTTGCTGGCTCCTCCCACTAGCCATAGAGAATAATGTTATGGCTCTAAAATAAGCTATTGTCAAGGATCTGTTGCCCGACAGCGGCGTGCGCACATGCACACGCATGCTGTTGCACAAATTAGGCAGCAGCAGCTATCCTTGTCTGTGCGCCGGCGCGCACATGTGCCAATGACGCGCACTGGGGGGCGCACGCGTGTACGCTAATATGGTTTTGGCACCATTTCCCCTTTAAAAACCCACGAGCAGTTGCCGCTGTACCAGTATCGCCAGCTTCTGGTTGCTGATCCGCTGCTCCTGCTTCAACCCACCTCGGTTCCAGTCGTTCCTGAAGGATCACCATCCAGCGCCTGAATACCACCATCACTCTGGCACTCATACCTCGCTGCACTCCTGAGCTTGCTGTCCCCACTTCAGTAACTAACGAGTAACTAACGAGCCAGGGCTGTAAGAGAGGCCTTCTACTGCAACTAGGCTCAGATTACCAGGTACGCTCGTACATAACAGCTATGTAATGAAAATGGGGCGTGCATGTGCTTGCTCTAAGGCTGCATTCACATCTAGGCGACAACATGCCTGTTGCCCGACGCTCGTGCCGCTGGAGGGGAAAATTCCCATTGATGTCTATAGAGATGGTTCACATCTCTGAAACGCCGTACGCCTGTCGCCTGAAAAAAAGTCCCGGACCCTTTTTTTCAGGCGACATTGGCATTCGGCCATAGACATCAATGGAGAGACTTTGTTAAAAAAAAAAAAATGAATCGAATGGCGGCAAGTAAAGCCGCGTACGTGGCGTTACTTGTCGCCTAGATGTGAATGCAGCCTCAATCCGGAAGCAGGCAGCGACGTACTAGTATATCGCTTTCCCTGCACTGGCTACCCAGGCGGTCCGAAAGTGGATAATAATAATAATACAAAAAAATATAATAAATAAATAATAATCTGATAAAAGAACAATGAAATATAATTTTCAATTCCTTTTTTAGTGCTTTATTCACATACTTATTAAACAGGCCTGATAGCTTCATCCAGAGGTAATCGGGATATTTCTCCGCTATGATGTCTTTCCATTTATTGGAGATAACTCTTAGAATTTTACATGAGGTTGTAGAGTGTATCTCATTCATTGCACAGAACTTTGCGTCTTCTCTGTGTTTTTTTTTCTTTTTCTGGCTGATGAAGGATCGGGATACTTAATAGTAATGACCTTGAAAATGTATTTTTTTTCTCTTTAAGAAGAAGTTTTATAGCCCTGTACCTAGGAGGAAGCCTTATCATCTCTACCCAATTCTCCTTATATCCATATTTCACCCTAGACTCATTTCTAGGTTCCTGGCAGCAAAAATGGAGTTTTACAACAAGGAAAATTCTTAGTGGAAGCAGAGATATAAAATAATTAATGCCAGTAATAGAGTAAAACAGAACGACGGCCGGGGAATGGCGCAGTGTCAGTGATGGGGATGAACTTTCATCTATATACAGTTATTTAAAGCAGATGTAAACCCAATGCTCTAAAATCTCATAGAAGCTTTAACAAGTTAGTAAGTTAGAAGACATTTTCGGTCCTTTTAAATGTGTAGATTTCATGACAATAATACCAGGTGATCTTGCCATGAAGGTCCTTCATCAGGCTCTTTCTGTTATAAGGTTATGGCTTAAGGATATGTGTTCCTGTGCTGTTGCCAGTGGCGTCACTAGGGGGTGGCTTTTGGGGCTATAGCCCCGAATCTGGGGCCCATCGCCCTTTAGTCTCTTAGAGACAGCCGTGGCCTCTCTGCAGCCAGGCCGCGAGTGTGGCGGCAGCACCGGAGAGCAGGCAGGTAGCATGGGAGAGCCGGGTGGGCGAGAGAGCAGAGAGGTGACATCATCTCTCACTGCCCTCCCTGCATCAGCGCTGCTCCACTCTCACTGTGCAGCCGTGGGCAGCAGAGAGATGACATCATCTCTCACTGCCCGCCCTCTCTCTGGTGACCCTGATGAAAGGAGCGGCTCTCTGGGTACCCTGAGGTAAGGAGGTTAGGGTTTACATCTACCTTAAAAAAAAAAACTGCATTGCTTTAGTAGAGTATAAAGTTAAGCTGTAGCTTAATGCAAAAAGATGCTACATTATTCCTCCATCATCAGAGTCCCTGTAAACCTCACATTAACTCTCCCTGTAACTTTCATTATTCATGTAATCCTAATACTAACACTTCCTGTAATACTAATACTGACACTTCTTGTAATAATAACACTAATCCTCCCTGTAATCCTGATACTAACTCTCCCTGTAACCCTAACACTAACCCTCCCTGCAATCCTAATACTAACCCTCCCTGTAATCCTGACTCTTCTTGTAATCCTAATACTAACCCCTCCTGTAATCCTAATACTAACCCTCCCCATAACCCTAACACTAACCCTCCCCATAACCCTAACACTAACCCTCCCTGCAATCCTAATACTAACCCTCCCTGTAATCCTGACTCTTCCTGTAATCCTAATACTAACCCTCCCCATAACCCTAACACTAACCCTCCCCATAACCCTAACACTAACCCTCCCCATAACCCTAACACTAACCCTCCCTGCAATCCTAACACTAACCCTCCCTGTAACCCTAATTCTCCTTGCAATCCTAATACTAACCCTTCCTGTAATCCTAATACTAACCCTTCCTGTAACCCTGACACTCACTCTCCTTGTAATCCTAATACTAACCCTTACTGTAATCCTAATACTAACCCTCCCTGTAACCCTGACACTCACTCTCCTTGTAATCCTAATTCTTACCCTCCCTGTAATCCTAACTCTTCCTGTAATCCTAATACTAACCCCCCTGACATCCTACATTAACCACCCTGTAACCCTAACCATTCCTGTAATCCTAATACTAAGGCCTCTTACACACGATAGGTTAAACAGAGGACAACGGTCTGATGGACCGTTTTCATTGGTCAAAACCGATCATGCGTGGGCCCCATAGGTTATTTAAGCATCGGTTAAAAAAAAGCCAACTTGCTGTAAATTTAACCAATGGATTCCTAACCGATAGGTCAAAACCGATCGTTAGTAGGCACGACCATCGGTTAAAAATACACGCATGCTCAGAATCAAGTCGACGCATGCTTGGAAGCATTGAACTTCATCTTTTTAGCAGGACGTTGTGTTTTACGTCACCACGTTCAACCCGATCGTTTTTTTTACCGATGGTGTGTAGGCGCGACGGACCATGAGTCAGCTTCATCGGTTAACCGATGAGAACAGTCCTTCAGACCGTTCTCATCGGATGGAATGATCGTGTGTACGTGGCTTAACACTTCCTGTAACACCAACAGTAACCCTCCTTATAACCTCAATACTAACCCTCCCCGTAATCCTAAAACTAACCCTTCCTATAACACTAACCCTAAAATATGGTTAATACAAGTTCTGTTCCTGCAACTGGACTGTGTGTGTTTACTATCGCGGCACTGCGCTGCACCTCACCACAAGCTAAAAAGATCAGTGGTGTCAGTGGGAACTTATCTGAGAGGTAGAAGTTGCTCATTGTTCAAGGAACCCCTAACAACCTCTTGAAGAACCTAATGCTGCGTACACACGATCACTTTTCGGCATGAAAAAAAAACCTTGTTTTTCAGCATGTATAAAAAACAAAGTTTTTCCAACTTCATCATCAAAAACGACGTTGCCCACACACCATCATTTTTAAAAAATGACGAGGAAAGCACGGTGACGTACAACACATACGACAGCACTCTAAAGGGCAAGGTCCATTCAAGCTCCCGTCTCCTAACTTGCTTCTGAGAATGCGCCGGTTTAAAACGTTGTTTTTAACGTCGTTTTAGCCCACACACGATCATTTTTTACAACCCAAAAAACATCATCTTTTAAAACGACGTTAAAAAATGCAGCATGCTCGAATTTTTTTTTTTCGTTTTTCAGAAGATGAAAAACGATGTGAAGCCCACACACAATCATTTTAAATTACGTTTTTAAATTTTTATTTATTTTTTTAATCCAAAATGTGATCGTGTGTATGGGGCATTAGGGTTCCGTGCAACCCTGGTTGAGAAAACCTGCCATAGGGTGTAAAGTAATGATGAGTTTGGCTCCATTTGTCCTGAAATTAGAAATAATCCTCTCGTATTTGTGAGGCAATGAGACATAAATATGTTGTGTTCTAAGGAGGCTTTACTGGTTCAGAAGATTGGCTTTAAGGTTTCCTTAAAACCTTCTCACTGTAATATTCACGGTTATACTTTCTCGAAGAGTGAAACCCCAAAACAAACTTAATGGAAGTCAAAACTAACTTTAAAGAGCCATATTTGCCAGCGCCAGTGATAAACAGAAGCCAGTTGCTCTCTACCGAAGTCTCAGGAGGTTCCAATTCTAAAGATAATATTTAGATCTGAAAGCTATATTCTGTGACAAATGGGGGATTATGGGATTTTAACAATCCCACTTGTGTTTTTTCACCAAACATTCCCCCCCCGGAAAACTGGTTTGTGTCATGGCTTACTGTTCACTCTTTATGTATTTTTTCAGTGGACACCTATTCTAAAGTGTATGTAAAGATATTTTTAATTTTTTTGGACAGTCATGAAGTGTTGGATCCACTGTCAGATTTATATTGTGTCCATGCTAGTGAGAATTATTATTATTATACAGGATTTATATAGTGCCAACGGTTTGCCCAGTGCTTTACAACATGAGGACAGACAGTATAGTTCCAATACAATTCAATACAGGAGGAATCAGAGGGCCCTGCTCGTTAGAGCTTACAATCTAATGCCGCGAACACACGACCATTATTAATTTCATGAAAAAAAAACACGAAATTTTTCTCAATGTGATTCCTCTCAAGCCTGTCTTGCATACACACATTCGTGAAAAAGAAATGCTCGAGCGAAGCGATGTGACGTACAACACGTACGTAGGGGAAGTTCCATTCGAATGGCGCCACCCTTTGGGCTGCTTTTGCTAATTGTGCCTAACTCATAACTTGCTTCTGAGCATGCACGTTTTTTCCCCCCTCGTTAAAGCCTACACACGACCGTTTTTCACGACGTGAAAAAGGCAGACGAGAAAAAATAGTGCGGGTTCTAAATTTTTAACAGGGCATTTTTCTCGTATAGAAAAATGCCCTGGAGCATACAGACGACCGCTTTTCACGACCAATTTAAAAAATTGCATTTTTCTCGTCGTGAAAAACGGTCGCGTATACGCGACATAAGAGCGAAGGTCAGGTGATACAAAAGGTAATAGCTGTGGGTAATGAGCTGATGGAGAAAATAAAAAGTACAGTTGTTAGGTGGGCAGGATAGGAAGAGGAAGGTTTTTAGGCATCATCTAAAAGCAAACAGAGATAATCAGACAGATTGGGGTAGGGAGTTCCAGAGGATGGGAGAGGCTCTGGAAAAGTCCTGGAGGCCAGCATGGGAGGAGGTGACAAGGGAGCTAGAGAGCATGAGGTCTTGGGAGGAAAGAAGAGAACAATTTTGTTTGTGCATTGAGACTAGGCTTGTGATGTAGCTGTGGATGGTTATTGTTAGTATTTTGATTTTAATTTGTCGGGTGGGTGGCAGCCAATGGAGGGATTGGCAAAGAGGAGTAGCAGACACTGAGCAGTTGGTAAGGTGGATGAGTCTGGCAGAAGCATTCATAATGAACTGAAGGGAAGGTAAACCAATGAGAAGGGATTTGTAGTAGTCGAGGCGAGAGATGACCAGGGGTAAACATTAGAGCTTTGTTGTGTCATTGGTTAGAAAGGCACCCCAAACTCGAATGTAATTTCGCCACGACTGTTGCATGGCAGGATCGTGCGGCAATCATGGCAAACTGGGCCTCTTTTCTGGTGACAAATGCGCATAGGCCAGCCCATTTAAGTTAACGGGTTGGCCCTATCAGACACGCAGAATTGTGTGACAATTGTGCTTTGAGAAACACGTAGCTAATTTCTGCTACATGATATATGAACGGGACCTTAATGACCCATTTCCATTTTTGTGGTGCATTACCATGCATTATGTCACACTTTAATGTGCATTGCGTCAAGCCATTTACAATGAATGGGCTGCCAATGCACCCGTAGCGCAAATCGGACATGCGCCAATTTTGGCAACGCAACACTTTGCATTGTCTTAGTGCGTTTAGATGGCATATAAAAGTAGGTGCTAATTGACCCCCCACTCTGGGACATCACAGACCCTCTGGTTCTTCACGGACGCACAGCCCCCAGGAGCGGTGACAAATGAGGTGCTACCTGCAGCACGACATATGCTTGGGAGCGAGGCCCTTGTATAGGATTTCATGGCCAGTCATTTACACAATTAGAAAATAATCATAATCGAAATCGCAACAGACACGGCTATGCGTGAGCTGGAACAAGCAATTTATTCACAATGGGCCTCGCAGGTTTTTTTTTTATTTTTTATTGCTTTTCTGAAATCCAATGAAGCGAGCTGTCGCTCCGATTCAGGAGACTGAGCACTGATCAAAGTTTTCCTCCCCGCAATGACAAGACCTCAATTTCCACATGCTGGTCCAGAGCCCGGCTCCTCCGTCTTATTAAAAATGAAAACAAAACATTGGAGATGCGTAAAGAGGCGCAGAAGGATGGAGGGAGAAGAAGGATTCATCATTGAAGGAAATCTGTCCAGAAACATAGAGGCTGCCTGTTCTTCAGGGACACAGAAAGTTCCAAAGTTTCGAGGCTCAACATAACTTTTAGGCAATTTTCAGAAGTCGATAAAAATTTGCCAGACCAGTATTCCTCCTATTATGTTTTTTTTTTTTTTTTTTAACCCTTTTGCTGCTGTAGCACTGTCCTAGCTAGATGCTAGCTAGGTTAGTAAATGTAGTCCTTTAGTTCCTCTGTATCAGTGGAGCTGCTTGTGATTGCTCTGGTCTGCTATGAGTTTTACAGTTTGTGAGTTTGACTGCTTCCCCCTGCCTTCTGGATGGTTCTGGAAAGTAGTCTAAATATTTATGTGGTCCCAGCCAATCCCTGGGGGGTGCCCAGTAGGTATATGGGAGGGAGCATAAATAGTTTAAGGTCTGGAGCAGATGGGGTTCTTGTCCAGGAGGAGAATCCCAGTCTGAATGGCTGCTGCCTTTCTGGGCAGTCCAGCTGCACTCCTACACTTGTCCTACACTCAGTGGCGTAGCGTGGGTTGTCAGCGCCTGAGAGAGGCAAGAAATTTGCGCCCCCCCCCCCCACGACATTTCAGATAACTCCAGTCTCGTCATATGATCCACTGTGTGAGACAGCATGGTTGTAGGGAAGAGGAGAGCGTGATTGATAATGACCTGTTGTTGGTGCTCCCTCCTCTCCACACTCGTGACAGCGCCCCTCTAAATTTTAGGCCCCCCTTGCACCCCCCACGCTACCCCACTGCCTACACTTGTCCTTCGAGGACCTATTCGAGGACCTATTCTACTGAATTGTGCTTGTGCTGATAGAGGGATTTTCTTGTGAAGACATGTCAGGTTGATATTGGAAAGAACCATACAAATATCCAAGACACTTGTGAGTACAGACAGGTGTAGGAGTGGATGCTAGCAGGTAAAGAACTAGCTTGGTAACCTTTGGGACCACCCAGCGGGCCCTTTCGGGGGTGAGCACTACACTGCTCTCCCATGTACCTCCATGGTGAGCGCTAGGATGAAGAGCTGATAGAAGAGCAAATATGAACCCAGAAGCACTCAGCTCTGAGAACTTCCAAGTTCAGAGTTGACAAACTCTAGCCATTCTGGCTGGGGAAGAAGCCGATTGAGGACAGTCGTAGCCATTTAAAGTGATTGTAAAGGTTCGAATAAAAATAAATAACAAACATGTCATACTTACATTTTTATTTACAAAAATTTTATTTGGAAGTTTAAATGTAAAATTATAATACAATGCTGATGAAGTCAAGCGACAATAGATCTAGGAATGCTCATCTTTTGTGCGCTAAAATCAATCGGACTGTATTTTTTCTGAATATATAGATTTGATAAAAATTACTACAATATCGTTTTGCATAAAAAATTGCAGCCAGCATTTTACTCAATAGTGACCCATTCAAGTGAATAGGGCTGCATCGCAGGCGCATTCAGTTCACCGCGGTTTGCTTTTCTGAGGGGCAGCAGCCCGTAATGGGTTGGTATACATTTAAACAGACCCTATCACAAAATTAAAACATTGCAAGTAAAAAAAAAGATACAAATTAAGTATTTTAAATGCATACTTGCAGACTTTTTCTTTTCCATAAATGTTTTTTTTTTCACTTGCAATGTGCCTCTGAACTTACTAGAATATTTGACTGTCTTTACAAAGAGTAGCAAAGACCCCTCCCTCCTTGGAAAGCCTTAAATCTTCTCCTCGGTCTGGGGATGTCTAATTAGTGAGAAGTGAAGTGGAATACAATAGAGTATTACTTGACTGACAGCTCTGAATGTGGTGGGGTTACTGATATCACATCCAAGATGGCGGCACCCAGACGCTATGAATCATTATTTTTTTGCTGCCATTAGAGTGGAACTGATGATTAAAGGAGATGTACAGCCAAAGCTTGTTAGGCTGCACTTCTTCTTTAGACTCCAGTTCATTCTGCACTCCTGTGACCCATTTTTAGCAGACAGTGGGCTGAAGTACGCTGACATTACAGAGTCGTTCCATGCCTGGACTGGCACCCAGCTCAGGCTCTCAGCAAGCCGCTGAGAGGCTGAGCCAGCCGATCCTATCTTCTTCACAGCAGAGAGGCAGGGGTGACGCTTGAGGAAGATACTACCGTGAAGATTGGAGGAGCTCAATAAATTGACATGTCTGTCCTGGGTCCCGGGCACCTTCATTCCGGGACAATACAATGTCCCAAAATGAAATAGAGGACATAGCCACCACCTACTAATTAATAACTACATTATCCAGAACTGGTTGCTAGGGCTGGCGCTGCCTGGCAATCAGTGACAACTTACTCTCAGACAGTGAGACCCGGAGCGAGGCCTGTGCCTAGTGCAGCACTGCTGTCCCCACCCACCACGGCACCTCCTCCTTCTCCAGCACCCATCGGCAAGCAGTAGGGACTGGTGTGATCTTCACTCTCCAGATAGTGATGCCACTCCTTTCCTTCTTCCCACGTGGCTAATGCAGAGGGAGTGACAGCAGCACTGCATCTGGTGGCAGGCTATGGGCGGCAAGCGGCACTGCATCTGGTGGCAAGTGGCCCATTCACCTGTGTCCCCATCAACTCCGAGACTACATTTCCCCCTGCCACCCCCCTCATCTTTTTTAAGGAAGGTAAGAGAGGGGGTGTGTCCCTGAATGGCAGTTTGGAAATGTGGTCACCCTAGACAGCATCCCTGCATATGCAGATGTGGCGTCTTGCTGGATTTCTTTTCCTGCATGGCCGTCCTTCTGTTGAAGTCTCGGAGTCTGTCAACTGAACTTGCAACTACCTAAGGGTGTCCTGGCCCTAACCCTCTCTCCCCCAAAAAGTTTGTTAATAGAAATAAACGCTCTTCTGCATTCAAGAAGTGTCTGGCGCCCAATAACTTTAACTACTTTGCACCCACCGTGCCTCACAACCCACCATATACAGAAGGATGTCAGCTGTTTTTGGCCCTGGAAGTTCTCATTAGACTGAAGGAGGCCTGGGATCTTGCTACACTTCTCTTTTAATACCTCTTCACTGGCCGGTGCTGGATGACGTCACTCCTGCGCATATGCAGAAAGCTGTCATCCCGCACTCAGAGATTGGACTAGCACTGTAAACTAAGCTACTCATGCAACTAGATGTCTTCAGTCTGATGGACAGCATCATTCAAACCACTGTCTTTTAACCTAGGTCATCCTAGACTCACCTTTAGGCTCCATTCACACTTCGCTTTTCCTGAATGCAATGCTCGCCGTGTTAGTGGTGCTATTAATTATTGCCGAAATACCCACTGATAAAACGATTGAAGGTAAAAGGTTCTAGAGCTTTTTTGGTGCATTTGTTGTGAGTAGGGCAGCCCATGCAAGTCCCTGCAGTGAGCTCCATGACCGTGCCCGCGGACTCGATGTCCACCGGTGTCCAGCGATCAGGTCACAGTGCGGCAGAACGGGGAGAGGCCAGTGTAAACAAGACTTCTCCCCATTCTGCCTAGTGACAGGACAGTGTTCGTCTGTTCCCTCTCATAGGGAGCAGAGATCAGTGTCGTGTAACAGTAAGCCCCGCCCCCACACAGTTAGAACACAACCCTAGGACACACTTAACCCCTTCCTAGCCCCTAGTGGTTAACCCCTTCACTGCCAGTCACATTTATACAGTAATCAATGAATAAGTTAACCACTAGGGACTAGGAAGGGGTTAAGTGTGTCCTAGGGTTGTGTTCTAATTGTGTGGGGTGGGGCTTACTGTGACACGACACTGATCTCTGCTCCCGATGAGAGGGAACAGACGATCACGGCCCTGTCCTTTATAGCACTGATCGCTGTATAACCCCTTCCTTTCCAGCCCATAGGGGAATCACGTCATGGTGATCCCCTCGCCGATGAGACTGGACGTGATTGCCGCTGGGCACCCGTGATTACCGGCAATCACGTCAGGAGTGTGGATCTGTGTGTGTAAACACACAGATCCACCTCCTGTCAGCGGTGAGGAGACTGATGTGTGTTCCCAGTACAGAGGAACACACATCGATCTCCTCCCCCTGTGAGTCCCCCTCCCCCTACAGCATAGGCGTGCGCACAGGGTGTGCCAGGTGTGCCCAGGCACACCCTAATCACCCTGTGCAGCACAGATTCCCCCTACTGCCTAGGTTCCCCCACTCCTTCCCCTTGCAGCGTTTCCGGCTTCCCTACTTCCTCTCCCTCTGGCTGTTGCTGCAATGTTTTAGGATGAATGGGGAAAGGGGACAGTAAATATGTAGCTTACCGGCCCCTTCCATTTCACTGTGAGTGATCAGTAGTATGTTTGAGCTTTAGGGTGCACACCCTAATGCAATAGGCTGCGCACACCTATGCCCTACAGTTAGAACATACTTTAGGACACATTTTAACCCCTTCAGCGCCCCCTAGTGTTAACCCCTTCCCTGCCAGTCACATTTACACAGTAATCAGTGCAGTTTTATAGCACTAATCGCTGTGTAAATGTGAATGGTCCCAAAAACGTGTCAAAAGTGTCCGATATGTCCGCCGCAACGTCACGGTCACAAAAAAAAAAAACGCAGATCGCCGCCATTACTAGTAAAAAAAATAAAATAAAAATGCCATAAATCTATCACCTATTTTGTAGACGCTATAACTTTTGCGCAAACCAATCAATATACGATTATTGCGTTTTTTTTTTACCAAAAATACGTAGAATACGTATCGGTCTAAACTGAGGGGAAAAAAAGTTTTTTTTAAAAAAAATATTGCGAGATGTATTAAATAAAAAGGAAAAAATATTGTGGTTTTTTTTTAAATTGTCGCTCTTCTTTTGTTTATAGCGCAAAAAATAAAAACCGCAGAGATGATCAAATACCACCAAACGAAAGCTCTATTTGTGTGGGGAAAAAAACATAATGATTTAATTTGGGTACAGTGTTGCCTGACCGCGCAATTGTCATTCAAAGTGCAACAGCGCTGAAAACTAAAAATTGGTCTGGGCAGGAAGGGGGTGAAAATGCCCTGTATGGAAGGGGTTAAATATGAATGATCCCCAAATAGCGTCAACAGTGTTCGATGTGTCCGCCATAATGACGCAATTACGATAAAAATCGCTGATCACGCCATTACTAATAAAAAAAATCCCCTATTTTGTAGATGGTATAACTTTTGCGCAAACCAATCAATAAACGCTTATTGCGTTTTTTTTCTTTTACCAAAAATATGTAGAAGAATATGTATCGGCCTAAACTGAGGAAAAAAACATTTTTTTATGTATTTTTGTGGGATATTTATTATAACAAAAAGTAAAAAATATTGATTTTGTTTTCAAAATTGTCGCTCTATTTTTGTTTATAGCGCAAAAAATTTAAAACGCACAAGTGATTCAAATATCCCCAAAAGAAAGCTCTATTTATGAGAAAAAAAGGGCGTCAATTATGTTTGGAAGCCACGTCGCACAATTGCGCAATTGTCAGTTAAAACGACGCTGTGCCGAATCGCAAAAAGTTGGCAGCCAAATCCTCCGGGGCTGAAGTGGTTAATGAAAAATCCAGGTAACAATGTATTAATGATTCCAGAGCTTCATTCATTTAAGGTTTTTAATACCGTCTTTTTCATAAACTCCCGAAACTCGTACACATTTCTCCACAAATCCTGATAAAAGGTCTGTTATATGAACATGCAATTATTTATTTTCTGGTCCTGACAGGTAAAATAGAGGAGGCTGAGGAAAGGTAACAGGATACTCTGCCCTACAAAGCGCTGAATGTGACATCTGAGGCCGAGGTGTCTGCCACAGGGGGGGATTTGTACTCTCCGGACGCAGACAAAAAAAGTGACTCATCTCAAAATGATGATGACGAATCCATATAAAAGTCATCAGGTTACCAGTCATTAATGTAATTATTGCCGGTAATATGTACGTATGTCACTCTGCTTAGACAGATGTCTGAGAGGTCGATGGGACAACAACTACTCGTCCTGGAGGGGTCGGTGGGTTATGAATATGATTTGTCTTAGGGTGTCACAACTGCAGTGAGATGAAACTAACGTGGTTTATGCGTCTGCGGTCATGTGACCTTTACATCACCATAACCCTTCATTCACCTCTTCCAGAATAACCCTTGTTTGACCTCTCACTTTATAACCAAATCATTGCATGGACGTCTACGAAACTCTAAAGAGAAGCTCCAGGCAACAAGTGGAATCGATCTGTGAACTGCTAATGCTAAATGCAAACATTGCAACCGTGCTTAACCTCTTACTGACTGCAAAATGCATATATGCAGGGGCAGGGCGGGTGGTCCTTAATACCCAAGTGCTGCACATAGACATCCATGGGGCTCCAACGTTCTGTGCTGAGAGCGCACTCACTGACTGAGTCTTCTGAGTCAACATCTCAGTCCAGGTAGTATTGTAGATGACCCTAGATCAGTGGTCTCCAACCCCCACAGCACCAGGGACCAGTCTCAGTGATTAAAACCCCTTCATGGACTGGGAGGTTGGGTTGGGTTGGGGGGGGGGCTGGGGTGGTATGTGTGTTGCCTGTCACTAGGTAGGGGTGGTGTGTGCTGCCTGTCTCCTCACTTGTGTGAGTGCCGTCTGCCATCTTGGGTGGGCTGGAGTGGTGGGAGTGCTGCCTGTCACCATCCTTGTATGAGTGCCATCTGCCACCTTCGGGGTGGGCTGGGGTGGTGTAAGTGCGCTGCCTGCCACCTGGGGGGGGGGGGGGCTGGGGTTGTGTGTGTGCAGCCTGTCACCTCTAGGGCTGCGTACACACGATCAGACCGGTCCGATGAAACTGGCCCAAAGACCAGTTTCATCGGACCAAATTGATTGTGTGTAAGGCCCATCTGACCGTTGTCCATCGGACCAAAGTTTTAAAACTTGCTTTAAAATCTGTCCGATGGACACCTGTCCGTCGGACCAAAACGATGGTTTGTACACAAAAGCATCGGACCAAAAACCCGCACATTGCGCAGAATCAAGTCGACGCATGCTTGGAAGCATTGAACTTCATTTTTTCAGCACGTCGTTGTGTTCTACGTCACAACGTCCTGGTCAGATGGGATTTTGGACTGATGGTGTGTACGCACATCAGACCATCAGACCACTTCAGTGGTGGTCTGATGAAAACGGTCCGTCGGACCAGTCTCATCGGTTTGGTCTGATCGTGTGTACGTGGCCTAGGGGTGCTTGGTGTCGCCTGTAACCTTGGGGGTGGGGGATGCTTGGTGCAGCCTGTCACCTTAGGGGTGGGGGATGCTTGGTGCCAGCTGTCCCCACTAGGGGTAGGGATGCTTGGTGCCGCCTGTCACCTTGGGGGTGGGGGATGCTTGGTGCAGCCTGTTACCCTGGGTGGGGGGTGCTTGGTGTCGCCTGTGACCTTGGGGGTGGGGGGTGCTTGGTGCAGCCTGTCACTTCCTGTAGGTGTGCAACTTGTCACCTCTCTTCTGTGTCCTACGTTCTCTGTCATCTGAAGGGAGTCTTGCCGTAACCTGTCACCTCCAGGGGGGTGGGGGCATGTTCCGCTTATCATCTCTGGGCCATCTCTGGGCCGACATGGATTCCTTGCTTGGTGTGCTTCTGTACCTTTAAGGAGGGGTGGCTCCCCTTCAGTCCACCTGCCTCTATCTATCCATTAAAATGCATGTGCCTCCATTGTGAGGACACTCACTGTTAGTGTTAGGACCACAGAATTATGGGGTGCCTTGGCGGGGCTCTGTGGCTCACGCATTCGTTTGCAAATGCGTGCCGACAAAACCCCTGTTTTTAACGCACATTGTTAGACAGGTTAATTGGTTGTTCTGCTAGCTGGTCGGTAAGTAGGCTTGGTTACTCCCTGGGCATTCCCCAGGTTCTTGTTGTTATTCCTCTCCCCCTACCTTTCCATAGGTAAGGTGACCATAGAGAGGGAAGGGAGTAGTGGTGCTGTGAGAAAGGGAGTGAGCACCCTGTGGTGGTGAGAAGGTGGCAGTGCAGGTTATACTGGCTTGCTCGCCTGCTTTTCACCCAACGCTGCATAACCCAGTCCCCAACAAGCAACGGACTGGCACCGGTCCACAGCACCGGGGTTGGGGACCCCTGCCCTAGATGATGCCTGAGCATACTTCTGTAGCAGGGGTCTCCAAACTTTCTATACAAAGGGCCAGATAACAGTCCTTTGGACTTTAGGACAGTGGCCAGTGGGAGTACTAACGGCATTAGTGAGCGTAAACCAATGCTTGGCGGTCAGTCGGAGTAAACAAAAAATGACATAGCACCTGTGGTCAATAGGAGGAGATATTAGTGGAAGGAATAGTTCCCCATCATTGGTGTCAGTAGGAGGAATGGTGACTCATTGTTTGTGTCAATGAGAGGAATGTGCACTGTAGGGAGGGAGCCACGGTTGCTATCCTAGGCTGTTCTCCTGATTTGGACCCCAAACACGTCTTCACCCCCACTCATCGTCTCTACATGGAGAGGGGGGCAGGTTAATTATTAGATTACAGAAGATAGCTAAACAGGAAGATATTTAGTGTAGTTCAAGTGGCAAGGTCACTGCGATTCTTGCAGGATCAACCGGTATATTTTGTATTTGCTAAAAATGCAGTTAGCCTTTAAAATAAAAAAGGGAAAAATACGATTTTTTTTGCCCAGGGTCCAATCAACATTAAAGATGGCCCTGCTTGTTGTGTATTGCCGAACATTACCATTAATACAAGTTCTGTTCTCTGCAACTGGACTCTGAGTGGTTACTGCTGCTGCTGCACTACGCTGCATCTTCCCACAAGCCATCTGTGTATTGTAGTGCACTGCATTAAAAAGGATTCAGGTTCATTGTGGTGCATTGGCAGCCCATTCAAAATGAATGGACCACCTCTCAGCGAGGCATGTTAATGAGCGTCATAATGCACATCAACGAAAATATGTATATCTACTGTAGCCTTTGGGTCTGCGATTAGGAATCAGGATTTGCAGGGATTGCTTTTCCACTTTCTCAGAGTGTATCTGTTTGGTTGAGTTTCCTTGTGTCAATATTCAGCCCTAACGATAATCACAGTGCTCTTCACATGTTTAAAGAGAAGCAGGTGCAGCATTAGGATTGCATTAGCCGGCAGCAGAAAGTTTGCCGGGTCTTGTGGTTTCCCGCTAGTTGTAACGCTTCGCACAGCTGTATCAAACAATTCCAATCCCAGCTCCGCTCAGAAGATTTACTCTTTGGAACATGCAGAGAATATGATTCGCCGAGCAGCTCTTTCCACATTCAGACTAAAAATGTACCTAAGGATTCAGTGCACACTCAATGACATTAACAAGCTGTGGTTTTCATATAAAACTGGAGAATTCACCTAACGAGACAACATCTGCTTCCTTTTTTCTTTTTTCCTTCTTTAGGAGCTTAAAGGGACATTGTTTGATTTAACCATTGTCATTTATTAACTCTCTAGTCAATATGAAAATTATATCGTACACTAGATGGCAAAAAATGTGTGAACTTCACCTCATTGAAGGATACGGTTTATTCTTCTCCGTACAAAGATATTTTAGACAATTGTGTGCATTTCGGTTTGGGGTAGAACCCTTTCTGTTCCACCATGACTGTTCACAAAACCAGCTCCATGAAGACATGGTTTGGTGAGTTAAGTGTGGAGGAACTCAAGCGGCCCGCACAAAGCCCTGACCTCAACCCTACCGGACACGTTCACGGTAATTTGGAACACAAATTGGAAGCTAGGGCCTTCACAAATCCCTGACTTCAACCCTACTGAACACATTTGATATGATTTGGAACACCAACTGGAAGCTAGGGCCTTCACAAATCCCTGACCTCAACCCTACTAAACACATTTAAAATGATTTGGAACACCAACTGGAAGCTAGGGCCTTCACAAATCCCTGACCTCAACCCTACTAAACACATTTAAAATGATTTGGAACACCAACTGGAAGCTAGGGCCTGCATAAAGCCTAGACCTCAACACTACTGAACACGTTTGAGATGATTTGGAACACCAACTGGAAGCTAAGGGGTGCACAAGGCCCTGACCTCACCCCTACTGAACACATTGAAGGTGAAATGGAACACCAAATGGAAGCTAGAGCCTGCACAAAGCCCTGACCTCAACACTACTGAACATGTTGAAGGTGAAATGGAACATCAAGTGGAAGCTAGGGCCTGCACAAAGCCCTGACCTCAACACTATTGAACACATTTGAAATGAACTGGAACACCAATTGGAAGCTAGGGCCTGCACAAAGCCCTGACCTCAACACTACTGAACATGTTGAAGGTGAAATGGAACATCAAGTGGAAGCTAGGGCCTGCACAAAGCCCTGACCTCAACACTATTGAACACATTTGAAATGAACTGGAACACCAATTGGAAGCTAGGGCCTGCACAAAGCCCTGATCTCAACACTACTGAACACGATCGAGATAACATAAAACTCCAATTGGAAGCTAGGTCTTGTCATCCAACATCAGTAACTGACGACATAGATGCTCTTTTGCCTGAATGGGCACACATTTCAACAGACACACACCAACATTTTTCTGGAAAGCCTTCCCAGAAGACTGAAAGCTATTATAGCCACAAATGAAGTAGAAATTCAATGGTCATGGTTTTGGAATGGGAAGTCCACCAATCTCATACAGCATAAGTGGGATGGTTGAGTGTCTAATAACCGTTTGGCCTTATACAGTGGAACTTTGGTTTATGAGAAATGCGGTTAATGAGCATTTTGAAAGACAAACAGCTTTTTTTTTAAACCCTGACTCGGTTTGCGAGTGTTGTCTCGCAAAAGATCAGAATTCAAGCCAATGGGGTGTGCAGTACCGAATTTGGCCAGAGATGCGGGGTCGCTGGTAACACTTGGAACAGTTCGGAGCCGCTTGGAACTACTAGGAAACACTTGGAAATACTCTGAAATACTTTGTTCCCGAGTGTTTCGAGGGCTTTCCGAGATCAGCCGAGCTGTCTCTGAGTATTTCCAAGACCCTCCGGCGACTCCCCCCAACTCTGGCCACATGTGGTATTGCATGCACTATAAGTCAATGTGGAACAAATTATCTTCATTTCCATTGACTTCTATGGGGAAACAGATTATGCTCGTAATCTAAGGTTCCACTGTACTGTGTATGAAGGTATGACATTTGTACTTTTAGCATACCTGTGTTTTGCCAATGCAGGGTAACTCAACAGGTTCCCATTAATGCCTCCTTTGAAGCATCATATACTTCCAAGCTCCAATCAACCGAGCAAAGAAAGCCCTGCATAAATTCACAAGCTCTAGTCAGAGCTTATACAGGACAGGGGAACGTTTCTCTATGTCGTGGTGGGCCATAACTAAGCAGAGGCACTGTCACACGGAGTAAGTCACATGCTCCCCCTGCCTGGAAGTACTGGGTATTTTCTTCAGCTCCCAATAACTCAACATAAGAAAGAAAATCTGAGTATGTATTTTCATGAACGGAAACAAATACTTTACTCTGTAAGGGCTCAGAGTCAGTATATGTGTAGGTAGCTATATTTCCCCATGATGGAGTAGCTGGTGATAGATCTTTTAGGCATTTTACTGGAGGACAGTGGCGGAACTACCAGGGTCACAAAGGCTGCACTTTCAACTGGGTCTTGGCATTCTGCCACCATGGGGGGGGGCAGGATTGCAGGAAGGTGACCTGCTGCAGAACTTGTAAAAGTGTCCAGCTGTAGGGCCGTAAGGCTCGGTTCACTTTGCTGCATTACGGCAACTTGCTTGCAATTTTTGTGATTTAACATAGCAGTCTATGGCACTCAAAGCAACCAAAGTCAACAAAAATTAGTGCAGGAACTTTTCTTTTTTTATAATGTGACTTGATTTGCATTGATTAGGGCAGCACCTACTGAAATGAAAGGGCCCTGTGATGGGGTAAAGGGCCCCATGGTCAATGGGAAGAGCCCCAGGTCTGATAGAAAGGGCCCCAGCGGTCAGGGTGCCTGTAACAGGGTCACCTTATGTCCACTAGGGCCATAGGGTGACAAAGAATCATAATTCATATATTACAGAAGACATTAATAAGGGACATTAATAATAATTCATGTTTGCAGGATGTCTTCAAATATCAAAAGCTGTTAGCTATGCAATCTGGGCACACATGCTTTTGAAAGGTGTTAATTCAGGTCTACAAGACCAGAGTGAGTCATACCTTTGTATAATATGCTATTGAAATATCTTAAGGTGTTGGCTATTCACTGTAAAGACATTCCGTGGAAGGTGTGGATTGCACCCACTCTCACAAGACTCTGCCATTGTGTGATAAAGCTGTCTAGAGAACTTATTCAACTAGATGTCTGTGTTACTATTCAAGGTAATTGAACCCTATTGATGATACGGTGCTGTCATGTCTAGCTACCAATTAAAGAATTATCCTCAGTGAGTGAATAGGGGGGAGGAGATTGCATTGTCCTGTGATAAACTGCATTATGCTTGAGACTGTATAAGAAGCTGAGAAAATACCAATAAATTGTCATATATCTTTGGAAGCAAGAATGGAGCTCTGTCTCGTCTTATTCTGGGAAAGGATATAAATCGTGTATGCAATATTGTCGGAGTGTGTCAGATAAGCTTGTCGTGGTTGGATGGAAAGTCGTAAGCGGTGGTGACCGTTACATTGGTGGCAGCAGTGGGATGATTCCATCTTCAGAAGGACGGCTACAAGGACACAGGACAATGGAGGCGGTGTATGCACGGATGAAGCGCTCTTCCCACAAGGACTTACTGAAGAGCCGGGGCAGACCAGCCAGCAACCGTAAGAAGATGGAAATTATTGCAGAACTTGTCCAAATGGATGGAGCGGAGAGGGCTAGCATAACGGAAAGGCCCAACGTAATGGAAAGGCCCAGCGTTACGGAAAGACCCGGCGTAACGGAAAGGACACCTGAAGAAGCAAGTTTTAATCGGGCTGTTGAACTAAGACTGGCACATTATGGTCCTAACCCTCCACCGCAGATCATAGACCGGGTTATAGCAGCTGTGGATGCACATTTGCTACCGCAAAGAGGTTCTGCAGCAGCAGAAGTCACAGCAGCACCAACGCAAAAGAGACAAATACATTTTGCTGCTTTTAAGAATTTCATTGAAGCTGAAGGGGAGATTGATGGGTACCTTGCTGATTTTGAACGGCAATGTGCCCTACACCAGATACCCACCGAGGAATGGGTTACCATTTTGTCTGGGAAATTGTCCGGCCGGGCCAGTGAAGCGTTCAGGGCCATCCCAGACAAGGATATTATGAACTATGGACTGGTAAAAGAAGCACTTTTGGTCAGGTATGCCGTCACACCAGAGGCATACCGGAGGCGTTTCCGAGAAACGAGCAAGCAAGCAGGAGACTCGTATACCGAGTGGGCATGCCGCCTACACCGCACTGCATCCCACTGGATCGATGGATGTCAAGCCGAATCCGGGGAAGAGGTGCTGCAGGTGTTCTTGCTGGAGCACTTCTTTGACAAACTGTCCCTGGAAGTCAGAGAGTGGGTCCGGGACCGAAAACCTTTCTCCTTGCCGGAAGCAGCTCGCCTGGCGGACGAATACACAGACGCCCGCAAACTGGATAACTCTGTGGTCAAGACAATAGCTCGGGTGGATTATCGATCCGCGGAACCCCCTCCGGCTATTGCCTACAAACCCCAGTCGTACCGTTCTACAGCACCACCTCCAGTGGCCACTTATCCTCAGCAGTCCAGATTCAACTCTCAGGGCTACTCACAACCCATCAAGTGTTTTGGGTGTAAACAACCAGGGCACAAAAAGTCAGACTGTCCCTTGAATCCGGCCAGGCAGTCACAGTCATGGAGACAGCCAGAAAGGGGAAACCCCCACACACCCATGCCGGCGGCCCACTGCGTTGAGGAAGAAGAACATTGGGGCATCCTGCACGAGGCTGATCCAGTACAAGCAGCTAACCGGGACAACAGGCAGCAACACAGGCAGACTGTCTGGGTCAATGGAAAGGTAGCCAATGGGCTATGTGATTCTGGGGCCACCATGACCCTGCTACAGAAGAACCTCATTCCAGAGAGCCAGCACACCGGAGACACAGTAGCTGTAAGAGTGGCGGGAGGCACTGTCTTCCGTCTGCCCGTTGCCCGTGTTCACTTGGATTGGGGGGTTGGTTCAGGACACGTTAATGTGGGGGTGATGAAAGATTTGCCAGCGGATGTACTACTGGGGAATGATTTGGCCCCCCTTGTTTCTGCTTACGCCCCGATGGGCCCTGATGAAGCCAACCCAGTGACTACCCGCGCCCAGGCCCGTGATGCTGGAACTGGCCCGCTTGCTGCTGAGACCCAGGTAAGACTATCTTCCCCGACATACGTACTATAGATCAGGCGCCCCTAGGCTGGGATACCCCAAACGTATTCGGGAGGGAAACCCGGGAGGACCCGACCTTACAGAGGTATAGGGCTAAGGCAGATACTCGGGAAAGGGGAATAGATGGGAAGCTTTATGAATGGGTGGGGGACAGACTGTATAGGATCCCCAAGCCAGCCCAGAGAAGTAAGGCCCCTTCACAGAAAAGACAGCTGGTGGTACCTAAAAAATATCAGCTGGAGATTCTGCGAATCGGGCATGATGTACCACTAGCAGGACATCTAGGGTCCCGTCGCACAGCCCATAGGATCACACAGAATTTCTTTTGGCCCAATATTAACCAGGATGTGCGACAATACTGCCAAACGTGTGATACATGCCAACGGGTAGGCAAGAGGGGTGACCACCCTAAGGCTAGACTTATGTCTATGCCTATTATTGGGGAGCCCTTTTACCGCATAGCTGTTGACATTGTGGGTCCCTTGGCCAGACCTAGTCCATCCGGGAAGAAGTATATTCTCACCGTGGTGGACTATGCCACCCGTTACCCAGAGGCAGTCGCTATGTCCAACATTGAAGCAGAGACAGTAGCTGATGCCCTGGTTAAGATATTCACTAGAGTGGGGTTCCCTCAGGAGATCCTCTCGGACCAGGGAACCCAGTTTACCGCAGTGCTCACCCAGCAGTTGTGGAAGGTGTGCAATATTAAACCCCTACTTAGCTCACCTTACCACCCACAGATGAATGGTCTCTGTGAGCGCTTCAATGGGACCCTCAAGCAGATGCTGAGGACTTTTTCGGATGCTTGCAGGGACTGGGAGAGATTTCTGCCTCACCTGCTATTTGCGTACAGAGAGGTACCCCAGGAATCCACTGGTTTCTCCCCGTTCGAGTTACTCTATGGGAGAAGGGTGCGCGGATCCCTCGATCTCATTAGAGGACACTGGGAGGGAGAGACAGAACGGGAGGGGACCCCCATAGTGCCTTATGTCCTGGAACTCAGGGACCGCATGGAGCAACTGTCTCTGATGGTAAGGGAGAATCTCCAGGCAGCCCAGGGGAGACAGAAGAGATGGTATGATCGGGGGGCCCGACAGCGTATCTTCCGGGTTGGGCAGATACGCTCAAGCCGGTGAAGACCGACAAGATGCAGGCATCCTGGCAAGGCCCATAGAAAGTAGTAGCCCAGGTATGTGATACCACCTATGTCATTGCCAGCTGTGCAGATGAAAGAATCCAGCGGACCTTTCATGTGAACATGCTGAAGGAGTATCAGGAACGGCAGGAGGATGTCGCTGCCGTATGCGCCCCTGCTGCGGACGACTCAGAAAATTTGCCCCTACCGGATTTACTAGGGGGAGACCCCCAGACTGATCTCATTAGCCTTGTACAGCTAGGGGACCGGTTAAGTCCCACAAAGAAGGAACAGGCTAAGCGGCTTCTGTGGGAGAAACAGGCAACTTTCTCCCAAAAACCGGGCTATACGACTCTGGCTGTGCATAAGGTCGAGACTCCTGGACAAGCACCCCTTCGACAGGCCCCCTACCGTATCCCTGAAGCCGTCCGAGAAGGGATGCGGAAGGAGATAAAGGAGATGCTTCAGTTAGGAGTCATTGAGCCCTCGGACAGCCCTTGGGCCTCGCCTGTAGTCCTAGTGCCTAAGAAAGACGGAACTACCCGGTTCTGTGTGGACTACAGGCGACTCAGTGAGAAGACCACCACTGACGCTTACCCGATGCCCCGGGTAGACGAACTGCTAGATCGTATAGCCAGGGGACGTTATTTGACTACAATCGACCTGTGTAAAGGTTATTGGCAGGTTCCCCTGGCCGAGGATGCTATCCCCAAGTCAGCATTTGTTACCCCATTCGGCCTGTACCAGTCTAAGGTCATGCCATTCTGGATGAAAAACGCCCCGGCGACCTTCCAACGTATGGTGGATAGGCTCCTCGATGGCTTCCAATATTTTGCTTGTGCATACCTGGATGACATTGCGATCTACAGTGAGTCTTGGGAGGAGCACTTGTGTCACATAGGGGTGGTGCTGGACAAGATTCCGACCGCCGGCCTGACCTTAAAACCAGACAAGTGCCATCTACGTATGGCAGAGGTGCAGTACCTGGGACACCGAGTAGGGTGTGGGAACCAGAGACCAGAGCCAGCCAAGGTAGAGGCAGTAGCTAACTGGCCCACACCCCGCACTAAAACCCAGGTATTGGCCTTCTTGGGGACTGCAGGGTACTACCGACGTTTTGTCCACGACTATAGTGCCGTCGCCAAACCCCTGACGGACCTGATGAAAAAGAATTTACCTAGGCAGGTCCTGTGGTCTCCAGCTTGTGAAGCCGCGTTTCTAGTCCTCAAGCAAGCACTGGTAAATGCCCCTGTCTTGGCTGCTCCAGCCCCTAACAGACGTTTCCTTGTTCACACAGATGCTTCCATGTTTGGACTGGGGGCGGTGCTGAGCCAAATCGGAGAGGATGGAGGAGAACACCCTGTCGCATACCTGAGCAGAAAACTACTCCCACGGGAAGTCAGCTATGCGGCAGTGGAGAAGGAGTGTTTAGCCTTGGTTTGGGCCCTTAAGAAGTTGAACCCTTACCTGTACGGACAGGAATTTTCATTAGTCACCGACCACAACCCATTGGTGTGGCTCAATCGGGTCTCAGGAGACAATGGTAGGTTGCTGCGGTGGAGCTTAGCCCTGCAACCTTACAACTTCTCCATCAGCTACCGGCCCGGTAAGCAAAATGGCAATGCTGATGGGTTATCCCGGCAAACAGACATCATTCCGGCCTCCTAGTTCCGGACATCCCCAAGTTGACCCGAAAAGGATCTAGCCGGGTCTGCCGGAGTGTTCCACAAGGAGGGAGCCATGTAACAGGGTCACCTTATGTCCACTAAGGCCATAGGGTGACAAAGAATCATAATTCATATATTACAGAAGACATTAATAAGGGACATTAATAATAATTCATGTTTGCAGGATGTCTTCAAATATCAAAAGCTGTTAGCTATGCAATCTGGGCACACATGCTTTTGAAAGGTGTTAATTCAGGTCTACAAGACCAGAGTGAGTCATACCTTTGTATAATATGCTATTGAAATATCTTAAGGTGTTGGCTATTCACTGTAAAGACATTCCGTGGAAGGTGTGGATTGCACCCACTCTCACAAGACTCTGCCATTGTGTGATAAAGCTGTCTAGAGAACTTATTCAACTAGATGTCTGTGTTACTATTCAAGGTAATTGAACCCTATTGATGATACGGTGCCGTCATGTCTAGCTACCAATTAAAGAATTATCCTCAGTGAGTGAATAGGGGGGTGGAGATTGCATTGTCCTGTGATAAACTGCATTATGCTTGAGACTGTATAAGAAGCTGAGAAAATACCAATAAATTGTCATATATCTTTGGAAGCAAGAACGGAGCTCTGTCTCGTCTTATTCTGGGAAAGGATATGGATCGAGTATGCAATATTGTCGGAGTGTGTCAGATAAGCTTGTCGTGGTTGGATGGAAAGTCGTAAGTGGTGGTGACCGTTACAGTGCCCTTCATGGTTTCTTGTACCAGGACCCTGAAGGTCCTAGTTACATCTCCGCTGGGGATGTGAGTAGGGGTGCAGCTATAGTAAAGGTATGGCTGCAGGAGGGCTTTATGGAGAAAATAAAGATGTATTTTATTAGGAAGGACCACCGTGTGTATAAGTCATAATTGGAATGAACATAGAAATTCAGAAAAGAGCACCAGACCAAAAAACAATGAAAGGTTCCAAGACAATTTTGGTAAATAAATCATATAAAAACATTCAATGCATTTCGAGGGCAACACCATTCCCCCTGTTATCGGTGCTACAAGAATAAACATAACACATAATCATAATGATAAAAGATTATGTCTAAAACATTAGAATGACAACTGGGATATGAATAAGAAAAACACATTCACTTGTCAATCCCTTGTGTGGTATTTCTTGTTAGATTTCCTGTTATATAAAAAGAGAAAATTCTTGTTGCTTATATGGAAAACATCCTTGCTCAGTGTGTGTATAGCCCAATTTTATTTTTTAATAGAGTCGGAAGGGTTAAAGCCTATATCAAGCTTTAATTGCTATCGGTGTCCCTGCTATCATTGAAGTGTCCTGAACTCTGGGCTACACCAGAGATGGAAGAGCAGGTTACGAAAGACTCCCGAGTTCCCGGTTGGGTGAACCTCCGGTGGTCAGTTTTCCAGACACAAGTTTTCCTAGCTCCATATGGTATATTTTACAGATCCGGTGGGGGGTGCTGAAGTTAGACTATTTCACAAATATTCTGTTCGCTACGGAACAGCGAGGTGGCTGGTTAGTTAGTACATTGGCAGCGGGTCATCTCCGCTTTGCAGATGTGTTGTAGGAAACAGATGTGTTTACCAAGATATTCACTGAGGCTTCTGCTTGTCGCATCAATTATAAAATTATTTACTTACTTAAGAGAGGACTGAAATCCAACACACAGTATTACGGCCATATGGTCGGGAGAATACAGCCTTTTCAGTGGGAATTCTGCCAACATTTAAGAATTTATTTAACATCATACCAGGCAAGTCTATAAGATGGGAAAGTGGGATAAAGTTTATAAGCAAAAGACACCTCTTTGATAAGGTTCTGTTTAAACGGTCTATCGAAATGTGATGTATCAGGTATGGGGAAGTGTGTAGGGCTGAAGCACCCATTGGCTTCTTCTACAATTTGGGGTCTCCAACCAGGAGATCCCCTGCTGTAGCTCCTGGTCTTGTATTCCTGCCCACCTCAAGGGGTTCTCAGTCCAGAGAACTGTTATGGCCATAGTAACTGTGCAAAGATCTCATGGCCTGAGTCCTCCAAAATATTTTTTTTAGGCAGCTTAACCGCTTCCTGACCGCCTCACGCACTTTTACGTAGACAGAATGGCACGGCTGCGCAAACGGACTGTCAGGTCACCTGTTGCCAGGTGACAAATGCACCCCGTTGGAGACAGGGGTGCACCGCAAGGTAGTGAACCCAATAGCTGACTGCTGTGAATGGACAGGAAACGTGAGCCCAAGATTCCCCAGGGTGCGGAATCTAAGGTCCAGCAGATGTTCACCAGAGCCTCTAGTGGAGATTATGGCCTTCGCTTCAACTGAACCCAGGTCGCGGCCCCTGGGGTCTCCCAGGTCACACCCCGTAGGGAGAGAGGGGAAGCAGCCACTCAGGACACAAGGGATAGTGATGGGTAGGCCGAGGTCGGGGTAACAGGCAGACGAGGGTAACCAAGGGACAGGCCACGGCAGACAGGAACACAAGTTAACAAACAGCAAAGCAGACCTGCAGTGCACTAGTTAATATATACTTCCTGGGATAGCCTGGAGTGGAGCCATACAGGAAGGAGAGATGATAAAAGACAGGCCTCTAATGGACACATGGAGAAGAAGGTAAGCTGCCAGACATTATTGCATGTCCATGACATGGACGTATATATGCCTCCCCTTTAATTTGGGAGCCGTGTGCTCACGGGCACGCTCGCAACCCTTTCGCAAGCTCCATGACCGTGCCCGTAAGACCGACGGACAGAGCTGAAGAAAGGCTTTATGCCGGCGTATCAAAAGATACGCCGCCGTAATTTCAAATGTGCGCCGTCGCATCTTTGCGCCGATTCACAAAGCGAGATATGCCGAAAAACATGGCTTCAGCCGTCCAACGTAACTTGCCTACGCTGGCGTATCGTGGGCGCATAGTTACGCTGGACGCATTCGGCGTTCATATTATAAATATGCAAATGAGTAAGATACGCTGATTCACGAACGTAGATGCGGCCGGCCACTTCATATACACGCTTTGCGTAAGGCTTACGTCCTGCGTAAAGTTACCCCTGCTATATGAGGCGCAGCTAATGCAAAAGTATGGGCCAGGGAACGATGCCGTCAAACTTTACGTCGTTTACGTAGTATGTGAATAGGGCTGTGTGTAGGTTACGTTCACACGTCGTAGGCATTGCGCGCCGACGTCACTTAGGCATTCTATTCAACGTGATTCTGAGCATGCGCACTGGGATATGCACTCGTTCGGCCCATCATTTGCATGGGGTCACGGTTCATTATAATAAAACACGCCCACTGCCTTGCTACTTTGAATTACGCGGGCTTACGCCAGCCCATTTACGATACGCCGCCGTAACTTAAGGAGCAAGTGCTTTGTGAATACAGCACTTGCCTCTTGCGGTGGCGTAGCGTAAATAAGATACGCTACGCCTGCACAAAGATACGCCTCTCTATGTGAATCCGGGCCAACATCTCCCCGTCCTTGCCCTGACATGTCACTGATCGTCTGTTCTCTGTCATCGGGAACAGCGATCAGTGACATGTCAAGGCAAGCCATGCCCCCTAACCATTAGAATCACTCCCTAGGTCACACTTAACCCCTTCAATGCCCCCTACAGGTTAACCCCTTCACTGCCAGTGTAATTTTTACAGTAATCAGTGCACTGATTGCTGTAAAAATGACAATGGTCCCAAAATTGTGTCAAAAGTGTCCGATGTGTGCGCCATAACGTTGCAGTCATGATAAAAATCGCAGATTGCGGCCATTACTATTAAAAAAATAAAACTATCCCCTATTTTGTAGACGCTATAACTTTTGCGCAAACCAATCAATAAACGCTTATTGCGTTTTTTGTTTTTTTTTAACGAAAAATATGTAGAAGAATCAGCCTAACTGAGGGAAATTTTTTTTTTTAGATATTTTTGGGGGATATTTATTATAGCAAAAAGTAAAAAATATTGCATTATTTTCAAAATTGTCGCTCTAATTTTTTTTTGGCGAAAAAAATAAAAACCTGCAATGGTGATCAAATACCACCAAAAGAAAGCTCTATTTGTGGGAAAAAAAGGACATGAATTTTGTTTGGGAGCCACGTCGCACGACCGCGCAATTTAAAGCGGCGCAGTGCCAAATCGCAAAAAGTGGCCTGGTCTTTGGTCAGCGAAATGGTCCGGGCTGAAGTGGTTAAAGCATATGTAAACCCTAAAGCAGGGTTAGGCAACCTCGGCCCTCCATCTGTGGTAAAACTATAAGTCCCATAAGATATTGCAAGACCCTGCCAATCACAGGCATGACTCATAGAGGCAGAGGCATGATGGGATTTGTAGTTTTACCACAGCTGGAGGGCCGAGGTTGCCTACCCCTGCCCTAAAGCCTCGTCCAGATGGGCAGTAGTAAAAACAAGTGGTTGAGGCATGATTTTCATGACCAGAGAAAATGGTGTCCCCCTGCCTGGATGTGAAATCCCTTGTACAGACTGGGTAGGCTGGTGTCACACGGCCAGCTGTGCTACCTAGAAGAGCCGAGTGAATCTCAGGACTGGATGGGCAGAATACAAATAAAGCAGCTACCATGTATATAAGCTGTGTATTTTTTCTTTTTACCTGGAATTCAGTTTTAAGATTGAAGAACAGTTGCAAAGCTAGTGGCATCTGAACATCTGCCCAACAAGCCCCCTCCCTGCTGATACCTGCCCTCTCTAAGTGTTTTGGTTATAAAGATGAAATACAAAAAAAAGCCCCATTGTCGGTCTGCGGAACCTCAGGAGGGCGGCTTGTAATTGCACAAAGCTGCTGTGGAATGCTTCCGCTTGTCAGCCCCCTTACTCTACGAAATGTCACACTGCCAGTTAAGTACCTAACGCACGCCAAAGTTCAGACCAGTTATAGCAATTTAAAGTGGCGGAGAGATTCTGGAGAAATCTTTCCACTCTCCTTGCACTTTCCATCCAGCTACTTATCAAATTTAGGTATATAATAAAGCTATTATACCTAAAAGGTTTTTTTTCCTCTCTTTTGTAGGTTCATAATGGACGACATCAGAGTGTGCTAAGACCTTATGGCTTCCACGCCTGTAATTTGGTTCCACTTTTTAATACTAATAAGCTTGTTTTATGTATGAACCTACCACACGGCGCATTTAAGACTCTCTCATGTGGCGCTACAATGTATTATATGCTAAATTGGCAGCTGCAGAGTGGCGTAAAGATGCAAACAGTTTAATATGCCATTAAAGCTAAACTCCAGTCTTCCCTTCAGTCTTGCACAGTTGTACAGGTTCCTCTCCTGAAATGGCTTACTCTGACTTCACTGCACACTGTGAGTTTCTCACAATGTGCAAGGAAAGCTTAATCTCCCGCCGCTGTCTCCCTCCTTACTGGGCAGATTAATCGCAGCAGGAGCCATTGTACCATTGTACCAGTACCATGTTTACAATATCTGGGCTTCTCTTGCAGCATGCCCTTAGCCTCTGACTATCTCCTGTACCATATCCGAAATCTATGGCCATCTCTTGTAGTATGTCTGTAGTTTCTAACCATCTACTGTACCATGTCCACAATGTATGGCCTTCTCTTGCAGCATGTCCGGAGTTTCTAACCATCTCCCATACCATGTCCACAATTTATAGCCATCTCTTCTCCTGTAGCATGTCCACAATCTATGGCCATCTCTTGTAGCATGTCCATCGTTTCTAACCATCTCCTGTATGATGTCCACAATGTATGGCCTTCTCTTGCAGCATGTCCGTAGCTTCTAACCATCTCCCATACCATGTCCACAATTTATAGCCATCTCTTGTAGCATGTCCACAATCTATGGACCTCTTTTGTAGCATGACCATAGTTTCTAACCATCTCCCGTACCATGTCCTGTCCACAATCTATGGGGATCTTTTGCAGCATGTGCATAGTTTCTAACCATCTCCAGTACCATTTACACAATCTATGGCCTTCTCTTGCAGCATGTCCGTAGTTTCTAATCATCTCCTGCACCATGTCTACAACCTATGGCCATCTCTTGTAGTATGTACATAGTTTCTAACCATCTCTTGTACCATGTTCACAATCTATGGCCATCACTTGCAGCATGTCTGTAGTTTCTAACTATCTCCCATACCATGTCCACAATCTATGGCTATCGCTTGTAGCATGTCCGTAGTTTCTAACCATCTCCTGTGCCATTTCCACAATCTATGGCCATCACTTGCAGCATGTCCATAGTTTCTAACTATCTCCCATACCATGTCCACAATCTATGGCTATCTCTTGTAGCATGTCTGTAGTTTCTAACCATCTCCTGTACCATGTCCACAATCTATGACCATCTCTTGCAGCATGTCCATCGTTTCTAACCATCTCCTGTACCATGTCCATCTCATACTAACCATCTCCTGTCCATCGTCCATCGTTTCTAACCATCTCCTGTACCATGTCCACAATCTATGACCATCTCTTGCAGCATGTCTGTCGTTTCTAACCATCTCCTGTACCATGTCCACAATCTATGACCATCTCTTGCAGCATGTCCATCGTTTCTAACCATCTCCTGTACCATGTCCACAATCTATGACCATCTCTTGCAGCATGTCCATCGTTTCTAACCATCTCCTGTACCATGTCCACAATCTATGACCATCTCTTGCAGCATGTCCATCGTTTCTAACCATCTCCTGTACCATGTCCACAATCTATGGCCATCTCTTGCAGCATGTCTGTAGTTTCTAACCATCTACTGCACCAATGTACACAATCTATTGCCATGTCTCGCAGCATGTCCATAGTTTCTAACCATCTCCTGTCCACAATTTATGGCCATCACTTGTAGCATGTCCATAGTTACTGAGATTGTGGGCATGGTACAGGAGATGGTAAGCAACTATGGATATGCTACAAGCAGGGCCGGACTTACCACTGGGCTTGACTGGGCTCAAGCCCATGGGCCCCGCCAAATAGGGGGCCCCTCTAAAAGCCCCCAGGGCCCCGGACAGCAACCCCTACTTTTTTTATTTATTTTTTATATAAAAAAAAAATTTTTTATATATATTTTTTTTATATATATTTTTATATATATATTTATATATATATATATATATATTATTATTATTATTATTATTATTAATAAAGGGCCCAGAGGTCTCCAGGGCCCCGTATGGCAACCCCCCTGTTTTAATAAAACAATTTACATTTATTTTATATATATATATTATTTTTATTAAAGGGCTTTTTTTTTTTTTTAGGGGCCCGGAGGCCCCCAGGGCCCCAGACAGCAACCCCCTACTTTTTTTTATTTATTTAAAGATGTTTTTTTTATATATTTTTTTATATATATATATATATATATATATATATATATATATATATATATATAATTAAAGGGCACAAAGGTCTCCAGGGCCCCTGGATGGCAACCCCCTTTTTTTTTATAAAAAAATTACTTATTTTATGTATATATTTTTTTATTATTAAAGGGCTCAGAGGTCCCCAGGGCCCCATGTGGCAACCCCCTCTTTATTTTATTTTTTTATAAATGTTTATTTTTTTATTTTTGTTTATATTTTTTTATTTTTTATTAAAAGGCCCGGAGGCCCCCAGGGCCCTGGACAACAACCCCTACTTTTTTTTATAATTTTTTTATAAAAAAAATATGTTTTTATATATATTTTTTTATATATACTTTTTTCACACACACATATATATATATATATATATATATATATATATATATATATATATACATATTATTATTAAAGGGCCCAGAGGTCTCTTTTTTTATTTTTTATTAAAAGGCCCAGAGGTCCCCAGGGCCCCCGGATGGCAACCTCCCTTTTTTATGTATTTTTTATTAATGTTTATTTTTTTATTTTATTTTTTAGGGGTCTGGAGGTCCCCAGGGGCCTGGAGGCCCCCAGGGCCCCGGACAGAAACCCCCACTTTTTTTATTTATTTAATTATAAAAAAAATATGTATATATATATTTATATATATATATAAATTATTAAAGGGCCCAGAGGTCTCCAGGGCCCCCGGATGACAACCCCTTTTTTTATATTTATATTTTCTTTATATTTTTTATAAATGTTTCTTTTTTTATTTTATTTTTTTTATGAAAGGGCCCAGAGGTTTATTTTTTATTTTTATTAAAGGGCCCAGAGATCCCCAGGGCCCCGGATGGCTCCCCCCTTATATATATTTCTTTTTTTCTGTAAAGGCCCCCCCTGCTTCTCAATTTCAGGTGGCAGCACCCCCCCCCCCCGTTCTCTGTTCCAGGGGGCCCATGCCTTAAGCTGTGTCAGGACCACAAAATTCCTGATGGCGGACCTGCGCATACCTCCCACCACGCACAGATTCTGCAGGACTTTCCGCTTCTTTCTGCAGTCCCGCGAAAGGGTTAATTTTCCAGCACTGCAATAGGAGGCAGCACGGAAGCAGGAGGAACCGGAGTGGTGTGTGGAGGACTGTGGGGATGTCTGCTTAAGGGAAGAGAGCCGACACATTCCGTGGTGCACAGCTGAGAGTCACCCCCCCCGCTCAACAACTTTAATGCCCCCCCGCTCAACAACTTTAATGCGCACCCCCCGCTCAACAACTATGATCCCCCCTCGCTCCAGGGGGCCCTTTCTACACTCAAGCCCAGGGGCCCCCACCACCCTAAGTCCTGCCCTGGCTACAAGAGGTGGCCATTGATTGTAGACATGGTACAAGAGATGGCCAGAGAGTGTGGACATGTTACAGGAAATGATCTGTAACTATGGGCATGCTACAAGATATGGCCATCAATTGTAGACACGGTACAGAAGATGGTCAGAAATTACAAGTGAAGGCCAGAAATTGTGGACATGATACTGAACAGGGTCAGAGTATGCAGGCACGGCAAAAAAGATGATCAGAGACTGAACATTTTATAAGACAGCCATTCTCAACCAGAGTTCAGTGGAATCTTAGTGTTCCTCCAAAGGATGCTAGAGGTTCTTTGAGCTGCAGCTGGTTGACCTCCCATCTAATGGCGCCTGCATAGTTCCAGGCCCAATAAAACTTGGCAGTGCCAGTGGTATGATACCAGTGATCTTTTCAGCTGTCTATAAGGGAGTATACATCATTTTAGCAGGTGTTCCCTGAGACCTGGAAATTATTTTAAGGGTTCCTCTGGAGTATAAAGGTTGAAAAAGGTTGGTATAGGTGTTGTTGGAGACTGGGGGTCTGCCTCAGGAGACTGTCATAGACTGAAGACACAATACACAAGGTCACTGCTGTTTTAGCCCCTTTACAAATCAATGATTCCATATGTTTCCTCTTTACAGCCACTTAAAACTTACTTGTTCTACATTTGATATTTCTCTCAGCAAGATCCATTATACAAATTTAGAGGAATAAACAAAAAAAGAGGACAGACAGCACAAAAAACTAAGATAGTATGAAAAAAAATACAGTCTAACTACTAGAACCTAGTCTAAAGAATAAGAGCCTAGGAAAGGGAAACACAAACTACTGTTCAGAGGGGCCCCAAGGGCTGCATAGTAAGTGACAAAGAGCCGCAGGTTGGACACCAGGGTTCAAGGGCATTTTGTTAGCATGACACGCCAGTTACTGGCTCCAGGCAGAATCCAGGCTTGCACGCTTTTCATCCACTCTTGTTACATTACATGCACAAGGGATTACAGCTTATAAAGATGGGCTTACAATCTATATTCCACAGGAAATATCATTAGGAACCATTCAACAGCCAACCAACTTACACCCAGCTACTCTTTCTACTGTACTGGATCATTAAGTATTCTGGGACATATCAAGCTGTAGTAATAAATTCCCCACCAAACCCTAGAAATGAAATTCCTAAGGCATTGAGACGTGAGCTCTCCTACCTACCTTCCCTGATCACTTCATATCTATCTATCTACCTATCCATCTATACATCTTTTTATCTATCTATCCCTGCTTGCTTATGTTTCTTTCTCGTACATCACGGGACACAGAGCGGCATATTCATTACTATGTGGGTTATATGGAGTACCTTCAGGTGTGGACACTGGCAATCTCAAACAGGAAGTCCCCTCCCTATATAACCCCCTCCCCTAGAGGGAGTCCCTCAGTTTTTTCGCCAGTGTCTTAGGTGTTGGTCACGGAATAGCTTTGCTCCACATCCTTGGGATTAAGGGCGGGCTAACCGGATCTGTCCAAGGAGCCTCAGTGCCAAAGTGGACAGTACCCGGGCCCCAAGCCGTGGGGTTTTGCCTATAATGCTCCTCTTTGGAGGGCTGGACCCTGGGCCCAGGACTTGGAGTTTGTAAAAACCATAAGTTCCTGTTTGCCAGGGTGCTATATAGGTCCAGGACAGTGGGTACCTTCATAGGACCCCAGGGCCTGAAGGTCTACTACGCTACCCACGGAGATGGGAGAAGATTGGATCAGTTTGCTGGACAAACATCCTGCAGCATGGAGCAGGTAAGGGGGAGCCTGCGGGACTTGGTTCGACAGCAGGCTCTCCGGGGTAACCTAAAAGGGGGGATAGCCTAAGTATGCTCTGCATGGGCAACCTTGTTCACTATGTCTAAAGAGAGACAGGATGACACCTTTTCTCCCCCATCACTAGGTCCCCCTGTCTAAATATGTGTGCTAGCTAAACCTGCTGTTTCTTCCTAGGGCTAGTAAGGATCCCTAGGGGCCTTTGGAGAGTCCTACCTGGCCGGGGGTTTGAATCTGCCGCCTGTTTCTGCATTCCTGGATCTCCAGCAGCGCGGCTCCTCCATGTTCCTCCTGTTTCCGGCATACGCGCGCGCGCGCGCGTGCGCGCGCACGTCTTATTGACGTTTTTTCGCGCCGTTCAGACAGGAGGGCGGGGGGGGGGGCGTGCCTGCGGCGTCATACAGGGGCGCGCCTTTGTGCTGTTATAGACAGCAGGCATTGTCAGTGCTCAGTCTGAGGCTGATTTTCAGAGGAGAGGACGCAGAGCGGCAGAACAGTGACTCCCGGTGGCGGAAGAGGGGTAGTACATGTGGACTTTGTTCCAATACCTTTTTGTTAAGCCAAGAAATCCCCCTTTTTTGCAGCAGGTTTGGAGGCTGGCAAACTTAGTTTGGGGTCACGGTATGTTGTCAAAAGAAAATATATAATATATTAAAAAAAAAAAAAAGAACATACGGGATCCCATCAGTTTTTGGGCATTAGTGATCTATTGTCCCCTAAACTCTGATTTTTGTACTCCTGCCCACTACAGTCTGTTGTGTGGGCGGAGTCCCTCGATTTTGTATTATGGCTTCCAAGGGTTCGGGGTCAAAGGGTACAAAAAAGACCAAAAAACAAAAGGGTTCCCTCTCTGATTCTGATATGCCGATACTTTCCCCGCAACTTATTAACATAAGAAGCGCCTTGGATGAGCCATTAGGGGGATCTGGTGCGGAGGCTGGCCCAGATCAGCCCAGCCCTGTGTTTATCACAGAGGAGATGCTAGCCGTATCCCTAGGGGGGCTAGAAGAGAGAATAGCAGCATTGATCGCTAGAGCTATTCCTGGTAAGAAACGGGTTAGATCCCCATCACCAGGAGGTGTATCCTCAGATGCTGAGATTCTCTCTCCAGAGGAATTGGAATCACAGGAGGATCAACTAGACCTGAACCAAGAGGGTTCAGGGATTGAAGGATCTGCCTCTGAGGAACCATTTTCAGACTCCCAGACAGAAAGACTGTGGGTACAGTCTTTGACGGACATGGTCCGCTCGGCATTTAGTTTACCATTGCCAGAGCCTCAGGTTCCTCCGGTATCCTCTCTGGGCTCTTTGAAAGCTCCGTTAAACAACGCAGTTTTTCCGGTCCATCCTCTCTTGGAGGAATTGATCTTTCGGGATTGGGTACGGCCGGACAGGATTTTTCTGCCACCGAAAAGATTTGCGGTCATTTACCCCATGGAGGAAAAGTTCTCCAAGAGGTGGAGGCTCCCAGTAGTGGATGCAGCCATCTCATGTGTGAATAAATCACTAACTTGCCCGGTGGAAAACATACATATGTTTAAAGATCCGGTTGATAAAAGATTAGAGACACTTTTAAAAGCATCCTTTGCTACGGCAGGAGCAGTGGTGCAGCCAGCGGTGGCTGCAATTGGAGTTTGTCAGGCATTAAAAGACCAGACAAAGGAAATGTTAAGGGACATGCCTACCCAACAAGCAGAAGAGTTTTCTGACATTCCCAGAGCTCTGTGTTTTGCGGTAGATGCTATAAAAGATTCCATCCAGCAGGCCTCTCGTTTATCACTATGTTTGGTGCACATGAGAAGGCTCTTATGGTTGAAGAACTGGGCGGCGGAGCCCCCATGCAAAAAGCTTCTGGCAGGGTTTCCCTTCCATGGAGGACGACTCTTCGGAGAGGATCTGGATAAATATATTCAGACTATTTCAAATGGCAAGAGTACCCTTTTACCGGTCAAAAAGACATTCCGGGCTCCTACATTTAAAAGGCAGCTCTTTCCTGTCTCGGGGCCCTCAAATTCCAGGCAGTATCGACGGCCGCCTGCACGATCCAACGTTAACAGTAGATCGCAGGGACAGACCCCTGGGGGTAAGAGGCCGTGGTATCGCAAGCCGTCAAAGACAGCCCCTAAGTCTGCCTTATGAAGGGGCGCCCCCACTCTTGCGGGTGGGGGGAAGGCTTCGTTTCTTCTCAGAAGTTTGGGAAGCCAAGATCCCCGACAAATGGGTCCGGGCATCTGTAACCACAGGTTACAGACTGGAGTTTCTAAGGTATCCTCCGCCTCATTTTCAAGAATCAAGGCTACCAAGGGATCCAGCGAGAAAGGCCTCAATGCTGGCAGCTTTGGATCACCTGCTTGGCCAGGACGTAATTATAGAAGTGCCAGCCCAAGAGCAAGGCCTAGGTTTCTATTCCAATCTCTTTGTCATACCAAAGCCCAACGGCGATGTCAGGCCAATCTTGGACCTAAAGAGGTTAAACGGTTACCTAAGGGTTCGTTCCTTCCGGATGGAATCCATCCAGTCAGCAGCCGCCGCGCTTCAGAAGGACGATTTTCTGGCCTCCATAGACATAAAGGATGCTTACCTTCATGTACCAATCTTTCAGTCGCATCAAAGGTTTTTACGCTTCGCGGTGGGGCAGCGACACTTCCAATTCAGGGCGCTCCCCTTCGGGCTGGCCACGGCCCCCCGGGTATTCACGAAGATCCTAGCCCCAATGCTGGCCAATTTAAGGATCCAAGGGGTCACAGTCCTAGCATACTTGGACGACCTTTTAATCATAGATCACTCACGGCCGGGTCTGCAAAAGGCAGTAAACCTCACGGTTCGGTACCTCGAAGAATTCGGCTGGGTCCTGAACCGGGGAAAGTCAGCGTTCCAGCCTACAAAGCAGTTGGAATACCTCGGCATGAGGTTAGATACAGAACATCAAAAGGTGTTCCTGCCCCTTGTAAAGATCGAAGCTATCAAGGGGTTGGTTCAGTTGGTTCTAAACAAGAAAAAACCAACTATTCGCCTGTGTATGCGATTACTAGGCAAGCTAGTGGCCACATTCGAGGCAGTACCATACGCTCAGATCCACACTCGCGTCCTACAGGCAGCCATTCTAGCAGCCTGGGGCAAGAGGGCACATGCCTTAGAGTCCCCTTTGACGCTATCATCAAGGGTCCGACAAAGCCTGGCCTGGTGGTTGAACCCTCAGAATCTTCTAAAGGGAAAATCCTTCAGCCCTGTTGTCTGGAAGGTAGTTACCACAGACGCCAGCCTGGCAGGCTGGGGGGCGGTCTTCGAGGGGTTCTCCCGCCAGGGAACTTGGGTGAAAGCAGAGAGGCAGCTCCCCATCAATATCTTGGAAATCAGAGCTGCTCGCCTAGCCCTTCTGGCTTGGACCTCCAGATTAAAGGGGTTCCCGGTGAGAATCCAGTCAGACAATGCCACGGCGGTGGCATACATAAACCACCAAGGGGGAACCAGGAGCCAGGCCGCTCAGAGGGAGGTGAACTTGATTTTTTAATGGGCAGAGGTTCATGTACCCTGCATTTCAGCGATATTCATTCCCGGAGTGGACAACCTGCAGGCAGACTTCTTAAGTCGCCAGAGTCTGTTGCCAGGGGAGTGGTCTCTGCATCCCCAGGTCTTTCAGACAATCTGCCAGAGGTGGGGAATGCCGGACGTAGATATAATGGCATCCAGGTTCAACAAGAAACTAGACAGGTTCGTGTCGCGAGCGAGGGATCCTATGGCCTGCGGAACCGATGCGTTGGTTTGCCCTTGGCATCAATTCAAACTTCTATATGCATTCCCTCCACTACAGTTACTCCCGCGCCTGTTGCGCAAGATCAGAGTGGAGAACAAGCCAGTCATTCTAGTAGCTCCGGCTTGGCCCCGGAGGACTTGGTACTCACTAGTCCTGAAGATGGCAGTGGGAGACCCTTGGACTCTTCCTCTACAACCAGACCTACTCTCACAAGGCCCGATCCTCCACCCTACATTACAGCGTCTAAATTTGACGGCCTGGAGGCTGAATCCCTGATTCTCAGGGATAGAGGCCTGTCTAGGCAGGTAATTCCTACCCTGATTAGGGCTAGAAAGCCGGTCTCCAGGGTGATTTATTACAGGGTGTGGAGGAACTACGTAGGCTGGTGTGAATCCAAAAGATGGAATTCCCGCAAATATACTATTGATAGGGTGTTAAGTTTTCTCCAGCTAGGAGTGGATAAAGGCCTGGCACTAAGCACAATCAAGGGACAGATCTCAGCTCTGTCAGTGTGGTTTCAGAGGCCGCTGGCCACCCACTCGCTGGTAAAGACCTTCATACAGGGGGTCTTGCGTATTAATCCTCCTGTCAAGTCACCAATCTGTCCATGGGACTTAAATCTTGTCCTGTCCACTCTACAGAAACAGCCTTTTGAGCCGTTGGCTGAGATTCCTTTAGTCTTACTGACAAGAAAATTGGTTTTCTTGGTCGCCATAGTTTCGGCCAGGAGAGTGTCAGAATTAGCAGCCTTATCGTGTAAGGAACCATATCTCGTTCTGCATAAGGACAGGGCAGTTCTCCGGCCCCATCCTTCCTTTCTACCAAAGGTTATATCCAAATTTCACTTAAACCAGGATTTGGTACTTCCATCCTTCTTTCCAAAACCTACATCTAGAAAGGAGGGGTTGCTGCATACCTTGGATATTGTCCGGGCCATGAAGGCCTATCTTAAAGCTACAGAAAAGATCCGGAAAACAGATGTGTTATTCGTTCTACCAGATGGCCCCAAGAAGGGGCAGGCAGCTGCAAAATCCACCATCTCGAGATGGATTAGACAATTAATCATTCAAGCCTACGGGTTGAAGAGGTTGCCTCCTCCGTTGTCGGTAAAGGCCCATTCTACCAGGGCCATGGGCGCCTCTTGGGCAGCACACCATCAGATCTCTATGGCTCAGATATGCAAGGCGGCAACGTGGTCATCAGTCCACACGTTTACAAGGTTTTATCAACTAGACGTGAGAAGAAATGCGGATGCTGCCTTTGGTCAGGCAGTACTACAGGCTGCAGTTTGAAATCCTCGGGATCAGAAACACCCTTGGTTATAAAAAAAAAAAAAAAAAAAAAAAAAAAAGTTTTTTTCTTGACTAAGTTGGAATTATTATTATGATTTGAGTTTATCTCTAAATTGAATCCTTCTTTGGAAGATGTCTCCCTCCCCTCATTAAAGCATTGCTTTCGGACATCCCACATAGTAATGAATATGCCGCTCTGTGTCCCGTGATGTACGAGAAAGAAAAAGGGATTTTTAAATACAGCTTACCTGTAAAATCCTTTTCTTGGAGTACATCACGGGACACAGAGCTCCCACCCCTCTTTTGGGTGACCATTTTGGGAGGCATACTGCTTGCTACAAAACTGAGGGACTCCCTCTAGGGGAGGGGGTTATATAGGGAGGGGACTTCCTGTTTGAGATTGCCAGTGTCCACACCTGAAGGTACTCCATATAACCCACATAGTAATGAATATGCCGCTCTGTGTCCCGTGATGTACTCCAAGAAAAGGATTTTACAGGTAAGCTGTATTTAAAAATCCCTTTTTCACACCCTTCCCCTTGGCAGCAGAGGACCTGAGCCAATCAGGAGGAAGGAGAATTTGCTACACAGTTGGAAGGAAAGAATCTGAGCTACACATATTGGTTCCAGAACTTTTTCAGTGCGTGGATCACAGGGTGCAGGCCCAACACTGTGCACTACATCATAAAATATGCTGACCTGTTGCTGGTGACTGAACATAGCATCAGTGAGATTGAAAAAACATAAGACCCACCTCTTCTGAAGACACAGGCCGACACTGGCTGCAAAAAGCGCCTTGAGGCGATTTGGTTTGCATTTGTAGCGCTATACAAGTTACTTACTCACTCACTACTGAGAGATCACTGCTGAGCTGCGACCGGAACTGAAAGGACCTATTACCATGAGTGTCTATAGCAGGGGAGAACCAGCGAGGACCAGAGCTGAAAGACTCAACCTTGTGAGGACCTGTTCAGGAGGATAGTTGCTGGGTCCTGGACCACCAAGTGACCCGGACTGAATTTCTGTGCACCAAGAGTGCTCAGTGAACTGAACCATTTGTGCTTAGTTATCTCACAAGTAATGCGGATAGAGACTGTTCCTTGTTTAGCAGCCTATCAGACATTCATTAGACACAATTAGCCATCCATTGTAAGGACAGCTACATGTATGCCACCTTACAGAAGGGCCCCAATTATAGCCAGCTAATCTTGACAATATCTCTTCTTAATTTTGCATCTGTTTTAATTAGGGTTGGCATCACAACAGTTTGGTGAATGACATGTTATGGGTCAATGTTAACATTATTTAGTATAGAATCTTTAAACCACTTAATTTGCCTGTTTATTGATTTAATTTGCCTTAGTAGTTACCACAGCAGTCTGTTGGGGTGCCTTGAGGACTGGAGTTGAGAAGCACTGATCTATCTATCTCCACCCCTTCTATCCCTCATATTTTCTATCTATCTATCTATCTATCTATCTATCTATCTATCTATCTATCTATCTATCTATCTATCTATATATCTATCTATCTATCTATCTACCAGTATTTATCTATTGATCTATCTATATATTTATCTATATATCTTTTTTCATTCTACATACATGCCTCTAAAACATTAGCGGTACCCTTTAGTCTATTCTCTCCACTTCCTTTACCACATTTTATTCTTAACTGTAGAAGGAGCCGATTTTTCTTTTTTCATTTTATTTTGATTAATGTTTGCTCGGTGACAGGTGCTCAGTATGCAGCCTCCGCCTCTTCCCAGATTGTAGCATGGACTCTGCTGGAGACTGTCTCACCTCTCAGCATTTTAATCATCTCATCATTAAGAAATATGTCACCACTTTATTTATTTATTTTATTTCATTATATTCATTTTCATCTTATGTGACTTTGAAAAATCAAGGAAATTAGGTCTAACATACAATACGAAAAAAAAAAAAAATATATGATATACACAAATTGAAACTGGCCTATTGTATGAAAGTCCTTTAAGATAAAAATGTTCCCCTGAACTCAACTGTGGTAATAAAAAAGTGGACTCATACCTACATTAAACCCTATCACCACCCCATTCAGACCATCCTGTCCTTGTAATTAATTTTAAAAAGCCCAAAATACTTTACTGGGCATCCCTGGTGGTAGTCGTGTTGCCAAATGTCTATTTACTGGTCACATGATCTCATTGGAAAGGGCGTCAGGTATTGAACCTGTCAACTCAGAAACTTGGAGGCTGACCTCGTTTTTGGCCCAGTTCAGAAACTATCACAGACATCGGAAGAGCAAAACAATCAGCCAACTAGAATTTTTTGAAGGAGGGCAGCATTATAATCCTCCATATTTCTCAAATGATTCGTTTACTTGATGTTCAAAGAGAGATGACAAATCGGTGGAACTGCTTAAAGTGTATCTAATAGATTTTCATCTTTTTGCCTTCTTTACAATAGTCAATTATTCGCCAAAGGAAAGAAAGATTTTAAGGTCAATGTCTTAAATTAGGATATAATGAAAGATCACAGCCGGACATGACACATTGGAGGATGGGCAGGTTGTTCCTGGTAAGAAATCTCCCTCTCTTGATGGGCTTTTGATATCCGTTTAAAATGATTTTGAGATCATTCAGAATTTATTGAAGGGGCAATTGACTTGCTTCTCATGCTTTTGCAATTCCATAGACTTATATGAGCAGAGAAGAAGTTCTGGGGTGAACCAAAGCCTGTCCACATTGACCTTTAGATATGATTTTAGCAGTGAGTTGTCCTTGTAACTTATGGTACAATATATTTATGGTAAGCAAATGTTGTTTGATTTTTGGATAGAATTGGGCAAGGTCTCTCAACAAGAGTTCCATTGACCCCAAGGTTCCTCCAGAGGTTGCTAGGTGTTCCTTGAGCAATGAAAAACTTCTGCCTTCTAGATAAGTTCCCACTGACACTGTTGGTCTTTTTAGCTAACTGTAAGGGGGTAATTCTTTCCAATGATCACAAGCGTAAAGAGCATTACTTCCAATGACTCATGTATTATGAGTTGTAGATAAATTAATTGTTAATATGGGTTCCCTGGGATCAGAACGTTATTTCAAGTTTCCTGTGTTGAAAAGGTTGAGAAAGGCTGGACTAGGGAATGGTTCAAATCTCTGACAGGTTCTTTAGGTTCTTTGTCTTATGGTGGAGTTTTCCCTCACTTCCTGTTTTTTCTCTGGAACAGGACGTCTATCGAAAGTCAGACCCGTTGAAAGATTGTTTTCCTATAACTTACTGTATACTTGGAAAAACTATAAGATTCTGCATATTCCAGAACTTGTTACCCAGTGACAATGGTCACCAGAGCAGATGTGCCCCACTTACTTATCCTAGCCAAAACGAGAAGAAAAAAAAAAGAAGAAAAAGTGTTGCATAGAAATGCAAGGTCTGCTATACTGATAGCCCCCCACCACCCAGGAAAAAAATGTATAAAAGGCTGGGAAAAATAAATCTTAAAAAAAAACACCATAACCAGGCTTTTGATGACTTCCTGTAGGTGATGATGATGTCACAAAGCCTCAATACTGCCTCCCACGAGAACAGGGGATTGCAATCCCACCAAGAGCAAATTTTCGTGGGATTTCGAGTGCCCCGCCTAGGAGGGAGTGGGGAGTCACGGTGAAAATGTCTACAAGCGCAAAATAAAGGTTTTTCGTCTTTCATTTATTTTAGCTTTAGGGGACCCTATATTTTCATGTAAGATCAGTAAAGTGAGACTTTTTTGATTTTATACATACATATGTAGGTGAAGAATGATGACATTTATTTGACAATGGAGGATCACAGAATGGCATACAGAGGCATTTTAGCAATAAGTCACGGTCACATGAAGAGCAATACCATAACCTTTGCATATAACAGGCTTGATAAATTCTGCACAGGCAGCTGACATTCAGAGGTATAAAGCTTTGTACAGAGGATTACAGTACAATATCATATTAAGATCCCTCTAGCGGGTGGGGGAGCAAATCCAGAGAATTATGGGGAGATATTCAGCAGATCACACATCAGCCAGCTAGACCAGATTTTTCGACTTTAAAACTAAGATAAGTACATTTAAACACAGGAATACCCAAATGAATCTATGATGTCTCTCGTGAATACGAAGGCTGGGCAGCTTTCAGTTTTAGAGGATGGTTATCTGGGTATAGAAAGGCATGTAAAAATAAAGGGCCAGATTCTCATAAGAGATACGACGGTGTATCTCAAGATACACCGTCGTATCTCTGTTTTTGGCCCCGGGTATCTATGCGTATGATTCCTAGAATCATTTACGCATAGATACGGCGTAGATCCGACTGGTGTAAGACACTTACACCGTCGGATCTTAGCTGTAATTCTACGCTGGCGGCTAGGTGGCGTTTACGATAATTTCTCATTTGACTATGCAAATGAGCCTCGTCATCGTTTACGTCGTTTCCATAAGCGTAAGGTTACACCTGCTATATGAGGGGTAACCTTACATCAGTCCGCCGTATGCCATGTTAAGTATGGTGTCGGGACAACGTCGTCTTTTTCCGTCGTTTTACTAAGTCGTTCGCGAATAGGACTTTACGTCAATGACGCTAACGTCGGCTTCATTGACATTTTCCGTTGTGAGCTGGAGCATGCGCACTGGGCTATTTTTACGGCCGGCGCATGCACAGTTCAATCGGCGCGGTGGCGCGTTTAATTCAAATACAAGCCGCCCCCTTCGATTTACGCGGGGATACGCCGGGCCACAAGTTACGGAGCAAGTGCTTTGAGAATACGCCACTTGCTTTAGTAAGTTGCGGTGGCGTAGTGTAAATGGCTTACCCTACGCTACGCCGGAATCTACGTGAATCTGGCCCAAAGAGTTAGGTGGATCTTACTAGCTCCAGACAGTCCTTGATCCTTGATAAGAGGCTCTCGGCTGCCCCCACCGCCATCCTCGGTGAGGGAATCAGGAAATGAAGCCTTGCAACTTCACTTCCCGGTTCCCTACTGCGCATGCGTGAGTCGCGCTGTGCGTCTTCACTTGCACCCGCTATCTTCTAGGACCTGTGTGTTTCCTAGAAGACAGTGGGGGAGGACAGTGTAGGCGTCGGACATGACGTAGGTCACCGCGATCACCACAGTGACCTATGTCAGAAAGTAGAAGAAATTACATGTATCAGACAGATATCTGCTTCCCCCTGAAATTTGCCAAATGTGACAACGGAGGGGGATCCAAAAAGTGGAAGTTCCTTTTTTGGTTGGAACACCACTTTAAGATTGTCCTGTATTGGGCTCCATCCATCTTCTATCAACTCTCACCAGCTTCAATGTCCCTGCTGAAAAAAAAGCATTCCCACAACATGATGCTGCCACCACCATGTTTCACGGTGGAGATGGTGTGTCCAGGGTGATGTGCAGTGTTAGTTTTCTGCCACACATAGCGATTTGTTCTTAGGCCAAAAAGTTCAATTTTGGTCTCATCTGGCCAGAGCACCTTCTTCCACATGTTTGCTGTGTCCCCCACATGGCTTCTTGCAAACTGCAAACAGGATTTTCAACAATGGCTCTTCTTGCCACTCTTCCATAAAGGGCAGATTTGTGGAGAGCACAACTAATATTTGTCCTGTGGACAGATTCTCCCACCTAAACTGTGGATCTTTGCAGCTCCTCCAGGGTTACCATGGGCCTCTTGGCTGCTTCTCTGATGAATGCTCTCCTTGCCCGGCCTGTCAGTTTAGGTGGACGGCCATGTCTTGGTAGGTTTTCAGTTGTGCCATACTCTTTTCTTTTTCGGATGAAGGAGTGAACAGAGCTCTGTGAGATGTTCAAAGCTTGGGATATTTTTCTATAACCTAACCCTGCTTTAAACTTCTCCACAACTTCATCCCTGACCTGTCTGGTGTGTTCCTTGGCGTTCATGATGCTGTTTGTTCACCAAGGTTCTCTAACAAACCTTAGAGGGCTTCACAGACCAGCTGTATTTATACTGAGATTAAATTACACACTGGTGGACACTATTTACTAATTAGGAGACTTCTGAAGGCAATTGGTTCCACTAGATTTTAGTTAGGGGTATCAGAGTAAAGGGGGCTGAATACAAATGCATGCCACACTTTTCACATATTTATTTGTAAAAAATTTGAAAACTATTTATAATTTTTCTTCCACTTCACAATTATGTGCCACTTGTGTTGTGTTGGTCTATCACAAGAATGTGCAATTAGCAGACCTCCAGCTGTTGCAGAACTACAACTCCCATGAGGCATTGTAAGACTGACATTCACAAGCATGACACCCAGTGGCAGAGCTATGATGGTACTTGTAGTTTTACAACAGCTGGAGGTCCGCTAATTGCATATCCCTGGTCTATCACATAAAATCCCATTAAAATACATTTACATTTTTAGTTGTAACATGACAAAATGTGAAAAATTTCAAGGGGTGTAAATACGTTTTCAAGGCACTGTACAATCAATGTATGAAACATATAAAAAACACAATAAAAAAACTAGGATGCAGATGGCAATAAATCAATGCTCAATGCGATGCTGTTTGTAGAGAATGTAAGTTTAGTCCACGACATATGCTGCAGTTATGATTCTCTCCCTCAGTTCCAAAAATGAGCTCCTGGGATACAATTGTTCCCTTTACTCAGAATGAGGCATGATGGGAGCTTTTATTAAGGCTAAACAGTCTCTAACAGAAAATGTAATCTGGGCCATCTAGTGGGCAAATTTAAAATTGCAGGCAGGGCAACAAGAGGAATTTCCCTAATGATGGCCGAACATAAAGACTAATGGCCAGATTCAGGTAGACTTACGACGGCGTATCTACAGATACGCCGTCGTAAGTCTGAATGTCCGCCATCATATCCCGGCACCTGATTCAAAGAATCAGATACGCTGGGATTGAGCTAAGATACGAGCGGCGTAAGCCTCTTACGCCATCGTATCTTAGTTGCATATTTACGCTGGCCGCTAGGTGGCGCTTCCCTCGATTTAAGTGTCGAATATGTAAATTAGCTAGATACGGTGATTCACGAATGTACGCCCGTCCGTCGCAGTACTGATACACCATTTTTTTTTTTTTTTTTAAGTGTATTTTGTGCGTGAACTCGAGAGAGAGGAGCCGGACTGCAGGATTTGGGAGTAGGCAGACCCTCCCCCCGGAGGAAATCGCCATCCTTCTCCATGCCCCCGGTGGCAATGGCGGGTGTAAGGGGGGCCTACCACTCACCCCGCCCTACCTGCTCCACTTGGGAGCCCGACTGGGGCCCAACGGGACCCCAACGGGGCAGAGGGACTCCCCCTATGAGGGAGTGAGGGGGTCTAGCCCACCCAGCCAGCCCCGTAGGTCCTTCGCCTCTCTTTATTTTAGGAGACCTCATGGCCAAAGTGCGTGTGTGTTAAACCAATTTTGTGTGCGTGCAAGTGTGGTGTTTTTTTTTGGGGGGGTGGGCATACTAAGCACAGGCGTACCTTGCATAGCACACCCACCGGGAGCCGGGCTGAGACCACCAAACTCAATTCACATGTAGCCGAGACCCTGATACGCCATTTAGGTAACGCTTTTTCAGGCGTAAAGATATTCCAACAAAAAGATGGCGCAGCCAATGTTAAGTATGGACGTCAGAACCGCGTCGAATTTTATAAATTTTACGTCGTTTGCGTAAGCCGATTCAGAATGGGGCTGGGCGTAAGTTGTGTTCACGTCGTTTTCATTGACTATTTGTGACGTGATTTGGAGCATGCGCACTGGCATACGTCCACGGCCGGCGCATGCGCAGTTCGTTCGGCGCGTCATTTACACGGGGTCACCGTTCATTTCAATACAACACGCCCCCTACCTGCCCAATTTGAAGTGCGCGTGGATACGCCGGCCCATTTACGCTATGCCGCCACAACATGCGGAGCAAGTGCTTTGTGAATACAGCACTTGCCTGTAAAAGTTGCGGAGGCGTAACGTAAATAGGATACACTACTCCCGCACAAAGATACGCGCTCCTACGTGAATCTAGCCATAATTGTTCTGTGGTCCAATATAAGAACTGGGAGGGCTAATTAGGCCTATCAGACAAATATAACAACGAACGTTCAATTGCATATTCAACAGTCCAAAATTTAGAAAATAAGAGAAGTTCATTGTTAGGGTTTACACACATTTAATGGCTTCTAAAGCCACAGGGTAGGATGGTTTCTGACACAAGCTCCTATTTCCTGCTACAGGACATAAACCTAACCAAGCCAAATATACATCCAGAAACAAAAGGCAGACGTAGGGAAACGGCTTTACGCTTCCACATTTATTACTGAATTCTGTATTTTTGCCTGAAGTTTACCTTTAGAGATTTGGGAAAACAGCAACAGATGGGCAATTAATTCCATTCCAAAATTTTAGACACAGCACCGACCAGGTTGATGCGGCCCGTGTTGTAAATCTGTTTATTTTTTCTAGTCATCGACCATGAGTGAAAGCCTTTCAATGAGGAATTTTGCTGCGGCTGCTCCAGCGCCTGCTGTTCAACAAAAATAAACCTTGAACTGTTTCTAACATTTATTTTAACTCTGAGGGCTATTATACTGTCACCGAGTCCAGTGTTAATCCCCATTATCTCCTCAACAACTGCAAAATTATAGATCGGGGAACCGGAAAAAAACAAACCGCGCTTGTTTTTGGAGAGATCTTAAAAAAATAAAGGTCAATTAAACAAAACAAGAAAATTTAGACCAATATACTTTCACAAATTTGGACCCCAACACATGGAATTACTTATAGTGGCCCAGTCACATGTGAAGTGAGATCTTAATATATAAAGCTTTTTACTTTTTTTTTAATTTCTGATTATTTTGCAATGTTATCAACGGGGGAATATTGGTAGTTTTTTTTTTTTTTTTTATACCTGAATTGCTTTATCATTTCGAAAAATCAATATTCAGAAAAATACAATTATGTAATTGCATGTCGCAGAACTGTAAAAACAGAACTCAAGTTAAACAAAGTATACGGTTACCCCTCCAAAATGATTGAGTTCATGTGTTTCCAGTGAAGGGTATTATTACTAAAGCATACAAATATATTTGGAAATTGAAAATTTTGGAAAATTTGCTCTTCCAACCTTGTGGTAACAGTTTGGGGTAGTTTATTTTCTGTTCGAGCATGACTGGGCCCCTTTATACAAAGCCAGCTCCAAAAAAACATGGTTTCATGATATTGGTGTGGATGAACTTGAGTGGCCTTCAGCCCTCAACTCTACTGAAGACCTTCGGGATGAATTAGAATGCCTATTGTGAGCCAGGTCTCCTCCAACATCACTACTTATCCTCACAAATGTTTTGTGAAAATGAGGCCAACTCCATATTAATGGTCATGGTTTTAGAATGGGATGCTAAATAAGCAGATATAGGTGTGATGATCAGGTGTCCAAAAATATTTAGCCATGTAGTGTTTGTATATGTGAATTTTTCGACCTGCTGAAATATTTGTAGTTATACTTTTGACCACTCCTGTGATCCCTAGGAAGGTGTCAACGCCATTCAAATTTTCCCCACAGCTTCCTGTGATATATTTTCTCTTCCAGTCTGTTTATTGAACATGGCCATATTGGTGAGGTGATCCTTGTCCTTTCTTCTCCTGTAAACTCTACCTTAAAGTAGAAGTCCACCCTAACCCTAAAATCCCTGCATCTACAGACATCCAGATATCCACGATCTAACACTAACCTATCTAGCCATGAAAAAATCTGTATACCTTTTTTGAAGCCGATCTGGTCCGATCTCCAGCGATCAGGGCTGCCATCAGGGGGGTACAGTCGATACAACTGTAAGGGGCCCGCCCGGGCCAGAAGAAGGCAGGAAGGGTGAAGGGGAGCCATGCTGTGCACTATAGAAATGATCTCACAGCTTCTGCTGCTCTTTGTGTCATTGAGCTCAGACATCAAGCTCTTTACTGCCACCTCTGGCTACTATGTGCATGTGCACCCCTTGTGTGAGCTGCCTGTACTGTGCTCCTCTGTGTCAGCAACATGTCAGCTTTGTGAAAATTAGCTGGGACTAGGTAGGAAGATTTCCTTTACAAGTAGAGGCTGTAAAGGAAAGGGAGGGGGGGATGTTTGTGTACAGGGAGGGGCCAGAGGCTTGTGTGTTTACAGATTTGTGTATGTGTGGGGCTGACATATAGATATATATATATATATATTCAGGTGGGGGGCTGACATATATACAGGAGTGGAGGGGGCTGACATATGTACAGGTGTGAGGGGGGTTGACATATATAAAGATGTAAGGGGGGCTTGCATATATACAGGTGTGGGGGGCTGACGTATATACAGGTGTTGGGGGGTTGGCATATATACTGGTGGGGGCTGGCATATATACAGGTGTGTGGGGGGGCTGGCATATGTACACTTTAAGCCAACAGATGGTGTTTACAGAACTAAATAGCTCAAGCTAAAAATCTATTTACAGAAATGAATGGTGACCCAGGCTGAAGCTTCAAGCAAACAAATGGAGCATTAATTATGCACTGACTGTTGTATGGCCATGGCCCCACCCCTCTACTTACAGTGTGTGTATTGATGCAGAGGTCAATACTGATATAATGTCAGTGCCACTTTCTGAATCACCCAGGAGTAGGGTTGCCACCTTTGCTTTAAACCAAACCCGAACACTTTAGAGGCCTAGGACACCTTTGGGTGCCCCAAGAAGAGTAGAAATGTGGTGCGCATAGCGTGCAGAAGTGAATAGTGGGTGTAGCCAAGTTGCTTATGCTGACATCATCGCCCTGCCCCCAGTGATGCCGAATCTGCCCCCTGAAAGCCGCAGGCAGCTCCCAGGTGGCAGCAGGTTTGTGTGTGACTATCTTGGCTACTTCGGGAGCCAAAGCTGGTCTGAACAAAGTGTCTGCCTAAAACTTGGACAAAGATGGCAGGTGGCAGCCCTACCCAGGAGCACCTACTGCCGGGAGAAGTTTGAAGAGCACCCAGTGGAGTTGATTTACTAAATGAAATTAGACTGTGGATTTTGCAAGTGCAGTTGCACTCTGCAAGGGCATTTTCTCCAGGGCTTAGTACATGAGGGGAAGCTCTGCTGTCTTCCATCATCCAATTATGTGCAAGCACAATTTTTTTTGTTTCTTGTAAGTGATTGGATATTCTTTGCAAAGTGATGCACCACCTCATTTATGAAGTTCTGGAGCAAATGTCCTTGCAGAATGCAACTGCAATTTACCGTGTTTCCCCTAAAATAAGACCGGGTCTTATATTAATTTTGTCTACAAAAAAATCACACTAGGGCTTATTTTCAGGGGATGTCTTATTTATTTACGGTATGTACAATAATCTACATTTATTCAAACACAGTCATGTCATCATGAAGATCTTAAAGTGGTTGTAACCCAAAAAGTAAAAAAGATACCCTGATCCTTTAAAGCAGGGATCCTCAAACTTTGGCCCTCCAGCTGTTGCGGAACTACACTTCCCATGAGGCATTGTAAAACTCTGACATTCACAGACATGACTAGGCATGATGGGAATTGTAGTTCCTGAACACCTGGAGGGCCATAGTTTGAAGACCCATGCTTTAAAGCATGATAGCCAGCACAGTGACCGGCTGTAGCTCTTCTTCTCCACTCTGAGCACTGTAGAGGAAGGGGCCGCTGACGTCGGAAAGGAGAAGATCTCCAGCCGGTCACGTGAGTGCCCAGCGGTACTGTAAGTAAGGTATTTTCCAGAACAAAGTTAGAAAAGGAGACACAATGCACATAATCTTTTTACAAAATGGATTACATGTTTTTACAATGACTTTAACTAGGGCTTATTTTCGGGGCAGGGATTATATTGCAGCCATCCCCAAAAATAACGCCAGGTCTTATTTTCAGGGTGGGGCTTATATTCGGGGGAAACAGGGTATTTGCCTTTAGTATCTCAACCCCTGTGTATCACATGACTAACAGTAAAAAAGCCCAAAAAAGCCACAACACCCAAAACGCATAAAATTATACAAATGGAGGGGGTCTTTCTTGGGGAAGGGGAGCGAAAAGGAAGGAAGGACCCTTTTTTTTTTGTGCAGTGGGGAAAAGTGAGGTCACTGATCTGTCTGTATTATCTAGCAGGTGTGTCCAAATCACAAAGCTACTGCAAGACAATTACACATATTTTTGGAACATAAAACAGTGCTGCTTATTAAATTAATTGGCCGGAGTTCAGCTTTAACAGTTGTCCAATTATAACACATATAAGGTCAGAAAAAAGTATTTTTACAATAACTAGAATAATCCTTGAAATAAGCGAATTCTGTGATAAAATAAATAAATGAAGGTGAATATTTTTTCTCATTATTATGGAACAAAAAAAAAAAGCATCTGATTGGAAACGGAATTTAGCATTACAAAACTGTATTTTCTCCTGATAATATATGCACCCCTATCCTTCAGAGAATTAACTCATTAGCAGAAGCGTTGCATAGCGATACGGTATGCGTGAAATTTTTTCTCCCGACTTTCACACTCGGTGTAATAAATAATTATTCATAATCTCTCTTCACAAGTATTATTCTTCTCATTATAAGGTCATGCATAATAGACGGCAGGTTCAATCTTCCTGCATTCAGATTGTACATTACTCCGAGCGCCTGAGTTTTACCTGAACCTTGTCATTCAAATGGAGACGTTTTTTTTTTTTTTTTTGAGAATATTTTGGAAGTTTGATGTTTTGAATAGGGCAGGAAAAGATTATAGTCCCTGTTATATTAATAACTAACACAATGAGAAAAAGTTTCTACATATTTAATTGTTTGTAGAATTGTTTGCTTAGGCTCAACTCTTCTAAATGTGAAGGCGCAAGTAGGTGTAAGTGGAAGTGGGTGTGACCTTATGCAAATGATGGTCTGAGCCTAGATCTGACACTTACGCCCGGCGTATCATCCACGAAGCATGCTCAGTGACCTCGGCGTCTGATCGCTTCCCTGTGAGCATGCTCACAACTACGCCGGCCCAACTTCCAGGGATACGCCGACCCAACTTACTGGGATGCGCGCGGCGCACTTAGCCTGCGCCAGACGTAAATACGTTCACGAATCGGCATATCTCCCTCATTTGCATATTTGAATAGGAAGTCAATGGGTGCGCTAGATGCGTCCAGCGTAAATATGCGCCTAAGATACGCCGGCACAGGAAAGTTACGCCGGTCGGAGGAAGCCTATTTTCAGGCGTATCTAGTTTTGTGGGTACGGCGCATAGATAAGACGGCTCAACTTCACACTTACGCAGCGTATCTCGACATATGCCGGCATAACTCTGGCCCATAGTGTCTACAATCTATGGTATATATTTATGGAATTTTTATTTTTTTACCAGTAATGATGGCGATCAGCAATTTTTAGCGGGACTGCGCCATTGCGGCAAACAAACCAGACATCTAACTGAAACTTCTGACTCTTTTTGGGGACCAGTGACACTAATACAGTGAAAAAAATACAGTGAAAAAAATGCACCCACCCGTTTTTTTTTTTTAAAGACAGCAGCTAAAAATACTGCAGCTGCTGACTTTTGAAAAATGGACACTTACCTGTCCAGCGCACCCGCGATGTCAGCAGACGAGGCTGAGCAATCGCTTGGTCCTCGGGCTGCTTCCGCCGCCATCCTCGGTGAGGGAATCAGGAAGTGAAGCCTTGCTGCTTCACTGCCGGATTCCCTACTGCGCACGCACGAGGATCGCGGCGTGCCGTCACTGGTCCCCGCTCTCTCCTGGTAACAGTGTTTCCCAGAAGACAGCGGGGGGGGGGGTGACTTGACGAGGCTCTACTCACCGCAGGAGTCAGAACCCGGAAGTGGTGCAAATACCTGTCTCAGATAGGTATCTGTACCCCCCTCCCCCCTGAAAGGTGCCAAATGTGTCACCGGAGGGGGATAGGGATCTAAAATGCAGAGGTTCACTTTTTGTGTGAACCTCCACTTTAAAGGGGTGTTCCAGGCATTTTTTGTGTTTATTAAAAGTCAGCAGCTACAAAAAGTGTAGCTGCTGGCTTTTAATAAACACACACTCACCTGCTCCACGTTCCAGCGAAGCGCCGGCCGGGGCTCCGCTCCTCTCCCCCCCTCCCCGGCCGGCGTCTTAATCCTAAGTGTGGGCACCCACTGCGCATGCGCGAGCGCCACTGCTCCGTCCGATTTGAAAGGCGATCGCCTACAGGGAGGAGCTGAAGATAGGCGATTAAGCTATTTGCCTTACCAGCCCCTTGGTGGAAGGAGGAAGTGGGACAGGAAGTCCTACTCCTCCTGAAGCCCCCACTCCCCCCCAAAAAAAAATTACATGCCAAATGTGGCATGTAAGGGGGTGAGGAGTGGGTTAAGCGGAAGTTCCAATTTTGGGTGGAACTCCGCTTTAACTAATTCCCTGAAATACAGGTGACCATTGGAAGAAGCGTTTACAAACCTCTACATGAATTGTAATACCCAAAAATGTGGGAACAGCAGGCAAGAAAATCTATGAAAATCTCACCAAATATTTTGTTTCTTATAAATATTGTAATAACAGCTTTGCTAAAAGTACTTACCAAAATTGCCTTATAATTTCCCTGTGTTTACACCTCTCAGTATTTATGGGGGGCAGGCGTGTTTTACTTATTTTCATATATATCACAACTTATCGCAATTAAAGGTATCAGTTTCTTTTATAAGTACTGAGACTACCTGAGGTCTACGTAGAGAAATAATTCCAAGATTTTAATACATAATCTGTTTACTTCAATTTTTCAATTATCTTCTTTTGTGCCTGAGCTGCAGACGTAATCTAGCCTAGGAAAGCAGCGGGGACCAAAGGAGGCAAAATAAGAGTGGGAGGTAGACTGGCACAGTGTGTGCCACATATTTAGATTTGATAAAATTACAGATAAAAGTGTGTATTTAAATGATAATCACTATACAGATACTCTATATTACCAAAAGTATTGGGACGCCTGCCTTTACACACATAGGTTCAGGTAGAGTTACTCTGGAGTATCAGTGATACTCCAGCCTAACTCTCACTTTGAGCCGGCGTTTCTGTTTTCAGTAAGCAGAAAACAAGAAACGCCGGGTTGGAGTTCCTATACGAGCGGCGTAATTGTATTTCGCCGTCGTATCGGAACTGCAATTTTAAAAATGGCGCTGGGGGCGTTCCCGCTGATTAACGCAGAGAATATGTTAATCAGCGAGAATCGGCAACTCACGATCGTATTCGGGCCCGACGCAGTGACTTTCCGACGTTTCCGTAAGAAATACGCGGCGTAAAGATAAAGCAGCCCCCTAGTGGAGTATCCTATGTTAAGTATGGCCGTCGTCATCGCGCCGAAAAAAAATAATTTGAGTCGTTTGCGTAAAACTTCCGTGAATGGGGATTGACGTCATTGACGTTCACTGACAGAATTTGGAGCATGCGCACTGACAGTCGACGCATGCGCAGTACGTTCGCCGCGGGATCGCGCCTAGTTATAATAATACACGCCCCCTACCCGCCCAATTTGAATTCCGCCGGCTCATTTTCGCTACGTCGCCACAACTTTAGGAGCAAGTGCTATGTGAATAACAATACTTGCTCCTTAAGTTTAGTCGGAGTAACGTAAATGAGAAACGTTACTCCAAAATAAAGATTCGCCCATCTACCTGAATCTGGCCCATTCATGAACTTTAATGTCCTCCCAGTCTAAGTCCGTAGGGTTCAATATTGCGTTGGCCCACCCTTTGCAGCTATAACAGCTTCAACTCTTCTGGGAAGGCTGTCCACAAGGTTTAGGAGTTTGTCTATGGGAATGTTTGACCATTCCTCCAAAAGAGATCAGACACTGATGTGGATGAGAAGACCTGGCTCACAGTCTCCACTCTAATGCATCGTTTCCACTGAACGGAACAGTTCGGGTCAGTAAATTTGGAACGGTTAGAATGGACCGGTCTATTCTGGTGAGCATTTCCACTGCAGGTCGGACCGTCCTGGGCCATACAGGGTTTAGAAAAAATGCTTAGGGTGTCCACCAATCAGTGGAATGTATTGTAGGTCCGCCCTAACCGAACCGTTCCATTTTCTATGGCCCCACATCTGAAGCAGGACCCAAAATGGTGCGGTACGGTTCGGTTTTATGGCACACTTTCATAATGGAAACACCCAAAATAGCGTACCGTACCGAACCGTACCGAACCGATCAACTCAGTGGAAACGAGGCATAATTTATCCCTAAGGTGTTCTATCGGGTTGAGGTCAGGACTCTCTGCAGGCCAGTCAAGTTCCTCCACCCCAAACGCACTCACCCATGTCTTTATGGCCCTTGCTTTGTGCACTGGTCCAAATCATTTGGTGGATTGGCCCCTTAGTTTCAGTGAAGGGAATTCTTAAGGCGTCAGCATACCAAAACATTTTGGACAATTTCATGCTGCCAACTTTGTGGCAACAGTTTGGGGTTGGCCCCTTCCTGTTTCAACATGACTGCACACCAGTGCACAACACAAGGTCCATAAAGACATGGGTTGAGCAAGTTTGGGGTGGAGGAACTTGACTGTTCTGCACAAGTCGTCCTGAACTCAACAAGATAGAACAAGCTAGGCCTTCTTGTCCAAACCAGGCCAGGCCTTCTTGTCCAAGATCATCCCTGACAAATGCGCTTCTGGAAGAATGGTCAAACATTCCCATAGACACACTCCTAAACCTTGTGGACAGCCTTCCCAGAAGAGTTGAAGCTGTTATAGCTGCAAAGGGTGGGCCAACTCAATACTGAACCCTACAGACTAAGACTGGGGTGTCATTAAAGTTCATGTGTGTGTAAAGGCAGGCCAGGCCAGGCGTACCAATACTTTGGGCAATATAGTATACTTCATCATTCAGACATTGATCAGAGTGGGACACAGGGTCAGTGGTGCAAGAGAGGGGGGGGGGGGGGACATTATACAGCTACCTCCTTTCCATTCAAACCTGCAATCATAGTCTATGGCAGAGGGAAGTCTTCCAGCACCAACTTATTTTGTGTCCTTTGAGTTGTCATGTTGCCCAATGTTAAGAGTTAGGTGATGCTAAAAGATGTTAGGAGGTGATCCTCTTTGAACCATGTCCTTTAGGAACACCCATCTTTCACCTTACCCACCAATCACTGTAAGACCGTGGCACACTTGCATGGTACAGAAATCTATCCTTACAATAAAAGATCTTGTTGGCTGTGTTGCCCTCACTTGCCCCCTGCTTGGTTCCATTTTTATTCAGAAAGGCTTGGGAGAGATTTTCTATCGCTTCCTACCCTGACAGTTGGGTCACGGACAGTGATCTATCTGTGGCCCAATCTCACATATGGACAGACATGTCACAAGTATGGCAATCAATTATTTATTCCTTTGTTCTTCCAACCAGGTCCAGATCTCATTTCTCAACATTTTTCTAGACTTGAAGAAGGGAGAATCTTGCAACCCCTGAAACATGTTGACCCTCTTATTCCATTAATCATTTAATAAAAAAAAAAACATTCTGGTTTGTAACATAAAAAATAAAAAATAAAAAATACAAAACAGACATTTCTCACAAATTTTAAGTGTAAATGAAGGCAATTTCTTAACTTTTGGATTTAGCATGGCTAGTCCCTTTGTCACGTTTTTATTGCTGTCTGTGTCACTGCTGGGGAGATTCACCCCTTTCTATGGGCTCTTTTACACCCACGGTGTAGTGTTTTGCCTTATGAAGAGCAATCACATTCAGAACACTGATTTAATCCTATAATGCCGTATTACTGCAACATAATGGCACTATTGAACGCAACGGGAGAGTTTGAAAGTTTGAGAGCTAAAAATGTGGCCAAGGCATGTGAACAGCTCTGTCCAGCTGTTATTTTGCAGATTGGATGGGACGCAGAGGGGGCAATTAAACCGCTGCTCAGTTGCCCATTTTTTAGCACCCCCCAACTGCCTGTTTAAAAGAGACCTACAGTATTTGTCCTGCTGACCACTGGCACTAAAAGTGAGCAGAAATCCAAGAATTAGGAATTGTCACCAATTGTTTTGGACATGCTTTGTTAAAGCTGTCTGAATGCCTGTCAAAGGTCCTTACAGTCCTGTTTACACCTTGCTTCTGCTTGGTGCTTTAATGAGGCTTTGGTGGGGTTTCAATGAGGCTTTGGTGGGGCTTAGATGAGGCTTTGGTGGGGCTTCAGTGGGGCTTCAAGCGAGCTTTGCCATAGACTTCTATGGAGGCTTTAAAGACGATTTAAAGCACAACTAAAGCGACATAGGGTATAATTTTAAAAGCGAAGCCAAAGCAAATCAAAGCAAAGCAAAGCAAAAGCAAGGTGTAAGCTAACCATTTTATTTAGTGACAGGAGCTTCGACTAGTGTTCAGAAAGCTAAGGACACATTTACACTTGTTTCAGCTTCAACACACATTAATGGCTAGTTTGCACTTGCTTCAAAACAAGGCTTCAGACAGGCTTAGTTAAAGCTCTCTGACGCTAGTCAAAGCCCATGTCACTAAATAAATTGGTTAGCTTACAGTCCTGTTTACACCTTGCTTTTGCTGTGCTTCGGCTTTGCTTCAAAAACAATACCCCATGTCTATTTAGTGCTTGAAAGCATCTTCAAAGCCTCCATATACAGTACAGACCAAAAGCTTGGACACACCTTCTCATTCCAAGAGTTTTCTTTGGAAATTGTAGATTCACACTGAAGGCATCAAAACTGTGAATTAACACATGTGGAATTATATACATATATACATAACAAAAAAGTGTGAAACAACTGAAAATATGTCATATTCTAGGTTCTTCAAAGTAGCCACCTTTTGCTTTGATTACTGCTTTGCACACTCTTGGCATTCTCTTGATGAGCTTCAAGAGGTAGTCACCTGAAATGGTCTTCCAACAGTCTTGAAGGAGTTCCCAGAAATGCTTAGCACTTGTTGGCCCTTTTGCCTTCACTCTGCGGTCCACCCCAAACCATTTTGATTGGGTTCAGGTCCGGTGACTGTGGAGGCCAGGTCATCTGGCACAGCACCCCATCACCCTCCTTCTTGGTCAAATAGCCCTTCCCCCACCTGGAGGTGTGTTTGGGGTCATTGTCCTGTTGAAAAATAAATGATAGTCCAACTAAACGCAAACCGGATGGAATAGCATGCCGCTGCAAGATGCTGTGGTAGCCATGCTGGTTCAGTATGCCTTCAATGTTGAATAAATCCCCAACAGTGTCACCAGCAAAGCACCCCCACACCATCACACCTCCTCCTCCATGCTTCACGGTGGGAACCAGGCATGTAGAGTCCATCCGTTCACCTTTTCTGCGTCGCACAAAGACACAGTGGTTAGAACCAAAGATCTCAAATTTGGACTCATCAGGCCAAAGCACAGATTTCCACTGGTCTAATGTCCATTCCTTGTGTTCTTTAGCCCAAACAAGTCTCTTCTGCTTGTTGCATTTCTTTAGCAGTGGTTTCTTAGCAGATATTCTACCATGAAGGCCAGATTCACACAGTCTCCTCTTATCAGTTGTTCTAGAGATGTGTCTGCTGCAAAAGGTGGCTACTTTGAAGAACCTAGAATATGACATATATTTTCAGTTGTTTCAAACTTTTTTGTTATGTATATAATTCCACATGTGTTAATTCATAGTTTTGATGCCTTCAGTGTGACTCTACAATTTTCATAGTCATGAAAATAAAGAAAACTCTTGGAATGAGAAGGTGTGCCCAAACTTTTGGTCTGTACTGTAAGTCTATGGCAAATCTCGCTTGAAGCCCCACCAAAGGTTCATCGAATTCCAATAGAAGCTCCACCAAAGCCCCACCAAAACCTCATCGAAGCCTCATCAAAGCACCAAGCAAAAGCAGGTGTAAACAGGACTGTAAACTAACCATTTTATTTAGTGACAGGAGCTTTGATTGGCGTTCAGAGAGCTTTAGCGAAGCATGTCCGAAGCATTGTTTTAAAGCAAGTGTAAACTAGCCGTTAATGTGTGTTGAAGCCGAAGCTAGTGTAAATGAGCCCTAAGAGGCGAGGGACAATTTTTCTATTGCGGTCAGATGTTTCTGTGGCAAGTTGGGAATTCTATTCATTTTGGAGAGATTTCTTTGCATTTCCTGTTGCTTCTCTAGTACAGGAAGTGTAGAGGAGTCTCATCAGGGGTACAAAGACAGCAAATAAAAATAGGAGTTTTAACTGTTTCAACACTCCATCTAAAAACAAACAAAAAAGTGTTTGCTTTACATATATTTTAAAATTGGAGAAAAATTTTTTTTGTCTGGAGTTAAGCTTTGTACATTATAGCAGACCTCCACCCACCACACTTTTCTATCTTTTCACTTCTCTCCCCCATCCTCTCTTACAATTGGAAGCTATTTAATTTTTTATTTGAATTTTTTACATTTTTTGGGGGAAAACATTCCCACGCTTCCTGTTTCCTTACCTAGGCGAGAAGGGCAAATGAAGTACCCACAACCTCCTGGTATACCAACGTCAGGACATGGGGGTACTCTACTGCATATGGAACATGTCATCTGGGGGATAGACTGTCTATTCCTACTTTTAGCAGTCATCCCTCTGATATTGAAGCCCAGCACAAGCACATCATCCGGGCTGCAAGAGCCCACAAAATACAACCGGCTTCCTGATGACATTACAGAAGAAAATAGTAGAGCTGGACCTAGTGCGTTGCAAAAGTGTGGGAGACCCTACAGAACAACACCGGATAACTGGGCATGTGAATATGTTTTCAGAATGTTCTGAACAGATTAAGATTACTTTCAGGTTAACTGGTGATGTAACATGGATGTTATCGGTCAGTGATTTGATCTACCTGGGCTCCTGTGAGGATAGTCTGTATTCTGGAAATGCTGCATGTCCCCGAGAACGTTGGTGGGGAAACATTGTTCTAGAGCAGGATTGCACAACTCCACATCTTCCAGGTCTGTAAAAGAATAGGGTTCATAATTATATATGTTTGAGCTCAGTAAGGTTGTCAGAAGGAGAGATCTAGAGATTAGTGATTAGTTCTGATCAAGCAGTTATGACGAGACAAGATTCAACATGATGCCGCCTTTGGGCAGGAATAAAATACTTTGTTATAACAACTTTTATAGACACAGAATACCATCAGATAACTTCTCAATGAAATGTTCATCCCAACCAGACATAAAAACATATAGGGAACCAGTGGAGGGTTTGAGAGAAATGAAGGGGAGAAATGACAGCTGCCTGGGGCCCCAGACTTTAAGGGGGCCCATGGGGATGGTAACAAGTTTTGTGCTTCATAGTAAAACTAGCCATAAACCAGCCCTCAAAATTTCCACTCGCCTGCTCGCATTTTGCAAGTGGATTTTAAGGGCTGGCGAGTGTGGGCTGCCTGGGAGCAGGAGGGGGGGGGGCGAGCAAGGAGTGATCTTATGGGAAGAGAGAGGAGAGGAGAGTCGCCGCTGCTGCTGCTGCCGCCGCTGCTGCCGCTGCCGTCTGGTGGTTCAGAGCGCTGGGAACATAACGGCTTTCAATTCAATAGCTGTGTTACCCAACCCTCGCCATCCTATACAGCCCCTCCCCCTTGTCCGGGCACTTTGATAGACAGATCACCCATCCCACGATTGGACAGGTGATCTGTCTATCAAAGTTTCCTGGACAAGGGGGGAGGGGCTGTATATGACGGCGCGCGGCAGGGAACACAGCTATTGAATTGTAAGCTGTTATGTTCCCCGCGCTTTGAACAACCAGACGGCGGCGGCTCTCCTCTCTCTTACCCAGCACAGGTAGCCTGCACTTGGGGACACGTGGCTGCACTTGGGGACACGTGGCTGCACTTGGGGACACGTGGCTGCACTTGGGGACACGGGCAGGCTGCATTTTTGGGCATGGATAAAATTGTTAATAATTATTTTTATAACTTCATTCTGCATAAAACATTTAAGTGTCATTTTATGAGGGTGTGTCTAGGGGCGGGATTAGGGGTGGGACATTTAAGGGGTTGGGTGAGGCAACTGGTGGCGCATAACCCTTGAGGCCTGGCTAGTAGCTCAGGACTTGACATTTTGAGCCCTGCCATACACCGTTATATATTTTTTGTTTGAACACTCATTCAATAGAACATTCTTTTTTGCCAGTCATAGATTCCACTAATTCTGTTCCCTTGTCCTTCTTTGGAGCATTGTAGCCACTAACCATTAGAATATCGAACGAAACAATAAATTATTCATGTGCCAAAAAAAACATTAAAATTATCCCAAATAGGTGGCTGGTCACAGCATTTAATTCCAAAGTGCAAGAATGCTTAAGCCCACTTAACTTCCAGGCAATACTGCTCGGATCTCCACTGAACGAATAACTCACATATACAGCAGTCACGCAAAAAAAGAGAAGAGCAAAGAGAGTGCCAATAGTGAAATAAGTTAACATTTTTTGTTTAGAGATAAAATCACGCACTTAGACACAAAGGCAAGGAGAAAACATAACACCCGATGTGATAATGTCACTGCTTAGCTACACGTTTCGTCCTACGGCACGTCTTCCAAGACTCTATGAAGCATTGGTGAAAACTTTAATGTCCTCAAAATAGGTTGCACTCGGCATTCACTGAGTTCTGTTAGTTGCACTAGGGATTTATTTTTATTTTTTTGGCGAGTGTTGCTGTTTCATCTGATATTTTGATTTCTGGGGGCACTTTTAGAGCAGGATAATACTTAAATATCAAACTAATAATCCATAAATAAAAAATGTTTTAACACATTTCCTAGCTTAATTCTATTTCAGCTTTCAGCTAAGGGTCTTTACACTTTATTTTTGATAGCAATGACATCCTTTGTATTGTTCTCAATAAAGTTTTCCTTTAACTGCCTTACTGCTGCACCACTATTAAAAAAAAATACACCAGTAATCTCAAATGTAAATAAAAAAAATCTGAACACACTTCTGTCGAAGATTGCTTCTTTGCTGATCTGTAATAGCGTTTCCACTGACCACTGCCGAAGGGGAAAAGACACAGAGCACAGGGGCATATTGATAATAAAGGGGGCACACTGACTACCAATGTTATGTTTTACAATGGCACTGGGGGATCAAGTGGTTAAAGAGAACTGAACTCTTGGAGCTGTGTCCAAAACAAGGCAGAATGAGGGCAAAGGACTAGTCACCAATATTGCCCATGGTCTCCATGCAGCTGATCTCTTTCCCATTACTGACTTGCCATGCCTTGTTCTACACTGTCTCTCTGTGTGGAGATGGCCATCTTAGTAGGATGTTGCTTCCTTATGTCTGAGACTCCAGCAGAGAGAACAGTGAGCAGACATTACCAAATCCTGTCTAAGACTAGCAGTTAGAGGCAGCAATGCCTAAGATCTCACACTGCAGATATCCAGTTATGAGGCTGTAGGCAAAGGAGAGCCTAGGCACCCTTGCATACCAGTAGGTGCATTTCTTTATTTCAGAGGGAATTGCAGCAAAAAAATACGGGCCAGATCCACATACAATTGCCCTGGCGCAGTGTATCAGAGATACACTACGCCGCCATATTTTACCTGGCTCTAAGTCGAATCCAGGAATATTTCGGCCCGTAAGGTACGGCGGCGTAGTGTATTTCTCGCGGCGGGATCGAAATACGCGATTAGGGGGCATGAATCATTTAAATTAGGCGCGTCCCCGCGGCGAATGAACTGCGCATGCTCCGTTCAGAAATTTCCCGCCGTGCACTGCGCGAAATTACTTTGTAACGTCATTTTTTTTTTAGTAGGGTAATTTACGTACATTCCTATTCACGGACGACTTACGCAAAAAAAAATTATTGAAAATTCGACGCGGGAACGACAGCCATACTTAACATGGCACGTCTAACTATAGACCGGATAATAACAGCTTTAACTATACGCCGGAAAAAGCCGACTAGCGACGACGTTAGAGAATGCGACGGCCGATCGTAACTTCGTGGATCGCCGTAAAAAGCTAATTTGCATACCCGACGTGGAAAACAACGCGAACTCCACCCAGCGGGCGCAAAAAGATTGCAGCGTAGATCCGAAGGCGTACGAAGACGTAAGCCTGTCGGATCGAAGCCTGAAGCCGTCGTATCATGGTTTGAGGATTTAAACTAATGATACGACGCGGGTAATTTGAAAGTACGCCGGCGTATCAGGAGATACACCGGCGTACTAGCTCTGTGGATCTGGCCCTACATTTTTAGGGCACTGCTTAGGCACAGTTAACATTTCTTGATGTTCACTATAACATACCAAATCTTCACTTCTTGAGTTCAGTTTCACTTGAAAAACGTTAACATGATACACAGGTTCAGTCTAAGAATTGCTCTTCCTTTCATGGGTCATTAGTGTGGCTACAAATGTAAATACTCTGTTCCCCATCCTGTTTTGAGGCCTCTGGCTCTAATCACGTGCTTAAAAAAAAAACCCTGATTGGAATCCATGCATCTGGCGCCCTGCATGTAGATTAGGAGGCCGGATGCATGTATGAGGGGGGCGACGCCCGTGCGCCCTGCATTACGGACCACCACTGTCTGAACCAGTGTATTAACCTGAGTATCTGACCCTGGGCATTCACCTGGGTATCTGGACCAGTGTAGTCACCTGGATATGTGGAAAAACAAACACAATGACGGCGCAAAAGGGAAATCTGAACCACAATACCAAAAATGTATAAATTAATAAATTGTTGTTATAGAGGGGGGGGGGAGAGGAGAATGACTAAGTAATGATAAAAATTATAATAAAAATCCCAATATATAAAGTCCATATTTATAAAAAGTTCAAAGTGACATGTACACCGTGGCAGCACTTTAGGCTGCATTCACACCTAGGCGACAAGATACGCCGCGTACGCGGCTTATCTTGCCGCCTGTAGATGACATATTTATTTTTTTCTTTAACATTGCGGTCTATGAGCGAACGCCAATGTCGTCTGAAAAAAAGGGTCCGGGACTTTTTTTCAGGCGACAGGCGTGGAGATGTGAACAGTCTCCATAGACCGCAATGTTATTTCACATCTCGAGCGTCAAGCGCGACGGGCGTCCGGCGTTTTGTCGCTCAGATGTGAATGGAGCCTTAGAGAGTGAAGCAATACTCTGAAATACATAGGCGCATTTTTTCTTTTCTTTTTACCTGGATATGTGGACCTGTGTATTCACCTGGGTAATTGGACCTGTGTATTCACCTGGGTATCTAGACCAGTGCAGTCACCTGGATATCTTGACCTATGTATTCACCTGGGTATCTGGACCAGTGTAGTCAGCTAAATATCTGGACCTATCTATTTACCTGGGTATTTGGACCTGGGTATTCACTTTGGTATCTGAACCTCTGTATTCAACTGGGTGTCTAGACCTGTGAATTCACTGGGGTATTTTGATCTGTGTATTCACCTTGGTATTTGAGCTTCTCTATTCAACTAGGTATCTGGACCTGTGCATTCATTCACCAGGGTATCTGAACCTGTGTATTCACTGTATTCACCTGAGTATCTGGACCTGTGTATTCACCTGGGTATCTGAACCTGTGTATTCACCTGAGCATCTGGAACTGTGTGTTCACTGGATTCACCTGGGTATCTGAACCTGTGTATTTACCTGGGTAACTGGACCTGTGTATTCACCTGGGTATCTGAACCTGTGTATTCACCAGGGTAACTGTGTATTCACCTGTGTATTCACCTGGGTATTTAAACCTGCGTATTTACCTGGGTAAGTGGACCTGTGTATTCACCGGGGTATCTGAACCTGTGTATTCACCTGGGTATCTGAACCTGTGTATTCACCAGGGTATCTGGACCTGTGTATTCACCTGTGTATTCACCTGGGTATTTAAACCTGTGTATTTACCTGGGTAAGTGGACCTGTGTATTCACCTGGGTATCTGAACCTGTGTATTCACCTGGGTATCTGAACCTGTGTATTCACCTGGGTATCTGGACCTGGGTATCTGAACCTGTGTATTCACCTGGGTATCTGGACCTGGGTATCTGAACCTGTGTATTCACCTGGGTATCTGAACCTGTGTATTCACCTGGGTATCTGAACCTGTGTATTCACCTGGGTATCTGGACCTGGGTATCTGAACCTGTGTATTCACCTGGGTATCTGAACCTGTGTATTCACCTGGGTATCTGAACCTGTGTATTCACCTGGGTATCTGGACCTGTGTATTCACCTGGGTATCTGAACCTGTGTATTCACCTGGGTGTCTAGACCTGTGAATTCACTGGGGTATTTTGATCTGTGTATTCACCTTGGTATTTGAGCTTCTCTATTCAACTAGGTATCTGGACCTGTGCATTCATTCACCGGGGTATCTGAACCTGTGTATTCACCTGGGTATCTGAACCTGTGTATTCACCTGAGCATCTGGACCTGTGTGTTCACTGGATTCACCTGGGTATCTGAACCTGTGTATTTACCTGGGTAACTGGACCTGTGTATTCACCGGGGTATCTGAACCTGTGTATTCACCTGGGTATCTGGACCTGTGTATTCACCTGGGTATTTGAACCTGTGTATTTACCTGGGTAACTGGACCTGTGTATTCACCGGGGTATCTGAACCTGTGTATTCACCTGGGTATCAGGACCTGTGTATTCACCTGGGTATCTGAACCTGTGTATTCACCTGGGTATCTGGACCTGTGTATTCACCTGGGTATCTGGACCTGTGTATTCACCTGGGTATCTGGACCTGTGCATTCACCTGGGTATCTGGACCTGTGTATTCACCTGGGTATCTGAACCTGTGAATTCACCTGAGCATCTGGACCTGTGTGTTCACTGGATTCACCTGGGTATCTGAACCTGTGTATTTACCTGTGTATTCACCTGGGTACCTGAACCTGTGTATTCACCTGGGTATCTGGACCTGTGTATTCACCTGGGTATCTGAACCTGTGTATTCACCTGGGTATCTGGACCTGTGTATTCACCTGGGTATCTGAACCTGTGTATTCACCTGAGCATCTGGACCTGTGTATTCACTGGATTCACCTGGGTATCTGAACCTGTGTATTTAACTTGGTAACTGGACCTGTGTATTCACCGGGGTATCTGAACCTGTGTATTCACCTGTGTATTCACCTGGGTATTTGAACCGGTGTATTCACCTGGGTATCTGTAACACCATCGGCGTTACCTTGTACAGAACGAGCGCAGCTGTATCATCCTTAGACAGCTGCGCTCCATTCAACACCCTGTCATCGACACTTTCGACGTGCCGTCGAATCCTGCGCCCCGTCCAGCATCCTGATTCCGTCATTTCCGACGCGCCGTCGAATCCTGCGCTCCACGCTGGAACGCGGAAGCGCGCCCAGCGTGTGTCCCGCGACAGGCCGGCTATTTAAACCTCCTCTCATGGCGGCTCAGTGTCTGGTTATTGAGGTTGACGCTCGCCGCCATCTGAGACCCAAGACCCCCTCCAGAGTCCCACAGATCCTCACCTAGTACAGGAGATCACCAGGTTCACACGACCAAGTTCTACACCACGGAACCCTGCTACTATCTATGACTTGCTGCTTGGCCACAGAGCTGGCAATCTACAGAACCATAGAGGCATCCTGCACCTGCTACTAATCACTCTCCAGGAAGGAACTGCACACCTGGTCACATCTAAACCGCAAGTACCCACAGCTTACTGTATCAAGCCTGTATACTCAGAATACTGTTCATCCTGGATTGCATACTATGATATGTTCTTGATTGCCTGATACCATATGTTTGTAGAGACTGAGACGTATTACGAGGATTCTCAAATAACCTATGGTAGATGCACCACACCATCAATAGGAGATATATCGCAGGAGGTTGTGATGAAATAACCCCATGAGCTCTGCTTAACATCATAGAGCAACCAGGTGGTTTAATCTGAGTATCCTCCAGAATAAATAATTACCAATCATCTCCTATTCATGGTGACGGCGTAGCCGTTACAGTATCTGGACCTGTGTATTCACCTGGGTATCTGAACCTGTGTATTCACCTGGGTATCTGGACCTGTGTATTCACCTGGGTATCTGGACCTGTTTATTCACCTGGGTATCTGGACCTGTTTATTCACCTGGGTATCTGGACCTGTGTATTCACCTGGGTATCTGAACCTGTGTATTCACCTGAGCATCTGGACCTGTGTGTTCACTGGATTCACCTGGGTATCTGAACCTGTGTATTTACCTGGGTAACTGGACCTGAGTATTCACCGGGGTATCTGAACCTGTGTATTCACCTGGGTATCTGGACCTGTGTATTCACCTGTGTATTCACCTGGGTATCTGAACCTGTGTATTCACCTGGGTATCTGGACCTGTGTATTCACCTGGGTATCTGGACCTGTGTATTCACCTGTGTATTCACCTGGGTATCTGAACCTGTGTATTCACCTGGGTATCTGGACCTGTGTATTCACCTGGGTATCTGGACCTGTGTATTCACCTGGGTATCTGAACCTGTGTATTCACCTGGGTATCTGGACCTATGTATTCACCTGGGTATCTGGACCTGTGTATTCACCTGGGTATCTGGACCTGTGTATTCACCTGGATATCCGGACCTGTGTATTCACCTGGGTATCTGGACCTGTGTGCGTTAATTGAAATCAGGAAAGGAATTTGAGTACTAGGAGAGGCGTCTGCACAACCCGTACAAGACAGAAGCAACGGCTGGAGTTCAGCTTTAAGATTCAGTAATAGCATAAAGGAAAAACAAAAATACAAAAGCAGCCATTGTATCACGAATATGTGCCTTCCATTCTACATTTAATTAATTCAATTTTTATAGCATAATTTTCTGAAATGCCATATTTCTCATTTGTTGTATAAACAATATAATGATGGCAATAATCAGCTTATATTTTTGCATTGTCACACACACAAAGGACTGTTTATTGTTAGGGGGGCAAAGCAATAAGGCCAGAGGAAATGATAGCTTCCTCTTATTACAATGCACACGCAGACCAGACCAGAGAGGGATATTAATATCTACCCATATCATTTATAGAGTATGAATGGCAGGGTAGATGTAAAAACCAAAATATTATTATTATTATTATAATACAAAATGTTTATAGCGTCAACAGTTTGCACAGTGCTCTACAACAGTGGTCTCCAAACTGCAGCCCAAGGGCCGGTTGCGGCCCTTTGCTAGCCCTTATCTGGCTCTTGGAGCAGTATTGCTCCAAACAGTATGAGCCACTATTCCTCCCAATGGCACCAACAATGGGACAACATTTCTCAGACTAATAGCAATGATGGAGCACTATTCCTCCTACTGCCCACCAACACTGGGGCAATGTTTATTCTCACTGATGCTCGGCCCTTGGGCATTTTCTACCCAGACTGGTCAGAATCCGGCCCCTCTGAAGTCTTAGGCGGCGTACACACGACCGAGGTTCTTGCTGAAAACCAGCGAGAACCTCGCTGGAAGCTGCATTCCAGCGAGGACGTCGGCCGTGTGTACGCTCTCGGCGAGCATCCCGTCGGGAATGCCGTCGAGCAGAAATAGAGAGCATGTTCTCTATTTGCTCGACGGCCCGCCTGGATGAATGGCTGGTTGCCATTCCCGACGGGCGGGTCACCGATTTCGACGGCCGGCAGAGAACCTCGACGGGCGGAACGATGTGTTCTGCCCGTCGAGGTTCTCTGCTGTGTGTACGCGGCCTGAAAGACCGTAAACTGGCCCTTTGCTTGAAAAGTATGGCGACCCCTGCTCTACAATATAAAGGGGGACAGTACAGTTACAATACAAATAAAGACAAGAGGGTTAGTTGCCTTTAGAGGGAGTTGCCAGTCATACAAGAGGTAATAACTGCAGGGACGAGTTGATGGAGAAAGTAAAGGTTCAGTTTTAGGTAAAGGTGAGATATGCCTCAGTGAAGAAATTTGTTTCTAAGGGATCATCAAAATGTGTAGGTTCCTGGTAACCAAATATTTAGGTAGGGGTTCCAGAGGATGGGAGTTGCTCTGAAGAAGTCCTAGACGCTAACATGGGAGGATGTTTGAGTGATATTTTAAGATGAGATTGGTAATGAAGCTCAGGGCAGAGTTGTGGATGGCTTTGTAGTTGATGTAGGATGGAAGAGGCTCTGGAGGAATCCTGGAGGAGAGCATGTGAGGAGGCGATGAGGGAGCTAAAGAGCAGGAGCTCTTGGAAGGAGCAATGGGGATGCCTTGAATTATATTTTGAGATGAGGATGATGACGTAGCTGGGGGCAGAGTTGTGAATGGCTTTGTAGTTCCAGATGATGGGAAAGACTTAACTGGAGAAGAACATGAGCAGAGTGACAAGTGAGCTAGAGAGCAGGAGGTCTTGGGAAGAGTGAAGAGTGACATTTTGGGTGATATTTTGAGATGAAGATGGTGATGTAGATTTCAAAGGATGGAAGAGGCTCTGAAGAGAGAGCATGTGAGGAGCAAATGAATTAGCTATAGGGTATAAAGTCTTGGGAGCAAAGGAGGGGATGGTTGGGGTTAGCTAAGAGCAGAGTTGTTGATGCCTTCGTATGTTGCTAGTATTTAGAATTTTATTGGTTGAGTGAAAGCCAGTGAAGGGATTAGCATAAAAAGATGTTGGACACTGACCAGCTGGCAACAAAACAAGTTCAGAATTTCTCCAGCTGTCCATAGTCTCTTTTACCATGACATAATGAATAATGAAAACTTGTATAGCGCGGCACATCTAACTGAATCGCCTCTGGGCGCTTGTTGTTCCTGTCTCCTTTGAATCAAAAGAGAAAAGTCTTGACCTTTTTCCTAATGCTAGGTGGTTCTCCTCCAACCGAATGGTGGTGGTGGTAAAGCTGCCATAGTCAATGGGACCTTGGATCGCGAATCTTCTTTTTCCTTTGGACTTGAATACTGCTTTCGGAACCTGGAGCAGGTTCTGATTCGTGGATCGCAAAACGCGATTGGGTATGCGCTTTTATTATTTCGCATAAATAAAGGGGGGCATTCCCATAGACACATCTATGCGTAAAAAAAGCTTTAAAAGCAATTCTGTCTTTAACTGGCACATGAAGGGCTCTCAGAGAAGGTAGATGGATTCCCACGGTTTTTTCCCAGTCCAAGTCTGGCGCCGTATTCTGAACGACTTCAGCGAGCGATTTGGTACTTGGGGGAGGCCGAGGTAAAGGGCATTTGCATAATCCAGCCTGGAGTTTACAATTGCTCCACCACGACCGCTAATCTTCTTTAGGGATGAACGGAGTGAGTCTTCTGTAGGGCAGTAGATGGTGAGATCCCTCGACAACTGTCCCTTTTGGCTCCTCCCCATTGTCATCAGGAGTCTAAAAATGACCCCCCTGGCTTTTGACTTTGCGCTAGGGGTGATGATTCTGCCAAAATAGGCGGGGGGTTACCTTGAAAGTTGATTCCTGGCTTGGCGTGAAACAGAAGAAGTTCTGTTTTTGCTCCATTGAGTTTAAGGTAACTCTTTGTCATCCAGTCCTGTATTCAAAGAGAGACATGTCCTAGATTGAGGTGGTGATCCTGTCTGTTGCAATACGGAAATACAGTTGCGTACTCGCATATGAGTGGTAGAGCAGTTTTTGGCGGCTGATAATCCCAAAAAGAGGACGAAGATATATGTTAAACAGCCTGGTGACAGAGGCGATCTTGAGGGACTCCGTCATTTACTGGAGTTGATTGACGTAAAAGGTCCTAACTTCACTGTTTGCATCGGTTTTCCAAAAAAGAGGAGAACCAAGATAAATTGGCTATGCTGGACTCTGGCTATTAGTCGATCAGTAACAGTTTGTGGTCTACAGTGTCAAAAGCTGCACTTAGGTCCAACAGAACCAGAGCAAGATTCTCCTTCGTCTGCGGCCTTGAGAACATCGTCCCATACTTTCAGCAATGCGTTTCCGTCCCAGTCCGGGACGGAGCCTGATTGCAATGGGTCAAGTAGCTTGTAGTATCTAATGCAGTTGCAGCTGTTGTACCACTACTTTCTCCATTATCTTAGGGTACGTTGGGCTTGTTATGGGAGCGGTGGGGGGCCTGGGGTCCAGGGAGGGTTTCTTCAGGATGGGTTGGATTATACCTTCTTTCAACTGGAGGGCACTATGCCCTCCAAGAAAGACTGGTTGATAAGCTGCGTGATGGGAGGAGCCAGGATTAGGCGCATTCCTTCACATTTTGTGGGGATAATGTCATTTGGCGCTGTGCCATGCGCAGAGTACAAATAATTCTTAGGTCTCGATGGAATGGGTTCCAGGGTGACTTACTGATATCGAAATTTCTATGGGTGCTTTGAGAGGCTGCGGGGGGGTGGGGGGAAATTGTTTTGCTGAATGCTTTCCGGATTACCTCGATTTTATTAATGAAGCAATCCGATAGTCTGCACAAGGCATTCTTGTGACAGACCCTCTGAACTGGGGGCTTCAATGCATCTGGCTTCATGTCTGGGTGACATCTTGAAGAGTTCGCGGGGGGCGGTTTAGGGCACCGTTGATAGCCTCCGAAAAATCATTTTTCTTGGCTTGGAAAATTCCTTTGTGGTATTTTCTTGTAGTCCCCTGCTGCTGTGGATAGGTTTAGCTCTGAATAAAAAAGTTACTGTAGCCCGGAGTGCAGCGATTCATTTTCTTCCCCGACCCAGTCACCAGAGTTCAACATGTGCAGTGAAGACCCGGGGATTCTGTAGTGAAGCCGGTGGTAAGCCACTTAGCTCGAGCAGTACACATAACTTCCTGTGCCCAAAACAGATGGCTATAAAAAAAATAGATAGACTTATATAGGATAGATAGATAGATAGATCGATTGAATAGAATAGATAGAATTATATAGGGAAGACAGAATGATAAATTGGTACAAAAAAAAAAATAGAGGACAGAATCTAGTACTCTTGTTTCTAGCCCAAAAAGGCTTTGCCAAATGCATTGGGTGAACGAGAGACTGGAACGATCTGGCTGGCAGAAATGAAATAAACACAGTGGAGAATAACTCTAATGCCGTGTACACATGCTCGGAATTTCCAACAACAAATGATCGATGGGAACTTGTTGTCGGAAATTCCGACCTGGTGTAGGCTCCATCGGACATATGCTATCGGAAATTCCGACAACAAAAATTTGAGAGCTGGTTCTCAAATTTTCCGACAACAAACCATTCTCGTAAATTACGATCACATGTAGACAATTCCGACGCACAAAATTCCATGCATGCTCTAAATCAAGTATGTGACGGAAGCTCTCGGTCTGGTAAAACTAGTGTTCATAATGGTGATAGCACATTCGTCGCGCTGTAACGGACTGAAAAGCATGAGGCTGAAACGCGTAAATCGTCTCTCACCAAACTTCAACTAACACAACTGGTATTGCCCAGTGAGGTGGGAAACAAGAAGGAAGTGCTACCCCTGAGCTGGTCAATGCCCCCCCCCCCCCCCACACACACACACTCGTTGTCAAAGAATAGCGAGTGCTCCCAAAGTGTCCTGGGCAGATTCTACAGGTGGCAACAAATTACAGCCATAGTGAAAAAGTTTTCTACACCAAAAGATGGTCAAAGGTCTTTCACCACCCTGATGTTGTGCAGATGTCCTCCAGTCAATAGCCTGTGCCTTGTAGGCTGGAAGGCGATGGATGGGGCAGGCCCCATTATCTTTGTCACAGTCAAGCAGATGAAGGATAGTCTTTCTGATCTCTCTGATGAGAGTACATTAACCAGCAATCATGGCATGCACAGTAGCTCCAAAACTCCTCTTTCCAATGGCCCTCTGTTATCTCAGGGCACCTAATCCAGACCAGCCCAATTTAATAGACTCTAAGGCCCGGATTCACGTAGATCGGCGCATCTTTATGCCAGCGTAGCGCATCTCATTTACGCTACACCGGCGCAACGCAGAGAGGGAAGCATTGAATTCATAAAGCAAATGCTCCCAACGTTGCGCCGGCGTAGCGTACATACGTCGGCGTAAGGCAGCGTGGGCTAGAAGTGGGCATGATAAATTTTAATGAAGCGTGACCCCATGCAAATGATGGCCACAGCTTCAAAAAATGAACTGCGCATGCGTTGGCTCTTGGACGCATCCCAGTGCGCATGCTCACAGTTAAGTCAAAATAGCTGCCTAAGATACGCACAGCCCTATTCACTTAGTGCTACGTAAACGGCGTACGCAACGTAAAATTCGAGGGCGTCGTTCCCTGGTCCATACCTTTGCATTACCTGCTATATGATGGGTAACTTTACGCCGGACGTAAGCCTTACGTAAACCGCGTATATTAATGCGCCGGGCGCATCTATGTTCGTGAATCGGCGTATGTTACTCATTTGCATATGTAAAATGGGAACGCCGAATAGTTACGCCGTCCAGCGTAACTATGCGCCCACGATATGCCGGCGTAGGAAACTTACATTGGTCGAAAGAAGCCTATTTTCAGGCGTATCTAGTTTTGTGTGTACGGCGCATAGATACGACAGCGCATCCGTGGACTTACGCGGTGTATCAGTAGATACATCGGCGTAAGTTCTTTCTGAATCCGGGCCTCAGCCTGTAGGCAGGTGCGGTTTGCTTTTTCCACTGCAGGTGGTGCTCAACCACAGCAGCAATGCAGAGGGAGAGCAAGTCATGGGGAGCAGGGTTACTCTATGGTTTCCTGAATCAGTGGGGCAGCAATCCCTTTGGATGCTCGCTGCTCATGTGACTCTGGTGGCCATTGTAGGCGTGGCAGAGTTTATTTAAGACCCCTTGTTTTGTGTGCTTAATGCGAATGGGCAGTGTACGGAAAGTTATATCACACTAAAATCCCAATAAAACATCTGTTAGGAACAGTACTAACGATAGGGAAAGGTTCCTGAGGAAGGAAGAGAAAGGAGGAGGCAAAGCTTTGGTTTGCATCTGTATGGATACCTTGCTGATTGGGCACAAGACAGCCAGGCCGCATTCTGCCTACCCTCAACAGACGCTGTCGGTTCCACTGAAACACGCTTCTTCCAAAAACTTACTGTAAATGTATTTTTTGGGGATTTTGTGTGATAGACCAACACAAAGTGGCACATAATCGTGATGTGGAAGGAAAATGATAAATGTTTTTTTTACAAATAAATATGTGAAAAGTGTGGCGTGTATTTGCATTCAGCCCCCTTTACTCTGATACCCCTCACTAAAATCTAGTGGAACCAATTGCCTTCAGAAGTCACCTAATTAGTAAATAGAGTACACCTGTGTCTAATTTAATCTCAGTAGAAATACAGCTGTTCTGTAAAGCCCTCAGAGATTTGTTAGAGAACCTTAGTGAACAAACAACATCACAAAGGCAAGGGAACACACCAGACAGGTCAGGGATAAAGTTGCGGAGAAGTATAAATCAGGGTTAGGTTATAGAAAATGTTTCCAAGCTTTGAACATCCCACGGAGCTCTGTGTTCAATCCATCATCCAAAAATGTAAAGAGTATGGCACAACTGCAAACCTACCAAGTCATGGCCGACCACCTTAATGTCAAGCAAGGAGAGCATTAAACAAATAAGCAACCAAGAGGCCCATGGTAACTCTGGAGGAGCTGCAGAGATCCACAGCTCAGGTGGGAGAATCTGTCCACAGGACAACTATTAGTCGTGCTCTCCACAAATCTGCCCTTTATGGAAGAGTGGCAAGAAGAAAGACATTGTTGTAAGAAAGACATAAGAAATCCCGTTTTCAGTTTGTGAGAAGCCATGTGGGGGACACAGCAAACATGTGAAAGAAGGTGCTCTGGTCAGACAAGACCAAAATTGAACATTTGGGGTAAAAGTAAAACGCTATGTGTGGCGGAAAACGAACACAGCACATCATCCTGAACACACCACCCCCACTGTGAAACATGGTGGTGGCAGAATCATGTTGTGAGGATGCTTTTTTACAGCAGGGACAGTAAAGCTGGTGAGAGTTGACAGCAAGATGGATGGAGCCAAATACAGAGTAAGCTTAGAAGAGAACCTGTTACAGTCGGCAAAAGACTTGAGACTGGGGCGGAGGTTCACCTTCCAGCAGAACAACGACCCTAAACATACAGCCAGAGCTACAATGGAATGGTTTAGATCAGGGGTGCCCAACCTTTTACAGAGAGAGGGCCACTTAAGTGATTTGGTAACCAGTCACGGGCCACAATGAGCGGAGTGGGTGGATAACAGGTCCGACACAGCCCAGTCTACTCTATGGGCCCTCCGATCCGATCAGATGGAAGGGGACCAATTCCCTTCCTTTTTTTTTGGCGAATCAGATTGGACACAAGTCTGTTATCAGCTGCTACTTAATAGAGAAGAATGGAGGGTCTAATTGGGTTGGACCGAATGTGTGAAAGGGGTCTAAGACTGCTTTCACACTGATGCACTGTGGTTTACCCACGCGCTGTGGGCGCAGAGCAGAGCACCTGTGGCTTTCCTGCGGGTTAGCTGCACTTTGCAATAGACTTCAATTATATTCTACAGGAGTGTTGCACTTTCTGAAAGCGCGCCAAGTCTTCCATTCAGGTATTGTCAGCTGTTGCTGTCCCAGGCAGAGTGCATTTGGTATCACTCCGCCTGTAACAGGAGTTGGCGGTATACAGGAAGCATCAGCTTATGCAGCTCTGCTCCGCTTCTTTCCTCTAACGCTGGCTTCAGTCACAATATTGATGCTCTGGGATGGTGGGTAGGCAACCCATGATCTGGGCTTGCCAACCCGCCATCCCAGAGCAGGAGGTCATGGGCCACATCAGAGGGCTCCATGGGAAACATGTGGCCCCCGGGCCACTGGTTGGCACCTCTGGTTTAGTTTAAAGCAAATTCATATGTTGGAATGACCCAGTCAAAGTCTAGACCTAAATCTAATTGAAAATCTGTGGCAAGACTTGAAAATTGCTGTTCACAGACACTTTCCATCCAATCTGATAGAACCTGAGATATTTTGCAAAGAAGAATGGGCAAAAATGTTCCTCTCTAGATGTGCAAAGCTGGCAGAGACATCCCCAAAAAGACTTGCAGCTGTAATTGCAGAGAAAGGAGGTTCTACGAAGTATTGACTCATTTTCCTTCCACTTCACAATTATGTGCCACTTTGTGTTGGTCTATTACAGGGGTAGGCAACCTCGGCCCTCCAGCTGATTTGAAACTACAAGTCCCATGAGACATTGCAAGACCCTAACAATAACAGGCATGACTCTTAGGCCTCGTACACACGAGGGAATTTTTCCGCTGAAAATGGTCCGACGGACCATTTCAGCCTGAAAAATCCGCTCGTCTGTAGGGGGCAAATGGACCGTTTTGGCCGGATTCCTCCGGCGGAAAAATTTCAAAGCATGCTTTGAAATTTTTCCGCCGGATAGCTGCCCGTCGGATATGTCCGCTGGTTAGTACGCCGGCGGGGAATTTGATCCGATGGTGTGTACAGCCACCGGATCAAACAGCCCGGCGGACATATCCGATGGAAACGGTCCGTTGGACCATTTCCATCTGATATATTACATTGTGTGTAGTGTTGCTCACGAATATTCGTATTGCGAATATTCGGCTCGAATATGGCATATTCGAGTATTCGCGATATATTCCGAATTTCGCGGTGAATATTCGCTATTTCGAATATTCGTATTTTTTCAATTTTTTTTTAGAACAGATCACATCCTAGAGATCCCCATCGACGTCTAAAAGCATTGCTGGTATGATTAGAGACCTTGGGCCGAGTAGCTGCAGCGATCACTTTATATTGCCGAAAAATCGCAATGCGATTATTCGGCAATAGCGATATCGCGCGATTATTTTCGAGAAATTCGCAATATTGTTTTTAGCTAAAATAACACATATATTCGATTTCAGAGTGTTACTGTCGAAATTCCGCAATCAATTTCTCATTCGCATTTTTGCGAAATTACGATAAAATATCAAGAATATTCTGAGCCAATCAGAGTGCTCCTTCCGCATTTGCCGAATATTCGCAATTATTTTGTATTGTAATATATCACGAATATTCTGAGCCAATCAGAGTGCTCCTTCCGCATTTGCCGAATATTCGCAATTATTTTGTATTGTAATATATCACGAATATTCTGAGCCAATCAGAGTGCTCCATTCCGCATTTCTCGAAATTTCGCAATTATTTGGTATTATAAAATATCACGAATATTCTGAGCCAATCAGAGTGCTCCATTCCGCATTTCTCGAAATTTCGCATTCGCAATAGCGAAAATTCGCAATCATTTCATTTCCAAAAAATATCACGAATATTCGTATTTAGCGAATATATCTCGAATATTCGACTATATATTCGAGATATATCGCGAAATCGAATATGGCATATTCTGCTCAACACTAATCGTGTGTACAAGGCCTTAGAGGTAGAGGCATGATGGGATTTGTAGTATCACCACAGCTGGAGTGCCAAGGTTGCCTACCCCTGGTCTATTACATAAAATCCCATAAATAACATTTACGCTTTTGGTTGCAACATGACAAAATGTGGAAATTTTAAGGGGTATGAATACTTTATCATGGTACTGTTTATTGCACTGACTGTGTGAAATGTGGCCTCTGCACCACACTGCACCCCACCTACAAGCCCAATAGCAGAAGCTCACATTCTCACATGCAGACCTCTGAGTCACTAGCCACTAGATCTCTGAACAGCAGTCCTCCCCTGCCATTCACGGTCTCCATGCCCAGTCCACTCCATGCGCCAAAGGGTAGGGCCAAGTCCTGGCCACCCGTCAGGTTGCAGATCTTCCTTTTAGCATGTCATTCAATGGCTGAGGGAGAAAAAGGTATCCTGTGGCGCAGTGGAGGCGATGTGTTGCGTTGCAGAGCTGGGTTCACCACATCCCGAAGTCCCGAAGATTTGCAGTCTAAGGACCACGGCTATGGAACGCTCTTCCCACAAACATCTGCATGGAAGAAAACCATTGGGCCTTCAGGAAAAAACTTAAGACCCACCTCTTCTGAAGGATAAGGACGACACCGGATGGAAGTAAGTGCCTTGAGGCGATTTAGTTTGCCTGTGTAGCACTATACAAGTTACTCACTCACCAGCCAGGGCTACCATAGGTATTAAGGCTTGCCGTAGGTTAGCCTGCATTTGTGGGAGGAGTCTGGTGAGTACTTAAGGCTCCTCCCCACATCAGATTCGGGTTGGCGCCATTTCTGGTTTCCCACCCACCCGTTCCCCCAGTTTCATACACACCATTTCTCTTTGTACTTTTTCTCATTCTCATATTCAGGGTATGCCCTCTTCTAGGCATACCGACCAGCTAGGCCAAGGCACACCTCAGGCCTTGGTTGCTAGGGTGATCACATTCCATACTCGAAGACTCTGACCACATATAGACAGATATCAGGTTTTTCATTAGTGAGCGGTAGGAAGCAGCCATTTTTTTTCTGTCCTGTTCTGCAGCAGATAATATGTGTGGCTGCTCACATTGATTGCAGCTTTTACAGACAAAATTGATGTTCATATTTCGATGTGCTGTGCATTTGGCCCAGAAGTCTAAGGATCAAAGCCTACCTCAGATTTTCAGCCATGTATACGAGATGATACAAATAACCCTTCCCTACAGGGCAGGCCGCGGACTGCCGCCTACCACAAGTTCATCAAATGCATCACTTGAGATAACAGAACGACTCCTGACACTCGCCTCAGGCCTCACTCTCAGTATTTTTAGGATTCAGTCGTTGTTCGGCCTGCAAAGCTGAATACAAAGGCCGAGGCGGCTGGAGTAAAATCAATACTTTTCTTTTTCTATTAATTTCATTATTTTCAAAACCGCTTCTGAAGAGGTTTTGGTGACAAAACTGGGCCGGTAATTAATTGTATTGACTAAAGATAAAAAATATCAGATAATAGGCAGTTCTGAGGGAAACACTAGAGGCGGGAATTGTCTGCTTTAATCACCTCAGCCTTTCTTTTTCTTCCTCCTCATTTTTTTTTCCAGCTGCTGGAATTGAGCATGTGCTTCATCTACACACATATCAGTCTTGTGAGTCAATAAAAAAACGCTTGCCGACCGCGCCATGTACATTTACGTCAGCAGAATGTCACAGCTGCGCAAAGTAACGCATATTTACGTTACTTTGAATTTTGCTCCGTGTGGACCCGCACCCCTGCTGTGAGCTACGTGACCGTGCCCGCGGACTCGATGACCGCCGGTGTCCCGCGACCGTGTCACAGATCGTGTTCTGCCCAGTGACAGGCCTATCTGCATATTTTTCAGGCGCAAAATTCAAAGTAAAGTATATGCGTTAATTTGCGCAGCAGTGCCATTCTGCCTGACGTAAATGTACATGGCATGGTCAGCAAGCGGTTAAATATTGATTCACAAGACTGAGATGTGTGTAGATGAAGCACATGTTTGATTCCAGCAGCTGGGAAAAAAATGAGGAAGAAGAAAAAGTGATCAGTGTCTTGTCACAGTAAGCACCGCCCCCACACAGTTAGAATCACTCCCTAGGACAGTGGTTCTCAACCTTCCTAGTGCTGTGACCCCTTGATAACATTTCCCAGGTTGTGGGGACCCCTAACAATAAAATTATTTTCATAGGGTGGGTTGTCAGCACCCAAGGCAAGACGGGTAATTTGCGCCCCTAACCCATGAACATTCAGGCCGGATTCACACCTATGCGAATTGGTTGCGGCTTAACCCGCATCTAATACGCAGAACATTTCTAAATACATTGTTTTCAATGAGGCTGGTTCACATATGTGCGATGCATTCGCACTGCGCATTGCAGAAAAAAAGTGTGCGGATTTTATGCCTTGCGGTGCGGCTCAGGTGCGAATTCAGGTTCATTATCTTCTATGGGTACGCAGCTGATTCGCAGATGTGTTCATTTCTCTTCAGGAATTTCTGTCATTCAGCTCAATACACTTCTCCCCCACTCTCCTCTCACCCGAAACTTCTCCCAGATCTCCAAAATCGCAGCTAAAACGTTGCTAATCTGCTGAACACTTCCCTTATCTATCTGCAGAGATTACAGAGCTGAAATTCGCACCGCACAAGTGTGATTCCGGCCTTAGAGCTCCCAAGGTTCCTTTCCACTTGTACAATATTAAAACCTCTTTGTGGTGTCTCGTAGCAGTGACACCTTTGCCGAAATCAGGAGCCTCCTACTTCACATTTCTCACCAGTCAGCTGACTAGTCTCTGCCCCCGAACCATGCCGTGAACTGAATGGGCGGCTGCACAAAGGCTGAGTGGGCGGCTGCGGGTTCCAGGAACAGCCCTGCTGGGCAGCCACAAAAAGGCTGGAAGAGCGGTGCGGGCTTCTGGAACAGCCCAGAACTCGGTGACCCCTGGAAAATCATCATTTGACCCCCGAGGGGGTCCCGACCCCCAGGTTGAGAACCACTGCCCTAGGACACACTGAACCCCTTTCCCGCCCCCTAGTGGTTAACCCCTTCCCTGACAGTCACATTTATACAGTAATCAGTGCATTTTTATAGCACTGATCGCTGTATAAATGACAATGGTCCCAAAATAGCGTCAAAAGTTTCTGATGTGTCCGCCATAATGTCGCAGTCATGATAAAAAAAAATGCTGATCGCCGCCATTACTAACACATTTTTTTTTTTATAAAAATGCCATAAAGCGATGCCCTATTTTGCAGAAATTTTGCTCAAACCAATCAATATATGCTTACCATTTTTTTTAAAATATGTAGAAGAATACGTATCGGCCTAAACTGAGACAAAAATATTTTTTTTTGGGGATTATAGCAAAAAGTAAAAAAAATATTATATTTTTTTTTCAAAATTGTCTCTCTTTTTTTGTTTATAACGCAAAAAATAAAAACCGCAGAGATGATCAAATACCACCAAAAGAAAGCTCTATTTGTGGGCAAAAAAGGATGTAAATTTTGTTTGGGAGCCACTTTGCCCGACCGCGCAATTGTCATATTAATGTGACGCAGTGCCGAATCGCAAAAAGTGGCCTGGCCTTTGGCAGCCAAATCCTCCGGGGCTGAAGTGGTTAAAAAAAGATGATCTGTTATTGTATTCCCTATTTTTAGACTGACATGCAAGTGTGGGGTATTCTGGGCCTTATGCACACTGGAGGTTAATGCCCGCAATGCAGAATTCTTGCATTACGGGCATTTGTACATTTTATTAGGTGCACCGCCCAACTCAGTCCAGCCACAGCAGCTGTCAGGCTCTCATAGATTTGAAAAGCTACCCTTCGCCCCCCCCAGCTAAACGCCAGAGCCCAATGTATTGGGGTTCAGTGTGCATGGGGTGTTAAGTTGCATATCTCAGTTTAATGGTGTAGATCAGGGGTCTCCAAACTTCAGAAACAAATGGTCAGTGTACTGCCCTTCAAACTTTAGGGGGGGGAGGGGGTATGGCCAGTGGGAGTAGAAAATGCCCTGACATTGGTGGGAGTAAATAATGCCATAGTCAGTGAGAGGAATAGTGCCCCATCATTGGTGTCAGCAGGAAGAATAGTGCCCCATCATTGGTGTCAGTAGGAAGACTAGTGTTCAGGCATTGCTGTCAGTGGGAGGAAAAGTGCCCCATCATTGATGTCAATGGGAGGAAAAGTGCGCCATCATTGGTGTCAATAGGAAGAATAGTGCCCCCTCATTACTGCCAGTGGGAGGATTAGTGTCCTATCATTGGTGTCAGGAGGAGGAACAGTGCTCCATCATTGGCATCAGTGGGAAGACTGGTGTCCCATCGTTAGTGTCTGTGGGAGGAATAGGGCTCCACCATTAGTGTCAGTAGGAGGAATAGTGCCCCATCATTGGCGTCAGTGGGAAGACTTTTGTCCCATCGTTAGTGTCTGTGGGAGGAATAGGGCTCCACCATTAGTGTCAGTAGGAGGAATAGTGCCCCATCATTGGCATCAGTGGGAAGACTTTTGTCCCATCGTTAGTGTCTGTGGGAGGAATAGAGCTCCACCATTAGTGTCAGTAGGAGGAATAGTGCCCCATCATTGGCGTCAGTGGGAAGACTTTTGTCCCATCATTAGTGTCTGTGGGAGGAATAGGGCTCCACCATTAGTGTCAGTAGGAGGAATAGTGCCCCATCATTGGCATCAGTGGGAAGACTTTTGTCCCATCATTAGTGTCTGTGGGAGGAATAGAGCTCCACCATTAGTGTCAGTAGGAGGAACAGTGCTCCATCATTGGCATCAGTGGGAAGACTGGTGTCCCATCTTTAGTGTCTGTGGGAGGAATAGGGCTCCACCATTAGTGTCAGTAGGAGGAATAAGGCCCCATCATTGGTGTCAGTGAAAGATTTGTTGTCAGTGGGAGGAATAGTGCCTGAAGGGCCGAATAAAGGCAAGCAAAGGGGCACATCTGGCCCATGGGCTGCAGTTTGGAGATCCCTGGTATAGACTTTTGCTATTTTGTGATTTATTTATTTTTTGCACGTGTTAAAATCCACATTTATGTATGAAGATGAGTTAAAACCCCCAAACCAATCTATATATATATATATAAAAAGAAAGAAAAGCAGAGATGCCACAATAATTGGACTACTGTTTATCAAATCCATATTTACAGTACACACACAATAGATTTTTTTTCATATAATATAAACGATGAGGTTGCATTGAGCAAACAGACGAGCCTTACCCACTTGCATACTGGGCACTTACACCCCCCTCCTGCCCAGGTAAAATTTCAGCTTGCGGCACTGCGTCGCTTTAACTGACAATTGCGCGGTCGTGCGACGTGGCTCCCGAACAAAATTTACGTCCTTTTTTCCCTACAAGTAGAGCTTTCTTTTGGTGGTATTTGATCGCCTGTGCGATTTTTATTTTTTGCGCTATAAGCAAAAAAGAGCGAAAATTTTGAAGAAAAATACAATATTTTTTACTTGTTGCTATAATAAATATCCCAATTAAAAAATTTTTTTTCTCAGTTTAGGGCGATACGTATTCTTCTACATATTTTTGGTAAAAAAAAAAAAAAAACGCAATAAGCGACTGGTTTGCGCAAAAGTTATAGCGCTTACAAAATAGGGGAGAGAATTATTATTTTTTATTATTTTTTTTTTTACTAGAAATGGCGGCGATCTGCGATTTTTATTGGTACTGCGACGTTATGGCGGACACATCGGACACTTTTGACACATTTTTGGCGCCATTCACATTTATACTGCGATCAGTGCTATAAATATGCACTAATTACAGTATAAATGTGACTGGCATTGAAGGGGTTAACACTAGGGGGTGAGGAAGGGGTTAAATGTGTATGCTAGGTGTGTTCTAACTGTGGGGGGAGGTGACTGGGGGGGTGACCGATCTGTGTCCCTATGTAGGAAGGAACACAGATCGGGCTCCTCCTCTCCAGAGACAGGACGCTGTCTCTGTGTAACACGGCAATGAGAGATGATCTATGAGAGATCATCTCTCATTCGCCCACAGATCGCATCGCAAACGGCCACTCTGATTGGCCGTTCGCCGCGATCTGTGATTGGCCGTGTCCAAGGGACACGGACAACACAGGGCTTCCCCGCAGCGCGCTCTACAGCGCGCGCTGGGAACGCCTGAATGACATGCCGTCAAATGACGGCATGTTGGATATTCAGGCCCGCGCTGTTGCCGTCATCCGACGGTAGCGCGGGCCTGAAGTGGTTAAAATTGTGCATGCCCACGAAACGGCAACAAAACTATGATAACCAATATTGTTGGAAGCTTTAATAGCCTATAGAGCTTATCAGTCCTGCCAATAAGTGCCCATCTGTGCTGCCAATCAATGGCTCCTCATTAGTGTCACCTATCAGTGCCGCCTCATATGTGCCCACCAGTGCCTTCTCATAGGTGCCCACTAGTGCTGCCTCATCAGTGCTCATAAGTGCAACCTATCAGTGCTTATCAGTGTCCATCAGTGCCAACTATTGGCCAGATTCAGGTAGACTTACGATGGCGTATCAGTAGATACGCCGGGGGGGGGGGGGTGTACGCTGATTTACGCCTATAATATGTAAATCAGCGAGATACGCCTATTCACGAACGTACGCCCGACCGTCGCAGTAAAGATACGCTGTTTACGTAAGGCGTTTTCAGGCATAAAGATAAAGCTGCAACAAAATGGCGCAGCCAATGTTAAGTATGGACGTCGGGACCGCGTCAAATTCTTACAATTTTACGTCGTTTGCGTAACTCGTCCGTGAATGGGGCTGGACGTAAATTCCGTTCACGTCGAAACCAATGAGTCTTAGCGGTGCAATTTGGAGCATGCGCACTGGGATACGTCCACGGACGGCGCATGCGATGTTAGTACAAAACGTCATTTACGTGGGGTCACACTTAATTTAAATAAAACACGCCAAACACATTTGAATTTGGCGGGCTTACGCCGGCCCATTTACGCTACACCGCCGTAACTTAGCTGGGTGAATACAGCACTTGCCTCTCTAATTTACGGCGGCGTAGCGTATCTGAGATACGCTACGCCCGCACAAAATTACGCCGCTCTACGTGAATCTACCCATATGAGTGCAACCTATCAGTGCCCATCAGTGCCGCCTATCAGTGCCATTTCTCAGTGCCCTTCAGTGCCGCCTATCAGTGCCCATCAGTGCCACTTATCAGTGCTGCCTAATTAGTGCCCATCAGTGCAGCCTATCAGCGCCCACAAGTGCCACCTATCAGCACCCATCAGTGCTCACAAGTGCCACCTATCAGCGCCCATCGGTGCTGCCTATTAGCGCCCACAAGTGCCACCTATCAGCACCCATCAGTGCAGCCTATCAGCGCCCATCAGTGCTCACAAGTGCCACCTATTAGCGCTCACAAGTGCCACCTATCAGCACCCATCAGTGCAGCCTATCAGCGCCCATCAGTGCTCACAAGTGCCACCTATCAGCGCCCATCAGTGAATGAATGACAGGTGCTCTTTGAACCCTTGAAATCGAATTTTCGTGCCGTAAATTGGCGTCCTTTGAATCCGGATGCAAATTTCAGCGATTGACGGGAAAACAAGTGTCTTTGTATTGCGCTGCGTCTGATGGAGCGCGACGTCTCATTCCATCTCTTTGGTGACACTTCCTATAAATCAATTTAAAGTTATAAATAAAATATTCCAGATTGATACATGCTAACATATTATTTTCGACAAAACACCGAAGACAGAATCAATAAGTGGACACATTGACCGGCCGGGTGATTTATGGTGACACGGTAAAGGTGCTGCCCTGCGCTTTATAGATCCGGAGGGCTGAAGGCAAATTATTAACATCGTTTTGTCATGAATTAAACATTTAACCCGGAGAGGCGGCTGCAGCGTCTTGTTACTTTGCATGCAAGGTGCTGCTTTTCTATTTAAAGTGGACTGAGCCTCAGATATGATCCATACATGTATGGTAAGCAATGCACTTCCAGGTATTTATTATCCCTCACAAAGATCACAGTACACCCCCTGACAATGCCTTTTCCCTCCAGGACAACGCCATCTTTGTTCAGGCAGATGACACACTTATGTAGACTCTTGGAGCTTGTGCAGTTTTTGGCTGTGTTTACAAATGCCTGACACAGGTCAGCCCCTGCTGCATACTCTTGATGGAATTTAAACTTGGATAGGGTAAAGGAAATTATATGATGCCCAGAATCAATACTATAATCAATTGGATGATAGGTGGAACCCAGTGGCGGCTGGTGCTCAACATTTTTTTTAGGGGTGGCGCAAACAAATGAAAAAAAAAAACACAATTGCAGCCTCACTGTGCCCATCAAAGGCAGCCACTGTGCCATGCCATCAATTATCACCACTGTGCCATGCCAAACACAGCCACTGTGCCATGCCATCAATTGTTACAACTGTGCCCACATCAATTGTTGCCACTGTGCCCACATCAATTGCCACTGTGCCCACATCAATTGCTGCCACTGTGCCCACATCCATTGTCCCCACTGTGCCCACATCCATTGTCCCCACTGTGCCCACATCCATTGTCCCCACTGTGCCCACATCCATTGTCCCCACTGTGCCCACATCCATTGTCCCCACTGTGCCCACATCCATTGTCCCCACTGTGCCCACATCAATTGTCCCCACATCAATTGTCCCCGCTGTGCCCTGTAAAATGCTGCCAGTCAGATTGCTCCCCCCCCGCCTGGCACTTACCTTTCTGGGGTTCGTTATCCTCCTTCCACTGTCCCTCGATGTCTTCTGCCGCCCTCGATGACGCTCCAGCCAATCAGGTTACGGATAAACAGAATCACTGAAACCTGATTGGCTGAGACGGCGTCAGTCTTATTCAAGGGACGTAGTCCACTACGTTCCGAGATAAGACATCCGGGAGCTGAAGGGCTGTACTGGGAAAGCCTATCAGAGCCACTGGTTCTGACAGGCATTTCCCCACAGCCAACCAGCTGTCCTTAGTCAGATAATCGGCGCCCTATGTCCGGTTATCTGACTAGGCTGGCCAAAATAACACACTCATGCAATGCGTGAGTGTATGTTATTTGCGCGGCGCTGCAAAACTAATGTTTAAAATGTTTAAAATGTTTTAAATGTTTAATGTTTAAAAGGGCCCATTTTTTTATGACTACATGAGGGGGGGCGGCGCACGGGCGCCCCCTAATGGATGGGCCGCCACTGGTGGAACCTCTATTTACTCTTCTAGATCTCCAGCCTCCTCCAGCACAACTCCGTTTTTGCAGACTGTTTCTCTCTCTCCCATACAAAACCTGGTTCCAGGTACAGCTAGCACACGGTAGGCCCGACTCTGACTCTGTCAGACCTTCACAACTGCCATTTGCAGGCAGGGACCTTGGGCCCCTTTTGATATAGCAACCAAAATAGGAAAGTTTTTAATGCTAGCTGACCTTTGGTGAACTACTGCTTCCCATCAGTCTTCTTCAGGCCCTGCCAGCCCACCTGACTGCAGCTGCCCGACTCCACTGCCCATGACATCACAGTCTCTCCTACTGGCTCTACTTCCATCTCAGACTGCACACTCCCAGTCTGCTCCGTCATGTCCCCCCAGTTTTCCCAACTCTGCCTGTCACTCACTGGCCCTGGCAAGTCTTCCTTTGTTCCTCTCTGTGCCTCCTGTCCAGATCCTCATTTGTTACTCAGAAAGGCTCCGACTTGTATCCAAACCCTACATGCCCAAAGTCACCCCCCCCCCCCCAGACTGGGGACTGCCTCAAAGGCCCTAACAACCTAGTGCTCCTTCTCCAGGTTCTTCCACCCGACAACTCCTCCCCAGCTGGGCTGACCCTGGGTATATCAAGGAGGCCTGTCCCCTGCCAATCCTAGTTGGGTATTGGTCAGGGCTCCTGAGACACCCCAAACAGCCCCACCTCTCTTCCACTCCTTCATTCTAGAATCTTCTAGAAGCAGAAGGGAGGTAACCGAAAAATGATGCTGTGAGTCACCAGCCTACACTGAGCCACTCCCAGCCCACACAGCTTAAAACAAACAGCTAGGTCTGATTAAATTTACCTGCACTTTCAAAAATCCTACTTCTAGCACCTACCTAAAGTGGAGGGTGCTACAGTAACATAATGGAAATGGTTCATTTGGCCCAAATAAACTCTTCAAATATTAGATTTAAACCTAACTTTAATCATTTTTCTGCATAACCACAATGTGACAGGTTCTGTTTAAGGTGTGTTGTATTTAATTCCACATGTATGGACTACGTTTCGAGAAATATTTATTTTCCAAAATGTCCTATTTAGATTAATTAACCTCTATATTAAAAAAAAAAATGCAAGTGCAGTCTGTTTGTTTTTTTAAATTGAATTTACGATCTATAATTCCACCTTTACTGCAGAGATAATGGAGGCTAAAACAGGACCATGTGCCAAATAATAGTCTTCAGAGTTCATGCAAATGTCAGGAACTGTTCGAAGTTTGTTTTTGTTAATCAGCGCATGGGTGAGCCAAAGTCAAGAACATCTTCTAAAAAATACATGGAGCCTAGGTACTGATTCCGGTGTACCATGCGGCTTCCTTTTTTTTTAAGTAGAACTTTATTGAAATGTCACAAGTGACATTTCATTTGGCTCCATTGCCGACTGCCTGGTATGTGTTGAACTGGTTCGCTCCACACGGCACTGAAAATATGTACTGCATGCAATACTTTTTTGGAGTGCACACCACTGCAATGTGTTTGTGTGTCTTTGGTAGCGATTATTAAATATATAAAATGTAAAATTAATTTTTTACATTTCTTTTTGATTTGTAACTTTTTTCTATTGCTGTATTATTTACCTGCTGTGCTGCTGCTCAAGCAGATCCTGAAGAAGCCCTTACAGGGCGAAACACATAGATCCACTGCTCTCTTTCTTTTACCTTATATATACTACTATTTGTGCAGCTGTTTGGTGTTTTTAATTGTTACTAATGAAAAAGCTTTTTAATATTAGAATAAACTTGACTTTTTATATACTGTGTTTGTATAACAAAAATAATAAAAATAATAATAATTCAAATCCCTGTGACCTAGGAAATGTGTGTGTGCTGCTCAGGCTCAGTGGTAAAGGGTTATGTAATCAATGCTTCCGCAGCTGCTGCTAGAGGGCTGACAGGGGATGGAACCGGTCCTGGTTCCTGTAAGGCCGCGTACACACGATCAGTCCATCTGACGAGACCGGTCCGTAGGACCGTTTTCATCGGTTAACCGATGAAGCCGACTGGCGGTCTGATGTGCCTACACACCATCGGTTAAATTGTGTCAGAACGCGGTGACGTAAAACACACAACGTGAAGTTCAATGCTTCCAAGCATGCGTCGACTTGATTCTGAGCATTCGCGGCCTTTTGACCGATGCCTCTGCATACTAACGATCGAATTTGACCCATTGGTCAGGCGTCCATCGGTTAAATTTTAAAGCAATTTCTCTTTTTTTGGACCGAAGGACAACTGACCGATGGGGCCTACACACGATCAGGTTTTGACCGATCATGTGTACGCGGCCTTAGGTTTTATTAGGATCCCCATGATTAAGCTCCATGGGGGCAGGTGAAACGCGTTGGTGTGTGGCCTGGTTGGAGTCCGGGCTGAGGTTGCCACTCTACTCACCACTCCAGGACACCTAGATGCGCAATTGTAGGAGTCCAGAGCTTACTACGCATGCACCAGTGGCGCATTGCCGTAAGAGAAAATCCGTGCCAACTGAGCATGCGCCAAAGATGCCTCAGTGCGCCAACCCACACCTGCGCAGAAGACCTGGTGGGAAAAGGCAGGAAAATGCCCAGGAGGCACACAGGAAGTGACCTCAACCTGATGGGAAAAGGCAGGAAAATGCCCAGGAGGCACACAGGAAGTGACCTCAACCTGATGGAAATTGACAGGAAAATGCCCGGGAAGCACACATAAAGTGACCTCAACCTGATGGGAAAAGGCAGGAAAATGCCCAGGAGGCACACAGGAAGTGACCTCAACCTGATGGAAAAAGACAGAAAATGCCCAGGAGGCACACAGGAAGTGACCTCAACCTGATGTAAAAAGGCAGGAAAATACACAGGAGGCGCACAGGAAGTGTCCTCAAACTTCCCTATATAAGCCCAGACACTGCCAAATTGCTGGAATATCTGCGGTCTGTCTGACCTGGAAACCTATTTGACTACTCTTGATTGCTGCTTGCCCTTTGACCTCGGATTTGTACCTTTACCATTCTACTTCTTTGCCCTTTTTGTACTTAGCTGCCAGATTGGAACTGACCCCGGTTTATTCTGATTAACTCTTCTGTACTTTGTTGCAAAAGCGGACTTGACCTTGGCTCGGATCTCAGTCTAAGGCTTGCACGGTGCTCTGCACCCCCGCCAACCGTGCCACTCGGTGTCCACCAAGTCTCTGTCTCCATCTCCAGAGGTTTCTTGGACCCGAGGTGCAAGGGAGGCCTACCCACTACTTCGGTCTCACCTCAGGTACGTGGCCCCCGTGACAGCAATTCTTAAGGGCTATCCCATTGTTCTTTGACACATTTAACTTGTTACCTGAAAAAGAAGCAGAAGCTTCTTTTTGGGTGACAAACGCACATTAAGCAGTCCATAAAAGTGAATGGGCTGCCCTAGGCGACATACAAAACATGCTTTCAAAATCGCAAAGTGTGAACTGGGCCTTGGGGTTTAGTTCTGCTTTAACTGCAGTGTCCTCTCGCTGGTGTCCCTGCATGCGCTCATATGTGCTGAAGGTCTCTGTCGGGTCCCGAAATCCGAGCAGAGCACTTTAGAACATCTGTGTACATTATCATTCTCACAGAAGTGAGAAAGGAGAATGTGGTGGCGCCCTGCATCACAAAAAAAAAAACAAGAAAAAAACAAGAAAGTACTGCAAAAAAAAAATTAACAATGGGGGAAGACAGGTGGAGGCAGGTGCAGACATTTTTTTTGGGGGGTGAAGGTCTGCTTTAGCCCCCTTTCACACCAGTGCCGCTTCAAAATCACCTTCCGCGCAGTTTCAAAGCCACAGATCAGTAAGATTTGCACCTCCAGTTTCATTGCGACTTGCGATTTCATTTAACAGAAGTTTACGCAAGTCGCAATGAAATCAAGAAATTAGTTTTGTTCTAATTTAATTGCATTTGTATTTATAATAAATCCTGTTCCTCACTAACCTATTGTATAAGTTCCTTCTTTCCTTTGTGTTTGTGGTTGTCACAGCCTCCAGCAGCAGAGGGACATTTGAAAAGTGAAGCACAAAGCGATTCGATTAGGACAGATATGGGCGACAAGATGCGGAGGAGCTGACAGGAGGGCCGGAGGTGCTACTCAGGAACGGTTCCATTGTGCAGCCTGGTCCCTGTAACGTAAATGCGGGCGGACAGGTGCTGCCTGCGTGCCAGTGCGCACGGCCGCCGCAACAAAGCATGCCAAGAGAAATAAAATGCTTCCGGGGAGACGGCTTATACAAAAGTGACTTTCTAATCTCTAATTCTGAAAATGATTCTCATGTATAATTAGACATCAAACCAAACCAGGATTGCAGACACATGTACAACAATCAATTGCATTGATATCTGTACAGTCTGTTATTTTTAAAGTGTGCTATGTTATATGTGACTTGTTATTGATATTACATTTTCGTCACCTGTGCACACCAGCTCTGGATGACAGTGGGAAAGGACAGTGCAGAGGTGACTGACACAAATGATATCAACCGTCTGCAGCAACTGTCATGTCATTTTGAAAGCCCCCTGATGACGTCTGGTTGTGCCGAAACGTGTCATGTCATGTTGAAAGGCCAATGATGACATCTGGTTGTGCCGAAACGATAGAGAGGAGCTTTGGACACTGACGTGAGCTCGTGTTGGTATTTTGCATTTTTTTTAACCACTTAAGGACCCCCCACCGACGATATACGTCGGCAGAATGGCATGGCTGGGCAGAATCACGTACCTGTACGCGTCTCTTTAAGCCCAGCCGCAGAGTCGCGCGCGCCACCGCCGGCACGCTTGAGACCCGTTCCGAAGCTCCGTGACCGCAGGACCGGCAGACCCGATTGCCAACTGTGTCCCGCGATCGATCACAGGAGCTGAAGAACGGGGAGAGGTGTGTGTAAACACACCTTCCCTGTTCTTCATTGTGACAGTGTCAGTGATTGTCTCTTTCCTGATATAGGGAAAGACGATCACTGACGTCACACATCCAGCCCTGCCCCCCTACAGTTAGAAACACATATGAGGTCACACTTAACCCCTACAGTGCCCCCTAGTGGTTAACTCCTAAACTGCAATTGTAATTTTCACAGTTATCAGTGCATTTTTATAGCACTTTTTGCTGTGAAAATGACAACGGCCCCAAAAATGTGTCAAAATTGCCCGATGTGTCCGCCATAATGTCGCAGTCATGAAAAAAATCGCTGCCATTAGTAGTAAAAAAAAATTATTAATAAAAATGCCATAAAACTATCCCCTATTTTGTAAACCCTATAAATTTTGCACAAACCAATCGATAAACGCTTATTGCAATTTTTTTTACCAAAAATAGGTAGAAGAATATGTATCAGCCTAAACTGAGGAATTTTTTATTTTTTAATGTATTTTTGGGGGATATTTATTATAGCAACAAGTCAAAAATATTGCATTTTTTTCAAAATTGTCGCTCTATTTTTGTTCATAGCACAAAAAATTAGATATGATCAAATACCACCAAAAGAAAACTCTATTTGTGGGGAAAAAAGGACGCCAATTTTGTTTGGGAGCCATGTCGCACGACCGCGCACTTGTCAGTTAAAGCGACGCAGTGGCGAATCGCAAAAAGGAGCATGGTCCGGATCTTAAGTGGTTAATAAATCTCTTGGATTTTCTGCGCTATTTGCTGAAGCACAGCACAATGGATTGGAAGATTTTACAATATATTATACATACATATTGGGACATTATATCCACGGTGTGTGGTGGTAGTTATTTCACAGAAGTGCTGCATTTATTATTTTGAAAGGTCAAAGAAAATGAGAGTCAGCGATTCAGGGTAAAGTACAGAGGTAGACTGAGATACAGCGAGAATGCACAGGTGAAAAAAAAAGAACATATCCATATATGCGTCCATAGGGATCCAAGGTTCTGTGCTAAGAATGCAGCACTCACTGCATGCTTCTATCACACTGACTGAGCTGTCACCAACAGCTATCAGTCTCAGTTTGCCCATTTGGAGCCTGATGGATGGGTATCAGGGAAATGGCCCTAGGACTGCCAATGTCACCAATACTCATCATGGCTTTACCTGACAAACCTCTAGGCACATTGACGAATGGAGATGCGCGGTGGCACTAACGGGCGTACGCAGATGTGTGAAGGCGCTTATGGGAATGCGCATGCGCAGGTTGTGATAGAGGCTGCCGCCCACTGCCTATATAAACCCACTTCTGAGATCCCTGAGTTGCTGGAATATCATCAGCTTCCCTGTGCTCCCTGTGTTCCTGCATTCTGATCTTGGACTTCCCGTTGAACGACCCGGATTTCTCTACCCGCTTATCCTGATCTCCTGGCTTGACCCCTGGCTTATAGTCTGATCTACTTCCGCCTGCTCCACTGCTTGATCCCGGCATGGCTCACCGACTCTGCTTCTGCCTGTCTTACCTTGAATGACCCCGGCTTTTTCCAGTGACCCTACCTGAATCCTGAATCTGCTTAAGGACTGATCTTACTGTGTATAACCCCTGGTCTGGCTTCTGATTCTCCAACCAGATTTCCCAGCTACCCACTACATCTAGCTCCTTTCTAGAATGCCTGCCACACAGTGCATCCACCTTGCTTCAGCTGCTCCATGATGATCAAGTCATCAGGCCACAGCCACCGGCAAACCCTGCTTCTTTGGTCACTGCATTGCCTGTTCCACATTCAGGGTTGCGCTGCACTCAGCCACAAGGGGAGCCCTCCCAGCACCTTGGTCTCCAACTGGACTCCTGACAATGGGCTTCCAATCACCAACCCACTGCCCCTAAGAAGGAGGTTTTGTTTAAACAAGGGGATAATATCTGGGAAGGGTTTAGCTACATGATGCTGGCCTCAGTTCCAAAGTTAGGAAAATCAAGGACTTGTCCTCAAAGTGTAGCAAGGTTCTGGGCTACAGAAATATGGAGAAGAAGGAATTGCCTTTATTTCCCCCCCTCTACCGAGATAATAATGTTTTGCTGCACCATTCTCCTCGAGCCAGCAGGGGAAGAGTGAAAGCCAAGCAAGCCCATAGACTTCTATGCGGAGCCCTGAGAATCCAGGGAGATGTAGTTTGAGATAGTAGCCATATAATGGGACAAATGGACTCCTTACACTACAGGTCCCAATAGCCACTCTGTAGTAGTGTTGAGTGGAATAGGCCATATTCGATTTCGCGATATTGCGCGAATATATAGAAGAATATTCGCGAATATTCGCTAATATCGAATATTCGTGATATTTTATCCAAAAATGCGAAAATGATTGCGAAATTCTCATAAACAGAGATCATTTCCTGTATTACTAAAACTAATATGCACTAAACACTAACTCTACACTAACTCAACTTAAAAGAAAGGAGAATAAGGGGGCAAAAGAAGGGCGGAGAAGATAATCACGCAATATTCCTATTGCGCGATTATCTTCTCCGCCCTTCTTTTGCATCAGAGCCAATCAGAATAACTCGAATATTCGGCAAAAGGAATATCGCGCAATATTCCTTTTGCCGAATATTCGAGTTATTCTGATTGGCTCTGATGCAAAAGAAGGGCGGAGAAGATAATCGCGCAATATTCCTTTTGCCGAATATTCGAGTTATTCTGATTGGCTCTGATGCAAAAGAAGGGCGCATCAGAGCCAATCAGAATAACAGAATAACTCGAATATATAATAATATGAATATATATAATAACTCGAATATAATAACTCGAATATATGAAAAGAAGGGCCGAGTAGCTGATGCGATTCTTTTATGTTGCCGAAAATTCGCAATGCGAATTTTCGGCAACATAAAAGAATCGCATCAGCTACTCGGCCCAGGGTCTCTCTCTAATCATACCAGCAATGCTTTTAGACGTCGATGGAGATCACTAGGATGTGATCTGTTTTAAAAATAAATTTGAAAAAATACGAATATTCGCCGCAATATTCGAGATATTCGCGAATACTCGAATATGCAATATTCGTAGCGAATATTCGTGAGCAACACTACTCTGTAGTAGGAAGAGTGGAGAGATGATTTTTATTAAACTGGGAAAATTCTTCCTCTTGCCACTGGGGGAGTTGGAGAGAGCATCTCTGTCTGGTTATTCACCTGCCAGCAGGAGACCATACCAGCAGAAATCCCAGCCTGAGACTGGGAATGAGGACATCCAGGGACAGCGCAGTACTGCCCACATCAGCGCACCTGCACCTCTGCTGCAGGGATCTGGAGCATCCATTCTCCCTCTGCTTCATAAAGTTGATCTCCATCGGATTTCAGGGCGAGACAGAGGGGGTCCAACTTCTACAGCAAGAGGTAACCGCAGGATCCAATGGACTGGTGAGTAGGGTAACCACATTTCCAAACTGCCATTTAGGGACACCCTAAAGATGTGGGAGGGTGGGGGTAAATGTAGTCTCGGGTTTGATGGGGAATTTGGCGGTGTGTTATTTGTCAGCTGAATGTGCCACCAGGTGCAGTGCCACATGCCACCCATAGCCTGCTGCCAGATGCAGTGCTGCTGTCACTCCCTCTGCATGAGCCATGTGCATCGAAGGAAAGGAGTGGAGTCGCTATCTGGAGAGTGAAGACCACACCAGTCCCTGCTGTTTGCCGCTGGGTGCCAGAGAAGAAGGAGGTGCCGAGGTGGATGGGTACAGCAGTGCTGCACTAGGCGCAGGCCTTGTTCCCGGCCTCACTGTCTAAGAGTAAATTGTCACTGGTTGCAAGATGCCAGGCAGCGCCAGCCCTAGCAACCAGTTCCGGAAAAGTAGTTACTAGTTAGTAGGGGGTGACTGTGTCCTCTATTTCATTCCGGGACACTGTATTGTCCCGGAATGAAGGTGCCCGGGACCCAGGACAGACATGTCAATTGCGGGACAGTCCCGGGCAATCCGGGACACGTGGGCACCCTACTGGTGAGAGGGCTATTAGCCCACTGCTGATACTGCTAGCATGGACTAAGTCTCTAAAAGCAGGACACCAAGTGTACCCAATTCATACTGCACCTATACTGAACCCTATACTGCACTTATTCCAAACCTAGACTGCACCAATACCGCCTTATACTGAACATTTACCATATCTGAACCACATCTACTTTGCACCTGTGTCAAGAATATACACTACCTATACTGCGTGCAGGTTAACCAGGACTGTTGTTAAGTATGCCAACGCTCATAAAGGTCCCCGACAATAGCCGGCAGAAGAACATCTCAAGGGACTGCCCCTCCCCTAATAATGAGTTCGGCAATCCCTCTTTGTTCCCCTGCCCACTTCGCTACCATCCTCCTTTTCTTTTGCACAGTGCGTGCCCAGTTGTTCTAGGACTAGCATCACTGCCATAACTGCGCTCTGGCAGTGTAGTTCCAGATAAATACTTACTACTGCTTCACTTGAGATGGCCTTGTTACTGTCTATTCTGATCTGGATTAAATTTCATACCTAGTCCTTACTGTACTCATTTTATATGCTAATGTGTATAGCAACTCAGCCATTGACTCACACTGCTGTCAAACAAATCCAATAACGTGGGCGCTTGGGGCCAGAGGTGTATTTAGGTTTTGTGCTGCCCTAGGCCTGACTAAACTCGTGCACCCCCTAATTTAAATATGACCCACCCCTTCCTGTCACGGCCACACCCTGTGTTTAAGTACCACCCTAAAATTTTCGAGTGAGGACACTAGTTCTGAGGGCACGGGGGGGGGGGGGGGGGGGGGGGGCAATGGATTCCCTTAATTTACTTAGATTTCCTCTTACTTCCGGGTTGCCCATAGAGCAGGAAGTGAAGGGAAATCTCTGAAATGGGACAGGGATGGTAAAAAATAAACTCCCTTACTCTACCCAAAATGAAAAAAAAAAGTGTTGCCTATAGTTCTACTTTAAGTAGATGGTGCATCAGAAACATATAGCACAGTGAGGAAGGTTTGTGGTCCAGGATAATAAAACAGTCAAAATTGGAAGCGTCCCCCCCCCACTGTTGCGGAATGCCGGCCGCCCACATACCAGAAGCAGTGCGGCCGCCTTATGGGGGTGCTAGACTAATTTTCCTAACAGTGTAGCGCAAGCCGGCGGGGACTTCTTTTCGTGCTGCCCCCCTGCAAAGTGCTGCCCTAGGCCTGGGCCTTGTTGGCCTAGGCCAGGATACAGCTCTGCTTGGGGCGGAGTCGAGTCCTGCTACCTGTGTCAGCGGACGCAGCAGCAGGACATGGGAGTGTGCCCGCACAGGTGTTCCATAGGAGAGCACTTCTCCGACAGGACACTCAAGAAGAGGGGGAGCCAGGAGCGCCGTGGAAGGACCCCGAAGAGGAGGATCGGGGCCACTCTATGCATAACCTACTGCACAGCGGAGGTAAGTATGACATGTGTGTTTGTTTTTAAAAACCTGAACATTTACAATCCCTTTAAAGGCTAAGATACAATTTTTTTCTAAATTCCAGCTTCCTATGTACCAATATAACATTAATGTACCTATTTTGCAAACCCAAACAGCTTTCCATTAATTCTACACAGGCAACTCTCTTTATAGCTGGTAAAAAAACACTTCTCCATTACTTCTGCCTTACTTCCTGGTCAGACTTTAGGTCATGGCACAGGAAGGAGTTGACGAACTGAGGGTAGATGATGCAGAGTGTGTGCTAATGAGATTAGCTGGTCTATCTCTTCCTGTGTCATGACCTAAAGCCTAACCAGGAAGTAAGGCAGAAGTAATGGAGAAGTGTTTTAAACAGCTGTGAAGAGAGTGAGGTAAGCGTGCGTAGAATTTATAGAAAGCTGTTTTAGTTTTGCAAAATAAGTATATTAATGCTATATTGGTACATAGGGGAGCTGGTATTTAGAAGAAAAAAAAAGATGAACAAAAGGCAAACTTATCCTTTAAGAACACTTTTGGCTATACCACGTTTGCTGCAACCACAACATGACAGGTTTTTATACTGTCTGATTGCTTTCATTTTGTTTCAACAAAAAGAAAAAATCCTTTTTTTTCTACCAAAAAGATTATCTATAATTTTGCAAAATTTAAAATAATTGGATTGAAATATGTATAGGCGCCTTTAGATCTCGTGGACAGAGACATAAGAATGCAAGCAGAGAATATGGAATTCTTACCATCACTGTTATTAACAGGCCGCTTGTTGTTTGCAGAATGAGTGAAAAGGATGATTTTTTTGCTGTGTGATCTATTTTTGTCGGAGGGAGGTGTACTGTCTGCCACACAACAGCGGGATGGAACACTGTGAGCTGGAGACTGGTCCAGCTGGCATTGTCAGGGATTCAGCTATGTCCAAATCTGCCCAAAACTGTCCCATTCCTGCGTTCAGCCTACAGATGAAGGGACATGTTTTTGAAATGCTAAAGTTGCCAAAATGAAGAGTTTCAAAACCAAAAATAATGATTTATTAAAATGAGTTATTGAAATGATCTAGGGGGAACAATATTCAAATTCTTTCCACTTTGTACCTGACATACACTATATTGTCAAAAGTATTGGGACGCCTGCCTTTACACACACACATGATTTTTAATGTCCTCCCAGTCTTAGTCCTTCGGGTTCAATATTGAGTTGGCCCCGCTCTTTGCAGCTATAACAGCTTCAACTCTTCTGGGAAGGCCGTCCACACGGTTTAGGAGTGTGTCTATGGGAATGTTTGATCATTCTTCCAAAAGAGCATTTGTGAGGTCAGGCACTGATGTTGGACAGTCTCCGCTCTAATTCATCCCAAAAGTGTTCTATACAGTTGAGGTCAGGACTCAGTGCAGGTCAGTAAAGTTCCTCCACCCCAAACTCGCTCATTCATGTCTTTATGGACCTTGATTTGCACAGTCATGTTGGAACAGGAAGGGGCCGTCCCCAAACTGTTCACACAAAGTTGGGAGCATGAAATTGTTTAAAACATCTTGGACTGCTGATGCCTTAAAGTGATTGGTTTATTTTTATTTTTTTAAATAACATATACATGTCATATGGCATTTCGTTTTGCACAGAGTGGCCCCAATCCTCCTGTTCTGGGGTCCCTCGGCGACCATCTCCGCTTCTCCCCGCAATAGCTAACCCCCTCTGGGAAGCTCTCTCCCGAGGGGTTTAATCTTGCGGGCGCGCTCCCTGTCGTACACTCTGCGTTCATAGACACAGAGGGCCAGATCCACAAAAACGGGCGTATCTTTAAGCGGGCGAAGCGCATCTCATATGCGCTACGCCAACGTAACTTTGAGAGGCTCGTATGGTATCCACAAAGCACTTGCTCCCATATGTGTGCCGGCGTAACGTAAATCGGCTGGCGTAAGCCCGCGCAATTCAAAGTAGGCAGGTAGGGGGCGTGTTGTATTTAAATTAAGCGTGACCCCATGTAGATGCATGGCCGACCGTACGGTGCATGCGCCGTCCGTGGACGTATCCTAGTGCGCATGCGTCGGATAGAATGCCTAAGATACGTCGAACACTGCCTACGACGTGAACGGAACTTACGCACATCCCTATTCGCGTACGACTTACGCAAACGGCATAAAATTCAACGCTGTCCCAACGTCCATACCTTAACATGACTTACCCCTTCTTTATGAGGGGTAAAGTTACGCCGGTCGTACGCCTTGCGTGAAAAGCGTATACTGATATGCCGGGCACAAGTAAGTTCGTGGATCGGCGTATCTAGCTCATTTACATATTTGACGCGGAAATCTATGGAAGCGCCACCTAGCGGCCAGCGTAAATATGCAACTAAGATACGACGGCGTAATAGACTTACGTCGGTCGTATCTTAGCAAAATTCCGGCGTATCTTGTTTTGTGAATACAAAACAAAGGTACAACGGCGCATCGTAGAACTTACGCGGCGTATCAATAGATATGCTGCCGTAAGTTCTTTGTGGATCTGGCCCAGAGTGTATGACTCTGTTCCGCCCTCCGGCGGCTACATCATTGGATTTGATTGACAGAAGCGGGAGTCAATGGCTGCACTGGTATCAATCTATCCAATCAACGCCGAGAAGCAGTGAAGAAGAGGATGCCAGGTGAACGGGCTCAGGTAAGTAAAACGGGGGGCTGGGGGGCCTGTGACACCGAGGTGTTTTATCACCTTAATGCCTTTACAACCCCTTCACTGGAACAAAGGGGCCAAGCCCAACCCCTAAAAAACAACCTCACACCATAATCCCCCCTCCACCAAATGATTTGTACCAGTGCACAAAGCAAGGTCCATAAAGACATAAAGGATGAAGCCGGGTTGACAACAGGAATCATATTCAGAAGTCATGGTGCAAGAAACAAACTGACACTGAGTTAGAGCATCACTTAACAGGCCATATGGCACCAATGCCACCAAATCATATGGAGCACCCCACAAGCATGGGGTAGAGGCAGGGGCGGACTGACCATTTGGGCACTCTAGCACTGTACGAGGGCCCCATGCCACTAGGGGACCCCATCAGGGTTGCTAACCTCAGTAAAACAAGGGACAGAATGTAAAAATCTGCCTTTCCAGTACCTTTTCAGTGTGTATATATGTATACTGTGTGTGTATATTGTGTGTCTATACTGTGTGGCCCCATAATCTCCTATTGCCTGGGGGCCCCATAATCTTTTATTGCCTGGGGGCCCATAATCTTTTATTGCCTGGGGGCCCATAATCTCCTATTGCCTGGGGGCCCCATAATCTCCTATTGCCTGGGGGCCCATAATCTCCTATTGCCTGGGGGCCCCATAATCTCCTATTGCCTGGGGGCCCCATAATCTACCATTGCCTGGGGGCCTAATAATCTTCGATTGCCCGGGGGCCCCATAATCTCCTATTGCCTGGGGGCCCCATGACTTGTCAGTCCGCCCCTGGGTAAAGGAGTGGACTCAGCTCCAGCAGGAAGAATGCTAGCTGGCCACAGTGAAAAGCTCTAGACCTGCATGCAGGGCCGCCATCAGGGGGGTACAGGCAGTACACCTGTAAGGGGCCCGGTGGTCTCCAGGGGCCTGGATGGCATCCCCCTTTTTTCCCCGTCAGCACCCTAAGACCCCCCCGACCTCTAAGGGACCCGGATGGCATCCCCCCTTTTTTTTGTTTGTCAGCACCCAAAGCCCCCCGACCTTAATTCGCGGCGTCGCCCCCCCCATTTTCTCGATTTGCGGCACCCCCCCATGACCCAATCGCGGGACACCGGTGGACATTGAGTCCACAGGTCCCTGGCTTCTTAACTTGCTTCACAACTTGCGACAATTCAATTTGCGGCAGCAGCACCCCCCCCCCCGGTTCTCTGCTCCAGGGGGCCCATGCCTGAAGCTGTGCCCCAAAATTCCTGATGGCGGCCCTGGATGCATGCACATCTGTCTACGCCGTGATGCACATCGGTGTGAATTCTTGCACATGTGCACGTGAATGTTACCAAGCCAGCTGGCTAATAGGAATTCCCTGATAGCTACCTGCACTTGGTTTCCTGAGAGATCATTTATGCCTTGTACACACGGTCGAAATTTCCGATGAAAAAAGTCAGACTTCCTTTTTTCATCGGATATTCCAACCATGTGTGGGCCCCATTGGACTTGTTTTCATCAGAGTTTAAAAATAGAACATGTTTAATTAAATTAAGATCATCTGTGTGGAACTTTGACGAAAAAAAAAAAACGCATGCTCAGAATCAAGTCGACGCATGCTCTGAAGCATTGAACATTGAAGCATTTTCTCGGCACGTCGTGGTGTTTTACGTCACCGTGTTTTGGACGGTCGGAATTTGATTTGACAGTGTGTATGCAAGACAGCTTAAACAGAATTTCCATCGGATTTTATCCCACCGGAAATTCCAATCGTGTGTACAGGGCATTAGAGTTGAACCTTTTAGTGAGACTTCTCCTTTAACAAGGAAAGGAAGGTATTCATAAACTCAAAGAGGAGAGGTCTGTATGGCTTTGGGAAAACGCGGGGAATGTTTTTAGTATGTTTTATGATGTGTAATAAAAGGATGTTTTCATTCTTTGACAAATCTGTCTGGAAGTGAATAAATAATATATAATTACTGTTTTGTGTGAACGCATGCTGTGATGTAGCGATTGACAAAGGCGTAACAGGCTATATTCTATGGAGATCAAACTGTAACAATACACCTTCGCACTCACAGCAAACATTATTTCAGCTTTCCTGGAAGTGATGAAAGGTACAAAGTTTTATATAAACGGTCTCTTTGCTGGATCTTTGTGTTCTTTGGTATATACACATTATATTGCCAAAAGTATTGGGACACCTGCCTCTACACGCACATGAACTTTAATGTTATCCCAGTCTTCGTCCGTAGGGTTCAATATTGAGTTGGCCCACCTTTTGCACCTATAACGGCTTCAACTCTTCTGGGAAGGCCGTCCACAAGGTTTAGGAGTGTGTCTATGGGAATGTTTGACCATTCTTCCAGAAGCACATTTGTGAGGTCAGTCACTGATTTTGGACAAGGTATGGTTGAGTTTAGGTGTTTTATAGGGTTGCCACCTGTCCAGGGTTCACCTGGACAGTTCGGATTTTGAATCATGTGTCCGGGTTTCAGTCCACCTGAAACCCGGACACATTATTCAGACTGGCTGTGGCTCCCCAAGTAACTGTCATACACAAATCTGTTTGGAGGCAGCTTTGGCATCACTGAAGGGTGCTTTGGCCACACCCACTGGCACACTCTGTGCCCTACATTACTACTTTGCTTGGGGCACCCAAATGTGTCCCAGGTCTTTTATAATCCTATAGTGTTTGATGCAGAAAATATAAAAAATAATTGCCCTGTGCCGCAAACGTTTTCCAGTTTGGCTTGAAGAAAAGGTGTCAGTGTTGCCAACCGTCAGTATTTTTACGGACAGTTCGTAAAAACTGGCACTCCCCCCCCCCGTTCGCAAATGTCCGTGGTTGAGTAAATGTGCCAGTAAAAATAGCCAACATTGGTTCGGCATGGAAATGCGCATGGAGATCGGAAGCAGGGGGTGATTGGAGGCAGGGGGCGATGGTGGCTGTGGTGGTGCCGCAGAGGGGGATGGAGGCAGGAGAGATTGGAGGATAGTGTCACCTCAGAGGGTGAGGGATGGAGACAGGGGTTGTTGGTGGCACTGCAGAGGGGAATGATTGGAGACAGGGGGCCTGGGAGAGATTGGAGGCAGAGGGAGATTGTGGCACCGCAGAGGGGGGTGAAGGCAGGGGGTGTTGGTGGCAGAGGGGGATGAAGGCAGGGGGTGAGGTGACTAAATAATTTGCCCTTATTATATCGAAAATAATATCAACCTTAAATCACATTGCTATTTGCCTAGCGTACTTGTTTGTAGCCTAAATACTGAAATTTGCACCTAAAAATGTAATTTAGTAACTTTTGTGAAATGCCAGTAAAAACATGGTTGCGCCAGTAAATTTCGGCACAGAGTCCCGACCTCAACCTGATAGAACGCCTTTTGGAAGAATTAAAGCAGAGACTGCGAGCCAAACCTTCTCATCCAACATCAGTGCCTGACTTCACAAATGCACTTCTGGAAGAACTCAATATTGATCCCTACAGACTAAGACTGGGATGCCATTAAAGTTCATGTGTGTAAATGAATGATGAATGAATGAATGACTTGTATAGCGCTACGCATGCGAACTGAATCGCCTCTGGGCGCTTTTTCCAGCCAGTGTCTGCTTGGCTGGTGCGGTCCTTTTACCCCGTAGGATCTTGACACACACAGTCATACACACATATATACATATATACTGGGCCAATTTGGACAAGATCCAATTTACCTACCAGCTTGTCTTTGGAGTGTGGGAGGAAACCCACGCAGACACAGGGAGAACATGCAAACTCCAGGCAGATGGTGTCGTGGTCGGGATTCGAACCATCGACCCTTTTGCTGCTTAACGAAAGTGCTACTCACTACACCACTGTAAAGGCAGGTGTCCCAATACTTTTGGCAATATAGTGTATCTGGCTAAGTTTTCCCAGAGTCTCTAGGGATTTACAGTATTCTTTGCCAAAGTTCAATATTCCTGACCAGGCCCAATTTTAGTATTACCCTAACACAGGGCTCGACAAATCCCAGGCGTCAGGTTGCCATGGTGATAATAAATTGCATTCTGGCACCTGGGTGCTTCCACTCCCAGGAATTGATGTGTGAAAGTGCAGGAATTGGGGTGATCTCAGGTCTGAAGGTGCATAAAATTGGGGAGATCTGAGGTGTGAAGGCGAAGTAACTTGGACTGATCTGAAGGGTCCAAATTTGGGGTTATCTGGGGTCTGAAGATGAAGGAATTGGGACTAATGTGAGGTGTAAAGGTGTAGGAATTGGGGTGATCTGAGGGGTGAAGGTGCAGCAATTGGGGTGATCTGAGGGGTGAAGGTGCAGGAATTGGGCTGGATCTGAGGTGTAAAGGTGCAGTAATTGGGGTGATCTGAGGGGTGAAGGTACTGGGCTGGATCTGAGGTGTAAAGGTGCAGTAATTGCGGTGATCTGAGGGGTGAAGGTGCAGGAATTGGGCTGGATCTGAGGTGTAAAGGTGCAGTAATTGGGGTGATCTGAGGGGTGAAGGTACTGGGCTGGATCTAAGGTGTAAAGGTGCAGTAATTGGGGTGATCTGAGGGGTGAAGGTGCAGGAATTGGGCTGGATCTGAGGTGTAAAGGTGCAGTAATTGGGGTGATCTGAGGGGTGAAGGTGCAGGAATTGGGCTGGATCTGAGGTGTAAAGGTGCAGTAATTGGGGTGATCTAAGGGGGGGAAGGTACTGGGCTGGATCTAAGGTGTAAAGGTGCAGTAATTGGGGTGATCTGAGGGGTGAAGGTGCAGGAATTGGGCTGGATCTGAGGTGTAAAGGTGCAGTAATTGGGGTGATCTGAGGGGTGAAGGTACTGGGCTGGATCTGATGTGTAAAGGTGCAGTAATTGGGGTGATCTGAGGGGTGAAGGTACAGGAATTGGGCTGGATCTGAGGGGTGGAGGTGCAGGAATTGGGGTAATATGAGGTGCAGGAATTGGGGCTGATCTGAGGTGTGAAGGTGCAGGTATTAGGGTTATCTGAGGGGTGAAGGTGCAGGAATTGGGGGTCTCTGGGGGGTGAAGGTGCAGGAATTGGGGTGATCTGAGGGGTGAAGGTGCAGGAATTGGGGTGATCTGAGGGGTGAAGGTGCAGGAATTGGGGTGATCTGAGGGGTGAAGGTGCAGGAATTGGGCTGGATCTGAGGTGTAAAGGTGCAGTAATTGGGGTGATCTGAGGGGTGAAGGTACTGGGCTGGATCTGATGTGTAAAGGTGCAGTAATTGGGGTGATCTGAGGGGTGAAGGTACAGGAATTGGGCTGGATCTGAGGGGTGGAGGTGCAGGAATTGGGGTAATATGAGGTGCAGGAATTGGGGCTGATCTGAGGTGTGAAGGTGCAGGTATTAGGGTTATCTGAGGGGTGAAGGTGCAGGAATTGGGGGTCTCTGGGGGGTGAAGGTGCAGGAATTGGGGTGATCTGAGGGGTGAAGGTGCAGGAATTGGGGTGATCTGAGGAGTGAAGGTGCAGGAATTGGAGAGATCTGAGGTGTGAGGGTTAAAGAATTGGCGTGTTGGAAGAGCGACACTTAAAATGTGGAAGTCCTTTAAGATATCGTTTCTGGGCAGAATCACTGCAATAAAGATGACATTACTCCCTAAAATACTATACCTATTTAGAGCGCTCCCCATCAGAATTAATAAAATACTTATCACCAAATTTCAATCCGACATTAATAAATTTGTATGGGCAGACTCCCATCCACGTTTATCAAAACTGATTTTATATAAATCCCAAAAACGTGGTGGCTTCGGCCTCCCAGACTTCTGGCTTTATTATTTATCAGCCAGATGGTCCCAAATAGCTCAATGGCATATCCCTAATTCAAGGATCCCATAGGACCTCTGTATTGCCATACTCTATCTCAGGTATACTCTGGGGTAACAAAATCCCCATCCCTTCCTTGGATTCTCGAAATCAGATAGTTGCACATTCATACCAACTATGGAAGCTACACAACCATAAGTATAATCTCACCTCCAAGTCTCCACCTAACGCCTCATTTCTAGGCGACCCTAAATTCAATCCAAATGCACAAAATCCAATAGATCTCACATGGTGGATAAACAATAACCTGACCTCACTTTTCAATTTTATAGAAGGCACCAACTTTATCCCTTTCTCCTCACTGAAATTGAAATACCAGGTCCCGGATTTAGAGTACAACAACTTCCTTCGTATCAAGCAGTTCTTCGATACACACTTCCAAACATTGAACACCCAACCCCACACCCTTTTTGAAAATCTATGCCTTAAATCTCCCAGAAAACGTGGCTTCATATCAGATCTTTACTCTAACCTAATTAATAACACAGACTTAAATAAACTTCCATACATGCTTAAATGGGAACAAGAAGAAAACTTCACATATTCTACGATTAATTGGGACAACTGCATAACTAATTTACACAAGTGCACTAAGTCCATCTCCATCAAAGAGACTGCCCTAAAGCTTTTTGCAAGATGGTACTATACACCAATCAAACTTCACTCTATCTTCCCTACGGCCTCCCCTTCCTGCTTTAGAGATTGCAACTCTCTAGGCTCGTTTCCTCACATTTTTTGGTATTGTGATAAAGTTAAGGGTATTTGGTCAGAGCTAGAAAAATGTGCCTCCAAAATTTCTGATAACACCATTACCCTGACACTACACAATTGCCTCCTTTTTTCCCCAATTACGGGCCTATCCACATCTCACATGAGATTGATTCACACTATAGGTGTTGCTATACACTGGCTAATAGCTTTCCACTGAACATCTCCATTGTTACCATTAGCACCACTCAAATCGAGAATCAACAGCATTAGTTTGATGGAAAAAATCTTTCATACTTTACAGAATACCAATCATATATATAACAATAAATGGTCTCCTTGGTTCGACCACTCCTCCATGTACTTTAACCCCATCTAATCCCCCTATGACAGCAATAGGCTAGTTGTTATTGTTGGATTTCTACCTAAGATATCATTACCCCTGTCTTCATTTTTCCTGTTAAACCATATATACAACTGTGGCCTGTAAAAGCTGTATTAATGTATGTTCACAGTCTGACCTCTCATTTGTTTTATCCATCTTTTTTGTATATGTATTCATTATATGGAATTGTACCACCATTTATTCTCAATAAAAAAGTTTGTAAACAAAAAAAAGAATTGGCGTGTTGGGACACATACTGTTAGATTGTGGCAGCAGCTGCTGCCGTTACCGAGATATCCATCTTTAAAAAAGAACGTATATCTGCGTAAGTGGGTCCTTAAAGGGGTGTTCCAGCCAAAAATGGTGTTTATTAAAAGTCAGCAGCTACAAAAAGTGTAGCTGCTAGCTTTTAATAAACACACACTCACCTGCTCCTGCGTTCCAGTGACGCGCCGACCGGGGCTCCGCTCCTCTCCCCCTCTCCCCGGCCGGCGTCTCCATTCCGACTATGGGCACCCAGCCGTGACAGCCTTCGGCTTCATGGCCGGGCACCCACTGCGCATGCGCGAGCCGCACTGCGCATGCGCGCGCGGCGCGGCTCGCCGCTGATTGGACAGGCGTTCGTTTTGCATCGCATGGGTCCCTCGGCGGCTGTTTCTGGTCCTCCCCGGACCTGTCATGTGTCCCATGCGATCGCCTACAGGGAGGGGCTGGTGTAGGCGATTAAGCTTAATCGCCTAACCAGCCTTGGGTGTTTTTCCTCGGTGGAAGCAGGAAGTGGGACAGGAAGTTTTTTGTTTGTGTTTTCTTATTTATTTTTATTTATTTTATTATTTTTTAGACTGATAAAAAAAAAAATTGATCACTCCTATTAAAAGAAATGTAAACCCTGAAGCCCCCACTCCCCCCCCAAAAAAATTACATGCCAAATGTGGCATGTAAGGGGGTGTGGAGTGGGATAAGCGGAAGTTCCATTTTTGGGTGGAACTCCGCTTTAAGTGTTTAATGCATAGATTGCATTAAGGTGAAAAAAATGCTTTTCTTTACAACTCCTTTAAAAGTTCCCTTCACTGGAACTAAGGGGCCAAGTCCAACCCCTGAAAAACAACCCCGCACCATAATCCCCTCTCCACCACACTTTACACTTGGCACAATGCAGTCAGGCAAGTATCATTCTCCTGGCAACCGCCAAACCCAGACACATCCATCGGATTGCCAGACAGAGAAGTGTGATTCGTCACTCCAGAGAACCACTTGAAAATTACTGCTCACAGACGCTCTCCATCCAATCTGACAGAGCTTGAGATATATTGCAAAGAAGAAGAATGTGAAGAAGAAGAAAGATGTGCAAAGCTGGTAGAGACATCCCCAAAAAGACTTGCAGCTGTAATTGCTACAAAGTATTGACGGGGGGGGGCGCCCTACAAATGTACCCCACACTTTTCAAATAATTATTTGTAAAAAACTTTGATAACTATTTATAATTTTCCTTCCAATTCACAATTATGTGCCACTTTGTGTTGGTCCATCACATAAAATCCCAATAAAATACATTTACGTTTTTGGTTGTAACATGACGTGGAAAATGTCAAGGGGTATGAATACTTTTTCAAGGCACTGTAGAACAGGGACCAGGCATACCTCCCCATGCTCCATACACACGCCTTTTCCTCAATCCCATGTTAACCGATTTTTTATGTGTTTATATGTTTCGTCAGGGCCAAATTCTGGTTTAGGGGCAGAAGCTGGCACGCTTGTGTACAGGAACGCTAATGCGATTCAGACATGGGTGGTAATCAATTTCAGATGCCCAGGGACTGAAAATCTGCCATGAAAATCGTGCCGAATCTGCAGACTTTCGTTTCACAAATCATTCCAAAAACTGCCGCAACAACAGGACTGATTTGTACAGTTCACATTTCTCTGGAATGGAAGCTGAAATTCCATCTTTAACCCTGATTGTTATCACTCTCCTTCTGGAGATCTGCAGGATACTTTACTGGAAGACTCTGGCCATTTGTAGAATGGGGTAACAGGGTGCTACAATATTACATCCGGGCCTCTACATCTCAAGAACAATAAACGCTTAGTAACAACTTCCAGACCAGGTCAATTCTGACTTTCCTCTCCTACATGTAAAAAACATTTTTTTTTTATAGAAAACTACCTAAAATTGCCAAATATTACATTCCAGGGTTTGGCAAATGTGCTTGGAATCTAGGAGCCAGCTAAAAAAGTTAGGAGCCAAAAAACGTGAGTAGCGCCCGCATATGTAAGCGGTATTTAACCCACACATGTGAGGTATCGCCGTGATCAGTAGAGCGAGAGAAATTGTTCTAGCCCTAGTCCTCATCTGTAACTCAAAACATGCAACCTGTAGAATTTTTTAAACGTCGCCTCTAGAGATTTTAAAGTGTAAAAGTTTGTCGCCATTCCATGAGCGGGTGCAATTTTGAAGCGTGACATGTTGGGTATCAATTTACTCGGAATAAAAAATTATCTTTCACAATATAAAAAATAAATTGGGCTAACTTTACTGTTGTCCTATTTTTTTATTTAAAAAAAGTGTATTTTTCCCCCAAAAAAGTGCACTTGTAAGACCGCTGCGCAAATACGGTGTGACAGAAAGTATTGCAATGACAGACATTTTATTCTCTAGGGTGTTAGAATAAAAACTATATATAAATTTTGGGGTTCTAATTAGAGGAAAGGAGATGGCAGTGAAAACAGTGAAAAACACATTAGAACTGCTGTTTTGCCACTTGTAATGTAACTACTTGTAATGCCAAGAACCACCACAAGATGGTGCCATATCACAGAACATCGCAGCCTCAATTACTGGCGGGCGCGGGTCTGCCGCAATCGAGCCCTCCGCCTTCTGCGGGCCTAAGCTTCCTTGGGCGCCAGGTCACAAATTCTTGGCAATTGCGATCGGGTGCCCGGATTTTGTTGAGCCCTCATATATACTGTATATATATATATATATATATATATATATATATATATATAAAGCAAAGGCCCTAGAGAATACAATGTGTTGCTTATTTTTATATCACACGATATTTGTGCAGCAGATTTTTAGATGCAAATGTTTGGGAAAAATATAATGTAATGACTTTTAATACACAAAAACACAATATAATATACACTGTATACAAAATATAAAAGATGATGTTAAGTAAATAGATACCAAACATGTCACACTTTAAAATCGCGTACTCCTGTGGAACGACACAAAACTGTGGTACATAAAAATCTTCACATGCGATGCCTTAGGCCTCGTACACACGATCGGACATATCAGATGAAAACGGTCCGCGGACCATTTCCATCGGATATGTCCGATCGGGAGTTTGATCCGATGGCGTGTACACACCATCGGATCAAATTCCCCGCCGCCGGACGGCGCGGTGACGTGGCGGTGACGCGGCGGTGACGTTGACACCGCCACGTCACCGCACCAGGAAGTTAAACACTTCCGCGCATGCGCCGAATCCATTCGGCGGCGGTGGGGGACGACATGTCTGCTGGTAAGTGTACTAACCAGCAGACATGTCGGACGGACAGATTCCCACCGGATAGATTTCAAAGCATGCTTTGAAATCTGTCGGGTGGAGAAATCTGTCCGCTAGCCCATACACACGAGCGGAGATGTCTGCTGAAACGGTCCATCGGACCGTTTTCAGCGGACATATCCCCTCGTGTGTACGAGGCCTTACAGCCTTAAAGGGGTTGTAAGGATACCATTTTTTTCCCCTGAATAGCTTCCTTTACCTTAGTGCAGACCAAGGACTATGACAGGTCCTTTTTACAGAGCGATCTGGGGTCATTTAGACCCCATATCTATCCTCTGGCCCCCAAAGCATCTGATTAAAAGTAAATGTAAAAGTAATCCAGCGGCTGTATAGCCGCTAGGATTACTTTCACAGTAAAGGGAATCGCTGGCTGAAAAGTTCTGCAGCTGGATCGATATAAGATAACAAATATCACACTTTCCATCTAGTCCAGGGATCCTCAAACTACGGCCCTCCAGGTGTTGTAGAACTACACATCCCATGAGGCATTGTAACACACTGACATTCACAGATATGACTAGGCATGATGGGAAATGTAGTTCTTGAACAACTGGAGGGCCGTAGTTTGAAGACCCATGATCTAGTCGGTATTTCGCTGGACTGGAATTGGTTGAAGCAGATCTTTCACCTGTAGAATTTCATTCGAACATGACAGTTGATACAGGCTCACCAGATGTGTGGAGTCTAAGCCCAAACCGGTATTCACCTGAGCTCATGATGGGGGAGATGGCTTTTGCAGTGTGTTAGTATCAGGCAAAGGTCCTCAAGATCATTCCACCAGGAGGTGATTGAACCAGGGTCCAGTAGATGTAGCCAGTAGGGATCAAGCAGAAATGTAGTCAGGTTGGTAGCGAGTGGTAGCGGAGATTCAGATTACAGCAGGAGTGACAAAAGCAACATTTTGTCTGGAGAGAGCACAATGATCTGGCAAACAGGAAATGCATGGCTTAAATCAGGAAGTTCATGGGAGGAGCAAGGAGTTTAAGATTCAGCAGAAAACAAGGTGTAAGGCCGTATTGTCCAATGGGTCAGACAGTGTCCAGCATCTCAGCAAGAAGAGACACCACCAGACACAACAGAGGTTCAGGTTCAAACACCAAGGTTCCTCCAGAGTTTGCTAGAGGTTTCTTGAGCGATTTCTGCCTCTCAGATAAGTTCCCACTGACACCATTGATGTTTTTAGGTATCTGTAAGGGGGGGAATTCTTCCCACTGACCATCACACTCATGTATCTTGGGTTGTAGATATAGTAATGTTTAGCAAGGTTTCTCTCAGACCTGGAAAAGTTGAAAAGTTTGAGAAAGACTGTCCCAAACATTAGAAAAAAACATATCCGCAATCTCCCGTTGACCAATAGTCAAAGTCAACGGTAATTGTAATAGCAAATTTCAATAACTGAACTATCATTCATATCATTTTATTCTGAAATGGGAAATGATTGACCCTCTCATTATTGTATGTTAATTGATCAGTGATCAGACTTTCATCCTCAGTTACATTTATATTTTTGATTAGTGTTTTTCTGTATTATTAGATGAAGTGAGACTGCAAATGGGCACCATAAGGCTGCAGATGGGCACAGTGAGGCTTCAAATGGGTACAGTGAGGCTGCAGATGGGCACAGTGAGGCTGCAGATGAGCACTGTAAGGCTGCAGATGGGCACAGTGAGGGTTCAAATGGGTACAGTGAGGCTGCAAATGGGCACAGTGAGGCTGGAGATGAGCACAGGGAGGCTGCAAATGGGAACAGTGAGGCTGCAGATGGGATTTGTTGACCCTCTTTTCCACTTACAGTAGCTGCTGCATTTCCCCCTCTAGGCTTATACTCGAGTCAATACGTTTTCCCATTTTTTTGTGGTAAAATTAGTTGCCTCGGCTTATATTCGGGTTGGCTTATACTAGAGTATATACAGTATATATATATATATTTTTTAATTTTGAATGTAATCCTTTGTAATTATTGACCCTCTCATTATTGCATGTTAATTGATCAGTGATCAGACTTTCATCCTCAGTTACATTTATGTTTTTGATTAGTGTTTTTCTGTATTATTAGATGAAGTGAGGCTGCAAATGGGTACAGTGAGGTTGCAGATGGGCACAGTGAGGTTGCAGATGGGCACAGTGAGGATGCAAATGGGCACAGTGAGGATGCAAATGGGCACAGTGAGGATGCAAATGGGCACAGTGACTGCAAATGAGAACAGTGAGGCTGCAGATGGGCATTGTTGACCCTCTTTTCCACTTACAGTAGCTGCTGTATTTCCCACTGTAGGCTTATACTCGAGTCAATAAGCTTTCCCAGTTTTATTTTTTTCAGTGGGGATGCAAATGGTCACAGTGAGGATGCAGATGAGCACAGTAAGGCTGCAAATGGGAACAGTGAGGCTGCAGATGGGCATTGTTGACCCTCTTTTCCACTTACAGTAGCTGCTGCATTTCCCACTCTAGGCTTATACTCGAGTCAATACGCTTTCCCAGATGGGCACAGTGAGTCTACAAATAGGCATATTGAGGCTGCAGATGAGACAGTGAGGCTGCAGATGAGCACAGTGAGGCTGCAAATGGGCACAGTGAGGCTGCAAATGGGCACAGTGAGGCTGCAGATGGGCACAGTGAGGCTGCAGATGGGCACAGTGAGGCTGCAGATGGGCACAGTGAGGCCCATTATGGGCACAGAGAGGCTGGAAATGGAAACAGTGAGGCTGCAGATGGGCATTGTTGACCCACTTTTCCACTTACAGTAGCTGATGCATTTCCACTCTAGGCTTATACTCGAGTCAATAAGCTTTCCCAGATGGGCACAGTGAGGCTACAAATAGGCACATTGAGGCTGCAGATGGGACAGTGAGGCTGCAGGTGAGCACAGTGACGCTGCAAATGGGAACAGTGAGGCTGCAGATGGGCACAGTGAGGCTGCAGATGGGCACAGTGAGGCTGCAAATGGGAACAGTGAGGCTGCAAATGGGTACAGTGAGGCTGCAAATGGGTACAGTGAGGCTGCAAATGGGAACAGTGAGGCTGCAGATGGGAACAGTGAGGCTGCAGATGGGCATTGTTGACCCTCTTTTCCACTTACAGTAGCTGCTGCATTTCCCACTCTAGGCTTAAACTCAGGTCAATAAGCTTTCCCATTTTTTTGTGGTAAAATTAGGTGCCTCGGCTTATATTCGGGTTGGCTTATACTAGAGTATATACAGTATATATATATATTTTTTTAATTTTGAATGTAATCCTTTGTAATTATTGACCCTCTCATTATTGTATGTTAATTGATCAGTGATCAGACTTTCATCCTCAGTTACATTTATGTTTTTGATTAGTGTTTTTCTGTATTATTAGATGAAGTGAGGCTGCAAATGGGTACAGTGAGGCTTCAAATGGGTACAGTGAGGTTGCAGATGGGCACAGTGAGGTTGCAGATGGGCACAGTGAGGTTGCAGATGGGCACAGTGAGGATGCAAATGGGCACAGTGAGGATGCAAATGGGAACAGTGAGGATGCAAATGGGCATTGTTGACCCTCTTTTCCACTTACAGTAGCTGCTGTATTTCCCACTGTCTGCTTATACTCGAGTCAGTAAGCTTTCCCAGTTTTATTTTTTTCAGTGGGGATGCAAATGGTCACAGTGAGGATGCAGATGAGCACAGTAAGGCTGCAAATGGGAACAGTGAGGCTGCAGATGGGCATTGTTGACCCTCTTTTCCACTTACAGTAGCTGCTGCATTTCCCACTCTAGGCTTATACTCGAGTCAATACGCTTTCCCAGATGGGCACAGTGAGTCTACAAATAGGCATATTGAGGCTGCAGATGAGACAGTGAGGCTGCAGATGGGAACAGTGAGGCTGCAGATGGGCACAGTGAGGCTGCAGATGGGCACAGTGAGGCTGCAGATGGGCACAGTGAGGCTGCAGATGGGCACAGTGAGGCCCATTATGGGCACAGAGAGGCTGGAAATGGAAACAGTGAGGCTGCAGATGGGCATTGTTGACCCACTTTTCCACTTACAGTAGCTGATGCATTTCCCACTCTAGGCTTATACTCGAGTCAATAAGCTTTCCCAGATGGGCACAGTGAGGCTACAAATAGGCACATTGAGGCTGCAGATGGGACAGTGAGGCTGCAGGTGAGCACAGTGACGCTGCAGATGGGCACAGTGAGGCTGCAGATGGGCACAGTGAGGCTGCAGATGAGAACAGTGAGGCTGCAAATGGGTACAGTGAGGCTGCAAATGGGTACAGTGAGGCTGCAAATGGGTACAGTGAGGCTTCAAATGGGAACAGTGAGCCTGCAGATGGGCATTGTTGACCCTCTTTTCCACTTACAGTAGCTGCTGCATTTCCCACTCTAGGCTTATACTCAGGTCAATAAGCTTTCCCATTTTTTTGTGGTAAAATTAGGTGCCTAGGCTTATATTCGGGTCGGCTTATACTCGACTATATACGGTATATATTTAAAAAAAAAAATCTTATGACTGTAATCATTTCTAACAGACATGCATTGAATGTTGTAACTTTCTTTATTTGAAACCTGAAAATAAAGTATATTTAAAAAAAAAAAAAATATTGCGTTCGAAAAACCACTGCGCAAATACCACGTGACAAAAAACTGCAACAACCACCACTTTATTGTCCAGGGTTACTTCCTAAAAAAATTGTGCTTTTATTGAATTGGCTCAGTAGACAAGTGGTTAATTTTGTTAAAATGCTAAAATTCTGAAATTTTAGGAATAAAAATAGTTTATTTTACTCAACCCTTATCCACTTTAACCCATCCTATAGTCTATGGGCCAGATTCAGGTAGATGGGCGCTTCTTTACTTTGGAGTAACGTTTCTCATTTACGTTACTCCGCCGAAACTTTCGGCGCAAGTACTGTTATTTACATAGCACTTGCTCCTAAACTTGCGCCGGGAGTAACGAAAATGCGCTGGCGTAACCCGACGCAAGTGGAAGTGGGTGTGATCATATGTAAATGATGGGCGGAGCCCAGCGCAGAGGCTTACGTTCAGCGCATCATCCACGGAGCATGCGCAGTAAGTGAGGCTTCACTCGCCCCCTTGTGCGCACGCTCACAACTTCTGTCGGCACCACTTCACGGGAAACGTCAGCGCAATGCGTTCCGTTGGGCGTTTAAATGCGCCCGTAGAAGCGCCATTCCGGCACTAAAGTATATCCTGCTCCCCCTCCCCGCAGTGATGTTACTTTTGTTCTGAGATGGCTGCTCCCGTTCCCCCGCAAACACACAGGAGAAAGCTGAACTCTAAAGGCCAGGAGCTGTCAGCCGTCATCTCGGCTATGGAGACCTATGATGTCTTCCTCCATGGCTGTAAAAGTTGACAGACAAGCATGGACAGAGGTGTTGTCCTGCAAGTGGGGGTGCTCAGCTAGCTCTTATCGTCGGTAACGCTGCTGCTGTAGCTGCTCTCCTGCTGACCTGTGGCCATCTGGAGTAAAGATAAAGCAGCTATTTGTAGAAATAACTTTGCGCCGGACGGACGAGATACGCGCGGCGCATGTAGCCGGCGTATGGTGCTAATCCGTTCGCGAATCGGGAAATCTCCCTCATTTGCATATTTGCAGGGGAAATCAATAGGCGCGACTGATGCGCCAAGCGAAATTATGCGCTGACGAGACTCTGGCGTCGGAAAGTTAAGCCGATCGGAAATGGCCCGTTTTCTGTCGCATCTAGTTTGGTGGGTACGGCCACATAGAAACGACGGCGCATATTCACAGTTACGCGGCGCATATCGAAATACTCCAGCGCAACTCTACCTGAATCTGGCCCTATGTCTTTTTAGGGTTTGCGCAAATCATGGAAAAGCAAACGCTAAGCTTATGTGTGGTGAGCCATATAAAGCAGATCACAACCAATCATCAGAAACCCAAGAAAAGAACACAAAGCTGCCTATGAAGGTGGAGGGAGTAATTGGAGGATCTGGGTTAGGATGACCTTATCTGCCTCCAGTGTACTGCAGAGGTGCCTCCCTCGGGAATAAACGGGCGTACTGTAAACACACACATGCCCACAGCCATCTTAGCTGAAATTAGAACAAGATGCCACTAATTCATCATGATTTCAGAAAACAGAAATGTTTTAGGCTGCTTGTCAGCAATAAAACGTTTTCACAAGTTTTACACTCGCTCGGCTGTAAAGAACAGCTTGATGTGTGAGAGACCGTAGATCTATTCTGTCACACCCTGTCAGGAAAGTTGTCGGTTAAAACGCAAATTCCCAATTAAAAAAGGGAACATTTTTGATTTTTGATACATTTTATTTTTTTCAAATCCAACAGGCTGATTTGTAAACATGGCAGTTGGTTGGTTCACAAAATAACTGCCATTTCTAACGCATTTCTGTATTTTTTACACTTGCTTCGGCTTGAACACACATTAAGGCTACTTTCACACTGGGGTACCTTTCAGGCGCTTTCACGCTAAAAAAACACCTGAAAAGCTCATGAAAACCTATTTCCATTAAAAGCAATGAATGCTTTCACACTGGGTCAGCGCACTGGCAGGGCGGTGAAAGAACGCCCCTCTCCATTGAAATGAATAGAAAGCTCTTTGACTGGTTGCCGACCACCCGCCGTCATATTACTGCGGGACGGTGGCACTGCTGGGCGAGAGCACGTAGCTCTACGTCCTATCTTTTTCGGCCACTAGGGGGCGCGCGCGCGCACGTTCGTTACAGAGCGGGGAACGGGAGGTATGTGTGTAAACACATTCCGCTCGTTCCTGTCAGCGGGGGAAACGCTGATCTCCCGTTCATACAATGTATGAATGGAAGATCAGCGATTCCCCCTAGTGAGTCAACCCCCCCCCCATACAGTTAGAACACACCAGGAACATACTTAACCCCTTCCCCGCCCCCTAGTGTTAACCCCTTCACTGCCAATGGCATTTTTATAGTAATCCAATGCATTTTTATAGCATTGATCGCTATAAAAATGCCAATGGTCCCAAAAATGTGTCAAAAGTGTCCGATGTGTCCGCCATAATATCGCAGTACCGAAAAAAAACGCTGATCGCCGCCATTACTAGTAAAAAAAAAAATATTAATAAAAATGCCATAAAACTACCCCCTTTTTTGTAAACGCTATAAATTTTGCGCTAACCAATCAATAAATGCTAATTGCGATTTTTTTTTTACGAAAAATATGTAGAAGAATACGTATCGGCCTAAACTGAGGAAAAAAAAAATGTTTTATTTCTTTTTTGGGGATATTTATTATAGCAAAATGTAAAAAATATTGAATTTTTTTCAAAATAGTCGCTCTATTTTTGTTTATAGCGCAAAAAATAAAAACCGCAGAGATGATCAAATACCACCAAAAGAAAGCTCTATTTGTGGGAAAAAAAGGACGCCAATTTTGTTTGGGAACCACGTCGCACGACCGCGCAATTGTCAGTTAAAACGAAGCAGTGCCGAATCACAAAAAGTGCTCTGGTCTTTGGACAGCAATATGGTCCGGGGCTAAAGTGGTTAAAAGCACCTGAAAAGCAGTTGAAATGCGCCTGAAAAACTCTTTAAAAGCGCTCAGTGTTTTACTGGCAGTTTAGAAACGCCTCAGTGTGAAAGGGGCCTAAGGGCTAGTTTATACTTGCTTCAAAACAAGGCTTCGGGCATGCTTAGTTAAAGCTCTCTGAATGCTAGGTAAAGCCCCTGTCACTAAATAAAATGGTTAGCTTACAGCAGGGCTCGACAAAATCCGGGCGTCCGGGCGCAATTGCGACAAGAAATTGTGACCTGGCACCAGGGGAAGCTTAGGCCTGCAGAACCGATTCAATTACCGACCCTGTGTCTCCGTGCGCCCCCACCTCCCCCGCCACACGATCGTGGCAGGCCGAGCCGGCCGGTAATTGAGGCCGCGGCTTTGCAGGCCTTTTTTCAGGTCTAAGGCTGCTTTCACACCTGAGCGTAGCGTTTTGCCACGATTTTGCAGCGTTTTTTACCGCGCTTTGACGCGATTTTGGACAGGTCTAGGGTTCCCAATGTTAAAAACAGAAAATGCCCAAATCTGCCTAAAAAAATGTCCCAGAACTTGTTTGAGCTTCAGGCGTTTTTGAACTTCTGGCTTCAGGCGTTTTGTAGTGGAGATGTGAACCATCTCCATAGAGAATAATTGATTTTTTTCCACAGTAAAGGGAATCGCTGGCTGAAAAGTTCTGCAGCTGGATCGATATAAGATAACAAATATCACACTTTCCATCTAGTCCAGGGATCCTCAAACTACGGCCCTCCAGGTGTTGTAGAACTACACATCCCATGAGGCATTGTAACACACTGACATTCACAGATATGACTAGGCATGATGGGAAATGTAGTTCTTGAACAACTGGAGGGCCGTAGTTTGAAGACCCATGATCTAGTCGGTATTTCGCTGGACTGGAATTGGTTGAAGCAGATCTTTCACCTGTAGAATTTCATTCGAACATGACAGTTGATACAGGCTCACCAGATGTGTGGAGTCTAAGCCCAAACCGGTATTCACCTGAGCTCATGATGGGGGAGATGGCTTTTGCAGTGTGTTAGTATCAGGCAAAGGTCCTCAAGATCATTCCACCAGGAGGTGATTGAACCAGGGTCCAGTAGATGTAGCCAGTAGGGATCAAGCAGAAATGTAGTCAGGTTGGTAGCGAGTGGTAGCGGAGATTCAGATTACAGCAGGAGTGACAAAAGCAACATTTTGTCTGGAGAGAGCACAATGATCTGGCAAACAGGAAATGCATGGCTTAAATCAGGAAGTTCATGGGAGGAGCAAGGAGTTTAAGATTCAGCAGAAAACAAGGTGTAAGGCCGTATTGTCCAATGGGTCAGACAGTGTCCAGCATCTCAGCAAGAAGAGACACCACCAGACACAACAGAGGTTCAGGTTCAAACACCAAGGTTCCTCCAGAGTTTGCTAGAGGTTTCTTGAGCGATTTCTGCCTCTCAGATAAGTTCCCACTGACACCATTGATGTTTTTAGGTATCTGTAAGGGGGGGAATTCTTCCCACTGACCACAAGTGTAAAGAGCATTCTTCCCACTGACCATCACACTCATGTATCTTGGGTTGTAGATATAGTAATGTTTAGCAAGGTTTCTCTCAGACCTGGAAAAGTTGAGAAAGACTGTCCCAAACATTAGAAAAAAACATATCCGCAATCTCCCGTTGACCAATAGTCAAAGTCAACGGTAATTGTAATAGCAAATTTCAATAACTGAACTATCATTCATATCATTTTATTCTGAAATGGGAAATGATTGACCCTCTCATTATTGTATGTTAATTGATCAGTGATCAGACTTTCATCCTCAGTTACATTTATGTTTTTGATTAGTGTTTTTCTGTATTATTAGATGAAGTGAGGCTGCAAATGGGTACAGTGAGGTTGCAGATGGGCACAGTGAGGTTGCAGATGGGCACAGTGAGGATGCAAATGGGCACAGTGAGGATGCAAATGGGCACAGTGAGGATGCAAATGGGCACAGTGACTGCAAATGAGAACAGTGAGGCTGCAGATGGGCATTGTTGACCCTCTTTTCCACTTACAGTAGCTGCTGTATTTCCCACTGTAGGCTTATACTCGAGTCAATAAGCTTTCCCAGTTTTATTTTTTTCAGTGGGGATGCAAATGGTCACAGTGAGGATGCAGATGAGCACAGTAAGGCTGCAAATGGGAACAGTGAGGCTGCAGATGGGCATTGTTGACCCTCTTTTCCACTTACAGTAGCTGCTGCATTTCCCACTCTAGGCTTATACTCGAGTCAATACGCTTTCCCAGATGGGCACAGTGAGTCTACAAATAGGCATATTGAGGCTGCAGATGAGACAGTGAGGCTGCAGATGAGCACAGTGAGGCTGCAAATGGGCACAGTGAGGCTGCAAATGGGCACAGTGAGGCTGCAGATGGGCACAGTGAGGCTGCAGATGGGCACAGTGAGGCTGCAGATGGGCACAGTGAGGCCCATTATGGGCACAGAGAGGCTGGAAATGGAAACAGTGAGGCTGCAGATGGGCATTGTTGACCCACTTTTCCACTTACAGTAGCTGATGCATTTCCACTCTAGGCTTATACTCGAGTCAATAAGCTTTCCCAGATGGGCACAGTGAGGCTACAAATAGGCACATTGAGGCTGCAGATGGGACAGTGAGGCTGCAGGTGAGCACAGTGACGCTGCAAATGGGAACAGTGAGGCTGCAGATGGGCACAGTGAGGCTGCAGATGGGCACAGTGAGGCTGCAAATGGGAACAGTGAGGCTGCAAATGGGTACAGTGAGGCTGCAAATGGGTACAGTGAGGCTGCAAATGGGAACAGTGAGGCTGCAGATGGGAACAGTGAGGCTGCAGATGGGCATTGTTGACCCTCTTTTCCACTTACAGTAGCTGCTGCATTTCCCACTCTAGGCTTAAACTCAGGTCAATAAGCTTTCCCATTTTTTTGTGGTAAAATTAGGTGCCTCGGCTTATATTCGGGTTGGCTTATACTAGAGTATATACAGTATATATATATATTTTTTTAATTTTGAATGTAATCCTTTGTAATTATTGACCCTCTCATTATTGTATGTTAATTGATCAGTGATCAGACTTTCATCCTCAGTTACATTTATGTTTTTGATTAGTGTTTTTCTGTATTATTAGATGAAGTGAGGCTGCAAATGGGTACAGTGAGGCTTCAAATGGGTACAGTGAGGTTGCAGATGGGCACAGTGAGGTTGCAGATGGGCACAGTGAGGTTGCAGATGGGCACAGTGAGGATGCAAATGGGCACAGTGAGGATGCAAATGGGAACAGTGAGGATGCAAATGGGCATTGTTGACCCTCTTTTCCACTTACAGTAGCTGCTGTATTTCCCACTGTCTGCTTATACTCGAGTCAGTAAGCTTTCCCAGTTTTATTTTTTTCAGTGGGGATGCAAATGGTCACAGTGAGGATGCAGATGAGCACAGTAAGGCTGCAAATGGGAACAGTGAGGCTGCAGATGGGCATTGTTGACCCTCTTTTCCACTTACAGTAGCTGCTGCATTTCCCACTCTAGGCTTATACTCGAGTCAATACGCTTTCCCAGATGGGCACAGTGAGTCTACAAATAGGCATATTGAGGCTGCAGATGAGACAGTGAGGCTGCAGATGGGAACAGTGAGGCTGCAGATGGGCACAGTGAGGCTGCAGATGGGCACAGTGAGGCTGCAGATGGGCACAGTGAGGCTGCAGATGGGCACAGTGAGGCCCATTATGGGCACAGAGAGGCTGGAAATGGAAACAGTGAGGCTGCAGATGGGCATTGTTGACCCACTTTTCCACTTACAGTAGCTGATGCATTTCCCACTCTAGGCTTATACTCGAGTCAATAAGCTTTCCCAGATGGGCACAGTGAGGCTACAAATAGGCACATTGAGGCTGCAGATGGGACAGTGAGGCTGCAGGTGAGCACAGTGACGCTGCAGATGGGCACAGTGAGGCTGCAGATGGGCACAGTGAGGCTGCAGATGAGAACAGTGAGGCTGCAAATGGGTACAGTGAGGCTGCAAATGGGTACAGTGAGGCTGCAAATGGGTACAGTGAGGCTTCAAATGGGAACAGTGAGCCTGCAGATGGGCATTGTTGACCCTCTTTTCCACTTACAGTAGCTGCTGCATTTCCCACTCTAGGCTTATACTCAGGTCAATAAGCTTTCCCATTTTTTTGTGGTAAAATTAGGTGCCTAGGCTTATATTCGGGTCGGCTTATACTCGACTATATACGGTATATATTTAAAAAAAAAAATCTTATGACTGTAATCATTTCTAACAGACATGCATTGAATGTTGTAACTTTCTTTATTTGAAACCTGAAAATAAAGTATATTTAAAAAAAAAAAAAATATTGCGTTCGAAAAACCACTGCGCAAATACCACGTGACAAAAAACTGCAACAACCACCACTTTATTGTCCAGGGTTACTTCCTAAAAAAATTGTGCTTTTATTGAATTGGCTCAGTAGACAAGTGGTTAATTTTGTTAAAATGCTAAAATTCTGAAATTTTAGGAATAAAAATAGTTTATTTTACTCAACCCTTATCCACTTTAACCCATCCTATAGTCTATGGGCCAGATTCAGGTAGATGGGCGCTTCTTTACTTTGGAGTAACGTTTCTCATTTACGTTACTCCGCCGAAACTTTCGGCGCAAGTACTGTTATTTACATAGCACTTGCTCCTAAACTTGCGCCGGAGTAACGAAAATGCGCTGGCGTAACCCGACGCAAGTGGAAGTGGGTGTGATCATATGTAAATGATGGGCGGAGCCCAGCGCAGAGGCTTACGTTCAGCGCATCATCCACGGAGCATGCGCAGTAAGTGAGGCTTCACTCGCCCCCTTGTGCGCACGCTCACAACTTCTGTCGGCACCACTTCACGGGAAACGTCAGCGCAATGCGTTCCGTTGGGCGTTTAAATGCGCCCGTAGATGCGCCATTCCGGCACTAAAGTATATCCTGCTCCCCCTCCCTGCAGTGAAGTTACTTTTGTTCTGAGATGGCTGCTCCCGTTCCCCCGCAAACACACAGGAGAAAGCTGAACTCTAAAGGCCAGGTGCTGTCAGCCGTCATCTCGGCTATGGAGACCTATGATGTCTTCCTCCATGGCTGTAAAAGTTGACAGACAAGCATGGACAGAGGTGTTGTCCTGCAAGTGGGGGTGCTCAGCTAGCTCTTATCGTCGGTAACGCTGCTGCTGTAGCTGCTCTCCTGCTGACCTGTGGCCATCTGGAGTAAAGATAAAGCAGCTATTTGTAGAAATAACTTTGCGCCGGACGGACGAGATACGCGCGGCGCATGTAGCCGGCGTATGGTGCTAATCCGTTCGCGAATCGGGAAATCTCCCTCATTTGCATATTTGCAGGGGAAATCATTAGGCGCGACTGATGCGCCAAGCGAAATTATGCGCTGACGAGACTCTGGCGTCGGAAAGTTAAGCCGATCGGAAATGGCCCGTTTTCAGTCGCATCTAGTTTGGTGGGTACGGCCACATAGAAACGACGGCGCATAATCACAGTTACGCGGCGCATATCGAAATACTCCAGCGCAACTCTACCTGAATCTGGCCCTATGTCTTTTTAGGGTTTGCGCAAATCATGGAAAAGCAAACGCTAAGCTTATGTGTGGTGAGCCATATAAAGCAGATCACAACCAATCATCAGAAACCCAAGAAAAGAAAGAAGCACACAAAGCTGCCTATGAAGGTGGAGGGAGTAATTGGAGGATCTGGGTTAGGATGACCTTATCTGCCTCCAGTGTACTGCAGAGGTGCCTCCCTCGGGAATAAACGGGCGTACTGTAAACACACACATGCCCACAGCCATCTTAGCTGAAATTAGAACAAGATGCCACTAATTCATCATGATTTCAGAAAACAGAAATGTTTTAGGCTGCTTGTCAGCAATAAAACGTTTTCACAAGTTTTACACTCGCTCGGCTGTAAAGAACAGCTTGATGTGTGAGAGACCGTAGATCTATTCTGTCACACCCTGTCAGGAAAGTTGTCGGTTAAAACGCAAATTCCCAATTAAAAAAGGGAACATTTTTGATTTTTGATACATTTTATTTTTTTCAAATCCAACAGGCTGATTTGTAAACATGGCAGTTGGTTGGTTCACAAAATAACTGCCATTTCTAACGCATTTCTGTATTTTTTACGGCTTGAACACACATTAAGGCTACTTTCACACTGGGGTACCTTTCAGGCGCTTTCACGCTAAAAAAACACCTGAAAAGCTCATGAAAACCTATTTCCATTAAAAGCAATGAATGCTTTCACACTGGGTCAGCGCACTGGCAGGGCGGTGAAAGAACGCCCCTCTCCATTGAAATGAATAGAAAGCTCTTTGACTGGTTGCCGACCGCCCGCCGTCATATTACTGCGGGACGGTGGCACTGCTGGGCGAGAGCACGTAGCTCTACGTCCTATCTTTTTCGGCCACTAGGGGGCGCGCGCGCACGTTCGTTACAGAGCGGGGAACGGGAGGTATGTGTGTAAACACATTCCGCTCGTTCCTGTCAGCGGGGGAAACGCTGATCTCCCGTTCATACAATGTATGAATGGAAGATCAGCGATTCCCCCTAGTGAGTCAACCCCCCCCCCATACAGTTAGAACACACCCAGGAACATACTTAACCCCTTCCCCGCCCCCTAGTGTTAACCCCTTCACTGCCAATGGCATTTTTATAGTAATCCAATGCATTTTTATAGCATTGATCGCTATAAAAATGCCAATGGTCCCAAAAATGTGTCAAAAGTGTCCGATGTGTCCGCCATAATATCGCAGTACCGAAAAAAAAACGCTGATCGCCGCCATTACTAGTAAAAAAAAAAAAATATTAATAAAAATGCCATAAAACTACCCCCTTTTTTGTAAACGCTATAAATTTTGCGCTAACCAATCAATAAACGCTAATTGCGATTTTTTTTTTACGAAAAATATGTAGAAGAATACGTATCGGCCTAAACTGAGGAAAAAAAAAATGTTTTATTTCTTTTTTGGGGATATTTATTATAGCAAAATGTAAAAAATATTGAATTTTTTTCAAAATAGTCGCTCTATTTTTGTTTATAGCGCAAAAAATAAAAAACCGCAGAGATGATCAAATACCACCAAAAGAAAGCTCTATTTGTGGGAAAAAAAAGGACGCCAATTTTGTTTGGGAACCACGTCGCACGACCGCGCAATTGTCAGTTAAAACGAAGCAGTGCCGAATCACAAAAAGTGCTCTGGTCTTTGGACAGCAATATGGTCCGGGGCTAAAGTGGTTAAAAGCACCTGAAAAGCAGTTGAAATGCGCCTGAAAAACTCTTTAAAAGCGCTCAGTGTTTTACTGGCAGTTTAGAAACGCCTCAGTGTGAAAGGGGCCTAAGGGCTAGTTTATACTTGCTTCAAAACAAGGCTTCGGGCATGCTTAGTTAAAGCTCTCTGAATGCTAGGTAAAGCCCCTGTCACTAAATAAAATGGTTAGCTTACAGCAGGGCTCGACAAAATCCGGGCGTCCGGGCGCAATTGCGACAAGAAATTGTGACCTGGCACCAGGGGAAGCTTAGGCCTGCAGAACCGATTCAATTACCGACCCTGTGTCTCCGTGCGCCCCCACCTCCCCCGCCACACGATCGTGGCAGGCCGAGCCGGCCGGTAATTGAGGCCGCGGCTTTGCAGCCTTTTTTCAGGTCTAAGGCTGCTTTCACACCTGAGCGTAGCGTTTTGCCACGATTTTGCAGCGTTTTTTACCGCGCTTTGACGCGATTTTGGACAGGTCTAGGGTTCCCAATGTTAAAAACAGAAAATGCCCAAATCTGCCTAAAAAAATGTCCCAGAACTTGTTTGAGCTTCAGGCGTTTTTGAACTTCTGGCTTCAGGCGTTTTGTAGTGGAGATGTGAACCATCTCCATAGAGAATAATTGATTTTTTTCCCCTCCAGCGTTTTGTAGCTTCAGGCTTCAAGCTACAAAACGCTCAGGTGTGAATGGGGTCTAAGCTTCCTTCTGTGATCTGGCACCATCTTGTGGTGGCCGTTGGCATTACAAGTAAAACAGCAGTTCTATTGTGTTTTTCACTGTTTTCACTGCCATCTCCTTCCCTCTAATTAGAACTCCCACACATTATATGTATTTTTTATTCTAACACCCTAGACCAGGGGTGGACAACTTCGGCCCTCCAGCTGTGGTGAAACTACAAGTCCCATGAGACATTGCAGGACCCTGACAATCACAGACATGACTCCTAAAAGCAGAGGCATGATGGGATTTGTAGTTTCATCACAGCTGGAGGGCCGAGGTTGCCCACCCCTACCCTAGAGAATAAAAAGGCGGTCGTTGCAATACTTTCTGTCACACCGTATTTGCGCAGCGGTCTTGCAAGCGCACTTTTTTGGGGAAAAAATACACTTTTTTTAATTAAAAAAATAAGACAACATTAAAGTTAGCCCAATTTTTTTTTACATTGTGAAAGATAATGTTACGCCGAGTAAATTAATACCCAACATGTCATGCTTTAAAATTGCGTCCGCTCGTGGAATGGTGACAAACTTTTACCCTTTAAAATCTCCATAGGCGACGTTTAAGAAATTCTATAGGTTGCATGTTTTAAGTTACAGAGGAGGTCTAGGGTTAGAATTATTGCTCTCACTCTACCAATCACGGCGATACCTCACTTGTGTGGTTTGAATACCGTTTACATATGCAGGCGCTACTCACGAATGCGTTCGCTTCTGCGCACGAGCTTGGAGGGCCGGTTTTCTGGCTCCTAACTTTTAGCTGGCTCCTAGATTCCAAGCAAATTTGTCAAACTCTGGCTTACAGTCCTGTTTACACCTTGCTTTTGCTATGCTTTGGCTTTGCTTCGAAAATTGTACCCCATGCCACTTTTGTTGTGCTTTAAAGCATCTTCAAAGCCTCCATAGAAGTCTATGGCAAAGCTCACTTGAAGCCCCACTGAAGCCTCATTGAAGATCCACCAATGGCTCATCGAAGCCCCACCAAAGCCTCTTTGAAAAGCCCCACTGAAGCACCAAGCAAAAGCAAGGTGTAATCAGGAATATAAGCTAACCAATTTATTTAGTGCTTTTTACTGGCGTTCAGAGAGCTTTAACAAAGCATATCCGAAGCCTTGTTACAATCCCACAAAAGGGCCACTATAACTTGTATGCCCTGTGACCCATGATAACTTTGTGTGCCGCTCAGTAGATGCGAGGTGTGTGTGAGTTCTTGATCACCGGTCACTGGCGTACCGACAATCAAGACACTGTGGTCCACGGATCTATTATTATTATTTTATTGGCCAGATTTCCCTGAATGCAAAATTCCGGTTGCTAAACAATCCAATACCCTCACTTGCCCCCTGGTGGATCTGACTTACAGACCAGATGAAAGCATAGATGTATGCTGTGCCCGGAAGAAGCATTTTGTGGAACAAGCATCTAATTTCATGCATTAAGCATTAACTAATGATCTAAATATGTATTATGATTGTGTTATTTTTTATCGTGACTGCGACATTATGGCAGACACATCGGACACTTTTGACGCTATTTTGGAACCATTGTCATTTATACAGCGATCAGTGCTATAAAAATGCACTGATTACTGTGTAAATGACACTGGCAGGGAAGGGGGTAACCACTAGGGGGCAAGGAAGGGGTTAAGTGTGTCCTAGGGAGTGATTCTAACTGTGTGGGGGCTGTGCTACCAGTGACACGACACTGATCACTGCTCCCGATCACAGGGAGCAGAAGATCAGTGTCCTGTCACAAGACAGAACAGGGAGATGCCTTGTTTACACTGGCATCTCCCTGTTCTGCAGGTCTGTGACATGATCGTGGGACAGCGGCGGCCATCAAGTCTGTAGGTCCCGTGGGCATGGTCACGGAGCTTGCGGCATGGGCGCACGCCTGAATGGCGGCAAATTCAAAGCAATGTACCTGTGCCATTCTGCTACTGTAAATGTACAGGATGCGGTCGGCAAGTGGTTAAAGCGGAAGTAAACACATCTATAAAACAGTTTTATTTCTGGCACGTTGCAGAAATGTAACACTCCCATTGGTTGTGCTCTCAAGTCTCAACCAAACCATCCAATGGCTGGTGTCCTAACTGATTACCGTATTTATCGGGGTATTACGTGCACCCCCAACCTAGAAGAGAAAATCCTGAAAATCTGTGTCTTGCCTGGCGTCCATCGGCGGCCTTGTCCGGTCCGGCGTCCGTCTGGGACCTCTGTGGTGTCCTCCTCGCTTCTCCCATGCTGTCTCCGAGTCGAATCCCCGCTTCCCGCGCTTAGTTTGAATGCCTCCGCCGACATATACCAAGCGCAGTACACTAGGGCACGCTCGGCCACGCTCGGCTTCTCGCGCATAGAGGCTAGGAGCGTGACCGCGAGTGAAGCCGAGCCTGGCCGAATGTACCCGAGTGTACTGCGCTCGGTATATGTGGGCGGAGGCATTCAAACTAAGCGTAGGAAGCGGGTATCGGCGTATATCGTGCACCCACGATTTTCCCCTTATTTTAAGGGGGAAAAAGTGTGCGGTATACGCCGATAAATACGGTACATGTGCAGCATCATGGCAGTTGTAGATTAAACAGAGGCAAAGAAGGTAGCTTCCTTGGCTGAAAATGATAGGGGGGTTTACTTTAACTCTGAACACACACCAGGCCATATTTAGCCACCCACATACTGACCCTGAATATTATATTATATCAGGGTTCGACAAACCCCAGGCTCCAGGTCGCAATTGCGACTAGAATTAGCGACCTGGCGCCTGCGGCGGTACAGCTGGGATATCCTGTGTCTCCGTGCACACCCACCTCCCCTGCCGCGCAATCGCGTCGGGCCGTGCCGACCAGTAATTGAGGCCGCGGCTTTGCGACCTTCTACAGGCCTATGCTTCCTTCTGTGATCTGGCGCCATCTTGTGGTGGCCACTGGTATGACAAGACAACCAGCAATGCTAATGGAGCTACCCCTGTCTTTTCACTACCATCTCCTTCCCTCTAATTAGAACCCCCAACATTATATATATCTTATTCTAATACCCTTGAGAATAAAATGGCGGTCGTTGCAATACTTTCTGTCACACCGTATTTGCGCAGCGGTCTTACAAGTGCACTTTTTTTGGGAAAAAATACACTTTTTTTTAATTAAAAAATAAGACACCAGTAAAGTTAGCCCAATTTTTTTTTTTTTATATTGTGAAAGATAATGTTACGCCGAGTAAATTGATATCCAACATGTCACACTTTAAAATTGCGTCCGCACGTGGAATGGCGACAAACTTTTACCCTTTAAAATCTCGATAAGCGACGTTTAAAAAATTCTACAGGTTGCATGTTTTGAGTTACAGAGGAGGTCTAGAGCTAGAATTATTGCTCTCACTCTACCAATCGCGGCAATACCTCACATGTGTGGTTTGAACACCACTTTCATATGCGGGCGCTACTCATGTATGCGTTCGCTTATGCGCATGAGATCGGCGGGACGGGACGCGTTTCTGGCTCCTAATTTTTTTAGCTGGCTCCTAGATTCCAAGCAAATTTGTCAAGCCTTGTATTATATTATTGCACATCTGCAAACCCCAGTTATCCCAGCCAATCATCATTTGTGACTAATGAATACACAACACGAAGCAATGACTCCGATGACTCAGGAAATATAAAACAAAATGGCAGTTTGCAAACTGATGACTGCACTTTTTTTTTTTTTTTTTAGGTATAAAAAAGGAAAAAATAAAAAAGTTAAAATGCTGGATGCAAAAGGATCTAATCTCCAACAAGATGGAAAAATACAACATGCTGGTAATAGATCTCCCCCGCGTCTAATAAAATGCAGATTGTATTTTTCATCACGGTTCAATAATGCGTGTCTTTGTGAGGAGGACGGAATCGGCGAGTAAATCAAGGATGTTTTCTCGTGTACACTGGGAAAACTGCATTTTGAAATGTTGTGATTTGTATAAAATATGACTCCGAGCAGCCTTGTGATGTCAACGCCAAGTTTTATAGAGAAATATAATTCTCAATTTCAGGGGGGGGAAGGAGCGAGAGACGGAGAGATAGAGAAGCCAAATACATGTGGATGAATGCATTTAAATGTGAAACCCTATATTGTACAAAGTGCTTTACCGCAGACACAAGTGGCAATACTTAGCGGCCGGTCCCATTTTATAAACATGAACTGTTTTATGTACAGCAGGGACCCCGGAGCAAATTTTTGAGATTTACCGAAAACCAGTACAAAAAAGAACCGTGACTCCTTTCATTAGGAAAATGTAAAATGTACATTTAAAAAAAAACGATTGTTTAGTAATCTGCTGACTGGAAGTATTATTCACCTATCTGAGACTTAAAGATAAACCCCAGCTGAATTCATATACAAGAGTTTTACCAAAAGAAAGGACAAGAATTGTTGTCCATCCTGTTCTAAAATCTGCCCCTTAGTATGGGGAAGAGGAGGCACCTGACCTGTATCTGTTGCGGTTTCACTTTCACTTACAGGTCTTGTCCCTACTCCTACTAGGGTTGCCACCAGTGGTGGCTGGTGCTCAAAAGTTTTTGGGGGGGTGCAAACAAACTAAAAACAAACCCCATCAAACGCAGCCACTGTGCCCATCAAACACAGCCACTGTGCCCATCAAACACTGCCACTGTGCCCATCAAACACTGCCACAGTGCCCATCAAACACTGCCACTGTGCCATCAATTGCCGCCACTGTGCTATCAAATGCAGCCACTATGTGCATCAAACGCAGCCACTGTACCCGCAAATTGCCGCCACTGTCCTATCAAACGGAGTTACTGTGCCCATTAATTGCTGACACTGTTCCCATCAATTGCTAACCCTGTGCCCATCAATTTCTGCCAGTGTGCTTATCAATTGCCACTACTGTGCCCATCAATTGCTGCCAGTGTGCTCATCAATTGCTGACATTGTGCCCATCAATTGCCGCTACTGTGCCCATCAATTGCTGCCAGTGTGCCCATCAATTGCTGACACTGTGCCCACCAATTTCTGCCAGTGTGCCCACCAATTTCTGCCAGTGTGCCCATCAACTGCTGCCAGTGTGCCCAACAATTGCCGCTACTGTACCCACGGTTGGATGACGGAGAGCTCCCTCAAATTGAATGGATCCAAAACAGAACTTATCTTTCTCCACGCAAACCAAAAGAACAACTATAGGACAACAGGCACACCACCCACCATCCTTGGACAAACCATCACCCCAAGCACCAAAGACAAAAGCCTCGGAGTCATCTTGACAATAGACGCACAAATAGGTTCAGTAGTCAGCGGATCTCACCATCTTCTCCGCCTGCTGCGTAGACTCATCCCCTTCATCCTGGAAGAGGACACAGCAGTAGTAGTTGGAACAATCATTAATTCCCGACTCGACTACGCAAAGTCCCTCTACCTCGGACTCCCCAAATACCAGACTTTGCATCTACAAGTCGTCCAGAATACAGCAGGCAGGCTGATAACGGGGAAAAAAAACCTTGGGAATCAGTCACCCCATCCCTGAGGTCCTTACCATAAAGGATCGGGTTACATTCAAGACCCTCTGCCTCACTCACAAATGCACACAAGGAATACCTATGTGATAAAATAAAACACTACAACCCTAGTCACGTCCTACGGTCAACTAATCAAAACCTTCTCCACATCCCCAAGACCCGCTACAAATCCAAAGGAGAACAAAGATTTGCAGTCCAAGGACAACGACTATGGAACGCTCTACCAACGGACATCCGCATGGAAGAAAACCATCGGGCCTTCAGGAAAAAACTTAAGACCCACCTCTTCTGAAGGGTTAGGACAACACTTAACCACTTAAGGACCCCTTCACGCCGATATACGTCGGTAGAATGGCACGGCTGGGCACATCCACGTACCTGTACATGGCCCTTTAAGCCCAGCCGTGGGGTCGCGCGACCCGGTCCAAAGCTGCAGGACCTGCGGACCCGATCACCGCCGGTGTCCCGCGATCGGTCCTCCGGAGCTGAAGAACGAAGAGAGGTGTGTGTAAATCCTCACTTCCTGTGAGGATTCCAGAGATGCATTGTCTCCGTCGCTTCCGGGTATGGTCTTCTGGTCTGGGCGTTCCTATTTGATTGACAGACTTCCGACGGTCGCATACATCGCGTCACGAGTAGCCGAAAGAAGCCGAGCGCCGGAGCGGCTCTATACTGCGCCTGCGCACCGTCGTTCGGCTACTTTCGGAAAATCGTGACGCGAGGTATCCGACCGTCGGAAGCCTGTCAATCAAATAGGAACGCCCATTCCCGAAGACCATACCCGGAAGCGACGGAGACGATGCATCTCTAAAACGGTAAGTACTGCTTTGATTCTAAAAAAAAAAAAAAAACCCGATTCCCCTTAACAAAACGAGCATCAATCAATGTTAAAAAAATGTTTTTTGGGTGAACTACCCCTTTAAGGTCTGATCGTGTGTACGCGGCCTCAAAGATTGCTATTCACAAACGCAAACCATTCAACTTGAAGGAGCTGGAACAGTTTTGCAAGGAGGAATGGGTAAAATCCCAATGGTAAGATGTGGCAAGCTCATAGAGACTTATCCAAAGTGACTTGAAGCTGTGATAGCTGCAAAAGGTGGCTCTATAAAGTATTGACTTTAGGGGGGTGAATAGTTATGCACATTGACTTTTTCTGTTATTTTGTCATTATTTTGCTATTTGTTGATTGCTTCATGTGACAGAACCCACTGCCAATGTGTGTTTTGGAAGGGATTGTGGGCGGGCCTCTTACCCACAGACTATGGCCCAGAAGAGACTGGAGACCTGGGGACAAGCTGGCATTGAGATATGTAATGTAATGCCACATCCCTTTCCCCCCACCCCCTCTTGTTGCTGTGTCTAATTGTGTTGGTAAATGGCACATAGACAATGGTCTGGACTGGAGACATCTCTCCACAGGGGATGTGTATTGAGAGGCTGCCTGCTTACCATAATCCCTTTATGTTTAGCTGTAGACTGTTTCAATGTACAAGTGTTCAGTTCCCAACTGTGTGTAAATGTGTATGTCTTGTATTTAATAAACAGTTTATGCTCTGCATGTTTAACCCTCAACACCTGTGTGTATTGTCTCGTGAGGGCTGGTTATGGCAAATCTGCAGGTTGCGGGTGCGTTTGGAGGACAGGAAACACAGGTCTGGTGGATGTGCCCACCTAGGGTATTTGAGATCCGTCACACTTCACAAAAAAAAAAACATCTTAGTTGTTCTGTAAATTAAATTATGCAAATCCTCAAACGATCCATGTTAATTACAGGTTGTGAGGCAACAAAACACGAAAAATGCCAGGGGGGTGAATACTTTTGCAAGGCAATGAATAGTTATATATATGATTTTATTATTAAAAGTAGGGTTTTCCTTTAAGTAAAAGTAGTTATACAACAACCGGCATCCTCTGGGAATGACACAATCCTGCATCTCTCGTACCGTCCATTATTTTTTATTTAGCCTTCTCGGTTCACTTCTAAAGTGAAAATCCTGCTAGGAGATTGAGATTACCTCTCTGCATGTTAAATTAGAGACACAGCATGAATTCTACAGGCTCGTCCTATATATATTCTGTTTTTTTTTTAAATATGTTAACATACTGAGTGATAGGGGCCATTCATATTACATTCCAATGGAGCTTCAAGGGTTATGATGCCTTGGCAGCTTCAGTAAATGGTCTCTGTTTGTTGGATAAAAGGGGTTAATATTAGTTTAATTACACAGTTAAATCAATCAGTACGGGGCCAGAGTCTGGAGGCCCACTAGCAATGATAATCACAGAGTCCTACAGTGGACAAAGTATGAATAAATTATATGAGATGAATTTATGCTATAAATACACAATCATATACATTATTGAGACGTTGAAGGGATGAAGGCTTGGAAACAGGATGGAAAAATAAATTACTTTTCCAGCACTTTTTTCCCATTAAAGTGTAACCCAAAACAGGGCTCAACAAATCCCAAGTGCTAGGTCGCCATGGCAACAAGATATTCTGTGCTAGCGCCTGGGCTGCTGCCCGAATGCTTCCACATACCCCCCACACACACGCCCCCTGCTATGTATCCCGGGCTGCCCTTGCCCATCTGTGGGCCTGGGACCGGCATAGCCGAGGCCGTCAAGTAGGGAGGAGGAAGCAGAGTGGACACACTTTTTGTTGCTGACCTGGAAGGGATGTTTATGACGTAACTTCCAGGTCCACGTTGACCGTTTTCCTGATCATCAAGGCCGGGGGAAGAATGTAAGGCAGCGCAATGTGCATTGCATTACATTCAGTGGAGCACAGCGGAAACATACAGCGTATTTTAGACCCCTGATGTCTCATTAAAGAGAACCTGTCACCCAAAAATCATCACATTTTTGTCACACGCACGTGTTGGGATATCTACGCCTGAAAACGTTGATTGCGATACACATGTTACATATCACCACGCACGCCAGAATAAGAGCAATGATTTTAGAACCAAAACTCCTTCATAATGCTAAACTGATGACCTATAGGGGGCTTTTAAAGCATCGCCTATGGAAAATATAGGGTACTGAAGTTTTTCGCAATTTCACAGGCGTTCGTAAATGTAGGGTTTGACATGTGGGGTATCTATTTACTTAGCTTTAAATTTTTTGCCCAAAAAATTGGGTAATTTATTGTGCTTTTCTGCCCCCTAAAATTACGGTAACTTTAATGTGTTGACATATAAAAATTGGAACTACCACTATTTTATTCTCTAAGGCAGGGGTGTCAAACTCAATTTCATTGTGGGCTACAACAGCATTATGATTGTTCTTAAAAGGGCCAGTTGTATCTGTAATATTAGATGTCCAGAGCATCCCCTCCCCTTACATTAGATGTTAAAAGTTTTTTTCTAAGTTTTTGTTATAAATAAGTATGTTTTCTCCTTCACTGATGAGGCTGTACTGATGGCAACTGATGAGGTGCCACTGATGGGCACTGATGAGGAGGCACTTATATGTAGCACTAACAACACTGATGGGCAGGCTTATGGGCACTGATAGATCGTAATAATTGGCACTGACAGGAAGCACTGATGAGCAGCCTTATGGGCACTGATAGGCGGTAATGATGGGCACTAATAGGCGGCACTGATATGCAGCACTAATGAGTAGCCTTATGGCACTGATAGGCGGTAATGATGGGCACTCATAGGCAGCACTGATAGGCAGCACTGGTGGGCACTCATGAGCGGCACTGATGAGGAGACACTGACAGGCATCACTGATGAGCCCCTCAAAGGCATCATTATTAGGCACTGATTGGTATCACTGGTAGAACAGGTGAACATCACTGGTGTGCATCACAGGTGGGCACTGGTGGGCACCGCTGAGGGGGTTTGCACTGATAATCACTACACTGATTGTTAGTGCAGATCCCCCCTGTCAGAAGAGCTGCTTATCAGCTCTTTGCGCGAATAGAGGAATGTCGATAACCGGCACTTCCTAGTTACAGTGTGATCAGCTGTAATTGGACACAGCTGATCACATGGTAAAGAGCCTACGTCAAAGGCTCTGTACCAAGATTGGAGATGTGGTGTGTCGGAGCGACACACCACACCTCCGATCGCTATGCTGGTCATATGACGCCCAATCAGAATAACTGATCCCCCGGGATCTGATAAAACATGTGTGTAAAAAACACAAAAATGGCCCCGGCTGAGTGAGTGAGTAACTTGTATAGCGCAGCAAATGCAAACTTAATCGCCTCAAGGTGCTTTGCATCCAGCGTCGTCCTGATCCTTCTGGGAAAGGGTTAAAGGATAAGTTCACCTTTGGGAACATGTTATATGTTCTACCTGTAAGCTTTTTTAGCTGGCTCCTAGATTCAAAGCAAATTTGTTAAGCCCTGTCCTAAAAGCAGATTGGCCACGTGTATGGCTTATGTATACTTACATTGGTCCAAGCTCGGACTCGGTGTAACTATGTAATTAAATCCATATCCAAAGTACAACTTTAAATTGATCGCAAGTTTCCTATATACACTGTATATATTGAAGAACTTTTTCCAACTCTAGTTTGTGTCTTTTTCTTCCTCTCCTACAAGGGCATAATGAATGTGTCATTCTGTCATAGCTGGACTCCCCAGTTATCTGTTATTTTTCTGTATCTTGAAGAATCCATCGAGGGAGCGTGACCCCATCAAATGGCTTTGTGTAACCGTTGGACAGGTGGTAATTCCAGTGCTGATGTCCCAATAGAGTTCCCAGAACAGATAAAAAAGCCCCATTACCTCTTTTGTATACATATATTATAAGAAGGTTAGTTTGTAGGAGAGTTTGTCGCCACATATAGTAATGTTCTTATGCCACGTACACACGATCGGATTTTCCGTCGGAAAAACCTTGGATGTTTTTTCCGACAGAATTCCGCTCAAGCTTGGCTTGCATACTCGCGGTCACACAAAGGTTCTCTGAACGTTCGACCGTCAAAAACACAGTGACGTATAACACTACGACGAGCCGAGGAAATAAAGTTCAAAGCTTCCGAGCATGCGTCGAATTGTTTCCAAGCATGAGTCGGAATTTTGCATGTCGGAATTGCTACAGACGATCGGATTTTCCAATAGGAATTTTTTCCGTTGGAAAATTTGAGAACCAGCTCTCAATCTTTTGTTGGGGAAAATGTATGTCAGCAAATGTCCGTTAGAGCCTAAACAAGGTCGGAATTTATGTTCAAAAGCTCACATTGGACTTTTGCTGTCAAAATTTCCGATCGTGTGTACGGGGGAAAACCCTGTTTCCCCGAAAATAAGCCCTGCCCTGAAAATAAGACCTAGGGCCAGATTCTCTAAGAATTCCGGCGGCGTAGCGTAAGCCAGTTACACTACGCCGCCGCATCGTACTAGAGCAAGTGCTTTAATCTCAAAGCACTTGCTCCGTAGGTTTCGCCTGTGTCGCGTAAATCGCGCATCGTAAACCCGCGCAATTCAAATGGGGCGGCTTGTATTTAAATTAAGCGCGCCCCCGCGTCGAATGAACTGCGCATGCGCCGGCCGGGGAAAAAGCCCAGTGCGCATGCTCCAGCTCACGTCGGAAAGCGTAGTTGAAACCGACGTTAAAACGACGTGAGCGTCATTTACGCAACTCCCTATTCGCGAACGAGTTAGTAAAACGACGTAAGCGACGGAAAAAGCCGACGCTGACCCGACGCCATACTTAACATGGCATCCGACGGGACCCGACGGCATCCGACGGTACTTCGTGAGGTTACTCCACATAGAAGCTGGGGTAACGTTACGCGAACGAAAACGACGTACGCGACGACAGGGCGGCGTAAAAGCGATCGGGAATCGGCGTACTACCTCATTTGCATATGCAAATGCAAAAACAACGTAAAGGCCACCTAGTGGCCGGAGTTGTCATTACAACTACGATCCGCAAGTGTTTTACACTTGTCGGATGTAGAAGCATATCTATGCAAAAGTGATGCTAAGCATCACGCGCATAGATACGAGACAAAAAAAACGGCAATACGACGGGGTATCTGAGATACTCCGTCGTAACGCCGCTGAGAATCTGGCCCCTAGTGTTATTTTCGGGATGGCTACCCCGAAAATAAGCCCTAGTTAAAGTCGTCGTAAAAACGATTTGTAAAACGATTATATGATGTGCAGTGTGTCTCCCTTTCTAACTTTGTTTTGGAAAATATCTTACTTACAGTGCCGCTGGGTGTGACCGGCTGGAGATCTTCTCCTTTCCGACGTCAGCGGCCCCTTCCTCTGCAGTGCTCAGAGTGGAGAAGAAGAGCTACGGCGGTTCATCAAAGGATCAGGATATATTTCTTTCTTTTTGGGGTTACAACCACTCTAAGATCGTCATAATGACATGACTGTATTTGAATGAATGTAGATTATTGTACATACTGTAAATAAATAAGACATCCCCTGAAAATAAGCCCTAGTGTGATTTTTGTAGCCAAAATTAATATAAGACCTGGTCTTATTTTCGGGGAAACACAATAGATACATATTTCACCAAATTCCAGGGGCATTGCCACATTTAGAAAATATGATGGTCATAGTCATCAGTGTAGTGGAATAGCCATACATGCTACAATGCTGAATCGTCTCACCGTACACATTGTTGAATTGCCCAAGCACGCTTGGGAAATTCTTAACAATCAATAAAACAGCTTTAAAAAACACTGTCCTCTGCAGTTAAGGGCACTGTGGACAAGCCCTTCCTCAAAATATACAGAAGAAGCATTGAAGTTGTTGTAGGATAGAACAGAGATGTGTCTGTGGTCGTCCCCTTGGCTGGCCCCTACATGCCCCTATTGGTAGAGTGAGTTGTGATCTTGCCTGGGTACTGGGGCAGCATGAGAATGAAGTGTTAGATGTATTACTTTTTGGGAAACCGGGCAAGGTGGTCAGTTAGTATTCCTTAAAGCAGAGTTCCACCCAAAAGCTTTAAGCACTCCTCGCCCACTGACATGCCACATTTGGCATGTAATTTTTTTTGGGGGGGGGGTACCCTTTTTTTTCGTGGGACTTCCTGTTCCACTTCCTGCTTCCAATCTTCAGCCGCCTAGGCGACTCCTCCTCTGGCCCTAAGCAGCCCCTCCATGCCAGCAATCTTCGGTGACACAACTCAGGTCCCAGAAGATCGGCTGGCCAATAGGAAAGCGCAGTGAGTGAGCATGCGCAGTGAGTGAGGCTTCACTCGGCCCCCTGTGAGCATGCTCACAACTTCCGTTGGCACCACTTCACGGGAAACGTCAGCGCAATGTGTTCCGTTGAGCGTATAAAAGCGCCAGCGGAAGCGCCATTCCGGCGCAAAAGTATTTCCGTTTCCCCCCACCCCAGGGAAGTTACTTTTGCACTGTGATGGCTGCTCCCGCTCCCCCCAAAGAGAGGAGGAACCTCTATTTCAACTCCCAGGAGGTGTCTGTTATCATCTCGGCTATGGAGACTTTTAATGAGTTCCTCCACGGCAAAAAAAGTCGGAAGACCAGCCGGGAGAGGAAACAGGGCATCCTGGAGACCATTGCTGGCAGGGTGAATGTTTTGGGGTACTCCACCCGGACTGCTGGCGATATCCAAAAAAAAATTAATGACCTGCAGCGCAAGGTCCGTGGCAAGGTGGCCACCATCAGGAGGCATGAGAGGGGCACGGGTGGTGGACCCCCATGTGCGGTCAGCCTGACTACGGAGGAGGAGGTGGTCGCCCGCTGCCTGGACAGGGAGCAGTTGGAGGGGGTCCCTGGATATGATTCATGGAGGAAGGCTCCAGGACAGGTAAGTGATTTTTACCCCCTTTTTGGTGTGTTGCATATGGGGGGGGGAGGGTACATGTGCCAAGTGTGTGGGACCACCCAACATGTGTCTGCTTTGTGTCATCCACAGATGACGGAGCTGGTCCATCATCTGTTGTCGGCCAGTCCACCCCATCCCCCCAACGGCATCCTGTGCCCGAGCCCATGGGTGGTGAAGAGACAGAGGTGGAGGAGAGTGCCCACACCTCACCTGCAGAGGTGGTTGAGGAGCAGCCTGTTGTGGCAGAGCAGGACATCATTTTATTTTTAGAAGAGTCCTCCTCTTCTGCAGGGCCCTCTCAGATCCCCTCCCCCATCATAGGAAGCCCCTCAAGGGTGACTCCATCCCCCCGGGGACAACCATCTACTGGCCCCAGGAAGGCCACCTGTAAGACCAGGGGAGTGTCTGATCTGGTCCAGGACCAGGTGGGGAGAGATCACGCCAGGCAGACGCAGCAAATGGGGGACATAGTTGGGCACCTGGACAGAGTGGCTGACAACCTGTGCTCCGTGGCCCAGATATCCAATGCAGTGCAGGATGTCAGCTGCAACTGCGCTACAGTGGTGACCACTCTGGGGGAGGTGCAGGGTGATATAAGGCACCTCACTGCAGCAGTCTAGGCAAACACTGCTGCCATCCGGGACCAGGGGAGGCAGAGCCAGCATTACCAGGTCACCCGGCAGCTCAGGATGCAGGCCCAGCAGCTCAGGATGCAGGCCCAAACCAACTCGTACCTCGGCCGGATTGCCGTGGCCTTGGAGGGCATGCAGGCCACACCTGCCTGGAGTGGCCCACCCGGGGATCAGCCACCTCCAGATGCTCAGGACATGAGATTTTTATTTTTTTCTTAATGCTCAGGTTATGAGTTTTTTTATTTGTGATTATGCTCAGGATATGAGATATTTTATTTTTTGATACTGCACACATTGCAGTGTGAATGGTGTGTGAATGTGAGGGGGTGGCACTCCTGCCAGTAAGGGGTGTCACCCTCGGCCGTGGTGGAGAAGTTATCCCCAAGGCTGTATGAATGACGTGTGAAAGGTGTATGAATGGACAGCGACATCATTGGGGCCTTGACGCTGGCATTGCTGCTCCCAAGTCCTACATGCTGGACTTGGGCTAATCCAATGCGATGTGGATGTGGTGTGTGTGATCTAGGGACATCAGTGGTGTGCATGCGTGCATTGTCCGTGTGATCAATGTTTTGGTTTAGTGTCCAAAGATGCCTACGGCGAGGACCCTCCTGACTGCTCTTCCATCAGCTGAATGGGTCTCCTCTGGCAGGGGGGGGGCTGTCTGGTTGGGGGGTCAGGTCATCACGTATGTCAATCTGCAGGCCTTTTCTCATAGCAAAGTTGTGCAGAATGCAACATGCACCGATGATCTGACACACGAAGGTAGGGGAATACAATAGGGCCCCCCCAGACTTATCCAGGCAGCGGAAACGGGACTTCAGGAGCCCAAATGTTTGTTCCACCACTGCACGGGTTTTGATGTGTGCTTCATTGTATTTTCTCGTATTTCCTCTGGTTTGGGGGTTCTGGAAAGGAGTCATTAGATGGGGTCCCAGTGCATATGCAGAGTCACCTGTAAGGGAAAAGACAGGAGGATGTTAGTCATGCATGTGGCCCTTGTGATGTGTGCATCATGGGAGGGGATAGTCATGCCTGCTACCCAAGTCACTCACCAACCAGCCAGCTGTCCCCATACACGTTCTGTTCGAATTCCGTTGGGATGGGGCTCTGATTGTATATGAAGCTGTCATGGCTGGACCCGGGGTGTTTGGCACGGACGTGCCATATGAGGCGTTGGGCATCAGCTATCACCTGTACGTTGATGGAATGCCAATGCTTCCGATTGCGGTATATGTGCTCTGTGGCACTGGGGGGCTGTAGGGCCACATGTGTGCAATCAATGGCCCCCACAGTGCGTGGGAATCCTGCAATGCTGTAGAAATCTGTCATTGCCTTCAGCCGCAGCTCAACAGTGGTGGGTCTGATGAACTGGTTGGACATGCGTCTGAGGATTGCAGGGACAACCTGGTGCACACATCTGCTCATGGAGGACTGTGACATCCCAGCCACCACTCCACTTGTACGCTGGAATGATCCACTTGCAAGGAAATGAAGTGTTGCCAGGACCTTCACCAGTGGCTGCACTGCTTGTGATGTCATCCTGCAGGGTTGTGGTTAGTTCAAGTATTGCATCTGGGCTGAATCTGAAGAGGTGATACACCTCCTCATCCCCCATGCCAAAGAGGCTCATGCGGGTGCGGTATATCCTCTCACATGCCCGCCTCCTCCGTACCGGGGGACCCAGTACTAGTGCTAGGACCGCGACTGCCCCTGGCATGTTGGCACACAGAGGTGTTGTCCTTGCACGTGTGGTTGTTCAGCTTGCTAGTTTCGTCGGTAACGCTGCTGCTGTAGCTGCTCTCCTGCTGACCTGTGGCCGTCTGGAGTAAAGATAAAGCAGCTATTTGTAGAAATAACTTTGCGCCGGACGGACGAGATACGCGCGGCGCATGTAGCCAGCGTATGGTGCTAATCCGTTCGCGAATCGATAAATCTCCCTCATTTGCATATTTGCATGGCACATCAATAGGCGCGACGGATGCGACGAGCGAAAATATGCGCTAACGATACTCTGGTGAGGGAAAGTAAAGCCGATCGGAAAAGGCCCGTTTTCTGGCGCATCTAGGTTGGTGGGTACGGCCGCGGAGATACAACGGCGCATCTTGACAGTTACGCGGCACATATCGAAATACTCCAGCGCAACTCTACCTGAATCTGGCCCATAGTCAGGTTGAAAAAAGACACAAGTCCATCCGGTTCAGCCATAAAAAAAAAAATTACGGCGCTGGGGAGAGGAGCTGGCCTCCGGGCGGCCACATTGCTGAACCGTGGGGTCGGTAAGTGTCGGTTTTTTTAAAAGTCAGCAGCTATGCTTTTTGTAGCAGCTGACTTTTAATAAACTAAAAAATGGGTGAAACTCTGCTTTAATCTTCACCTGTATTCCCTGGTTGGACCATCAAGGTTTAGAATGTAGTTTCATGACTTTAGCCATACTGTTTCTCCTTTGCGGGAGAGGTGGGTGGTGTGGGAGGACTTTGCAGTAAGACACATCCATGTTTGGAATATTGGATCCAGAGAAGAGATGGCCTTAAAGTCTCACTAAACACACATCAATAAAAAAAACTATCAATACATGGTGTACAGTTGAACCTCAGATTACGAGCATAATCCGTTCAAGGAGTATGCTCGTAATCCAAAGTACTCGCATATTAAAGCGAGTTTTCCCATTGAAGTCAATGGAAACAAAAATTTGTTCTGCAATGACTTCAATGGGATGCAATACCGAATGCGACCAGAGGTGGGGGGGGGCACCAGAGAGCGCCAAAAATGTCCAAAAAGGTCCAAGGACACTTTGGCTCGTTCCCTGCGCCCCCGTACCTCAGGCCAAATGAGGTACTGCAGGCCTATTTTCGTTTCTGCTCGGCTTCTAAACCCCCGTACCTCAGGCCACATGAGGTACTGCAGGCCTATTTAGCTTGAATTCTGCTCGTCTTGCGAGTCAACACTCGCAAACCGAGTCAGAATTAAAAAAAAAAAAAAAGTTGCTTGCAAATCAAAACACTCTCAAACTAAGTTACTCCTAAATCAAGGTTCCACTGTATTACATGCCCTTCATACTCAATTAATTTTCTGTATTCTACAAAAAAAAAAAAAAAAGGTTAATCATGCTGCTCTCTATCTCCCCCTTCAGTTCAAGTCCCAAATTTGGCTAGGGATTTTGCAGCTGTGGTGGTAAATCTGCACATGCTCAGTTTTCAGTGAGCTTCTATGCTGAGAATTTTCCCCCTATCACATTTGAGCAGCCCATGTAACTATAGAGTGGAGGTATATACAGTGGTAAATGACAGCCCACTCCATCTCTCCTCCTCCTCCATGCCCACTAACCAGCAAAACACAATGGGTGTAGGATATTATACGTAGATTAATGGAGGCTTCACCTTCCTGTTATTGTAAGACACATACGTGTCCTTACTGGGGAGAAAAGGGGGGTGTTGGCAGGTACATACCTGAGTTGGGGCAGTACGTTATCTGAACCACCCCCTAGTCATGTGGTTCTCCCAGAGAGTGTTTTTGCACCTAATATACTACACTGGAGCTTCTCAACCAGTCCAGTGTTAGATATTTGTTGTCTGATGTGTAGGGGTAGTTTGAGATTCTGATTTATATCGTGACTCACAAAGAAAACCTCATATGTTGTGAAATCTTGCGTGCAAATCATACTGGAATTTCTCTTTAAGCAAGGAAGCTTTGCAATGGCTGTAATTATAGCAATGCCACTACATTCCTTGGACTCACACTCTTCCCTGATGTCAGCTGGGCTTCTTCTTTTCTTCTTTTCCATACAACTGTCCATCCTGTGTGTAAGCTTTCTGGACTCATGATCGCCTATAGGCACGCCTGTTTTATATTCCAGACAAAAGGCAGACAATAAGCCTGCAAGCGATCTTATTCATTGGAAGAGATGTGCAGCAAGTGATGGTGGGCCGTCAACCGTGTAGTACTGACTGGAGGAATTAACGACTCCCTGATGTGCGAGCGAGACAGAAGGGGAACATCAATATACCTTTTCAGAGGCAACTTAAACAATGCTCAGACCTCTGCTTCTCACCAGGATGCCCCTTCGCTTGAATTGACAGATTGGGTGGGCTCGAAAATGCTTCCCTTTGCAGAGGAGGTTAAAATGCAAAGCCTAGCGCTCACGGAAATTCTTGGTGGAGAAGCCAAATTTGAATCAGGGAAGCAAATTACACAAAAGCATCTGCCAAGATGACTCGGCCTTGCCAGTTGGAAATGTCCACAAATGCCAGCTCCTTTTGATTAGAAAGTGAGAACCTGTCTCTAGGGCCTTCCAGAACAGAAGGAAGTGTCAATGAGTGAGGCATATGTACAAGATCCCAGAGGCTAAACACATTCTGGTTTTGTGGGCTTCTATGCCAGCTTTCTTACATGTGATGGCTTTAGATTTTAAACTGATGTATTTACTCTTGGTGAACTTTAGAAGGGAATACCAGCTTGAACCATGAAGCTTTGCAACAAAAACAATGCAGCTGCATAAAAAATATGAGATTGGCCCATAGTGTATGTAATAAATGGTACCTGATGGTGTAACCAGATTCAGAAAGAAGTTACTTCGACATATCTAGAGATACGCCGCGTAACTTCTAAGAATCGCCGGGGTATCTTTTTTCTGTATTCAGAAAACAAGATACGCCAGAATTTAGCTAAGATACGAGCGGCGTAAGTCTCTTACGCCGTTGTATCTTAGTTGCATAGGTGGCGCTTCCGTCGATTTACGCGTTTAATTGCAAATGAGCTAGATACGCCGATTCACAAACGTACTTGCTTGTCGTCGTATTTTTCGTCGTTTGCATAAGCGTAAGTCCGGCGTAAAGTTACCCCTGCTATATGTGGCGCAGCCAATGTTAACCCCTTAAGGACCGCCGCATGTACATTTACGTCGGCAGAATGGCACGTACAGGCAAATTGGTGTACCTGTACGTCCCTGCCTAGACGTGGGTCGGGGGTCCGATTGGGACCCCCCCGGGTACTTGCGGCGGTCCGGTTTGCTGTGCGAGCGAATCGGGATGAGGGGGTGGCTGTTCGTTTTTGTCTGCCCCCTCCAGATCGCTCCCAGCCAATGCGCATCCGCCACCCGCCCTCTTCCTGTGTAAACACAGGAAGGGGGAAGTGATGTAATCTCTCCTCTCGGCGGTATTTTCAACCGCCGCTGAGGAGAGAAGACATCACAAGTGAGTCTGCACAACACTATACTGACACCAGGACATGTAGGCAAATATACCCCCCCCCACCCCCCTGTCACAGTGTCACTGAATGCAGTGATCATATATTTACTGATCACTGCATTTAGGCCTCGTACACACGAGTAAATCTGTCAGCTGGAAACGGTCTGCTAGACCGTTTCAGCAGACAGTTTCGATCGTGTGTATGGGCAAACAGACGGATTTGGCCACCCGACAGATTTCAAAGCATGCTTTGAAATCTGTCGGCTGGGAACCCGTCCGCCCGACATGTCTGCTGGTTAGTATGCTAACCAGCAGACATGTCTTCTCGCACACGCGCCAAATGATTTCGACGCATGCGCGGAAGTGTTTTACTTCCTGGTGCGGTGACGTGGCGGCGTCTACGTCACCCCTACGTCACCGACACGTCAGCGTGCTGTCTGCTGGCGGGGATTTTGGTTTGCTCGTGTGTACATGCGAGCAAACCAAAATCCAAGCAGACAGATCTGTTCAAATCGGTCGGTCCGACCGATTTGAACAGATAGATTGCCTTGTGTGTACGAGGCCTTAGTGTCAGTGTGACAGTTACTGTGACAGGCAGTTAGTGTTAGGTCCAGGGTAGCCCCCGTACCCCCCTCTAAGAAAGTTTTAACCCCTTGATCACCACCCTAGTTAACCCTTTCACCCCCTATTGCCAGTGTCACTAAGTGATCATTTTTCTGATCGCTGTATTAGTGTCACTGTTGCCGCTAGGTAGCAAAAAAAAATGTATTGCGATTTTTTTTTTTTTACTAAAGACATGTGGCTGAATACATTTTGGCCTAAATGTTTGACTAAAATTTAGTTTATTTTTTACTTTTTGTTATAAGAAAAATCAAACATTGTTTTTTTTTTCAAAAATTCCGCTCTATTTTTGTATATAGCGAAAAAAATTAAAATTGCAGAGGTTATCAAATACCATCAAAAGAAAGCTCTATTTGTGGGAAGAAAAGGACGCAAATTTTGTTTGGGAGCCACGTCGCACGACCGCGCAATTGTCTGTTTAACCGACGCCTCTGGGCATTTAGCAGCATATTGGTCCGGTCCTTAAGTGGTTAAGTATGGACGTCGGGACAGCGTCGTATTGTACGTCATTTACGTCGTTTGCGTAAGTCGGTTCAGAATGGGGCTGGGCGTAAGTTATGTTCACGTAGTTTTCAATGACTATTTGCGACGTGATTTGGAGCATGCGCACTGGGATACGTTCACGGCCGGCGCATGCGCAGTTCGGAAAAAGCGTCAATTGAACGGGGTTACGATTCATTTACATGGATCACGCTCCCTACCTGCCTATTTTGAATTAGTCGCTCTTACGCCGGACCATTTACGCTACGCCACCGTAACTTTGGGTGCAACTTCTTTCTGAATACGGCACCTGCCTCTCAAAGTTACGTCGGCATAGCGTAAACAAGATACACTACGCCCGCACAAAGTTACGGCGGGTTATCTGAATCTGGCCCTTTATTGCCAAAAGTATTGGGACACCCCTCCAAATTCAGATGTTCAAATCACCTCCATGGGCACAGGTGCACAACATCAAGCACCTAGGCATGCAGATTGCTTCTAACAACATTTGTGAAAAAATTGGTGAATCAGTGAATTCAAGCGTGGTACCGCAATAAGTTGCCACCTGTGCAATAAGTCCATCCATGAAATTTCCTTGCTACTAAATATTCCACAGTCAACTGCTAGTGGTATTATAACAAAGTGGAAGCAACTGGAAGCAAAAGTAACTCAGCCACGAAGTGGTAGGTCACGTAAAATGATAGGCCTCTAAAAATGAGCGGGGTCAGCGCATGCTGAAACACACAGTGCACAGAAGTCACCAACTGTCAGCAGAGTCAATAGCTACAAACCTCGAAACTTTGTGAGCCTTCAGATTAGCACAACAGTGCATAGAGAGATTCATGGAATGGGGTTCCATGACTGAACAGCTACATCCAATACTTACATCAACAAGTGCAATGCAAAGCTGCCACTGGACTCTAGAGCAGTGGAGACATGCTTTCCAGATTCCGATAACCCCTGTACCCGCAGACCCCGACAACCACCGGGCAAGGGTTGTGAGGATGAGGCCCTTGTCCCCATCAACATAGGGACATGGTGCTTTAAGGGGTCACAGACCCCCAAAGCATCTTCCCAATGTTGAGGGTATGTGGCCTGGTACTGTTCAGAAGGGGGGGCACTCTCTCGTCCCCCCCTCTTTTCCTGCGGCCTGCCAGGTTGTGTGCTCAGGTAAAGGGTCTGATGTGGATTTTTGGGGGGAACTCCACATCATCATTTTTTTCTTTGGGGTGGAGTTCCCCTTAAAATCCATACCAGACCTGAAGGGCCTAGAATGTATATTTGGGGGGAACCCCACATCATTTATTTTTTTGATGCGGGGTTCCCCTTAATATCCATATCAGACCGAAAGGGCATGGTAATTGAATTTGGGGGGACCCCCACGCATTTTTTTTATGAATGACTTTTCTCTGTACTCCCGGGAGCCCACAATTCATTATAGCCGTGAGTAGTTTTACACTCACTATCTTATTCACTTGTATTCACTGATTCTCATTACAGCAATTTTTCACCTAATTTATACTCCCAATTATTTTACTCGTATTGGACCCCTAAGTATGCCTTTACTCTCCCTATATATGTTGGCAATTGGCATTTGCCCTTAGCCCTTGTACCATTATATTACCTTAATATATGTACCCATACAATTAATTGGCTGTATTTCAGCAATTAACTTTTTAACCAACCTACCCGAAATAATTCTTTCTACTAATCATGGGCTTTATGGGTGTTGCTCTGCAGGTGGCTGCCCCTCCGCTGCTCCTGGGGGGTGCTCTTTGTGTGGCTACTTGCAGGTTCCCTGGGGTGGGCCCCTCCACTACTTTGGGTGGGCGGGGGCAGTCCAGGCCCCTCCGGACCTCACAGCGGCTTTTTATGTTATCCATTTCCTGATTCAGTGGTAACTATATCATTATGGCATTTTATTGTTTTATATGCTGTCATGTACTTACTTTGAACTTATACCATAATATTATTATTTTCTAGAAACATTTTTGCCCCCTGAAGAGACCGGATTGGTCGAAACGAGTCGGGGCTCAACGAGACAAAACTGTATATGTATTATCTATGCATACTGTATTCAGGAATGTTGACCTTTATTTTATTTTATTTATACAAATGTTCCAACTTGTTCTAACTCATGTGGGTATCTGGGATTTTGGCAATAAATACTGTTTTATATAACCTAAACAATACTTCTACATTTTTTTATATTGCTGCCTAAAAGCTCATTTGGGGAACCCTTCTCTCTCTCTTTTTTGCAATTTCGGGGCGATCAGCTTAATTACGTTCTCAATATGTGTCCTTTCTCTTTCGAGTAGTTTTAAATTACTTTTTATCCTTCAGAAATGACACTTTGTACAAGGACATTTCTAAGCACAGAAAACAAGCGCTACTTCACAGGCATACTATCATATTTAACACCCCCCCCCCCCCCCCCAGGTACGAAATTTAAAGGAATATTTCACTTATATAGCATTATAAGCTTTTTTTAAATCACTGCTCCTGAAAAACTTTTGTTTTGCATTGATACATGTCCCCTGGGGCACTTTTTAGGACAATAACTTGCATAAAGTTCACACAAACTTTTGGTCTGTTCACAGGTTCTGTGGTTTGGCTCATCCCTAATCCTGATACTTTTGGCAAGATAGTGTATCTTGCCAAGCTCTTTTCATGGACCCTTGCATAGCTATAGAAATGACATCAGGGCCGATATCAATGAGAGATAACATCTTGATCGATGAGCTTTTTTTCCCCTTATAAAACATTTGAATTACAGGCTATTAGAGCCTCTGTTTGGTTTTTTTATTGCTGTATGTGTCCCTGTTGGAAACATTTTCGACAATTTTTTATTTCTGGCTGTGCCTTCCTCGCGTACTGCTGCCTCAATTTTGTGTAAAGACATCACAGGGGCAGGGAGCGTGGGAAATAAATCCACTGGGGTCACTAACAGAAATAGAAACCTGACTGGGGCTGAAGTTAAAGAGGAGCTCCACCCTAAAGTGGAACTCACGCTGATCGGAACCCTCCCCCTCCAGTGTCACATTTGACACCTTTCAGGGGGAGGTGGGTGCAGATACCTGGTATTTGCACCCACTCCCGGCCCAGCATTCTCGGGCAGAATGCGGGCATGTCGTCACCTCCCGTTGCCCCCCCCCCCCCCCGTTGTGTGCTGGGAACACTTGGCTACCAGCACATAGCGGGAGCCAATCGGCGGGCGCAACGCGACTTGCGCATGCGCCGTAGGGAAACGGGCAGTGAACCCGGAGCGCTTCACTTCCTGGTTCCCTCACCGTGGATGGTGGGGGGAGCAGCAGAGGGACGAGCGATCGCTTGTCCTCTGCTGCAGGCGGCGCTGGAATCCAGGACAGGTAAGTGTCCTAATATTAAAAGTAAGCAGCTGCAGTATTTGTAGCTGCTGGCTTTTAATATTTTTTTTTGAGCGGACATCCGCTTTAAGCTTGGAAGATGAAGATGCAGGTAGAATACTTTTGCAGAATAGATTATAGAATCGACCTAAAATTCTACAATCATGAAGGGCTTATTTTTCAATATACCGCCCCTCCTTTATAACTAGGAAATCACTCTCCCAGTTCCTTACTCAGATATGGACACATGTAAAACCTTGAAGTTGATGGCCAAAGCTCAATGGCCATGGCTATATTGGACAGTAACACAATCCACCAACCTTGTACTTATTTCCCAACACAGCCCTCCATATACAGTATTATTCCGTAAGGGAAAAAAGTATTTGATCCCTGCTGATTTTGTATGTTTTCCCACTGACAAATAAATGATCAATCTATAATTTTAAAGGTAGGTTTATTTTAAGACATAGAGACAGAAATACCACAAAAATATCCAGAAAAATGCATGTAAAAAAAAATTATTATAAATTGATTGGCATTTTATTGAGTGAAATAAGTATTTGGCCCCCCATCAGTCAGCAAGATTTCTGGCTCCCAGGTCTTCTGTACAGGTAACGAGCTGTGATTAGGAGCACTCTCTTAAAGAGACCTTTACAAAATACACCTGTCCACAGGAAGCAATCAACCAGTTTCCAATCTCTCCACCATAGCCAAGACCAAAAGGCTGTCCAAGGATGTCGGGGACAAGACTGTAGATCTACACAAGGCTGAAATGAGCTACAAGACCATCACCAAGCAGCTTGGTAAAAAGGTGACAACAGTTGGTGCAATTATTCGCAAACTGGAAGAAACACAAAATAACTGTCACCTCCCTCGCTCTGGGGCTCCATGCAAGATCTCACCTAGTGAAGTTTCGATGATCATGAGAATGGTGAGGAATCACCCAGAACTACACGGGAGAATCTTGTCAATTATCTCAAGGCAGCTGGGACCATCGTCACCAAGAAAACAATTGGTAACACACTACACTGTGAAGGACTGAAATCCTGCTGCGCCCGCAAGGTCCCCCTGCTCAAGAAAGACCATGTACAGCCCGTCTGAAGTTTTCTAATAAACATCTGAATGATTCACAGGAGAACTGGGTGAAAGTGAGACCAAAATCAAGCTCTTTGGCGTCAACTCAACTCACTGTGTTTGGAGGAATTGGAATGCTGCCTATGACCCCAAGAAAACCATCCCCACTGTCATACATGGAGGTGGAAACATTATGCTTTGGGGCGTTTTTTTCTGCTAGGGGGACAGAACCACTTCACCGGATCAATAGGACGATGGATGGGGGCATGTACCGTCAAATCTTGGGTGAGAAGTTCCCTCTGACTTTGAATTCTGTCTGCTTGTCCATGCTTGATTTATCTTTAAATATCCTGACCATTGACCTGTTATCACTGCTATTGTGAATCTTTTGTTCACCTGTCTGGAAAATGGACCCAGTTAAGATCACCTTTGCATGTTCTGTCCAATAGCCTGTTATTCTGCTACTGACTGTTGTCTATTTGCACCATGTGTTGTAGGACTTGCACAATTCTAGCATTTTTCACCGCCTCTTAGGCCGCGTACACCCGACCAAATAAATCCGTTCAAATCGGTCTGTCAGACCGATTTGATCGGATTTGTCTGCTGGGATTTATTGGTTTGATCGTGTACACACGATCAAACCAAAATCCCCGCCTGCAGACAGCGCGGTGACTTGGCGGGGACGTTGACGCTGCCACGTCACCGCACCAGGAAGTAAAACACTTCCGCGCATACGTCGAATCCATTTGACGCATGTGCGGGCAGATATGTCTGCTGGTTAGCGTACTAACCAGCAGACATGTCGGACGGACGGGTTCCCTGCAGACAGATTTTAAAGCATGCTTTAAAATTTGTCTGCTGGAAAAATCTGTCTGTCCGCCCGTACACACGATCAAATTTATCTGCTGAAACGGTCCGTCAGACCGTTTCCAGCAGATAAATTTGATCGTGTGTACGCGGCCTTAGTTGTCTGTAGTCTCTGGAGACACAGTGGGGCAACAAAAATCTGTTGGTCTTCACCACATACACTGTCTGAATTCTTCTAAATACTTCCCCTCCTTTAGAACCAGGACATGCATGATGACATCACTGTTCCAGTTCCTCACTCAGATTTTGACACAGTTGAGTCCTTAAAGGTGACGGCCAAAACTCAGTGGCCATGACTACATATCACAGTAACACACCCCACCTACCTACAGAATTCCGTGGAAGTACTATAATAATCAGAATCAAGCCTTTGGCATCTGCTAGTTGTTTCTCAGTACTGCAATTTACATGCACACCTGCCCTAATCAGGAAAGTACTTAAATAGACTGTTGGGCATTTATACTGTGCCTGGTTAAGGCCGGCCATACGTGGTGCGAATTTCTTTCCTGTAACCATGAGTTGCAGAAAAATAAATTTGCACGATTCCCTCCATCAACAGAGATAGTGCTGACAGGAGAATGGGCAATTGCCTTTTCCCAGCGGTAGGGCGGACAGGGTGAGCTGTCCCCACAGGCAGAAAACATTGCCTATTGCTATCGGCTACAGCAGCCGCTCATGATAATCGGAAGCAAATCCAGCAGGTTGGTTGTACCCAAGAAGATCGATCGATCAACTTCAGTGGCGTAACTAGAACCTTCAGGGCCCCGATGCAAGAAACCAGGAAGGGCCCCCCCCTGACCCCCAGATAGGGCTCTTTTCTCCCTCCGAGCCCGGTGGAATTACAGGACCCGGTCGCAAGTAGGCGGCTGCATATAAATGAACCGATTTCTCCAGTTCCCCTTGCTTTTTTTCCTCTCCCTCCCGCAGGCATTCAGCGGCTGCAGGAGGAAAATGGAGAGATTGATTCTTCTATGTCGGTGTTTCGCAATCTTTTTCCAGTCAGGGCACCCTTGAAGTATACCCCTAGGTGAATGGGGCTACACTGCAACCCCCTTGCAACTGTGTGCATTGCATGCAGTTGCAGCATAGTGATGATGTATTTAACGGGTTAAAACAGGCGCTCAGTAGGCAACATGTTGCCTCTTTACCGGCTGTCAAATGTCTCTGAAAAGCGATCTAAGCATGGATCGCTTTTCGGAGGCATAGCATTTTTTTAAGATACTATGAACAAGCAAAAAAAATGAATAAACAAATAGGTTCTGATTGTACACAAATAGGGGATTACAAATGCATACATAAAATACATAAAATGTGCATACATACATGTAAACACACATATAAAAACACACACACACACACACACACATATATATATATATAAATGCACATATGCACACACATATAAACCAGTGGCAGCTGGTACTCAAAATTTTTAGGGGGGCGCAAGCAAACGGAAAAATGCCTAAAAAAAAATAATTTGCAGTGCAAATCAAAAGCTCTCACTGTGCCCATCAAATGCCGCCACTGTGCCCATCAAACGCCACCACTGTTCCCATCAAATGTCGCCACTGTGCCCAGAAAATGCTGCCACTGTGCCCAAACTCTACCACTGTGCCAAACGCTGCCACTGTTTCCATCAAATGCTGCCACTGTGCCCAAACGCTGCTACTGTGCCAAAATGCTGCCACTGTGCCCATTTAAAGACTGCGCCATCAAATGCCGCCACGGTGCCCATTAAACTCTGCCACTGTGCCCATCAAACTCTGCCACTGTGCCCATCAAATGCCGCCAGTGTGCCCAGAAAATACTGGTGTGCCCATTAAATGCTGCCAGTGTGCCATCAAATGCTGCAACTGTGCCATCGAATGCCACCACTGTGAATCCCCCCTCGCCCCGTCCGACTCTTACCCTGTCTCGTGGGGCTGCGGGTGACTGCCAGGGTCCTCCATGCATCTCCTGCCGTCCTCATCTCCCGTCCTCTCCTCCTGATAAGTGTCCAATAGCTGCTCCTATTGTTTCAGAAAATCAGGTGATGGGTAACAGACCCGCACACCTGATTGGTGGAGAGGTGGTTCAGTGTTAGCAAAGTGAATATTAATTTGCCTTTCTAACACACCTGGGTGGACTGTGAGCGCCCAGCATGGCGCTCGCGGTTTACCTATTTTGAAGCCTATTAGAGACTATGGCTCTAATCAGGTGCTTCAACACCCCCCCTGTGATTCAGGCGCTCGAAAAGGAGTCGGACACCTAAATATGGGGGTGGCAGCGGTGGCATAGAGGGAGTGACTGGGAAGAGGGATCGGCACACATGCGCCCTTATGGACGCACTGCCACTGATAAACACATGCACATACATGCACACTCACACACATACAGTACATACATACAGTACATACATATACACACACACATACATATGCACACACACATACATACAGTACATACATATACACACATACAGTACATACAGTACATGCATATACACACACACATACATATGCATCCATACATACATGCGCACACACACATACAGTTAGTACATACATATACACACATACATACATATGCGCACACACACACAGTATATACATATACACACACAGTATATACATATACACACACACAGTATATACATATACACACACACAGTATATACATATACACACACACAGTTTATACATATACATATACACACAGTATATACATATACACACACACAGTATATACATATACACACACACAGTATATACATATACACACAGAGTATATACATATACACACACAGTATATACATATACACACACAGTATATACATATACACACACAGTATATACATATACACACACACAGTATATACTGTACATATAAACACATACAGTAGATAGTCATAAAAAAAAAAAAACGGGAGACTTTTACCTTGGCACTTCCTGCCGGGTACTGCACTCTAGGGGGAGACCAAGAGCACAGCACACACTACTTTCACTTTTGACAAGCTCCTTCCCTGCACACTGTGCACAGTTCGCTGACGATCGTGAAACTCATCTCAGGGCCCCTGCCGCCGCTCCTCCTATCAAAGAGTGGAGGGGGCCCTCAAGGGCCCCCTGCAGCAAGGGGCCCGGTCGCCATGGCGATCTCAGCACCCCTATAATTACGCCACTGATCAACTTGGTACATTTAGCCTGCCCATTAACGGTTCAAAACTCAGCCGGCTCCTGCTGAATGGCCAGCCCTATGCCGCGTACACACAATCGCACATTCCCACAACAAAACTGTGGATTTTTTTCAGATGGAATGTTGGCTCAAACTTGTGTTGCATACACACGGTCACACAAAGGTCGGAAATTCTGAACGTCAAGAACGCGGTGACGTACAACGCGTACGTCGAGCTGAGAAAAACCAAATTCAATAGGCAGTGCGGTTCTTCTGCTTGATTCCGAGCACACAATCGGAATTTTCAAACATTTGTTGTCGGAAATTCTGATTGTGTGTATGCGGCATAACAGTTTAGTCTTTTGTGCCCTGGTTAAAGCTCCTTCTGACTTTTAAATTAATCTTTGATTATCGTAATCATTGACCGGTTATCACTGGTATTGGGCATTCTCTGTTCACCTGTCTGAAACCTGGACCTGATTCTGACCATATGTCTGAGGACTTACAAAACTCTAGTGCTTGCACCACCGCTAAGTTGCCTGCAGTCCCTGGTGACACAGCCGGTTCATCAAACTGACAGTCTTTACCACATAGATTATCTGCTTATGGCCCAAACATGTCAGAATTAGGTCCGTCTGGCAGAATATACTAGGAAATGTAGTTGCCTCCACAGCTTGATGAACTACAGGTTGCCCAGAGTTTGACTTTGCTCTGAAGTATTTACGTGGGAGTCTCCTGCAGCTTTTTGCTTCTACTTTCCTAAAAATCTTTCCTTTTCTAGTGTCTCACTGTGAAGCTACTTGATACTTGGCAGCTTTAAAGCAATACAATGTCAACTTCTTCAAAAAACATGTTTACAAGTCTTAGTATCAAAGTTATTTTAGGTGCGGTGAAACTTATTTAAAATAAAAACAGATTTCTTGTTTACCATACATATCGTGTTACCTAGAGAAATTGTCAGGGTCAAAAGAGCTGTTTTCAAATGTTTTGTTAGATGCTAAAAAGTATAATTTTTTTTGTTTTAAATAAATCGCATTCACTAATATATTTTAGAGACTAAAGTGAAAAACTTAAAGCGGGGGTTTCACCCTAAAAAAAATTATATTGTAAATTAAAGTGCTAAAATAGCAAAATCTTTTTCACTTAAAGCGGGGGTTCACCCTAAAAAAAAATTCTAGCATTACAATCAGCTGACCTACGATACGTACATTATGCAGGTATTTTTTATTTTTTTTCGTACGTACCGATTTATGTGTATTTTCCTCCTCTGGATTCCCCGCGGGACTGGTCGTTCCTAATCACAGGCTGTGATTGACTTCTTCTGACCGGCACATACAGCGCGTCACACGTTGCTGAAAGAAGCCGAACGTCGGATAGATACGGCGCATACGCACCGACGATCGGCTTCTTTCGGCAACGCATGACGCGCTCTATGCACCGGTCGGAAGAACGTCAATCACAGCCTGTGATTAGGAACGCCCAGTCCCGCGGGGAATCCGCAGGGGGAAAATACACATAAATCGGTACGTACGGAAAAAAAAAATACCTGCATAATGTACATAATCATAGGTCAGCTGATTGTAATGCTAGAATTTTTTTTTGGGTGAACCCCCGCTTTAAGTGAAAAAAAGATTTTGCTATTCTAGCACTTTAATTTACAATAGAAATTGAATGAGGAGCAGCATTTGTCAAGGGGCCCTAAAAGGAATATGCATATAGTCAAAAACAAAAGAAAAAAAAAACTAAGGCAAAGTCCATTTCAGATTCCAAACAATAAGTCTGTGAAAAGTTGATATCCAATCGAAAAGATAAACTGCAGAAAAAAAGTTGTGAGTGTGACAAATCTTCCCAAAAAATCAAAAAGTGTGTTCAGGTCGACACCCAAGTGAAGGTAGCCTGCTTACCAAAAAGCCGTGACTGCCGAAAGCAGTCTCACCCAGCACAGGTGTCAGGTCACCTGTGGTCAGATGACAAGCGCACCCCGTTGGATGCAGGGGTTCACCACAAGGTAGTGAACCCTATAGCAGACTGCTGCGGATGGACCACAGAGTGGACAGGGAGGAGAGGTTCGCAAAAAAAGGGATCCTATAGGAAGCTTGAGCCCAAGATTCCCCAAGGCGTGGAGTCTAAGACCCAGCTGGTATTCATCAGAGCCTCTAGTGGCGAGGATGGCCTTCGCTGCAGCTGGATCCAGGTCACGGCCCCCGGAGTCCCCTAGTTCACGCTCCGTAGGGAGAGAGGGAAAGTAGCCACCCAGGACACAAGAGAGAGTAAAGGGTAAGCCAAGATCGGGGCAACAAGCAGACGAGGATAACCAAGGGACAGGGTCACAGGCAAGCCAAAATCGGTACACAGAGAAAACGTAACACACGGCAAGCAGGAACATAATGCTAACAAACAACGTTGATCAGCAATGCAGACCTGCAGTGCACTGGTTAATATAGAATTCCTGGAATGGCCTGGGGTGGAGCCATACAGGGAGGAAAAATGATAAAGGCAGGCAGGTGAGAGGGCCTGGCCTCTAAGATGAACACATGGAGAGCACGGTAAGCTAAGAAAAGAGAAAAGAACGGAGGGCGCACCGACCTAGTGTGATACTGCTAAATGAATTTTATTAAAATGTTAAAATCAATCATTATACTCACAATATGGAGTTAAAATCAGGCTTTACAAGACAGTACAGCAGAAATCCAGCAATATCAGCAGGACACGATAATCGCTTGAATCTGCAATCAATGTTAGAACTACTTCACCCCATAGTACCTTACAAAAAAATACCGGAGCGCAGGAGACTTGTTTTTGAGCAAGGTAAGCTGCCAGAGATTACTGCATGTCCATGACACTATTCTTTTTTAAAACCATTTGATATATTGCACTATGGGAGCTTTATTTTTTATCTTTGAGCAATATTAGAGCATTGGCTGCTGTTCTGGATACCCTATTGTTTTTTTTGGAGACCATTATTTCCCTGTGCTGGGTGACACTGGCGTAGCGGGGGGGGGGGGGGGGGCAGGGGGGGCTGTCGCACCGGGCGAAAAATGGGGGGGGGCGAATCCATCCACCGGCTCCGCGGAGCGCTCCGGAGCCTCGGCCTAGGAAAGTCCCCGGCTTCGGCCTAGCTCCGGAGCGGCGGCCATCTTGGTACACCCGGCGGCGGCCCTCCTCTCTGTTCACACCCACAGAGGAGGAGGAGCCCGCGCTTGAGGGAAACCACACACGCCGCTGTCTGAGGTCTGAGGTCTGCACTACTGGGGGTTACTGTCTGAGGTCTGCACTACTGGGGGTTATTGTCTGAGGTCTGCATTACTGGGGGTTATTGTCTGAGGTCTGCACTACTGGGGGTTACTGTCTGAGGTCTGCACTACTGGGGGTTATTGTCTGAGGTCTGCACTACTGGGGGTTAATGTCTGAGGTCTGCACTATTGGGGGTTGATGTCTGAGGTCTGCACTATTGGGGGTTAATGTCTGAGGTCTGCACTATTGGGGGTTAATGTCTGAGGTCTGCACTATTGGGGGTTGCTGTCTGAGGTCTGCACTACTGGGGGTTACTGTCTGAGGTCTGCACTATTATGGGGGTTACTGTCTGAGGTCTGCACTATTATGGGGGTTACTGTCTGAGGTCTGCACTATTATGGGGGTTACTGTCTGAGGTCTGCACTATTATGGGGGGTTACTGTCTGAGCCGGTCTGCACTATTATGGGGGGTTACTGTCTGAGCCGGTCTGCACTACTGGGGGTTACTGTCTGAGCCGGTCTGCACTACTGGGGGTTACTGTCTGAGGTCTGCACTACTGGGGGTTACTGTCTGAGGTCTGCACTACTGGGGGTTACTGTCTGAGATCTGCACTACTGGGGGTTACTGTCTGAGGTCTGCACTACTGGGGGTTACTTTCTGAGGTCTGCACTACTGGGGGTTACTGTCTGAGGTCTGCACTATTGTGGGGGTTACTGTCTGAGGTCTGCACTATTGTGGGGGTTACTGTCTGAGGTCTGCACTATTGTGGGGGTTACTGTCTGAGGTCTGCACTATTGTGGGGGTTACTGTCTGAGGTCTGCACTATGGTGGGGGTTACTGTCTGAGGTCTGTTAAATAGGGGGTCTGTGATTGTGGGGGGTCTATCTGTGATTGGGGGGATCCATCTGTGATGAGAGGTCTGTTATTTAGGGGGTCAGTTTGTGATGGGGGATCTGTGATTGTGGGGGGGGTCAGTCTGTGATGGGGGATCTGTGATTGTGGGGGGGGGGTTCAGTCTATGATGGGGGATCTGTAGTTGTGGGGGGGGGGGGTCAGTCTGTTAATCCCTTACAGTAAGGGGTTAAATGATTAATCCTGCAATAATTTACCCCTTACATGCTGAAAGCCCTGAGAGGGATACGTTACAGATCCTTATAACCAGAGTGGATGATTATACAAGGGGGGGGGGCGAAAAAAAATTCTGCCCCGGTCGCCCATAACTCTGGTTACGCCACTGCTGGGTGAGACTGCTTTCGACAGTCACAGCTTTCTGGTAAGCAGGCTACCTTCACTTGGGTGCAGGCCCGGACTGGCCATAGGGCAGACCGGGCGGGGCCTCCTGCTCCATGGCCTGTTGATGTCCAGGCCGCACAGCGGGAGGTAAGCGGAGTCCGCGGCCTGGACAGGGTTAACACAGGCCTGCGGCTGCCGCTCACCTACACCTACTGCTATGCGGCGGCGATGCCTGTCTCTTCTCCGACGCATGGGTTGAGCTATGTGTCTCTCTCACACACAGCTCAGCCGAGTCCAGGCCGACAGGGACAGTTCTGCTCTCCAATCAGATGGACTGCTCCTCCTCTTCCCGCCCCTTTGCTTCTGTGACTGCCACGCCCACACACTCGGGGAGAAGTGAAGGAAGCAGACACTGCAGCCTGTGCCTCGTTTCCTGGGGTGAGTAAGATCACCCTCTATCCTGCCTCCCAGTAATTTAATACACCACAAGGCATGTTATTTAAACAATGTGTGTATTTTTATTGTGCCATTTGTGATATGTGAAAAAAAACAAAACCTGCTCTCTGCTGAGAGAATTGTTTTTGTTAGCTTTCTATTGGTAGGTACATCTGCTTCAGTTCAGTGCCCAGCTACCCATGTCTGTTTCCAACAAAATCTTGAAACAGGCCAGAGAAAAACAGAGATTTTTTCTTCCTATAAACTTTTGATGCTTATAGCAGTTGTAAAGAGTAAGCCTGGAACATGGCTAATACGGGGTTAATTTGGGAGGGCAGGTACTCCCCCCCCCCCCCCCAAACCAGACTATTAAAGACAGAATAGGCGTCATAAATAGGAGGGAGGCTTTCAGTAGCTGCTAGGAAGTCATGGGGTCATGCTGAAAGTTGGCTTATTGTGGGCATAGAGCTATTCACTTTCTCTAGGAACTTATTGGCTGTTTTGTATTATTGCTTGATTGCGGAGTGTCATACTACATTAATGACGCCCCCATTTCAGCTCGCATATCGCCCTGCGAACTGACAGTTCGGACATGAACCGGATCACGTAGGTGTGAACACCCATGCAATCCGATTCTGGTGCGGACCAAAAAAGTGTCCTGTGCGTGTTTGGTCCGAATGCGGTGCAATTTCAGCCATATTATCTGTATGGCTGAAATCACAATGCACAGACATTGCATGTGATTTGAACTGCAGTGCAAATCACATGCGGTATCGCATAGCACACTAGTGTGAACCTGGCCTAAATCGGGGTTCTCAGAACACCACTTTACATGAGATCCCCCTTAATGCACGGTTCACACTGGTGCGCTGTGCGATATCGCATGTGATTCGCACTGCAGTTCAAATCACATGCAATGTCTGTGCATTGCGGTTTCAGCCATACAGATAATATGGCTGAAATTGCACCGCATTCAGACCAAACACACACAGGACACTTTTTTGGTCCGTACCAGAATCGGATTGCATGGGTGTTCACACCTATGTGATCTGGTTCATGTCCGAACTGTCAGTTTGCAGCGCAGTATGCAAGCTACAATAGGGGATGTCGTTAATGTAGTATGACACTGCCCAGCAGTTCACATATGGCAGTGTGAACTGCCGTGCAAGTCGGGTGCGATGCGGGAACCCACAGTGGATTCGCAGGGTTCCCGCATCACACTAGTGTGAACCCAGCCTAAGTAAGGGTTCCCCTTTACATTAGAGTTCACAGAGCTCAACCTTACAGTGAGTGGAAATTCAGCAGACTCTAAGGTGGCTCTGTGCGGACTCTGGTGTAAGGTGGCTCTGATGTAAGGGGGGTCTATGAGGACTCTGATGTAAGGGGGGTCTTTGCAGGCTCTGATGTAAGGGGGCAGGAGGAGCTGGAAAAGTGCACAGTGAGCAGAGAGTAAAAGGGGGGCACTGTGATTACAGAGAAAAAGGGGAGTAATTGCAGGGGCACTGTATAATAAAGGGGCCTACCTGTAAAAGGGGCACTGTAATCATTACAGTGCTGTCCCCATTATATCACATTACAGTGTGGAGGACACCGACACCAGACACCCCGCGAAAAATGGGCTGCTCAGTCTTAAATGCCCGGGCCTATTTTTTGTCCCAGTCCGGGCCTGCTTGGGTGTCGACCTTGAACGCACTTTTTGATTTTTTTGGGAAGATTTGTGTCACGATTTTTTTTCTGCAATTTATCTTTTTGATTGGATATCAACTTTTCACAGACTTATTGTTTGGAATCTGAATGGGACTTTGCCTTAATTTTTTTCAATTTTTTCTTTTGTTTTTGATATATTTCTATCATCATTTTTGAAGTTCCCCTCACAATTGTTTGATAATATGTTTACGTATAGAGCTGCACTCAAATTTATTCTTCTTAACTTTGTGTTGAACTTATAGGTGCTGGCTGCTTTTTTTCAATGTTGTATATTTCATTTAGTCATCACTTTTATTCACTCTTTAAGTGCAGTGTTAGCCCTAGGGCTTCTTTTTTTCTTAATCATGAAATGATTCCTCAAACAAATAGGCCATATGGGATAAAATTGTGGACATACGACCATCATCTGACCATCGCACCCATATGAGCTTGTTGGTCTCCCCATTCCAAAACCATGGCCATTAATATGGAGCACCCCTGTAGGCAGGTGCAGTCTATTTTTTCCCACTTCAGGTGGTGCTTAAACGCAGCAGCAGTGCAGAGGGAGAGGAAGTTAGGAGCAACATGGTTTCCTCTGTGGTTTCCTGGGTCATGGGGCACAGATCCGGTTGGACAGCCCATGTGACTCTGGTGGGCATTTTAGGTCAGGTATAGTCTATTTAAGACTTTGGCTCCTGGGTTTGGCATGCATTTAGCATGTGGGTAGTGTAGGGGCAGGTCACCCATCTGTCAGAAACAGTATTAGCTGCTGGGAAAGGTTCCAGATGAGTAGGGAAAGTATAGGTACACACAACTCCTCCTAAAAACTTCCCCACTTGGGCTTGGACTCGCCAGGCTGCATTTGCCCCTCAATACAGAATATGCCAGCTCAACTATTACTTGCTCCTCTTCACCCTGTTTTTCATCCGTGAGTGTGCTCAGATTCCTTCTGTCTGGCTTGTTGTGAACTGTTTTACCTTGACTTTAATACAGGTTCTTTTAATTGCATCTGGACTGAATGTTTGTTATTACCGCCACACCATGCTGCACCACTAGGGTGACCACGTGTCCAGATTTCTCAGGACAGTCCCGCATTTTGCAGGTCTGTCCCAGGCACATTCATTCCAGGACAATACAGTGTTCTGGAATGAAACTGACACAGCCGACCCCCGGGCCAATCTGATGCCCCCAAAAAAGGCCGCCACATTACCGCTTTACTCACTGACAGTACTTGTCCTGGCTGGGAAGTGCCTGGAGCAGCACAATCCCGCCCCCTGCTTGTGATTGGAGAAATCATAAATCCCGCCTCTAGTGTCCAATCACTGTGCTGTGATTTGTTACAGCACAATCTGATTTTTGGGAAGGGAGGGTGTCCCTGAATGGTAGTTTGGAAATGTGGTCATCCTATGCACCACGCTGCACCCTCCCACAACCCCCTTTCTTTGTAGGTATAAATGGCTCCACTCTTTAGGGTAGGATTACCAAAAAAATTTGGGGTTTGTTTGTATCAATTTACTCAGCTTGTATTTAGTAGATACGAGATCAGGGCTCTGTTCCACAACAAACTCATCAAACCATGTCTTTACGTACACAGATAGAAACTTATGCTAGGACAGAAAACGGCCTACACCAACTTGTAACCACAAGGTTGGAAGTGCACAACTGTCTAAATTGTCTTTGTATCCCATAGCATTAACAGCCCCCTTCACTGGAGACATTTGTCCATAAAGTGTACCATTGCATCCTCTTAGCTCAACTCACTAAAATGATGGATAATGGATTAGCATGTATAACTTGTCAAAACATCTTAACACTCTGTATGCATAGTAACAAACAAACATCTTTAGTTTCAATTTTAATAAAAACATTTGAAAGCAACATCCTTGTTACTCCTGACCCCATCACACTGTATTGCAGTATTGTATGATACCATAGCTGACTACAATTCTGATATTTCGTGCTGAGGTCAGGAGTAACAAGAACTTTGTTCTCGTTTTTTTTTTTTATTATTATTATAACCACAGTGTGTTAAGATGTTTTGACTACTAAAAAGTATTCTAAATAGTTCACATGTTGAGTTGAGATAGAAGAAATAATATAGGTGTATTATGTTGCTTCCTAACGTTGAATATAAATAGGGAACATTATCAGGCATAGCTTACGAGATGTTTGAGGCCGAAGGACCATTTTCACCGGTTAACCGATGAAGCTGACTGATGGTCTGATGTGCCTACACACCATCGGTTAAATAACCGATCGTGTTAGAACGCGGTGACGTTTACATGTTTTAACACAACGTGCTGAAAAAAAACAAAGTTCAAGCATGCATCGACTTGATTCTGAGCATGCACAGCCTTTTAACAGATGCTTTTGTATACTAATGATCGGTTTTGACCCATCGGTCAGGCATCCATCTGTCAAATTTTAAAGCAAGTTCTCTTTTGTCAGAAGAATAACTGACTGATGGGACCCACACATGATCGGTTTGGGCCGATGAAACGGACCTTCAGTCTGTTTTCATCGGTTTTGACCGATCGTGTGTACGCGGCCTAATACTTCTGTGTTTTAATGTATTTTCTCTATATAGAATACAAGAAGCGTACCGGTCACAAACACAGCTTCAGTTTTGGGTACACTTAAAGCCGATCCCTAGGCAGGAAGGAAAAAAAGCTACCTCTTCCCCCTTCAACAGGAACCTATGCAAAAGCTGTATTTACTTACCTGAATCTGCATTGACACATGATTCTTACCTTACCTTAGATTGCATTATGGGTGTCATGGACATGCAATAATGTCTGGCAGCTTACCTTCTCCTCATGTGTCCATTAGAGGCCTGACTCTCTTATGGCTGCCTTGTTATCATCTCTCCTCCCTGTATGGCCCCACCCCAGGCCATACCAGGAAGTCTATATTAACTGTTGCACTGCAGGTCTGCTTTGCTGTTTAACTTTGTTTGTTAGCTTATGTTCCTGTTTACCGCGTGCTACGTTAACCTTTCTGTGTACTGATTTTGGCTCATCTCTGACTACTCCTGTTTGCCTGTGACCCTGACCTTTGGCCTGTCCCTTGGTTATCCTCGTCTGCCTGTTGCCCCGATCTTGGCTTACCCATCACTATCCCTTGTGTTCTGAGTGGCTGCTTCCCCTCTCTCCCTACGGAGCATGACCTGGGGGACCCCAGGGGCCTCGACATGGGTTCAGTTGCAGCGAAGGCCATCCTCACCACTAGAGGCTCTGGTGAACACCTGCTGGACCTTAGACTCAGTGCCCTGGGGAATCTTGGGCTCACGTTTCCTCTCTGTCTGCAGCAGTCTTCTATTGGGTTTTCTACCTTGCGGTACATCCCTGTCTCCAACGGGGTGCATTTGTCACCTGGCCACAGGTGACCTGAAAATGGGATGGTCCTACAAACAAGTGGTGGCCGTCTGCACACAGTAACCGACTTCCTGTTGCATGAATGTGAATAAAAATGGCTTCAGAACCCTCTCCACCTGTAGGGTACTCATCAGATGCGTTTCGTCCTTTTTGGAGCTTAATATTTGGGGCCTCTATGATTTGGCACTGAAAAGGGAGAAAGATCCCTGAGCCGTTCTCTACAGGTGGAGAGCAGGATGTGGAGCCATCTTTTACTCCTTTTATTGACATCTATGTGTGCAGACAGCCACCATTTTGTTAAAGTCAACAAGAGCATGGCAAGCCGATCCTGTCTCTCTTGTACCAGGCTAACCACATGCTGGGGACAGCAGTGCTGCACTAGACACAGGCTTTGCTAGTGGTTTCACTGTCTGACAGTAAATTGTCACTGGTTGCAAGATGCCAGGCAGTGCTGGCCCTCGCAACCAGTTCTGGAAAAGTAGTTATTAGTTAGTAGGGGGTGGCTGTGTCCTCTATTTCATTCCGGGACATTGTATTGTCCCAGAATGAAGGTGCCCGGGACCCAGGACAGACATGTCAGTTGCGGGACAGTCCCAGGAAATCCGGGAAACGTGGGCACCCTAGCGGTGTGCACCCAGTACTTTCTCTACTCATTTGACCTGTTCCACTCCTAGGTTCTGGAACCTTTCAGGAGTCAGGAAAAAGCAATCAAGTCTGCAGCCTGTGAGACCCTGATCAGTCCAAACAATCAGCAGCTGCTCCACTGATTACAAAAGAGCAGAAAATAAATACATTTACGTAGCTGCCTATCTAGGAGGATGCTACACAACATACATTGTAGTTCACCTGGAGAAAACTGCTCTCTCCTTAATAAAACAGGTCAGCCATAAATTCATGAATTTAAGCCCCTATGCTGAGAGAAGAATCATGTCTCTAGTGTTCCCTACTTGAATGAGATTGACTTGACTGATGCCATCAGGGCCTTGCAGCCTGCGAGCCGGGTGCCCCACACAAGGGTTAAAGCAATTTGCAGTTGATATGAAGCACAAGGTCTGCCATCATTCCTCTGTGAGAAAGCTTAGCAGATATGTCTGTGTACACTGCAGCTCCGCAATGTCAGCAAAGGATTCTGCAAATACTGTAGTGTCCCAGGACTTCAATCAATCAAATCAAAAAGAGATTTGCTGTCTGGAGGATTAAGTACATGTTACTAGAGGAGGGTGAGTCACATATCTGGAGTGGTGTGAAAAGATAAACCACCTAGTCCGGTGTGATAATCCCATCACCTCCTGTCCTCCGAGCCGTGTTAAAGGGCTTCTGGGCTCCAGTCACCTCAAAAAATGTGGGCATTTCTCCTTTTCTGTTGGGGAGGCAGATATAACCACACTCCCATACATTTTTTTGGAAAGGAATGCATGTTGGTTTTGTATATGTTTTTTATTTATGAAGAAGAAGATTTAAAGGATTTTTTTTTTTTTCATAATAAGCATCCTTTACCTGCAGACATTCCTATTTTCACTTCCTCATTGTTCGTTTTTGCTCAGAAGTTGCTCTATTTCTTCTCTGTTCTATTCACTTCCTGCTTGTCTGATTGTTACTCACCACCGTGAAGGGAGGCTTTACTGCGGTGGTCAGTAACATGCTCGCCCCCTTCTGGGAACTAGATCTTTGCGGCAGGACGCTCTCTACGTGTTAGAGACTTCAAGGAGGTGTGAATTACTGGGCGTGCCGCAATGCATACTGGGAAATGTAGTTCTTACATGAACGAGCGCCACAAACCAGGAAGTGAATGAGAGAACAGAAACTAGAACGCCGGAGGTGATATAGATGAAGGAATTTAATAGGTATTTACTAGTTTTTTAACAGAATCATTACACTATTCTGTCCTGTCTACCTTGCAGACATTCATTTTAGGCAAAAAAATAGTTTTTCCTTTACAACTCCTTTTACATTAAATATTTTTCTTGAAGTCTATTGAGGACAGCCGCACGATTAAATACATTGGCATAATGGCACGGCTGGGAACAAGGGCAGTGTTGCCAATCTACCAGTTTGAAATTTACGGGCAGACACCCGAAATTTACTTGTGCAGCCACGTTTTTACTGGCATTTCACAAAAGTTACTAAATTACATTTTTAGGTGCACATTTCAGTATTTAGGCTGCAACAAGTATGCTTGTGGTGGATTATCTAAAATCTCTATTTTATTTTAAAGGGGTGTTCCAGCCGCAATTTTTTTTTTTTTTAAAGTCAGCAGCTACTAACAGTGTAGCTGCTGACTTTAAATAAGGACACTTACCTTGTCCTACTTGCCCGCGCTGATGGCCCCCCCCGATGCCGATCCCACGATCGCTCCGGGTCCCGCGCCGCCATTCACACTATGGGAAACAGGCAGCGAAGCCGTACGGCTTCACTGCCCATTTCCTACTGCGCCTGCGTGAGTCTCACGCTGGCTTGTGAATGGGCGGCTGCTCTCTGAGAACACACACAGTTCCCAGAAAGCAGCACGCCCCATTCACAAGCAGAAGAAGCAGAAGGAAAGACACTGCGGTGTGGAAGAGGCAGATTACGGACTTCCGCATAGCAACAGGTATTTCGGGTGAGTATTTTTTTTTTTCAGGTTTTTTTTAATTTAATTTTTTTAAGATATATGGGCAAATGTTGTTTTCCTGGGTGGAACTCCGCTTTAAGCTTATTCTTTTATTATAACCACTGAAATGCTTTCTCTTTCTTGTTTTTATATCTTTTTATAATATATATATATATATATATATATATATATATATATATATATATACACACACGTGTATGAAATTACAAATAGTGCTTTATTTTCCTTGAGGATTTTAAATCAGATGATGTTTTTAAAGTTACTCACTCCTAATTCTCCCGGCCCCTCCTTTATACTACACAGAAGGGACTTTCAAGAGGAAGCCAACCCTTCCCCCCATTGCATTCCTAGATGGACTTTGTCTTCTCCTCCTCCTCCTCCTTCCTCTTGTTTCACTGGAAGAATCAATGGCGATTGTAAAATGGACTTGTGGGAGGAATCTATCCCTTGGAGAACTGTTTTGTATTATAAAGAAGCCCTATATGAACTGACCAATGAGGGTTCCATGGCAAATACAGAAGTCACAGAGGGGCGTGTAATAAGAGACTGAATGGGTGTAATCAGTGGGAGTGAAATGTATGTGTTGACCAATGAATGCATTTTGTGATGTTGTATTGTTAATAAAAATAAGCCATGTGGGCTATAGCCTCCTCTTTGCTGGCTGAACGTTGGAAGGTGAAGATGTGAAATCTTTGTCTGGTTTGCATGCTCTCATTAATTTGAAATCAGGCGGCAGAAATGGGTTAGCCCTGAGATTGTCAGGAAATCAATAAATGAGTCTATATCATGCTAGGAAAATAGCAATGTGATTTAAGGTAGATATTAAGGTAAAAAAACATATTTTTTGTTATTTTCAATATAATAAGGTCAAATTATTTAGTCACATTACCCCCTGCCTCCATACCCCTCTACCACCAACACCCCCTGCCTTCACCCCCCTCTGCGGTGCCACCAACAACCCCTGTCTCCATTCCCCACCCTCTGCCGGTGCCACCATCCCCCTCTGCGGTGCCTCCAATCACCCCCTGCCACTAACACCCCGTGCCTCCAATCTCCCCCTGCCTCCATTGCCCCCTGTGGTGCCACCGCAGCCACCATCACCCCCTGTCTCCAATCTCCATACGCAGTTACAAGCCGAACCGTTCTTGGCTATTTTTACTGGCACATTCCCGCAACCACAGACATTTACGAATGGGGGAAAACAGTGCCTGTTTTTACGAACTGTCCGTAAAAATACGAACGGTTGGCAACACTGCACAAGGGCGTACATGTATGTCCCCTTTATAGGGGTTGTAAAGGTTATTAAGATCCCAGCCGTGGGTCGCGAGCAGGCTCGTGACCCGGTCCTCTTCTCTGTGGCCGTCACCGTGGGAACAGCGGACCCGATCGCCGCCAGTGTCCCGCGATCAGGTCACAGAGAGGAAGAACAGGGAGAGGTAAGTGTAAACAAACCTCTCCTACGTGCTTCCTGAGCCTGTCACTGATCGTCTGTTCCCTGTCATAGGGAACGACGATCAGTGGCGTCACACATCCAGCCCCCCCCCCCCACAGTAAGAATCACACATTAGGGCACACTTAACCCCTACAGTGCCCCCTCCTGGTTAACCCCTTCACTGCCAGTGTCATTTTTACAGTAAAAAATGCATTTTTATAGCACTGTTCACTGTAAAAATTACAATGGTCTCAAAATAGTGTGCGATGTGTCCGTCATAATGTCGCAGTCACAATAAAAATCGCTGATCGTGGCCATTACTACAAAAAAAATATTAATAAAAATGCAATAAAACTATTCCATATTTGGTAATTTTGCACAAACCAATCAATATTGATTTTTTTTCTAAATTGACGCTCTATTTTTGTTTATAGCGCAAAAATTGAAAACCGCAGAGGTGATCAAATACCACCAAAGGAAAGCTCTATTTGTGAGACAAAAAGGACGCCACTTTTGTTTGGGAGCCAGGTCGCACAGACCGCGCAATTGTCAGTTAAATGACAAGGGGCAAAAAGGGGAAAGGTCCTTAACCTGCATAATGGTCCGGGTCTTAAGTGGTTAAAAAAGAATGAACCAGGGAAAGCAACACATGGCTTCAAGGCCAGGTTCACATCTATCCGCCTTTGTCTGTATTATGGTGCATTTTTTAATGCCATAACAATATTTACGTCCTTTACGCGTAGACCACTGGACGTCATGAAAAATGCACAGAAAAATGGACGTGCCTCATTTTTTAAGCTCACCGCACAGACTTGAGCATCCTTTCTGAATAACATTGCATCTTACAATACTTCCATTGTTTTGCTTTACAACGCATGCGTTAAAAACACGAATGTGTGAAGGACGCTTACATTAGGAAAAGAGTTCTTGGCATGCAATAAATTATTCATTAGATACAAAGTTTCTGCTCTGGGACAATCGCTGAAAATTTGTGAATTCTGCCTTTCTCCAAATCTCTAGCAGAGACACTCTGAGGCGTGGAAACTGCAGATAATTATTCTGTGTCTTGAGTGAATTTTGTACCATGTAGGAGCGTTAATCCGAATGCTGACAGACTGGGCAAAAACACGTAACTTTAGCTAACGAGTGATCTGCTGCATGACATGCAAGATCTTTTTTTTCCATGGTGACAGATCCCATTCAACACAGTGCAAACAATGTAATGTAGACAAATTTAACGTAAACGGCATAATTATCAATCAGCAGTGACATCTGTTGGTTTGATTCTGCCTTAGCAAAAACAGCAGAAAAAAATATATACTCATTAGCCAATAACTGCGGCCTGTATTAAAAAATGGCGCCCACGTACGCCAAGCGCAGTTTAACCACTTCAGCCCCGGAAGAATTTACACCCTTCCTGACCAGAGCACTTTTTGCGATTCTGCACTGCGTCGCTTTAACTGACAATTGTGCGGTCGTGTGACGTGGTTCCCAAACAAATGGACGTCCTTTTTTTCCCAAAAATAGAGCTTTCTTTTGGTGGTATTTGATCACCTCTGCGTTTTTCATTTTTTGCGCTATAAACAGAAAAGGAGCGACAATTTTGAAAAAAATTCAATATTTTTTACTTAAAAATATATATATATTCTTTACTTTTTGCTACAATAAATACCCCCAAAAAATATAATATTTTTTTTCACAGTTTTATTATGTATTCTTCTACATATTTTTGGTAAAAAAAAAACAACGCAATAAGCGTATATTGATTGGTTTGCGCAAAAGTTATAGCGTCTACAAAATAGGGGATCATTTATGGCATTTTTATTATTATTTTTTTTATTTGTAATGGCGGTGATCTGCGATTTTTATATGATGGCGGACACATTGGACACTTGTGATGCAATTTTTGGGACCATTGTCATTTATACAGTAATCAGTGCTATAAAAATGCACTGATTACTGTGTAAATGACACTGGCATTGAAGGGGTTAACCACTAGGGGGCGAGGAAGGGGTTAAGTCACTACTAGGGAGTGATTCTTACTGTTAGGGGGTGTGGCTACACGTGACACGTCACCGATCACAGGGAACAGCCATCAGTGACAGTGTCACTAGGTAGAATAGGGGAATGCCTTGTTTACAAAGGTATCCCCCTGTTCTGCCGACCACGATCGCGGGCCGCCCGGGAACATCGAGTATCTCCTAGTGAGTGATTCTAACTGTGAGGGGGCTGGGCTACCATTGGCACAACATTAATCACTGCTCTCGATCACAGGGAGCAGTAGATCACTTCCCAGTCACAAGGCAGGACAGGGAAATGCCTTGTTTACACAGGCATCTCCTTGTTCTGCAGCTTCGTGACAGGATCGCAGGTCACCAGCGGACATCGAGTCCGCGGGGTCCCACGGACATGCTCACGTAGCGCATGCGCGCGTCTGCACGGTGGCAAATTCAAAGCAAAGTGCACTTGTAAGGCTCTTGGCTAGGGTGTTAGAAAAAAAATATATAATGTTTGGTGGTATTAAGTAATTTTGTAGCAAAAAAAAAATGATTTGAACTTGTAAACAACAAATCTCAAAAAGAGGTCCTTGGACCACCTCCTGCACATATACGTCGCCAGAATGGCACAGCTGGGCACATGCACGTACAGGTACATCCTGTGCTAGTACCCAGCCATGGGTCGCGGGCGCGCACCAGGACTGTGACCGCGGGACTCTTGGACCCGATCGTCGATGGAGTCCCGCGATCGGTCCCCGAAGCTTCCCCATTCTTCACTGTGGCGGCGTCATCGATCGTGTGATCTCTTTTATAGGGATACACCATCGATGACATCACACCTACAGCCACACCCCCCTACAGTTGTAAACACACATTAGGTCACACATAACCCCTCCAGCGCCCCCTTGTGGTTAACTCCCAAACTGCAATTGTAATTTTCACAATAAACTGCATTTTAAATGAATTTTTTGCTGTAAAATTTACAATTGTCCTAAAAATGTGTCAAAATTGTCCGAAGTGTCCGCCATAATGTCGCAGTCACGAAAAAAATCGCTGATTGCGCAAACCAACCAATAAACGCTTATTGCGATTTTTTTTCTCCAAAAATAGGTAGAAGAATACGTATCGGCCTAAACTGAGGAAAAAAAAGATTTGTTTATATATTTTTTGGGGAATATTTATTACAGCAAAAAGTAAAAAATATTGCATTTTTTTCAAAATTGTCGCTCTATTTTTGTTTATAGCGCAAAAAATAAAAACCGCAGAGGTGATCAAATATCACCAAAAGAAAGCTCTATTTGTGGGGAAAAAAGGACGCCAATTTTGTTTGCGAGCCACGTCGCACGTCCGCGCAATTGTCAGTTAAAGTGACGCAGTGCCGAATTGCAAAACCTGGCCGGGTACTTTAGCTGCCTAAAGGTCCGGGTCTTAAGTGGTTAAGTGGTTAAAATACCCCTATGATAACAAATATAGGCCCTTTATTTCTTTGTAAGTGGCTAAACTTACAAAACCAGCGGGGAATCAAATATTATTACTTATGGTTAATCTTATATGCCGGTTGCAGTAGTTCTTCTGCTCCCAATTACTTTGTTTAGATTACTGGTTCATTTCCCAGGAAGGGAATCCCATCTGTTCACAGAGGCTCTGTCCTGGGTGGTGGCACTGCCAACTTTATTATCAAACCCACGCTTCTACTTGGCGAAGCCTCTGGTTCTATTATTTACTTACAGGTTTAGTGAGGGCCAATTCTCCCCCCGCAAAAGAGGGCTACACACTTATTGAAAATATACAGTACATTTTGTAGGATTTGGCGCTGTTTAGCGAATGACTTCTTCCCTTGGGCACCTACCATGCTAGCTTAAAATTGATTGAGCAACTGCCATTTTTTTTCTATTTTATTTACACAGAAAAATCCCCCAACTAACAGCAATGCATTCATTGAGACACATGTACACGCGGCAGCCTTATCTTTTGCTGCAAGCGCCCTACATGTGTACATACCAATTAGACATGGATTTATTCCATTTATTTTCATGTGACAACGAATATCTCTTTTGCGATAAGCTGACACATCCCCTTTAAGCAATGTTTATACTCTCTTCCAGGCTGCTGAACTTGTAAAGAAGGTCCATGTGATAATAGGGAGCGTCATATTACATTCTCCCTCATACAGAATCCATCAACCTAAATAACGTGACAGGCAATCTGTGGCGCCTTCTCTTTGCATTAAGCAAATGTATGGCGGTGACTGTGCGGTAAGGAAACAGAGAACCAGTGGAGTCTCTTTGATAGGTCAGGAATTGCTCTTTAGTTGGGGGGGGGGGGGGGGGGGGGGTTAAATGTCTGGGCGACCAGGGTGTTGAGAGGGCAGAAATTATGAGTAGCAACAAAAGCCATCTGGTATACACATGCCGTACAATGAACTGTAAAAATTATTAAAAAAACAATTCATGTCAGCAGGGGCGTTGCTAGGTCTAGAAAAGAATTTGGGCTAGAGCCCACAGCGAAGTAAAGAAAGCCATACGCCTAGGCGGGCATACACATGTATATAATATATGTGTGTATATAAATAAGTAAATAAATATATATATATATATATATTATCATTACATCAGGGTCCCCAGAGAGCCCCCCCCACTTACATCAGGGTCCCAAAGAGCTTCCCTCTTGCATTAGGGTCCCCAGAGAGACCCCCCTTACATCAGGGTCCCTAGAGAGCCTCACCCTTGCATTAGGGTCCCCAGAGAGCCCCCCATGACATTAGGATCCCCAGAGAGACCCCCCCTTACATCAGGGTCCCTAGAGAGCCTCACCCTTACATTAGGGTCACAAGAGAGCCCCTATGACATCAGGGTCCCCAGAGATATCCCTCTTACATCAGGGTCCCTAAAGAGCCTCACCCTTGCATTAGGGTCCCCAGAGAGACCCCCCTTACATCAGGGTCCCTAGAGAGCCTCACTCTTGCATTAGGGTCCCCAGAGAGTCCCGCATTACACTAGGGTCCCCAGAGAGATCCCCCTTACATCAGGGTCCCTAGAGAGCCCCCCCACTTACATCAGGGTCCCCAGAGAGCTGCTCCTTTCATCAGGGTCCCCAGAGAGCTGCTCCTTTCATCAGGGTCATCAGAGAGAGGGCAGGCGATGAGAGATGATGTCATCTCTCTCCTCTCTCGCCCACCCGGCTCTCCCATGCTGCCTCCCCGCTCGCCGATGCTGCCCGCCACACTCGCTGCCTGGCTGCACAGACCCCGTGGCCACGGTCACCTCTAAAAAAAATTGGGGCTATGGGCCCCAGATTTGGGACTATAGCCCCCAAAGCCACCCCCTAGCCCCCTAGCGACGTCACTGCATGTCAGTGAGAAAAATTTCAATGCAGTGACTGTCTGGGTGTTAATAACTAATAAAGTAGCTCCTGAACATACAGTATTCTGGGCGACATGCTTGCCGTGATTGCAGTGCGATTTATTACTCGACAATCGCGGCAGACCAGCACCACGATTTTAGGTGTCATTCAAATGAATGCCATCTTAAATGTGAGTCCCGCGATTTGTCATTCACACATCAGTGCCCTCAAATAGCTGGCAGAATCGCGGAAAATCTTACCTTAAGGCATGTTTTGAATGTGACTGTTTTGTTACATTTTGTTCCGCTTTAATAGTTATCCTTCTGTAGCCTCGAAACACTTTTGAGCCCATCTGTCTGTACTTCTTATCTCCTCAGTAGTCCATGATTTCCATTTTACGACATATAGATCGGTATATATGCTAATGTACATGTATCTACCAGAAGTTATGCTCTTGGCTCTGCCACTGGAATCAAAACTATTCAAAAAGTACATCCTGCAAAGGAAACAGGCAATACTGATCTCTTCCGTGGTCTACCCTGCTATTTAAATTACTGCAGCTGCCTGAAAGTCTTAGGAATCTGACATCTGAATCTAGTGTATCAGATCTCTGGTCCCCCCCACTGTGCTCTTTGGTTCTTCCCACAAGCCCAAGTTACTACGGGATGCAGTGGCTGACAAAGCAAACCATTGAGGGGGGGGGCAAGGATTTGACAAACCTAGAAGTGTTGGATTCTGAAGATTCTTTGGGTATCAATATCTTTTCTCTGTGCTAGCAAAAGTCTAGAGATATTGAATATTTTAACCCGAACATCAACCGACATAGACTCCCATTATAACTGGTTCGCTTGTGACTTACTTTCTTGTAGCCCCATGTGTCCTGAACCGATCAAGCCAAGTTTGGGGTCAATGGCACCGATGGTCGTGGAGATATTGCGTCCCAAGGTGACCCTGTTTCCCCATAGGCGTCAATGTTAAATCGATCTCCTGGGGCCCGACTTTGGACGGCCGGTTCTCCCGAAGGGTAACCGGTATCGTCTTACTTTCTTCGCCACATTGTAGCCCCATGTGTCCAAAAGTCTAGAATCACTAGCGAAAGTCTAGACTTGTGTTGATTTGAAGACAATCTGTCACTGTGCCCATTCAATTGCTCCGTACACTGATCACAGGACCTACAATAACAGAAACTTAGCTTCCGGGGGTTTTCTAAATTGTGCAGACAGTGGGAGTCAAGACTGCAGGTAGGTTCCAAGCTGGCCACAGACAGATTTAGTTGCATAATAGGCATTTCCATCATGTAAAAACCTTTAGATAAATAACTCACAGCTATATTAAAAAGGTTAAAGTAGACCCAAACATGTCTGGCCCTAATTAAGCATCAAAATCCCCTTCTAGCGGGAAAAAACGGACCCCATGTCCAGACAAAAAAATAAATAAAAAACTGCCATCACACAGTGTCTCCCTGCAGAGCAACATGCTTATCCAATGTTTGTTATGCTCCATACACACGACCAGTTTTCCCATCAAAAAAACTCAGATGAGAGCTTTTAGTCGGGAATCCTGACCATTTGTATGCTTCATTGGACTTTTTCCCACAGAAAAACTGCTGGAAAAAAAGAGTCGGAATTTGGTGTGACCATGTGTACGCAAGACAAGCTTGAGTGGAATCCTGTCGGGAAAACCATTGTTTTTTTTTCCGACAGGAAAACTGGTCGTGTGTACGGGGCATAAGAATTTAAGAGACACCTCAGAAGGCAGCTGCCTCCTCTCTCAAAGGCAATCACAACACTGTCACTATCTTGATTATCCCAGTTTTTACAGGTACACACATCTGTTAGGACAACACCCTCTAGAAGGTGACAAGGGCTCATCCGAGGCATGGAATCTAACAGCTGGTCTTCACCAGAGCTCCTGATGGTGGACATAGGCTGCGAACCTTTGGAGATCTTTGCTGCGGGGTGGCACCAGGTTGTGTCCATCAGGAACACCCCACCAAGAAGTGAGCAAGGACAGGAAGGCATTGGTATGGAGGCTGTACACTAAGGGATCAACAAGAGAATAGTCAGGTTGAAGAGGAGATCATGGCAGGCAAAAAGCAGACAGTAGTCAGGTTAAGGCAGAGGTTGTGGTAGGCAGCAAGCAGAGTGTGTTCCGGTCAAAGTAGAGGTCATCAACAGACAAGGAAAACTGCAGAATGGTCAATGCTATAGGCAAGGTAAATATAGTAGCTCTTTTCTAGCATTTCTGCTCGGAACGAGGGTCAGAAGAAATGCCCAACATCATCTTAGGGAGCTCTGGAAGTTCTGGCAGGCATTCTGTGAGTGCCATTGGAAGAACAGGCAGAGATCTTGTGAGGACCATTGGAAGTACTAGAAGGAGTTCAAGTCCTGGCAGGGATTCTGACAGTAAATTGGAAATACTGGCAGGCATTCTGGGAGAACCATTGCATATACTGGAATTAATTATGAAAGTATTGGCAGGGATTATGCAAGTACCATTGGAATTACTGCTAGGGATTCTGGAAGTACCAATGAATCTACTGATAGCAATTCTGGAAGTCTTGGCAGGGATTCTGTGAGTCCCATTGGAAGTACATGCTTGGATTCTGGGAGTACCATTGGAATTACTGATAGGGATTCTGGAAGTCTTGACAGGGATTCTATGAGTACCACTGGACCAACTGATAGGAATTTTGGAAGTCTTGGCAGGGATGCTGTGAGTACCATTGGAAGTACATGCTTGGATTCTGGGAGTACCATTGGAATTACTGATAGGGATTCTGGAAGTAATCACAGGGATGCTGTGAGTACCATTGGAAGTACTGGCTTGGATTCTGGGAGTACCATTGGAATTACTGATAGGGATTCTGGAAGTACTCACAGGGATTCTGGGAGTACTATTGGAAGTACCAGTAGGGATTCTGGAATTCCTGGCAGAGACACTGCAAGTACCATTGGAAGTACTTGTAAGGATTCTGGAAGTCCTGACAGTAATCCTGGTGGTTCTGTAACATCACCCTTTCCTGTCTTACCTTTCTAAAATGTTCAACTAGTTCAACTCTACCTGGAAGATGACCAATAATCCAGTCTAAGAAATGGATCATCATAATAATTATGGTCATTCATGGGTGGCTCAGATCATAAGTGAACCACTAGTTCATAGGTGTCAAACACAAGGCCCACAGACCGAATCCGGCCCACCTGGCCATTTTATGTGGTCCTACTACAGACCCTTACTTTCTTCTTCCCAGCAGCAGCATAAGGAAAGGGGGGTGCACTGGATGTAAGGGAGAGTGGGGGACTTAACTTCTGATTGTGGGGTAGCTCTTGACATCTAATGTAAAGGGGGGGGGTCAATCATAATGCTGAAACCTGGGTGAAATTGAGTTTGGCACCCCTGCTCTAGTTACTTGTTAAACATGATCGTTCATCACCCACCAAATGTCTGACCACCTAACATTCTTCATAGGTCATCTGACCAATTATGATCCACCCTAAAAATGTAGAATCTCAGGACCACAATTGTACTTATGTGCAATTCCTCTTACACAGGACTTGTAGCAAAGACTCAAAAATCGATTCCACGTGACGGCAATACAGAACAAATGCCCCTCAGTGTGAAGAAGACATTATGTTAACACACTTTCAGAAGCTTAATGGGTCAATCATTACCACCTTCCCTTGCCAAAATTGCTCCAATATGGAATATGCGGCTTCCATGCATAAATCCGTTTTAATAGATTTGTCCTAGTTTTAACGCCCACCTCCCTCTCACCCCCAATTGTGTAACAGATGTTTCTGAAAATGAGATGCAAATGATATGCAAATAAGGTCACGTTATAACCGTGACCTACTCTATGATAACACACATGGTTAAATCATTTTGCATCACAGGGTGATAGAAACACACTGTGAGCAATAGCGCATTTGCATTATAAAGTGGAGAAAAAAAAAAACATTTCAAGGCTTTGTTTTTCTTTGCATAAAAACTTTTAAAGACAATAAAAAAGAATACAAATGTGTAGTTGAAAACCAGGTTATTTTTTCATGACAGCAGTAAATAGAGTTAGTCAATGTCTTTGTTTCATGCTTACATCAGTCGCAGTAAGAAAGTGGCTAATGTTAATTCTTAGATTGTTTTAAAGCCATCCCCCTCTGAGCCCACCCCCATTAAAAAAAAATTATACTGCCCTGTGCAGTAAATGGCAGCAGTGGAGTCCAGGTTTGGGTGCTCTTCCCCAGCAGCCAATCAGGAGGGTTGAGCCTCGCTGTGCATGCTGGGGGAGGGTATTTATGGGGCAGACACCATTGGTTCTGGGTCTTCTTCGTCCAGTGTGGCAATCAACTTTAGGGTGACCACATCACGGCGCCCCAGCGTTATGGCCTACCTGGCCGGGACGTGCGTGCTATGTGGTGTTCCTGGTTCCGGGACCATGTTGGTCCGAAACATTTGTGCAGCGACGGGGACACATGACCTCACCCAAGTAAATAGGCCCTCCAAGCAGGCCAAGGGACCCACGAAGATCCTTGCCCATTGGCTGAGATACCCCATCTAATCCTAATCTGCCCTTGCAATGCCCTTGTCTTATCTAGTGTCACCAGATACCTGGTCATCTAGTGACAGAAGAGAAAAGTGCAAAAATTCCAGACTTCAAGCGTTTTCCAAGCGTTTTATGAGCTGAAAACGCTCAGGTGTAAATGGGTCCTAACTCTTAAAGAAGTTGTAAATCTTCATGTTTTTTCACCTTAATGCATCCTATCACATGGGTAAAGAGCTGCGGTCGCAGGTCTTTACACAGATCGAAGTCGCGCTGTGTCCTAGTAACATGGCGTGGCCGCAATCGCCAAGCTGCGCGCCCCCAGGGCCACCCGAGAGCGGTCATTCTGGGTGGGCGTCATAGGACAGCCACCCAGAACACTGCCCAGCCGCCATTTGACGGTGGGTGGACGGCAAGTGGTAAAATCCTATAATCCACTCTAGTACAGTAGAATATAATTTACAATGCGTGTGTTTCTGTAATATAATTGCGGGGAAGAGAGCTCCAGCGGATCACAGAAATGCAGATCAGCGCTATAACGAAGGTATTTGGCACAATTATATTATATACTACTGTAATAAAGTGGATTATAGGATTTTACAAGCATTTTAACACAGTTCACACTGGGGATTTCTGTCAGGCAGGAAGAGAGAGGGGGAGAGAAGACAGCACATTATATAGTAAGACCTACCCCGAAAATAAGCCCTACTGTGCCTTTTGTTGCCAAAATTAATATAAGACCCAGGCTTATTTTCAGAGAAACATGGTATGTACATTTATTTATTCAGATTTGTATATAGAACAAATAGAGGCAAAGATGAGTGGGGGGATAGGGGGACTGATCTGAAGTCAAAGAGGGGCACCAGTTGACAAGTGCTTGCATGACCATGGCAGCACTTTGGCTCTTCAGCGTGTAATAAAGTGATGTCTGGCCACTTCATAGGCTCCTTTGATTGGTGTATTTATTTAGCGGCTCCATTTAAAGTGAATCTACTTTTCGGCAAACAGGAGCAAATCACTTAACCTGTGAGCTCTCAGCCTCTTTCCCACGTATTCCCACAATCTCCGCCTGTCTGCTCTCCATCACCGCTTTCCGCTCAAGAGGCGAAATGAAAAAAAAAAAAAGCTAACATCGCTCTCGGCGTGACCCGAGACTCGGGAATGAGAACTCGAAACGTCTAAGTGAGGGAATGAAGCTCAGACTTACTGAATGACATCTCTTTACATTGGCAACTTCAGCTAGCATCGCCTTTAATCCACTCTCATAAGTATTCCTTCTCGTAGTTGTGCGCGCATCTGAAGTGGCTCGGAGGAACAATGGAGTTCAACAAGCTCCTGTGAGAACCAACCCTCTGCATTTCAATGTGCGGAGGAGAAAAAGTAATAAAAAATAAAAAAGGAAGAGGTCTAAGCCCAGTATCTTTTAGAACAGGGCTCGATGTCACCGTCTTCGTAGACCAAAGTGACAGATAGACATGTGCACTGCCAAAAAATTATTTGGTTTTCGTTCCATTTGGTTATTTTTTTCCCTTTTCGGGTCATTTGTTGATTTGCAATCCGAAACTTCGTACATTTGTAAATTCTAAAATTCGTAAATTCAAAAATTCATAAATTCGAAAATCAGAAAATGAAAAAGAAAATCAGAAAATTGAAATAATAACCAACAAACTAATAATAACTAACTAACTATTAAATTACAGGTATTGGAATTTCCTTTCAAATTTGGCTGTTAATGAACATAACAAATTTAACTGAAGTTACTATCTGAAATAATGAATGCCACATCTAAACAAATGAAGCGGAACAAATGAATAAATAAATAATAATACATATAATAAAACATTTTAATTATTACTATTGTTATTTATTATTAATAATTTGTTACGCTCCATTTGTTTAGATGCAGAATTCGTTATTACGGATAATTCATAACTTCGGATAAATTAGTATTCTGTACGTTCCCTAACAGCCAAATTTGAAGCCAAATTTGAAGGCAAATTTCAATACCTATAATTTAATAGTTAGTAATAGTTAAGTTATTATTTGTTAAATATTATTTCATTTTTCGGGTTTTTCGGATTTTTTTATTTTTTAACTTACGAATATTCACATTTACGAAAATTTTGTTAAACTGGTTTTCGTTAATTCGGATATTCCCGAATGAATGAATTTATCGAAAATTCATTAAAAAACTGATTAAGAACTAAACTAATTGCACATGTCTAGTGTCAGTAGTCCACCCAGTGTGTGCTGGAAGACTTTGCTTCTTCCATCGGGCTTCCTGACTGCCTATAGACACCACCTAAAATTGTTAAAATAGGAAGCAGGTGGCTGTGTACACTCTGTAGCGTTAGCAGGGCTTTTTTTTCAGCGTGAGCGTGGGGGAACGCAGTTTCGGGACCTCTGACACTGAAAGTTTGTAATGGCAAGGGGGTGCTGGGGTGTGCTGGAGGGTCTGTTGATGTCTCCTTGGTAATCTGTTATCTCTAGAAGGAATATTTTGTTGTAGGGGGATTATTGTTGTTGATGAGGAATCTAATGTTTCTGGAGGGGATCTACTGTTAATAGGGGAGTCTATTAATGCTGGCAGCTGGGAGATTAATTGTTGCTGGAGTGGATCTATTTTGCTGGGGAGAGGTATTGCTTTTGACAGAAGATCTTTTGTTGCTGGGGGTAGCTATTGTTGCTGAGGGAGAGCTATTGTTTCTGGGGGATCTATTATTTGTGAAGGGTCTTATGCTGCTGGCTGCAGGAAATCTTTTTTTTACTGCTTTCCCTTTTATCATTAACAAATTCCATACAAACTACACATTAGCACCACAAAATGATACTTCGTTCTGTATTTTGCAAAAGGGGTGGTACTTGGAGGTGGGCAGGGGGTGAAACCAAGGGACGGTGCTCGGAGGTGGGTAGTGGGGGGCACTAAGGGATGGTGTTCAGAGGTGGGTAGTGGGGGGAACTAAGGGACGGTGCTCAGAGGTGGGTAGGGGATGGAACCAAGGGAAGGTGTTCGGAGGTGGGTAGTGGGGGGAACTAAGGGATGATGCTCAGAGGTGAGTATGGGGTTGAACCAAGGGACAGTGCTCAGAGGTGGGTAGTGGGTGGAACTAAAGGACAGTGTCATGCATTTCTTTGTAAAAAGATGTCCGCTTGCCGCCTTCTGACTGTAGACTTACTGTGGATGAGTGCAGGGTGTACCAAGATGGCCGTCGTGGTCAGGGCCGTCTTTAATATGGTTTGGGCCCTGGGCAAACATTTTTTTTGGGCCCCCCCTTTAGCTTATTTTGGGCCTGGCTGGTTCATATGTATGTGTTTTGGCGGCCCTCATTTGTGCAGCACAGCATTGATTTGAATGGGCTGCCATACCTTTGTTTCCTGCAGAAAAAAGGTGCATTCGGCATTTTAAAAATCGGTTGCCTTGAAATCCATTCTGCTTTTGCACCATGCTACTTACCTGCAGTTCTTGCACCATGCTACTTACCTGCAGTTCTTGCACACACATACGCACTGTGTTTTTAAAAGCGTGACCTAAACATCTAAAAATGCAGCGAGTTTGACAGTGCGGGAACTGCAGATAAGTCACAGCAGACAGCAGAATGGACAGACAGTGCTGTATTTCAGTGCTTGATGGGCATAGGTGTGCCGTGTGTGCAGCCTATTACATGAGGCATGCGCTTTTCTTTGAAGGAAATGCAGGCATGGCGGCCCATTCAAATGTGGGCCGCCAAAACACATACATGTGAACCAGTCAGGCCCAAAATAAGCCCATCAAGCAGTTAAATACAGACAGTAATGCCATGTGCTCTGAGGCCTCACTCAGCCTGGACTGCAGGTCTGGTCTGTGATTTGGGGAGTTCCTCTATTTTACACATGGCATGGCATGGGGTCCCATGGTGCTAAAGCAGAATGGACAGACGGTGCTGTGACCCCCATGCCATGCCATGTGTAAAATACAGGAACTTTTTAAAACACTGACCAGTCCTGCAGTGAATCATCAAATATTATAAAGACTTTGGGCACACTCTACAGAAAACTTCTATTTACAATATAGATTAGCAAACAGTGACATACATTGAAGAGCAGGACATGAAGAAGTCAGCCTCGGGAAGAGCAAACTGGGGATGTTATAAAATCACATTCTAATTCACTTTTATATACAAGCAGCACCCAGTGGCAGGAAGGGAGAAGTGCACGTCTAAAGGGAAACCAGGGGTTTTGTACATTTTAAAACACTGGGAAGGGAAGCAGTACTTTCACCTGGCTGCAGTACTGTCACCAGGGCCGCCATCAGGAATTATGGGGCCCCTTACACAGCTTCAGGCATGGGCCCCCTGGAGCAGAGAACGGGGGGGGGGGGTGTAGCCATCCGGGGCCCTGGGGACCTCTGGGCCCTTTAATAAAAAGAAAAAAAAGAAATTAAAAATGAATATAAAAAATATATTTTTTTTTAAAAAAAAGGGGGTTGCCATCTGGGGACCTCTGGGCCCTTTAATAATTTTTATTTTTTTTATAAAAATAAACTACAAAAAAAGGGGGGTTGCCATCTGGGACCTCTGGACCCTTTAATAAAAAAATAAAATAAAAAAAATATATTAAAAATAAACACTTATAAAAAAAAAAGTGGGGGTTGCCATCCAGGGCCCTGGGAACCTCTGGGCCCTTTAATAAAAAAAAATATAAACAAAAATAAAAAAATAAACATTTTATAAAAAAAATAAAAAAGGGTGTTTGCCACATGGGGCCCTGGGGACCTCTGAGCCCTTTAATTATATATATATATATAAATAAAAAGAAATAAAAATTAAAAAAAAGAAATAAAATATAAAAAAAAATTAAAAAAAAGGGGGGTTGCCATCCAGGGCCCTGGGGACCTCTGGGTCCTTTAATAATAATAACATGTATAACATATAACATTTATATTATATATTATTATATATTTTATATATATATATATATATATATATATATATATATATATATATATATATATATATATATATATATATATTAAAAGAAATATATAAAAAAGTTTTTTTTTTTATAAAAAAGGGGGGTCGTCATCCGGGGCCCTGGGGAACTATGGGCCCCTGGGGACCTCCAGACCGCTAAAAAAAATTGGCCCTTTAATAAAAAATAAAATAAAAATATATAAAATAAATATATATTTTTATTTAAAAATAAATAAAAAAAGGGGGTTGTCATCTGGGGCCCTGGGGGCCTCCGGGTCCCTGGGGACCCCTAAAAAAAATGTCCCTTTAATAAAAAATAAAAATATATTTTAAAAAATTGGCCGTTTAATAAAAAATAAAATAAAAATATATAAAATAAATATATATTTTTTTATTTAAAAATAAATAAAAAAAGGGGGGTTGCCATCTTGGGTCCTGGGGGCCTCCGGGTCCCTGGGGACCCCTAAAAAAAAATTGGCCCTTTAATAAAAAATAAAAATATATTTAAAAAATTGGCCCTTTAATAAAAAATAAAATAAAAATATATAAAATAAATATATTTTTTATTTAAAAAAAAATAAAAAAAAGGGGGGGTTGCCATCTTGGGCCCTGGGGACCTCCGGACCACCGGACCCCTAAAGAAAAAAAAAAAAAATGTTTTAGTTTTTTTTTTCAAAGGGGGTTGCTTTGGACCCCCAACAGTGACAGGGCCCTGGGCAGCTGCCCCTGTTTGCCCTATGGTAGAGACGGCCCTGGTCGTGGTGTAGTGACAAAATACCACTTCCGTTACCTATTCTAATGGGTAGCGGTACTCTGATAGAACACCTGAGCTAAGGGTAGATGGATTCCAGGAAGTAAATACTACATGAATCTATTTCCCTTACTCAAGATGACCACTTGGAGAAATTCTAGGATGGGGAGGGGGTTCCAAAGTGATTTCTCAGCAAAATAAGGCTGCTTTCACCCTGAAAGTGGCACTCGTTCTAGTGGTAATTTATCACTGTTTAACTGCTTGCCGACCAGCCGCTGGCAGGTCGGCTCTCCTGGGCGAGAGCCCGTAGCTCTCTGTCGGCACCTTAGAGGCCGCTAGGGGGCGCGTGCGCACCGCCGGCGGCCGGCGCGCGCACCCCCCGCTCGCCCCCGAGTCCTGTGCGCGTGCCCGGCGGGCACGATCGCCGCCGGGCACACGCAATCGCTCGTTACAGAGCGGGGACTGGGAGTTATGTGTGTAAACACATAGCTCCCGGTTCTATCAGCGGGGGAAACGCTGATCTTCTGTTCATACAATGTATGAACAGAAGATCAGTGATTTCCCCTAGTGAGTCCACCCCCCCATACAGTTAGAACACACCCAGGAACACACTTAACCCCTTCCCTGCCCTCTAGTGTTAACCCCTTCACTGCCAATGGCATTTTTATAGTAATCCATGATCTGATCGCAGCCATTACTAGTAAAAAATAAAAAAACAATAAAAATGCCATAAAACGACCCCCTTTTTTGTAAACACTATAACTTTTGCGCAAACCAATCAATAAATGCTAATTGTGATTTTTTTTTAACGAAAAATATGTAGAAGAATACGTATCGGCCTAAACTGAGGAATAAAAAACATCTGTTATATATTTTTGGGGGATATTTATTATATTTTTGTTTATAGCGCAAAAAATAAAAGCCGCAGATATGATCAAATACCACCAAAAGAAAGCTCTATTTGTGGGAAAAAAAGGACGCCAATTTTGTTTGGGAGCCACGTCGCATGACCGCGCAATTGTCGGTTAAAGCGACGCAGTGCAAAAAGTGCTCTGGTCATTGGGCAGCAATATGGTCCGGGGGTTAAGTGGTTAAACAGTGCTTTTGTGACCCTTTTCGGCCGCTAGCAGGGCACTTATAACCCCAAAGAAAGGGTTAAAAACTTGTGTTGCAGCGCTTCCAAATTGCTTTTCAGGTGCACTGTTTGAAAGCACTGCCCATTCATTGCAATGGGCAGGGGCGTTTTGGGAGTGCTCTTATACAGTACAGCGCTCTTAAACCACCCCAAAGATGCTGCTTACAGGACATTTTCTAACTTCCCGCAAGCGCACCGCCCCAGTTCAAGAGAATGGGAGGCGGTTTTTAGGCGCTATTTCTAGCGCTAAAATGCCTGAAAACTGTGAAAGGGTTCTTAACTACTTCCCACCCGGCCACTGTACATATACGGGCAGGTGGGTGCTGCCTCATTCTGAGTGGACGTTAAGGAATGTCCCTCAGGTGGGGGATCGTGCGTGCCCGTGCAGCGGCGCGATCCCGAAGCGCTCGTGTCACCCAGACACGGCGCACCTCCGATTGGCAGAAGGGCTCTGTGTCCAATCACAGCCGTCATGTGATATAAATAGAGAGCCGGTTGCTAGGCGATCGGCTCTCCTCTCCTCACACAGAAGTTTCCAGTGCTGAGAGGAGAGCGGATCACTGCAGCCAGCCAGTGATCAGTGAGTATGAGCTGTTTTTTTTACAGCTTTTTACACACTGATCACCGGTCCAGTGTCCCCACACAAGTCCCCACACAAGTCCCCAGAATAGTGTCCCCAAAACACATGTCCCCACACAGTAAAAACACCTGCCCTCCACATATGTAACAGTAAAATCACATGTCCCAATGATCATCTGCACACGTCTGTGATCATCTGCGTACATATGTCTGTGATCACACAATCCAATTATTATTCACTTAACAGGATTCTTTTTTACCAAAAACATGTAGCAGAATACATTTTGGCTACAAAATTCAATTTTATTGGATTTCTTTTAAAATAGAAAGAAGAAAATATTGTTTTGTTTCCAAATTTCCGCTTTAACATCTTAAAACTTCTGGCTAGTGACATTTGATTGCAAGCTCCTCGGGGGGCCTGTGACTGATGCAAATGATTAAAAGTACGAATGACATAGAATGTTGCCGATTCCATTTATAAATACGATTACAAAGCGAGCGCTGAGAGGTAGGGGAGTTAAAACAACGTTTCGCATTGGGCACCGATCCCCTTCAAACATATTCCAAACACACCACGGGCAATGGTATATTTTCCTAAACACGCATTTTTATTTTTACAATGATTAAGTGACGGCATCTTAAAATACACAAAGTGGTTATAGAACACTACCCCCGGCTTAAAAGTCCATTTACTGCTGCAACAAACCCATAATCTTCATGTTACCACTCGGTGTCAGTGTAAGCATCAATTGACACAGGAAGAGGGCAATGCTATTATCAGCAGCTACTGCAATCTGCAAGTAATAAAGCCGCGTTTATAGGGAAATATGGGGAACGGTTAGGCAGGCTTTGACGGCGGTTCTCTCTTACCGCGCAGCTGCTGCTGAGAGCCATTTACAAACTCTTCAGCTATCTGCGGCGGGCCTGGCCTATGTTCAAGTCACGGGAATGAGTTATGGAAAAAAAATAGGGGGACCAGTGAGCGACGTCACCGCAATATTAAATTTGTGAAAATGGATGCTGGAATATTTAAAAGGACCGCTGAGTTTATATATATATAATATACTGCTTAAAAAATTAAAGGAACACTTTTGAATCAGAACTCCTGAGATATTGATCTTGTCAGTTAGGTAGCAGAGGGGGAGGGGTGTATACGGAGGGGGTTGTTAACCCCTCGCCAACCAGCCGCCGCAGTTTTACGGCGTCAGGTCGGCTCGGCTGCGCAAAATCACGTAATATTACGTGATTTTGCATTTCAGCCACTAGGGGTGTGTGCGCATGCCTGGCGAGCGCGATCACGGCCGGGCACCCGCGATCGCTCGATACAGAGCGAGAACCGGGAGCTGTGTGTGTAAACACACAGCTCCCGGTCCTTTCAGGGGGAGAAATGACTGATCGTCTGTTCATACAATGTATGAATAGTGATCTGTCATTTTCCCTAGTCAGTCCAACCCCCCCCCCCCCTTCAGTTAGAACACACCTAGGGAACATAATTAAGCCCTTCCCTGCCAGTGACATTTTTACAGTAATCATCAATACATTTTTATAGCACTGGTCACCTAAAAATGCCAATGGTCCCAAAAATGTGTCCGAAGTGTCCGCCATAAGGTTGCAGTACCGATAAAAATCGCTGATCGCCGCCATTACTAGTAAAAAAAAAGAATATTAATAAAAATGCCATAAAACTATCCCCTATTTTGTAGACGCTATAACTTTTGCGCAAACCAATCAATAAACGCTTATTGCGGGGGTTTTTTACGTAAAAAATGTAGAAGAATATGTATCAGCCTAAACTGAGGGAAAAATTTTTTTTTTATATTTTTTGGGGGATATTTATTATAGCAAATAGTCAAAAAATATTCTTTTTTTTTTTAAATTGTCGCTCTATTTTTGTTTAAAGCGCGAAAAATAAAAATCGCAGAGGTGATCAGATACCACCAAAAGAAAGCTCTATTTGTGGGAAAAAAAGGACGCCAATTTTGTTTGGGAGCTACTTCGGATGGCCGCGCAATTGTCAGTTAAAGTGACGCAGTAGCGAATCGCAAAAAGTGGCCCGGTCATTGACCAGCAAAATGGTCTGGGGCTTAAGTGGTTAATCAGATGCTTTGCTGTTAACTGAAATTAACAACAGGTGCACTAGATGGGCAACAATGAGACGACCTCCAAAACAGGAATGTTTTTTCAGGTGAAGGTGTCTGACATTTTTTTCCCTACTCATCTTTTTTGACTGTTTTTCACTAGTTTTGCATTTGGCTAGGGTCAGTGTCACTACTGGTAGCACAAGGCGATACTTGGACCCTATAAAGGTTGCACAGGCAGTCCAACTCCTTCAGGATGGCACATCAATACGTATCATTGCCAAAAGGTTTGCCGTGTCTTCCAGCATGGAGGAGATTCCAGGAGACAGGCAGTTACTAGGAGAGCTGGACAGACCCGTAGAAGGTCCTTAACCCATCAGAAGGACCGGTATCTGCTCCTTTGTGCAAGGAGGAACAGGATGAGCACTGCCAGAGCTCTGTGCTCACTGACGGACACTGTGGAGCTTGATTGGCATTTTCCATTGAACACCAGAATTGGCAGGTCCGCTACTGGTGCCCCATGCTTTTCACTGATGAGAGCAGGTTCACCCTGAGCATATGTGACAGATGTGAAAGGGTCTGGAGAAGCCGCGGAGAACTTTATGCTGCCTGTAACATGTTCAGCATGATCGGCTTGGTGGTGGGTCAGTGATGGTCTGGGGAGGCATATCCATGGAGGGACACACAGACCTCTACAGGCTACACAATGGCACCCTGACTACCATTAGCTATCGGGATGAAATCCTTGGACCCATTGTCAGACCCTACGCTGGTGCAGTGGGTCCTGGGTTCCTTCTGGTGCCCAACAATGCCCGGCCTCATGTGGCGAGAGCATGCAGCCAGTTCCTGGAGGTTAAAGAAATTGATACCATTGAATGACCCCCACGCTCACCTGACCTAAATCCAAAAGAACACCTCTGGGACATTATGTTTCGGTCCATCCGGTGCCGCCAGGTTGCACCTCAGTCTGTTCTGGAGCTCAGTGATGCTCTGGTCCAGATCTGGGAGGAAATACCCCAGGACCCCATACGTCATCTCGTTAGGAGCATGCCCTCATGTTGTCAGGCATGCATACAACACGTGGGGGCCATACAAACTACTAATGACCATTGTGAGTTGTTGCAATGAAATTTCAGCAAAATGGACTAACTTGCCGCATCATTTTTTTACTTTGATTTTCGGAGTCTTTGAATTCAGCCCTCTGTAGTTGGATAATTTTCATTTCCATCAAACGATGTGCCATCCTTTCATTCCTAACACGTTACCCTGTCCATATCAGTATAGATATCCAGCATGAGATTTTTGCCCGTTGAGATCTGATATGTTTTCAGCAGTATATATTATATATATATATATATATATATATATATATATATACACACACACATAAACCGAGTATATATACATGCACTATATTACCAAAAGTATTGGGACACCTAGTGATAGGTGAAACTCCTGCGCTGAAATGGGTGAAAAGGGATTGGACCGTGGGAAAGGGGCCGTGGGAAAGGGGCACGGGAGGTATACTGCAGCAAACAAAGAATAGGTCTATCCAAATGGACAATAAAAGGTATACAACAAGTGATATTGTTTGCGCTGTGGTGGTGATGCCTAAAGGGTGATGGGAAAGGGGAAGTGAAGTAGTAAACTAGGTGAATACAATAAGTGACAAAAATGTATAAATATATAGAAAAAATTCTATAAAACACAATGTGAACAAAGTAACAGTAAATAACAGTGACCGTGTCATCTATAAAGATGTGTGGTGGACATAATAGAATGCATGGTCAAACTCAGTCCTGCAGACAAAACCAAATAAAAGAAGAGAGTCCAACTTAATCATGCAACTCGGTGCAGCAAGTGAAATCTGGTGTGAAGTCAAAAGGAGATGTTCCAGCAGCCAAATGAGTGAAGGTGCAATGGAGGATTCCAAAACGTGCAGCCCACACCTCTAGTGATCCTATCAGCTTACCTCAAGGCTATCTGATATAGCCAGAAAGATAGGGCATCAAACTCTTGATGAATGGAAGCCTCAAATCTGATGGTGCATGGGACACCTGCCTTTACACACACATGAACTTTAATGACATCCCAGTCTTAGTCTGTAGGGTTCAATATTGAGTTGGCCCACCCTTTGCAGCTATAACAGCTTCAACTCTTCTGGAAAGGCTGTCCACAAGGTTTAGGAGTGTGTCTATGGGAATGTTTGACCATTCTTCCAGAAGTACATTTGTGAGGTTAGGCACTGATGTTGGACTAGAAGGTGTGGCTCACAGTTGCCGGTCTAATTCACCCCTAAGGTGTTCAATTGGGTTGAGGTCAGGACTATGTGCAGGCCAGTCAAATTCCTCCACCATGTCTTTATGGACCTTGCTTTTTGCACTGGTGTGCAGTCATGTTGGAACAGCAAGGGACCATCCCCAAACTGTTCTCACAAAGTTCCAGGCTTTTTTGGTTTATTAAAAGTCAGCAGTTTCAAAAAGTTTAGCTGCAGACTTTTAATAAACAGACACTTACCTGTTTCCATGGTCCAGTGATGTGGCCGCACAGAGCTCCGTTCCTCTCCCTCTCCTCTATTTGGGGCCTCGATTGGAACTGTGGGCCCCCGGCCATGACATCTTGCGGCTTCACGGCCAGGCATGCACAAGTCGTGCTGCACTCTTCCAGTGGACATGTTATCTTCTGAGACATGTCCCAGAAGATTTCCGAGAGGGATGGGCCACCTAGGGGGATAGGAGGAGTCAACTTGGCGGCCCGTATGTGGAAAGAGGAAGTGGATGCAAAAAAAAGGCATCTCAGGAAATTTGTTTGAAATCTTGGTAACTATGGCTGTATATCTTCAATATGCTGCCTCCGAATGTTAGTCTCAGGAGATTTGGTGATGTCCTCTGACATGAGGAAACAAAGTCCCGCCTCCACCAAGATGGCCGCCTCCTCACAGAAACAGTGCAGAACATGGTCAGTCAGTCAGTAACGGGGAAAGATCAGCTACTAGTCCTTTGTCCTCTGCATGGCTTTTTTATTGGTACAGGTTCCAGTTTTCCTCTTTAGGTGGTCATCTATCCTTGAATGCTGCGGCTTTTATAAAATGTAATGACTCCCCTAATGTATTCTTTGTCAATTAGAAATTATTAAGTGTAGCCCCCTTGTCCTAATCAGGGGCTACTATGTCAATTTAGTTCTTGACTGGGCTGGACTATAGTTAGCTCAGACTGATTGTACAGTTTTTCACCTGGTTTTACATTAAGCATAGATTGGCTTGTGATTCCTCACTGTCACCAGTAGGTGTCACTGGTCATAGTATGAGATTCCACAAACAAAAAAGTTGTGAGTATTTATATTTTCTTTAGCCAATCCAATAGGAGGTGTCTGCCACTGATGCATGCTGGGGGAGGATACAAATATTTGGGACATGCCATGTACTCTCATGCTTTATCAGGGCTAAGGCCTAGGGGGTGCTGTTTGATGGAGCTCTGCTGTTAGGCAAAACAGCCTGCTTGGGGTCTAACATGTGCCGAAGTGGTCCTGAAGCTGTCCTACCCAGTTTTTGGAGAAAGCTGTGCCAGGGAGAACATCCAGGATAGGCCCCTTGCTGGAGGAAGCCAGGAAAAAGGTTGGTTTCTCAGAAGGGCCTGGTGACTCACTTGACTCACTTGGAGGACGCATTGAAATTTGTGAATGTGCATACAATGTTGGCTTTAGGGTTGTGATACAATGAAGCTGGATATTGATCTTAAACTGGAGAGTCTGTAAGCGATCTGCTATGGTATCTGGGACCTCTAATCCTCACCTCCTTAACCATTCTGCAATAAAAAACTTTAAAAAGACATAAGTGACTGATGGCAAGTATCCTTTCTTGGTCCCCCAATTTTAGCCATGAACTCAGCATTGAGGTGAATTGCTAGCCTGCCCCTGGTCTCTGGCATCCAATATCCTTTCTTGGTACCCCAATTTTAGCCATGGACTCAGCACTGGGGTGAAATGCTAGACCACCCCTGGCCTCTGGCATCCAATATCAGTTCTTGGTCCCCCAATTTTAGCCATAGATTAAGCACTGACATGAAATGCTAGCCCGCCCCTGGCCTCTGGCATACAATATCCTTTCTGGGTCCCCCAATTTTAGCCATGGACTTAGCACTGAGGTGAATTGCTAGCCCGCCCCTGGCCTCTGGCATCCAATATCCTTTTTCAATGCTCAATTTTAGCCATGGGCTCAGCACTGAGGTGAATTGCTAGACCGCCCCTGGCATCCAATATCCTTGTTTGGTCCCCCAATTTTAGCAATGGACTCAGCACTAAGGTGAATTGCTAGCCCGTTCCTGGCCTCTGGCATCCAATATCCTTTTTCAATCCTCAATTTTAGCCATGGGCTCAGCACTGTGGTGAATTGCTAGACCGCCCCTGGCCTCTGGCGTCCAATATACTTTTTTGGTCCCCCAATAACCACAGACTCAGGACTGATGTGAAATGCTGGCCTGCCCCTGGCCTCTGGAGGTGCTATCCTGCCTTTGGGGTGTCATAGAGGTGCTACTAAGTTTTTATGTGGTGATTGTGGTGGCACTGAATTTGAATATCCTTGTTTGTCAGTATTGATTCATATAAATTCCTACTCACATAAAATAATGTATTTCAAAAATGGAAGTCCATGTCAGCACCACATGGAACACCAGCCATTGGAATGCAGCCACCCATCTGTAATATGCCCGAAACCTGTTGGCCTGTTTCATAATATTTTAACATGTAATTTTGGATGCGCCATTCCAGCTTTTAATATTAATCTGTTGGTAATCCAACTGCAAAACCATGACACCTTGGTTACTATCTTGTGTGCGGAGACAGAGACACCAACAAGCTGAATTGTTGAGAGCAATAGAAAATAGAAGAAGCCAGCTCCGATGCCCAGCTACAACGGAAATGTCATTTTTGGGCAGAGCATTACTCGGCCCCAGCGGTTGAATATATATTTTTGTTGAAAACAAAAGATCTGCATTAGCAGCCAGCATTAGTCAGGTGTACACAACAGGGCTGCAAACCAGTCTATTATTTTCCTAAATATTAATCATCGGTCTGCTTTGAAAGTAGCCCAGAATAAGCATTAGATACATCCGAAAACAAAACAAGCTCGAGTCCAGCGTCTGCCACGACATTGTAGGACTTGGCACGCTCTCCGTCCAGCCCGCTCGCTCACAAACGAGCTCTCAGTGAGACATCAATGACCTGGCATTCTCTGTCGAACATTTCAGAGTTGTTGGACATCAGGTCTGCATCCAAGAAACAGTAATTGCTATTAACTTGTGATGTGAGTCTCATGTCAAGAGGTAGAGGTAATAACAAAGCCCCTCGTCCAAGACTTGGCTGGTCATGCAATCAGCGTGTCACACTGTGCCGAGGAGGTGACCTGATTGCACAGGCCGACCTCAGATGTCAGCTCCACATGTCACCGAGATTCGTGATGGAAAAGAAAAAAAAACGGACTATCTTCCTCTATTTTCATATTTTCGGCAGGGTTTGCTTCACTGTTGAATATTTGATTAAAGACTGATAAAATAATATATTTAAAAATAAAAATAAGTATATAGCTAGAAAAAAGAAAAACAAAAATCTATTTAGGTATTATCTATCTATCTATCTCTCTCTCTCTCTCTCTCTCTCTCTCTCTCTCTCTCTCTCTCTCTCTCTCTATCTATCTATCTATCTATCTATCTATCTATCTCTCTCTATATATATATATATATATATATATCCATGGTATTAGTTTAGGCGATACTACCCGATCATAGCTATTAGTTGGAGGAGTAGTGCCACATCACTAGTATTAGTTGGAAGGATAGTACTCCATCATTGATATTAGTTGGAGGAATAATTCCCCATCATTGGTATTAGTTGGAGGAATAGTTCCCCATCATTGGTATTAGTTGGAGGAATAGTTCCCCATCATTGATATTAGTTGGAGGAATAGTTCCCCATCATTGATATTAGTTGGAGGAATAGTTCCCCATCATTGATATTAGTTGGAGGAATAGTTCCCCATCATTGATATTAGTTGGAGGAATAGTTCCCCATCATTGATATTAGTTGGAGGAATAGTTCCCCATCATTGATATTAGTTGGAGGAATAGTTCTCCATCATTGATATTAGTTGGAGGAATAGTTCCCCATCATTGATATTAGTTGGAGGAATAGTTCTCATCATTGATATTGGTTGGAGGAATAGTTCTCATCATTGATATTAGTTGGAGGAATAGTTCCCTATCATTGATATTAGTTGGTAGGAATAGTTCCCCATCATTGATATTAGTTGGAGGAATAGTTCTCATCATTGATATTAGTTGGAGGAATAGTTCCCCATCATTGATATTAGTTGGAGGAATAGTTCCCCATCATTGATATTAGTTAGAGGAATAGTTCCCCATCATTGATATTAGTTTGAGAAAAAGTTCCCCATCATTGATATTAGTTGGAGGAATAGTTCCCCATCATTGATATTAGTTGGAGGAATAGTTCCCCATCAGTGATATTAGTTGGAGGAATAATTCCCCCATCATTGGTATTAATTGGAGGAATAGTTCCCCATCATTGATATTAGTTGGAGGAATAGTTCCCCATCATTGATATTAGTTGGAGGAATAGTTCCCCATCATTGATATTAGTTGGAGGAATAGTTCCCCATCATTGATATTAGTTGGAGGAATAGTTCCCCATCATTGATATTAGTTGGAGGAATAGTTCCCCATCATTGATATTAGTTGGAGGAATAGTTCCCCATCATTGATATTAGTTGGAGGAATAGTTCTCCATCACTGATATTAGTTGGAGGAATAGTTCCCCATCATTGATATTAGTTGGAGGAATAGTTCCCCATCATTGGTATTAGTTGGAGGAATAGTTCCCCATCATTGATATTAGTTGGAGGAATAGTTCCCCATCATTGATATTAGTTGGAGGAATAGTTCCCCATCATTGATATTAGTTGGAGGAATAGTTCCCCATCATTGATATTAGTTGGAGGAATAGTTCTCCGTCATTGATATTAGTTGGAGGAATAGTTCCCCATCATTGATATTAGTTGGAGGAATAGTTCCCCATCATTGATATTAGTTGGAGGAATAGTTCCCCATCATTGATATTAGTTGGAGGAATAGTTCCCCACCATTGAAATCAGCTGGAGAAACAGTGTCCCATCATTGGTATTAGTTGAAAGCATAGTACCCCATCATTGCATCCTTGATATTCGTTGAAGGAATAGCGCCCCATCAATGCTGTTAGTTTGAGATTAGTGGCCCATAATTGGTATCAATGAGGTGTGCCCCTTCAGTGGTGTCAAAAACAGGAATCATGCCCCACTGTTGGTGTCCAGTGGGATGACTAGTCTTAGCAGTGGAAATAGTGCCCTGAGAACTGGATAAAGGCAAGCAAAGGACTATCTCCGGCCAATGGGAACCAGTTGAAGGCCACTGGGCTGTAGGGTAGTGAAAGGGGGGATTGTTTTGCCTGGAGCTGGGTTTTAAAGATATCAGGTTATCTCTTCTGTCCAGAAATCAGGGTTTTCTATAAAAAAGAAAGATGACAATTGATTGGTCCTTTTTTCCATTTTCCCCAATTGTTATAGACAGGGAATGGCTCCAACTTAACAATATTCTATTTCTAGGTTTTGCATTAATGTTGCAAGATGAGTACAAGTACAATAAAGAATGTTGTAAAAAAAGATAAATAAATGGGGAACAATAATTGAACAGGACGAACAAAGATCACTATTTTTACTTAATTAACACTAATTATCTCACAATATTATTACTTGTGTCTCTTTGCTCTCAACTGCCTTTTTTTTGTTAAATGCGGCATTGCCGGTGACTGTGAAGCCATAATTACTACATCTCTCACACTTCATTGTCCTGATACTCATTAATTTGTCCTGTTCCTCCCTTGGTTCGATAACTCTAATTTATCAAGTTCACATTTGCCAGTGAGGACTTTACAATTATCACAATTATAGTCATTAGTTACCAAAATGTAACAACAGCCCGGAAACTATACATACTATCCTATATTATACTATACATTATATGTCAGTGGTCTCCAAACCAAGGCCCTTTGCTTGCTTTTAGCCGGCCCATGGGGCATTATTCTCCTCCACTAGCAACAGTGGGGCATAGTTCCTACCACTCACACTGACAATGGGGCACTATTCCTCCCACTTACACCGATGATGGGGCCCTTTTCCTCCCACTTACACTGATGATGAGGCACTATTACTTCCACTGATACCAATGATGGAGCACTATTCCCCCCACTTACTCCAATGATGGGGCACTATTCCCCCCCACTTACACCAATTATGGAGCACTATTCCTCCTACTTACACCAATGATGGGACACTATTCCTCCCACTGATACCAATGATGGGGCATTATTCCTTCCACTGACTTCAATGATGGAACACTATTCCTTCCACTGACATCAATGATGGGGCACTATTCATTCCACTGACACCAATGATGGGGCACTATTCCTCCATTGATCCCAATAATGGGGCACTATTCCTCTAATGGACACCACTGATGGGGCAATATTCTTTCCACTGACTCCAATGATGGAAAACTATTCCTCCAATGGACACCAATCCTGGTGCACTATTCCTCCCACTGACACCAATGACGTGACAGTACTGCATACCCCAGTGCCCCCTGCACCTCTGGCCACATACAGTACTGCATACACCAGCACCCCCGCACCTCTGGCTACATACAGTACTGCATACACCAGCGCCCCCACACCTTTGGCAACATACAGTACTGCATACACCAGCGCTCTCACACCTCTGGCCACATACAGTACTGCATACACCAGCGCCCCCACACCTCTGGCCACATACAGTACTGCATACACCAGCGCCCCCGCACCTCTGGCCACATACAGTACTGCATACACCAGCACCCCCTCACCTCTGGCCACATACAGTACTGCATACAGCAGCGCCCCCGCACCTCTGGCCACATACAGTAGTGCATACAGCAGCGCTCCCACACCTCTGGCCACATACAGTACTGCATACACCAGCGCCCCCACACCTCTGGCCACATACAGTACTGCATACACCAGCGCCCCCGCACCTCTGGCCACATACAGTACTGCATACACCAGCACCCCCTCACCTCTGGCCACATACAGTAATGCATACACCAGCACCCCCTCACCTCTGGCCACATACAGTAGTGCATACACCAGTGCCCCCGCACCTCTGGCCACATACAGTACTGCACACACCAGCACTCTCTTACCACTGACCACATACAGTACTGCATACACCAGCGCCCCCACACCTCTGGCTACATACAGTACTGCATACACCAGCGCCCCCACACCTCTGGCCACATACAGTACTGCATACACCAGCACCCCCTCACCTCTGGCCACATACAGTACTGCATACACCAGCGCCCCCGCACCTCTGGCCACATACAGTACTGCATACACCAGCGCCCCCACACCTCTGGCCACATACAGTACTGCATACACCAGCGCCCCCGCACCTTTGGCCACACTCAGTACTGCATACACCAGCGCCCCTGTACCTTTGGCCACATACAGTACTGCATACACCAGCGCCCCTGCACCTCTGGCTACATACAGTACTGCATATACCAGAGCCCCCGCACCTCTGGCCACATACAGTACTGCATACACCAGCGCCCCCCGAACCTCTGGCCACATACAGAACTGCATACACCAACGCCCCCGCATCTCTGGCCACATACAGTACTGCATACACCAGTGCCCACTGCACCTCTGGCCACATACAGTACTGCATACACCAGTGCCCCCGCACCTCTGGCTACATACAGTACTGCATACACCAGCGCCCCCGCACCTCTGGCCACATACAGTACTGCATACAGCAGCGCTCCCACACCTCTGGCCACATACAGTACTGCATACACCATTTTCTATGAGAATATCCACTTGGGGATCGCACTCCCAGCTGGGCTTCATCCATCCATCCCACGGAGGTTCTGTTGACCATTCAAAGTATTGCCTTGCCAAGGAGCCCATTGTGATATCAGCCACTACAAGCCTAATTTGACTTTCAGTGGCGTAAGCCATCTGAAGTCAACTGGTTCTGGTAAGCCTGCATTGCTTTCGGTGGTGGGAACAACACAGTGGAGAAGTCATTATTTGTTATTCACCAATCATCAGATTAACTATTACTTATTTATATCAGGATTTGTTTTATTTTTCTTTCATGGGACATTATTGCACTTGTCAGTCAGTGGCTAATAATTTACACATGTCTTTCTAAAGAAATGAACAATCACTGTTGTTTTTCAATGTATATATGTTTCTATATGTGATTAATTGTATCCAACAACGGGTGTCATCTCACTAATAGATTATTTTCACACTGTTCATCACACACGAGTTATACAGTGCTTGTCCCTGGATTTTCCAGGGTCCTTTATTTGTTTTACTTTACACAAAATTTGTTTATTCTTTTTTTGTGCTTCTGACTGTCATTAACAGACAGTCACTTTAAAGCGCTACACATTTCGACTACGAATTTCCGATCGAAATTTTTTCCGTCAGAAAAAAAGAGAATATGTTCTATTTTTAAATCCGTAGGAATTTCCGACGGAAAATGTCAGATGGGGCCAACATACTGTCGGAATATCCGATGAAAAAAATAAGTCTGACTTTTTCCATCCGAAATTACGATCAGAAAAAGGTGCACAAGCAGCAGGGATGAGCGCAGCCTGGAGAGGATTGTCAGGAAAAGGCCATTCAAAAGTGTTGGGGACTTTCACAAGGAGTGGACTGAGGCTGGAGCCAGTGCATCAAGAGCGCCACACACAGACCGATCCTGGACATGGGCTTCAAATGTCGTATTCCTCTTGTCAAGCCTCCTGAACGACAAACAAAGTCAGAAGCGTCTTATGTGGGCTAAAGAAAAACACACCTGGTCTGTTGCTTAGGGTACCAAAGTCCTCTTTTCTGATGAGAGCAAATTTTGCATCTCATTTGGAAACCAAGGAGCCGGAGTCTGGAGGAAGAATGGAGGAAACCAAGGAGCCGGATTATAGAGGAAGAATGGAGGAAACCAAGGAGCCGGAGTATGGAGGAAGAATGGAGGAAACCAAGGAGCCGGAGTATGGAGCAAGAATGGAGGAAACCAAGGAGCCGGAGTATGGAGGAAGAATGGAGGAAACCAAGGAGCCGGAGTATGGAGGAAGAATGGAGGAAACCAAGGAGCCGGAGTATGGAGCAAGAATGGAGGAAACCAAGGAGCCGGAGTATGGAGGAAGAATGGAGGAAACCAAGGAGCCAGAGTATGGAGGAAGAATGGAGAGGCACACACTGCAAAAAGTCTGCGATGATTTAGGGGGCCGTGTCATCTGCTGGTGTTGGTCCACAGTGCTTCATTAAGTGCAGGGTCACTGCAGCCGTCTACCAGGAGATTTTGGAGCACTTCATGCTTCCTTCCGCAGATGAGCTCTATGGGGATGCCAACTTCATTTTCCAGCAGGACTTGGCAACTGCCCACACTGCCAAAAGCACCAAAACCTGGTTCAATGACCGTGGGATTACTGTGCTTGATTGGCCAACAAACTCGCCTAACCTAAAGCCCATAGAGAATATATGGGGCATTGCCAAGAGAAAGATGAGAGACATGAGACCGAACAACGCAGAAGAGCTGAAGGGCGCTATTGAAGCATCCTGGTCTTCCACAACACCTCAGCAGTGCCACAGGCTGATGGCTTCCATGCCACGCCGCATTGAGGCAGTAATTGCTGCAGAAGGGGCCCAGACCAAGTACTGAGTACATATGCATGCTTCTACTTTTCAGAGGTCTGATATTGTTCTATGTACAATCCTTGTTTTATTGATTGCATGTAATATTCTAATTTTCTGAGATTGTGGATTTGGGGTTTTCATGAGCTGTAAGCCATAATCATCACAATTATGACAAATTACGTCTTGAACTATCTTGCTTTGCATGTAATGAGTCTCTCTCATATATTAGGTTCACCTTTTTAAGTTGCATTAGTGAAATACATGAACTTTTGCACGATATTCAAATTTTTCGAGTTTCACCTGTACTGCATATATATTATAATTATTTATAATAGTTCATGCAAATCAAGAATAATTCCAAACTGCCCAGGAAAATATTCTCCAAAGCTGGCGCCACCTATGAAGATTAGGAAGGGCCGGCACCTAAGGCTCATCATCCGTCTGTGACGCCATTTGCCTTCGTTTTTCTTTGCAGGTCTGCTTTATTGTGTAAAATGTGCTTGTAATTGCCGTTGTACTAAACCTGCCAGAATATCTATATTTTTTTCAGCAACGTGACATCAAATAAGCACAATGCGGAATGAAGGTGCGATATGATAAGGCTGATAATGCTTAGATAGGAGACGTCTGCTAAATCATAGCAGGGCTCCTTATCATCATGGCCAGGCTTGCAGTAATAAGTGGGAGGGATTAGATTGTCAAAGTAATTGTATCTTAGAGATTGGGGTCTGCTCACTTGCCTGTCGGAAGAAGCAGTTACAGAGGAAATAAAGGTGAAAGATGAACCCGTTTGGTTATCCTTTATTTTATTAAGGGCCCATTCACATCACAAGGCACAGGTTTTTGTGCATTCAGGCGGGTCGTGTTAGGCCGCGTACGCACGATCAGTCCATCCAATGAGAACGGTCCGACGGACCGTTTTCATCGGTTAACCGATGAAGCTGACTGATGGTCTGATGTGCCTACACACCATCGGTTAAAAAAACGATCATGTCAGAACACGGTGACGTAAAACACAACAACGTGCTGAAAAAAACGAAGTTCAATGCTTCCAAGCATGCGTCGACTAGATTCTGAGCATGTGTGGATTTTTAACCGATGCTTTTGCATACTAACGATCGGTTTTGACCTATCGGTTAGGCGTCCATCGGTTACATTTTTAAGCAAGTTCTCTTTTTTTTGACCGATGGATAACTAACCGATGGGGCCCACACGCGATCGGTTTAGACCGATGAAACGGACCTTCAGTCCGTTTTCATCGGTTTTGATTGATCGTGTGTACGCGGCCTTAGACACCTCCATGCACAAAAGCCCTGCCCTGCACCACACAGGGCATTTCCATCTGGTGCTCTGTATAAGCTCATTGGGGCACAATTAAAAATAAACCACAATGTTCCACAACAAACTTATTTTTATCAACACACTTTATTACAAATTACTTAAAGCGGATCTCCACCCTAAAGTGAAGTTCCGCTGATCAGAACCCTCCCCCCCTCCGGTGTCACATTTGACACCTTTCAGGGGGAGGGGGGTGCAGATACCTGTCTAAAGACAGGTATTTGCACCCACTTCCGGCCCGCAGTCTCGGGCAAAAGACGGGTTTTTCCCGTTGTGTGCTGGGAACTCTCGGCTCTCAGCACACAGCGGGAGCCAATCGGCGGGCGCAGCGCAACTCGCGCATGCGCCGTAGTGAACTGGGCAGTGAAGCCGGAGGGCTTCACTTCCTGGTTCCCTCACCGTGGATGGAGGGGGGAGCAGCAGAGAGACGAGCGAACCCTAAACCTCTGCTGCGGACGCCGCTGGAATCCAGGACAGGTAAGTGTCCTAATATTAAAATAGACACAGGGAAATCCCCCCCCATGATCTGCCTCCCCCTCTGTGATCTGTGTCCCCCCTCCGTGTCCTCCTCCGCCTCCTCTGTCAGGATGGAGAGCGGCGGTAGGACCAGCTAAGCCCGGCTCCTACCTTTTTTGAATGAACAGAGTCAGTGACACTGACACTGTCCATTCACATAACTAAGCATTGTAAACTGTGTTTACGATGCTCCAGTTTATGAATGGAGAGGAGCTTCTGTCTCCTGTCCATTCATTTCCAGTGCTGCTGAGAAAGGGACTGGGGAATCTGTGTCCCTAGTCCCTTTCTCTGTCTCAAAGGTGAGATATCAGGGGTCTGTTATGAACCCTGATATCTCACCAAAGCCCCCCAACAGGGCTAAGAAAAAAATGGCAATAAATAATAAAAATAATTAATTGTAAAAAATAATACATATTAAAATAAAAAACACACTGACACATCCACCCCCCCCCCCCAAGAAAGCATTGTAAAAAAAACAACAAAAAATTGTGAAATATTTAAATTGTAAAATAAAAATAAAAATACTGACACATGACATAAAAAAAAGTATCGGTATTTGGTATCGGCGAGTACTTGAAAAAAAGTATCGGTACTTGTACTCGGTCTTAAAAAAGTGGTATAGGGACAACCCTAATTAAAACTTTAAAAAAGCATGGCATGTAGCCGTAGTTTACAGCCGCAAACGGCAATGGAATGGATGCGGGTGATGTCACAAAGCTCCTCCCCCGTACACACATTACGTCCGATTGGACTTCGTCAGCGGTGGATCCATCCGCATCTTCTCTTCTATGCTGAGACCAAGCTGTTTTGACCAGTTGGTAATGCTAATGGCCCATCCCATCTGATCGGATTACTTACCACTCTGCTGGATCCATCCGTGTCTTCTCTCCTATGGTGAGATCAAGCTGTTTTGACCAGTTGTTGACGAAAATGGTCCACCCCATCTGGTAAGGAAGCATTTCTCTTGTTGGTGGAGGTTACATCACTTTCGTTTGAAGAGTTTTCGCTGTATCACTGGGTGTCATCTTCAGTTACTTTTATATGGACTGTTATTGCTCTGCACTCACATATTTTTTTTATATTTTTTTCATTTTTTTCATTTGGTATATTTGAGGTCGTGATTACCTTTTTTTGTGTTCAGCTTGCAATATTTTTAGTTTAACTGTATTATTTGTGCGCTGATTGTTGCTTTTATTGATTACAAATTACTACACACTTTGTGGTGTTCCAGGTAAGCCCAAATGCAGAATGTGCAATAGGGCAGTAATGTTTATGTGGAAAATAAATTGAACCCTAGGCGGCCAATCAGCCGTGGCGGCCGTTCCATTAGGGGCACCACCTCCCTAATTCATGCCCCCTAATCTACATGCAGGGTGCGGGACGCATGTATTTCAATAAAAAAAAAAAAAAAGTTTAGCACATGATTAGAGCCTGCGGCTCTAATTGGCTTAAAAAAAAGGGTGGGCTTGGGGCGTAGGGCACTGCGCCCTGAGCCCACCCAGTTGTGTGACATTAGCAAATCAATATTAGCTAAAGTCTTTCTGCTTCTCCTCCCAGCCAATCAGAAAGCTTAAGACTCCCGGTCAATTGGGTTTCAGGACCCACTTACTGCTCGGCCGGGAGGGGAAACAATGGCCCCGCCTCTTCCCTCAGCAAGCTGAAGCAAGGAGAAGCAGGTGGAGGGGCGGAGGGTCAGCAACAGCCCCTTTAAAGGGGTTGTAAACCCTTGTGGTTTTTCACCTTAATGCCGGGAGGGGAAACAATGGCCCCGCCTCTTCCCTTGGCAAGCTGGAGCAAAGAGCAGCAGGTGGAGGGGCGGAGGGTCAGCAACAGCCTCTTTAAAGGGGTTGTAAACCCTTGTGGTTTTTCACCTTAATGCATAGGATGAAGGTGAAAAAACACCTTGCAGTGTCTGGCCCCCCGAGCCCCTATTTTACTTAACTGTCCCCCGAATTTCCATGGGCGTGATCCTGCATCACTCTCTCCATGGCTTCTCAGCTCTTCATTGGATAGATTGATAGCATCACAGCCATTGCTCCCGCTGCTGTCAATCACATCCAATGACGTGGTCGAGTGTATGAGACAGGAGCGTGCACGCAAGGTAACCCCCTTGGGAGAGAGCTTCCCAGAGGGGATTATCTAATGCAGGGAGGAGCTGTAAGAGCTGCAGTGGGACCCCAGAAGAGGACGATCGGGACCACTCTGTGCAAAACGAACTGCACAGTGGAGGTAAGTATGACATGTTTGTTATTTATAAAAAAAATTGATTTAAACTTTAATAGCACTTTAAGCTTCCAGGAGCCCTAAGCCGGATCCAGCACCATCTCGTCATCGGCTTCCTACGGCAAGGCCACTGATCGCCGCCTTCCAGTCAGTCCTGAGTGGGGGGTTGGTAGTGTGAGTAAGGGGATGCCCCCCCCCCAAAATATTGAGCACCAGCTGCCACTGCCAATCAGAATCTTTTGTAAAAACTTACATATACCCAGTGAAGTGATTATCCTCAGGTGATACAAAGATGAAACAAATCCTCCTATATAATCTGTTTATCTGCAGCCTTCTCTCCTCTACATCTGTTCAAAGTTCAGAATTGATAAAGCTTGTCTGAGCTTTCAGAAAGCAGGGGGTGGGCAGCTGAAGTTACACACTGCAGAGATGAATGAAGGCTGATTGGAGAAAAGAGACACACCCCACTCCACACAGCACACAGGAAGAGAGCTGAGGCTGTTTCCATTGGACTTTAAAGTGTAGCTAGGGAATCTATAATAGTTTGGGTTGATTATATTATAACTAAAGTTGTAATGTTTTATCATGTTGCTTCATATACAGTATGTGTATAAATATCTACACTCATGGAATTTATTGTCAGTAAAAACCCTTCAGTATATGAAAGGATAAAGACTGCAGGCGTTGGCGGGGGGCACACATTCGCACACCCTAAAAATGAAAGCAAGCAGTGTAATACTGGTACTTTTTTTGCCCGCACGGGCCGCCCATCCGAAGTACGTTGCGGGTGGGCGGTCTATAAGTGGTTAACACATGACAAAGGATTCCCAAAGCACTATGCATTGAAGTGGATGCCTGCCTTATGGTTGAAAATCAGAAGCAGTGCAGTGCAATAAAATTAACTAAAATGTAACAATCATTGTGCGATTATCCAGAGATGCCACTCGTTGGTAAATTGCTCCAAAAAACATCCAAGAATGTCACTACATGCAAATAAGGAATGTTCAAGGACAGCAGTATCCCACAAGTGAAAACGGCAGACAAGACAATCAAGTGGTGATCCAGGTCCCTTCACCACAGGCAATCTAGCCTCTCACCTCATTGATTCGACCTGAAACAGGTCACTAAGCCAAAAAATCCACTCCTGGGATGATGATGATAAATCGGTAAGCCGTTAAACTTCCACATCATGTGATGATATTAAAAAGAGAGGAAGGGGACAATCTAGTGCTCTCAGTATAAACTTTATTTATTTATCAGTTAAAATATAAAGAATTTGTTCACAAGAAAAGCACTCATGAACAATTGCCGATTATGCAAATATGTATGGTTATTTACAACCTGAAAGATGGCCGTGGGTGACGTTAGACGTGACTTCTCCCCCCTGTACGTGTTACGTCCTGTAGGCGGGGACTTCTTCAGCGTGGGGACTGGATTTGATTGAAATGTCAGTCTAATCTTTATTAAATAGATGACTCGCTTGGATGGGTTTACTGCATCCACCTTTGTACGTAAACTGCAGCTTTAGCTACAGAGCCTGTAAATAGCCTGTGCTGTAGATGGAGATGGATTTGTGAAAAGGAGCCTTAAGCTGACTCCAGAGCATAATTATGAATCTATCAGATATATTTTAGTCCTCACCTTCTAAATAAAAGCAGTTATACACAAAGCCACTACACATTCCCTTTAAGAGTAGTATACTCCCAGGTCCTGGCAGCTGTGAAGAGGTTAACCTAGTTCTTGTAGATTTGATCTGAAAGCCTAGCCCTTGCCAATAAGGTATTTAATGGTGATAGACTTGCCACTGGCTCTGTCTTTTTTTTTTCTTTGCACATGTTGTGTGACATCTCATTAATACAACCCCATTTTTCAACTCTGGATTACAGTGTACTTGCTGAGAAGCCAATATCATTACCGCTCCTGGTGACCCTGGGAGAAATCGCTGTATCAATCAGCGAAATGAATGCCCAACGCCCTGCAATAGGCAGCTTCTCTCTGTTCCAGGCAGTCGCTGATCTCTAGAGGTCCCTAATGACTTGCGGTATACATTACATAGGGCATATATATGATGATTGCTCTAATGATGGGCTTCTCTGCAAGACTATCATCCCGTATGCTGAAAACTGCAGAGAGACAAGCCACTGAGTATAAAAAATGTAGATGTAGTGAATTTCAAAAGCAGAAGTCGTCTCACACAGTTGTAGGGACCACAATGATCAAGGAAAGTCTTCCCTGGTTGCAGTTTGTTTCTATACATGTTTGTAAAAATTGTCCCACACTAATTTTTGGAAGGGTCACTGACCCGCCCCCCACAGAGCTGGTGCTCAGTGAGCTTACAGGAGAAAAATGTCATTATTATTTATATACGTGTTACACAACTTTGTTTCTAAAGCCCAGTTGAAGTCACAACTGGGGCAACTTCCATTTTTCCATTTTTTGTAAAGAAGGGTGTGGCTGTTACTCTGCTCTGCTAGCAAAGACCACTGTAGAGTAAGGTGACCAGATTTTTAAAATGAAATCCGGGGACATATTTTTTCTTTACTAGTAATGGCAACAATCAGCGACTCTCTGCCCGTCGCCGCCCAACTCACAACCTCTTAAGTCTTATGCCTCGTTTCCACTGAGCGGATCGGTTCGGTACAGTTCGGTACGGTACACTATTTTGGGTGTTTCCATTATGAAAGCGTCCTGCTTCAGATGAGGGACCAGAGAGAGTGGAACGGTTCGGTTAGGGCGGACCTACAAATACATCTCACTGATTGGTGGATGCGCTAGGAATTTTTTCTAAACCCTGAATGGTCCCTCACGGTCGATTTGCAGTGGAAACGCTCACGCGAATAGACTGGTCCCATCTGAGCCGCTCCAAAATTACTGACCCAAACCGATCCGTGCAGTTGAAACAAGGCATTACTCTTCGGGGCCCCAGGTAATACTGGATGGGGAGCGGAGGAAGATCACTCAGCCAGGGAAGGCAAGGAGATAGGCGCAGGGGATTTAAGCCAAGGCAGAAGAACATGTGAGCAAAGCTGAATGGGCATGCGCCCGAAACTGAAGAAATATTCCCTTCGCTCCGACCAGCACATGATCATCAGAAAGGGGCACAGATAATGGAAAAATACAACCTCCCTATGCTAGGAGGCACGGCGGAGCAGGGGGTGTGCAATTCTAATTTTTTTATTTTAATTCTGCACTGATTGTCTTTAAAAATTGCCCCTGCCCCCTATTAAATCCAATCTGGGGACAAAACCAGGGACAGACTTGGTCTGGGGACGGTGTCCTCAATCAGGGGACTGTCCCCTGAAACTGGGGATGTCTGGTCACCCTACTGTAGAGCACATTCTATTAAATTACATATTTTATTTTTATTAAGAGCCGGTTCACACTGAGGCGACCAGGGATCCGACTTCATGTCGTCCCGAGTGGCACGGTCGAGAAAATTAATCGAAGTGAATGAGAGCCGTCTTAATGTACACTACTGAAGTCGCTCCGACTTCAGAAAAGCTTCCTGTACTACTTCAATCCGACTTGTAGGCAACTTGTACCCATTGATTTCAATGGAAGTTGCCTCAGAAGTCGGATCACTGTCTTAACTGAAGCAACAATACAGGAAGATAACATACATTTCTCAGGCAAACCCCATCCCTCCCCCTTCCCTCCCACAGAGCTGATTGTTGTTTGATTGGTCACTGGAAATCCTCCTGTCCTGGAGGCGACTTGAAGTTGCCTTGTAAGTTGCCTGATGATACATACTCCTGTAATGTCGTGTCCAAGTTGCCTCCCAAAGTCGTGCTGGAAGTTGTGTTGCCCCTGTGTGAATGGTCTCTAACTGTTTTTAATATATTTATTTTCATACACACATCCATAAATGAAACAGATGAAACCCTAGCCCAGCTTTGCAAATATTTTGCCACTAGATCTTATATTATATGTATGTTCACCTGTGCTTATATTCATTAAAATTATATATTTTATTAAATTATTTTATTGTATTAAATGACATATTTTATTTTTTAATATTTATTTTTTAAATATTTTTATTACAATTATATATTTGATTAAATTATAATTTGTATTGCATTCATTTACATATTTTATATTTAATAGCTGTTTTTAATATTTTTAATAAAATTTGATAATAATGCACACAAAAATTTAGCAAATTCCAGAAAACCATGCAGAAAGTCATCCTCTATGAAAGAGTATTGCTTTCTCTCTTTAATATTTATATTATATATATATATATATTATATAATATATATATATATATATACACACACACACAACACACATATAAATATTGTATTGTTTTTGTAACTTTATAGCTTTATCTGGTGGCCTTATGAAACTGTAGCCCAGCTTTGCAAATCTTTTGACACTAGATCCTATATTATAAAATATTCATTCAAATTATATATTTTATTAAATTATTTTATTGTATTAAATTACATTTTTTATTTTTTTATATATAGTTTTTTATATTTATAATACAATTATATATTTTATTAAATTATTATTATTTTTTATTGTATTCAATTACATATTTTTATTTTAATAGCTGTTTTTATTATTATTAAAATGGGATAATAATGCACATATTTTTTTTAGCAAATTCCAGAAAAGTCATCCACTGTAAAACACTATTGCTTTATATATATATATATATATATATATATATATATATATTATATATATATATATATATATACACACACACACACATCCATAAATATAGTATTTTTTTGTAACTTTATACCTTTATCTGGTGCCAGGTGAAACTCTAGCCTAGCTTTGCAAATCTTTTGGCACTAGATCCTATATTATATGCATGTTCACCTCTGCTTTAATTTCTAATATATTCATCAAAATTATATATTTTGTTAAATAATTTTATTGTATTAAATTACATATTACATTTTTTAATATATTTTTATGACAATTATATATTTTATTTTATTAAATTATTATTTTTATTGTATTACATTACATATTTAAATTGTAATAGCTGTTTTTAATAATACTATTATTATTATTAAAATTAGATAATAATGCAATTTTTTTTTAACAAATTCCAGAAAACCATGCAGCTAGTCATCCACTGTGAAAGACTACTGTTTTTATATATATATCTATATATATATAGATATATATATCTATATATATATATATATATAGATATATATATCTATATATATATCTATATGTGATGGGATGTATTCATATGTGCTTTAATCTCTGATATTTTCATTAAAATTATATATTTTAATACATTCTTTAATTAGATTAAATTACATATTTTATTTTTTAATAACCTTTTTTGTATATATTTTATTAAAATGATATATTTTAATAAATTATTATTTTATTGTATTAAATTACGTATTTTATTTTTAATAACTTGTTTTTATATTCATTACGACTATATCATTTATTCAATTCTTATTTTTTTAAATAATTTTATTGTATTAAATCATAATAAAACTTGAACAATATTTTTTATATTTTTGATCATGTATTTTATAATTGATAAGATTGCTTTCTAAAAGTACCACAAGCTAAAAAGTATTTCAGCAAACGAATAAAAGTTCTGCAGTTGGATTAAAGTGATCACTGGCTGAGCGGCAGGAATGTACGGCAAAGCTCATTATAAAAGATGCAGATAATGATTGCCCTCATTAACTTATGATACATTTGTGCTAATGGCTTCTAGGCTACACTTACTTATACACTGTCCTATTTCATTTTATATCTTCTCCCAGGACGGCTGCTTACTCGATCCCCACTGATCTTACCTTTTAATAGATGTCAGCTCTAGATACATGACAAAATGTCAGGTTTTTCCTAAATACAATTTTTCCCTGTTATTCATGGAATTAATTAATTGTCAGTAAAAACCATACAATAATATGAAAGGATAAAGACATGCAATGTGTCAGCATTAGAGTAGTCGCTTGCAGAGATAATGCATGCAGTAGTTATCAGCAAGAACACTTGGAACACAACTTTTACCCTGGATTTACATACATATATATATCTTTATTATTTATTTAATTTTTTATTAATTTTCACAGCAATATTTTTTATTTTGGTAAAAAAATAAATTTGGAGCTCCGTTGGTGGGCTTGGGTGAAGTATTAGCACCAGACAGCAGGGGGGATCTCCGCAACACAGGGTGATTAGGGTGTGCCCAGGCACACCCGGCACAACCCCTGCGCATGCCTATGAATAGACACCTTAACCAGTTGTGTTACACATGCCTCCCCAACAAAAAAAACCTAATTGAGGTACACAGGACGTGTGTAGTAGGTCTTGTCTGTCTGCCCTACTGCATTTCCCCCCCCCACTCTTCCAGGTGCTGGCAATTCCCGGCTGTCAAAATTTCGTTCCACTTAATGATTGTGTCCCACTTGTTGTTGATTATTCACAAAAAATGACAGTTTTATATCTTTATGTTTGAAGCCTGAAATGTGGCAAAAGGTCGCAAAGTTCAAGGGGGCCGAATACTTTCGCAAGGCACTGTGTATATATATATATATATACAGGGCTTTTTTCAGCGGGAACGCAGGGGAGCGCAGTTCCGGCACCTCCTGGACTGACTGTATGTAATGGCAAGGGGTGCTGGGGTGTGCTGCAGGGTATTAATGCTCACTGCTGGGGATCTATTTTTGCAGGGGGGTCTATTGTTGCTGGGGAGGTCTATTGTTGCTGGTGGGGGACCTATTGTTGCTGGGGGGTCTTATGTTGCTGGGGGACCAGTTGTTGCTGAATGAGAGCTAGTGTTGGGGGAGAGGTCTATTGTTTATGGCAGCCAGGGAGACTATTAATGCTGGCTGTGTGGAGATCTGTTGATGCTGTCGGGAGTCTATTATTCCTGGTGGGGAGATTTTTTTGTGGGTTACAGAGGATGTATTTTCTTGATATCATTACCAAATTCCATACAAATTACTTAGCACCACAAAACTATACTTGGTTCTATATTGTCTAAAAGGGGCGGTACTGGGAGGCGGGTAGGGGCGGAGAAAAGGGGTGATTCGGAAAGGGGGAGTTCCAGCACCTATTGCCTGAGGAAAAAAGCCCTGTGTTTATATATATATATATATATATATATATATATATATATATATATATATATATATATATTAGGGCTGTTACTGATCAAAATTTTTGTGTTTAATAATCAATTTTTTTTTTAAACCGATTAATCAACTAATTTTGATTAATTATAACGCACATACAGATCCAACTACTTTTAGCTGATCTCCTTGCAGGCCGATTCCCAGTGCAGCTCCCAACCACTGGAAAAATGGATAGCAGGATACAAAAAACACACAAAGGCAGCGCTTGATTGAAATAGCATTAAAACTTTTAGACTCCATTCATACAGGTGGACTACGTCGCAGTCCGTCGCAACGGAGTCCGCCTGCTCCCGCCAGCTCAGCCCGCAGATCTCCGCTGAGCCGACGGATGGCAAGCTCCTCTCTGCTCACTGAACGGGGAGGGGCTTGTCTGGCACCGCTGATTCCTATGGAGCGATCTGATGAAAACGTACAGCATGTTCGTTTTCATCAGATCTTACCCGATCCGATCCGCATTGACAGATGGGGATGTGCGCCCCATACGTCTGTTTTTAGCAGATCGGATCGGGTCGGATGTCAGCGGACATGTCTCCGCTAACATCCGACGCTCCATAGGGATGCATGGAGCGGCCGTTCAGGTCCGCCGTCAAAACTGACAGACGGACCTGAACGGTCAGTCAGTGTGAATGAGGCCTAATAGTCTTCAAGTAGCTAACAAAATAAACATTGCACTGGAGATAAAATCAATGTAAACTACATAAACTGTAAAAATGATGCGAGAAATACCAAACGGTACCAAAAGCAGTCATAAAAACATGTAGCTAAGTATGATACTGGTATAAAAATGTGTACAACGATACCACTGCTGAATCCAGATGAGGAGGGGATAACATCAGTCCAGCGGCAAGTAGATGTGCCATGAAGGAAACTATCACAACTCCCAGTGGATGGCTGTAGAATCCCAGGTTGATAGAGGGAAGTGTAACAGCCCTTGCGTGTGGCAGATAGTAAGGTCCCGCCGGCATGCAGATATAAAGGCACAGCAAAGGAGCCCTTCAGATGGACACGGCAAGCCCCGCCGGTGTCCATGACGTCACCGTATCTCCGACGGAACTCACTGAAGGCCTGGAAGCCGGCGGAGAGGTAAGTACCGATCAAAAGAATTTTGATTGATCAAAAAAAATTTAAGATTAATCGATGAATTAATAGTTAATTTCCACAGCCCTACTATATATATATATATATTATATATATATATATATATATATATATATATATATATATTTGTTATCTTTCTCTTAAGTAATGACAAAGTTATTGCTGAAAAAAACAAGCCAAAAGCAAAATGTGTTTTCTATGTGCCCTTGCGTCGAGCCTGTCTTTATCTGCAAAGATCAACAGAAATTGTCAGCGCTGTATAAATGGCTGTAATAAATAAATAAAGACATAAATACTGAATATAAATGAGATAAGACTGAAGAAAGCGCACAGCAGAATCAGAATGATAAACATTTGTCTACACGGAAGGGATCATGGAAAGCATTGCTTACAAATGTGGGGAGATTCAGAAATAACGTTTCTGGGTTAATTCTCGATTCCACTTGGAAAATAGCCCTTGACTTCCCCCATAAATAGTTAATTAGAACAAAGCAATGATCAGCAGATCTCGAGGGAAATTAGGAAACAACACTTTTTCACGCAGAAAGCAAAAGGGAATACACAGCCGTCAGGTCTAGATATTCCTATTTTGTAGGTCATCTTTACGATCGGTTTCTTAAAGTGGACCTACCATCTCACTTATATTTTCTTATATTAAATGCATGCATGCCAGGTAATGTGTAATGCCCTGTACACACGATCGGTTCATCCGATGAAAACGGTCTGATTTTTTCATCAGATATCTGATGAAGCTGACCTTCATCAGTCTTGCCTACAACACCATCAGTTAACCTCTTAAGGACCGCCTACTGTACAATTACGTCAGCAGAATGGCACGGCTGGGCACATCAACGTATATATACGTTGGTTCTAGTACCCAGCCGTGGGTCACAGGCGCACGCCTGCGGCACACGCCCGTGACCCGGTCCAAAGCTCCGGGACCGGGACCGTGGACCCGATCGCCGCTGGAGTGCGGCGATCGGTCCCCGGAGCTGAAGAACGGGGAGAGCCGTGTGTAAACACGGCTTCCCCGTGCTTCACTGTGACCGCAGCATCGATCACGTCATCCCTGTTATAGGGGGACGTGATCGATGACATCACACCTACAGCCACACCCCCTACAGTTGTAAACACACACAGGGAACACAAAAATCCTACAGCGCCCCCTTGTGGTTAACTCCCAAACTGCAACTGTCATTTTCACAGTAAACAATGCAATTTAAATGCCTTTTTTGCTGTGAAACTGACAATTGTCCCAAAAATGTGTCAAAATTGTCCGAAGTGTCCGCCATAATGTCGCAGTCACGAAAAAAATCGCTGATGGCCGCTATTAGTAGTAAAAAAAAAAAAAAAAAAAAAATGCAATAAAAAGATCCCTTATTTTGTAAACACTATGGCCCAGATTCACGTAGATCGGCGCATTATCGGTCCGGCGTAGCGCACCACTTTTCCGTTAGACTTGCGCAATCTAGCCGCGTAATCCCGCGATTCACGTAGCTTTTGCGCAAGAAATTGCGCAAGCGTAAGATTTTTTCCAGAGGCGTAAGGAGGAGTAATACAAATTGGGAGGGACGTGGGCGTGTTACATTGAAATGAGCCGTGACCCCATGCAAATGAAGGGCCGGCCGGCTCGCGCATGCGCGCTTGAAGGAGACCATGGTCAGCTCCGATGTGCGCATGCTCACAACTCGGGAACGGCGCAATCAGTGAAATTGGAAATGGACTAGGGCAACTTTATGAACTACGCAGACAGCATAAATAGACACACACAAATGCACTTCCTTTGCAAAAATACATCCCTTTGTATCTCCCTATACAGCAAGGTGCTTTTGTTTGTTTGTGACGTGTCTTTGAGATATTTGAGGACTGTTTTGCAGAGTGATTTTTGTCTTTTATGTGTTTTCTTTGTTGTTATTTTGTTTAAATTATATTTTTGCTGGGCATTTTTTATTTTTGCTCGTCATTTATTTTATTTTTTTGTTCTGTTTGGTGTATGATTTTGGAATGTGGGGGTGATATTCCTGCGGGAAAAGGGGTGTCACCCTCATTTGTGGTGGGAGAAGTGATCCCCAGGTCTGTGTGAATGGTGTATGAATGTACAGTGACATAATTGGAGCCGTGGCATGGCGTTGCAGCTCACAAGTCCTGCATTGTGGACTGGTGCCAATCCAATGTGATGAGGATGTGGGGTGTGTGTGCTAGGGACCACAGTGGTGTGCATGCATGCATTCTCATTGTGCCATGATTAATGTGTGTGTTTAACGTGCAAAGATGCATAATGTGAGCTGGCATGAGATGGGGTCATGAGATGGGGTACCAGTGCATATGCAGAGTCACCTTGAAGGGAAAAGACAGGAGGATGTAAGTCATGCATGTGCCACTTGTGAGGTGTGCATCACGGGAGGGGATAGTCATGCCTGACTCCCATGTCACTCACCAACCAGCCAGCTGTCCCCATACATGTTCTGTTCGAAATCTGTGGGGATGGGGCTCTGATTGTATATGTAGCTGTCATGGGTGTCATGGGTGGTGTCATGTGTTGGGCTGGTGATGTCATCCTGCAGGGTTTTGGTTAATTCCATGATGGCATATGAGGGGTGAATCTGAAGATGCGAGACACCTCAGAATCACTCATGCCAAAGATGTCTATGCGTGTGTGATATATCAAGTGAAGAGTGAGGGGCTTGTATCAGATAAGAATATTGTATTAGATTAAATTGTAAATTTTATATAAGCAAAAAAAAAAACATCTCCCGTGCCCTCCTTAGTGCCATCCTCCGTGCCCTCCTCCTTCTTTGTTCATCTAAAGTCAGTAGTATAGCTATGCGCGACGATGCCCCTGGCATGTTGGCATACAGATTGTTGGGCAACACGTGTGACTGCTGAAACTCTCACTAACAGTGTTGCTTTATCTGACAAGTAGACTTTTTTTCAAAATTTAGACCAGCTTTTAGGTCCTCTAACTTTAGACAGGACATTTTGCTGTTGCGCACATCGCGTAGCCTGCGCAGCAACTGCGTTTTTTTGTGGATCCCCGTAACTCCCTCATTAGCATATTTGACTAGCAAATCAATGGTGTGTCTAGCGCAGTTTTTCGTGAAGGGAAGCGAATGTCTAACTCAATTATGCCGGACCAAAAAACGTCGATTTCTGGCGTATATTGTTTTGTGAATCGCGTGCAACTATACGCACGCGCACATTTAGACTTACGCACGCGCAACAGCAGTTGCGCACGCGTAATCGCTCTGTGAATCTGGGCCTATAATCTTTGCGAAAACCAACCGATAAACGCTTATTGCGATTTTTTTTACCAAAAATAGGTAGACAAATATGTATCGGCCTAAACTGAGGAAAAAAAAAATTATATATATATTTTATATATATATTTTGGAGGGATATTTATTATAGCACAAAAAATAAAAGACGCAGAGGTGATCAAATACCACCAAAAGAAAGCTCTATTTGTGGGGAAAAAAGGACGCCAATTTTGTTTGGGAGCCACGTCGCACGACCACGCAATTGTCAGTTAAAACGACGCAGTGCCGAATCGCAAAAAGGGGCCAGGTCCTTTACCTGCATTTTGGTCCGGGTCTTAAGTGGTTAAAAAAACGATCGTTTCAGAACGCAGTGACGTAAAACACAACGACGTGCTGAGAAAAATGAAGTTCAATGCTTCGGAGCATGCGTCGACTTGATTCTGAGCATGCGTGGATTTTTAACCGATGGATTTCCCCACAGACGATTGTTTTTTTCTATCGGTTTTTTTAAGCATCAGATAATTTTAAAACAGGTTCTACATTTTTTCACCGATGGGCCCACAGACCGTTTTCATCAGACGAACCGATCGTGTGTACGCGGCATAAGGGTAATACTTCCAATAACAGGGTAATACTTCCATAGGTGTGCACGGCCTATCGCATTAAGCCCTGTACACACGATCGGTCCATCCGATGAGAATGGTCCGACAGACGGTTTTCATTGGTTCACCGATGAAGCTGACTGATGGTCTGATGTGCCTACACACCATCGGTTCATGAACCGATCGTGTCAGAATGACGTAAAACACAACGACATGATGAAAAAAACAAAGTTGAATGCTTCCAAGCATGCGTCGACTTGATTATGAGCATGCGTGGATTTTTAACCAATGCTCGTGCGTACTAACGATTGGTTTTAACCTATCGATTAGCCGTCCATCGGTTCAACTTTAAAGCAAGTCATCTGTTTTTGGACCGAAGGATAACGGACCGATGGAGCCTACACACGATCGGTTTGGACCGATGAAAACGAACTTCAGTCCGTTTTCATTGGTTTGAACCGATCGTGTGTATGCGGCTTTAGGATGTGCACCCCAAAGCTCAAACACACGCATTAGATGGTGTCAGTAGGGGTGAGATTGGTGTCAGTCGTTTTTTTGCTATTTTTTTAATTAATGTTATATATTTTTTTTATTTTTATTTTTATTTTTTTTACAATTTGTTGGGAGCACCCTCTGCTACGTCACTGGGGAAGCCTGGCTTCCCCCTTGCGTCAAAGGGGGCGGGGTCACGGGCCTCACCAATAAAATAAATGTCACAGCTTCAGCCGCATCATTCGCTGGGCTGTGTCCGGCGGAAAGAGAAGGCCGGTGATGCTGCGCTCTGGATCCTGGATGATGATCTCATCGCTGGACCGGAGAGGAGATCACCCGTTGGGGCCATTTAGCCATTTTCCCTCCCTGATGTCATGTGACTTGTTAGTGTTACAAGGTCTCAGGTGTGAATGGGGAGAAGGTGTGTTAAATTTGGTATTATCGCTCTCAATCTCTCATACTGGTCACTGGAAGTTCAACATTGCACCTCATGGCAAATAACCCTCTGAGGATCTGAAAAAAATAATTGTTGCTCTACATGAAGATGGCCCAGTGCCTAGGCCAGTGATAACGAACCTTGGCACCCCTGATGTTTTCAGTGATTTCCCCTAGTGAGGTCACCCCCCATACAGTTAGAACACACCCAGGAACACACTTAACCCCTTCCCTGCCCCCTAGTGTTAACACCTTCACTGCCAATGGCATTTTTATAGTAATCCAATGCATTTTTATAGCATTGATCGCTAAAAAAATGCCAATGGTCCCAAAAATGTGTCAAAAGTGTCCAGAGTGCCCGCCATAATGTCGCAGTACTCAAAAAAAAATGCTGATCGCCGCCATTACTAGTAGAAAAAAATATTAATAAAAATGCCATAAAACTACCCCCTATTTTGTAAACGCTATAACTTTTGCGCAAACCAATCAATAAACGTTTATTATGATTTATTTTTTTAGAAAAATATGTAGAAAAATACGTATCGGCCTAAACTGAGAAAAAAAAATGTTTTTTTTATATATTTTTGGGGGATATTTATTATAGCAAAATGTAAAAAATATTGCATTTTTTTCAAAATTGACGCTCTATGTTTGTTTATAGCGCAAAAAATTAAAACCGTAGAGATGATCAAATACCACCAAAAGAAAGCTCTATTTGTGGGAAAAAAAAGGACGCCAATTTTGCTCTGGTCTTTGGGCAGCAATATGGTCCGGGGGTTAAGTGGTTAATAACACTATAATTAGATCTTCTATTGACAAAAGGGAGACTCAAGAGACAGGAGTAGGCAAGGCCAAAGTTTTACAGGAAAAGTCAAGACTTGCAGCTATCTGTGGACCTACTGATCATTGTAAACTAACCATCTTTCCAATGGGTTTACTAGAATATATTTATAAATAATTAACTAGAAGAGCGCATGAACCTTTAAAAAAAAAAAGAAAAGAAAAAGAAAGAAACAAAGCACTAGCAGCTGGCAGGGTAATGAAGAACCTCAGCCAAACTGTCTCCATCGTGTAATAGTAAACCACACAAGATGCTGCCTTAGACTCCAATTAAAGATAAACAGGCTTTTGCAACCTTCTGATGATGACTTTCCCTTTAAGCTGCGCCCGCATGCCACTCAGCAACATGAGCCGAGAGCAGACGCGCTGATTGTGCCTACTCCAAGCCCTTTAAACACAGCTCTTAGCTGCAAAATTACAGAGCCGCTTCCAGGTGAGCAATCACTGACACACAAAAAAAAAAGTAAAATAAAAAAACAGAATGGGCCAAGTCTGTGTCAGAAAAAAAAAAAAAAAAAATCAAGATTTCAATCAAGTTCAATTTGTACGGCTCCGGGGTGGAGGGTCCCAGAGGTGGAGCGGGGTCTGATCACTATCTGCCGCCCTTCAAATCATCGTCAGGAAGCAATCAATATCCATTATTGGAGTGTGAGCCCCTGTGCCTTACTTGTAAACAGGTCATCTATGACTTAAGGTGCTGAGGCCGAACTAGGCAAGCAACAATACAGAATGAGGAGAGTAAAGTTGTGCCGTGCTGGCACAGGTGTAAAGCAACACCCTCCTGCTTCAGTTTGATCATTCAATTATTTAGACTTTCTGATTGCATGAGCAGTCAAAGCAGGAATAGGCTCTAATTTGATGTTGTTTAATAATTTTTGACCACGTATTATTAATATTTTTTATTTAGCACCAACAATTGATATATTCATTAGTCCCTGCACTCAGGAAGCTTACAATCTAAGGTCCCTATCTCACATACACATACTATGGCCAAGGAACTCACCAGCATGTTTTAGAGCAGCCGTCTCCTAACTGCAGCCTGGGGACACATGTGGCCCTTTGCTAGCCTTTTTTCGACTCTTGGAGTATTATTCCATCCACTGACACAAACAATGGGGCATCATTTCTGTTGCTGACACCATCGATGGAGCACAATTTCTTCCATTGACACCAATGATGGAGCACAATTTTTTCCATTGACACCATCGGTGGAGCACAATTTTTCCCATTGACACCATCGGTGGAGCACAATTTCTTCCATTGACATCAATGATTGGGCACATTTCCTCCTATTGACACCAACAATGGTGTAGAATTCCTTCTATAGACACCAATGGTGGGGCACAATTTCTTCCATTGACATCAACAGTGGGGCACAATTCCTTCCATTGACACCATCGATGGAACACAATTTCTTCCATTGACATCAACGATTGGGCACATTTCCTCCAATCGACACCAACAATGGTGTAGAATTCCTTCCATTGACATCAACAGTGGGGCACAATTCCTTCCATTGACACTAACAATGGAGCACAATTTCTTCCATTGACACCAACGATGGGCCGTAATTCCTTACATTGATGCCAAGGATGGGGCACTATTCTTCCCACTGACACCAACAATAGAACATTGTTTACTTCTATGCCCTGTACACACGATTGGTTTGTCTGGTGAAAACAGACCGATGGACCGGTTTCATCGGACGAACCAATCGTGTGTGGGCCCCATGTTTTTTTTTTCCCATCAGTGAAAAAAAATAAAACCTGTTTTAACATTTTTGTGTGGTTAAAAAAACGATAGAAAAAAAAAACGATCGTCTGTGGGGAAATCCATCGGTCAAAAATCCACGCATGCTCAGAATCAAGTCGGTGCATGCTCGGAAGCATTGAACTTTATTTTTCTCAGCACGTCGTCGTGTTTTACGTCACTGCGTTGGACACGATCGGATTTTTAACAGATGGTGTGTAGGCAAGACTGATGAAAGTCAGCTTCATCGGATATCTGATGAAAAAATCCATTGGTTCGTTTTCATCAGACGAACCGATCGTGTGTACAGGGCATTACTGAATGCCAGGACATCTTATACTGCCACTGGCCCTAGTCCGGCCCCCCTAAAGTCTGAAGGACAGTAAACTAACCCGTTGTTTAGAAAGTTTAGGAGGGAGCCCCCCGTGTGCACACATTTGCACAATGAATGATACACCACTGACTGTGACCGACAGACACCCTATTGGCTATTATGGCCCATTCACAGTGTGAGAAACCCATGATCGATGAGCGTTTTCCGGCACTGCGTCCAAATGCAGCACATTTTTCTGCAACGTGTTACATGATACCTGCAGTACCATGCGATCCAGTTGCACTGGGTTTTTAAAAGTAGTGCATGCAGTGCACTGCACCGAATTGTACAGGACCATGGGACGTGTTCTTTATTTTTATCTTTTGGTGCAGAACATTTCCTAGCAGCAGTCTGAAGTAAATGCTAAAACTGATCTTAGGGAAAACCCAACGAAAGCAGAACTATAACCATTCCTGCTCAGACTGACTACTGCCTAGCGCCACTAAATTTAAGGTAGGGACACTACTGCTTAAGGCAGAGTCCCAACATTTAAAAGTCAAAGGTTACAGTAGGATTTTGTTTTTCCATGATTGTGTTTTGTTTGTCATTGGTGGGTGAGGTTTAGAACATAGATCTGAGATGATCATGTGGGACAGAGCCATATATGGTGGCAACCAGGGACAGTTCCAAGGCTGCTTATAATAAACAAACATTCTTGATGTGCAATTCTACTAGTTCAATGTTTCGATGTACCGAACACCAAATCCACTGCAATACAGCTGAACCTCGGATTACGAGCATAATCCGTTCCAGAAGTATGCTCGTAATCCAATGGAAAAAAATAATAATTTGTTCCACATTGACTTCAATGGGATGCAATAACAAATGAGGGTCGAAAATGTCCGAACAGACCCAAGGACACTTCGGCTTGGCTCCTGCGCCCCCTTACCTCAGGACAAATTAGGTACTGCAGGCCTATTTTTGGCTCTGCTCAGCTCCTGCGCTCCCCCTTACCTCAGGCCTAATGAGGTACTGCAGGCCTATTTTTGGCTCTGCTCGGCTTCTGGGCCCCCATACCTTAGGCCAAATTAGGTAATGCAGGCCTATTTAGCTTGAATTCAACACTCGCAAACCGAGTCGGAATTAAAAAAAGTTGCTCACAAATCAAAAACGCTCTCAAACCAAGTTTCTCTAAAAACGAGGTTCCAATGTATGTTAATTTTGTCTCTTATGCATTGAAAGAAGATAATATGCTTTGGGCTAGACTCCTCTATTACAGGGTCCTGATAATGTGTGAAGGACTGAAGGGTACAATCAGAGATGTTCTACAATATTTATTCCGATTCTTCAGTAGGCTTTACAAGTTGACCAGTGCAGAAAGAAGATTCATTAGCTCATTAGTGAGCTTCCAAATGAAGTAGGCCGCATGTTTAAACGCAGCGCTTACTGCTACTTGACAACATTGCGGGGAGCCACGTGAAGCGTGAACAAGTAATGTGCATGGCTCAGCGTGTCCTCAGGACAGAGACCAGCGCATTAAGCAGGGTTCAAAGTTGGTGCTTCATAAAAGAAGCGCCAATTATTATGGCTCTGGCCTTGTGTATTGGTCTGCACTACTGACCTTCAGGGACGATGAGCATATTTCGGCTGTTCACTGAATCCAGGCTCATCTAATCTGGTTGCTGAATATGTACAATAGCTGTACATGAAATGATACAAAGATATACAGCTTTACACCAAGATCAACCGATAAAAAAAATAAAAAATAAACTGAACAGCAGCATATTCCAAGTGCATTTTGCGTTTTTCATTACAGTGGAGCCTTGGATAAGGCTGGATTCGCACCTATGCAATTTAAGTGCTTTTAGCATTTTGCAGATTTGCACTACAGTCCATTTAACATGGTTTCCTATGGAACACATTTTGTAGTGCAAATCTGCAAAATGCAAAAAGCACTAAAACTGCATAGGTGTGAATCAGGCCTTACGAGTATAATCCATTCCAGGAGAATGTTCGTAATCCAAAGTACTCACATATCAAAGCGAGCTTCCCCATTAAAGTCAATAGAAACAAAAATAATTTGTTCCGCATTGACTTAATCACTTGCCGCCCGCCAATGACAAATTGACGTCGGCAAAGTGGTTGTTATATCCTGAGTGGACGTCATATGAGGTCCTCGGGATATTGAGCCGCTGCGCGCCCCCGGGGGCGCGCATCGCGACGGTTGTGGTTGCGGGGTGTCAGTCTAACACCCCGCAACACCGATCTAGGTAAAGTGTCTCTCACGGAGACACTTTACCACGTGATCAGCCGTGTCCAATCACGGCTGATCACGATGTAAACAGGAAAAGCCTGTCAGCACAGCCTCCCCCGAGGATGCCCACTGGACCACCAGGGATGCCCACTGGACCACCAGGATGTAAATCAAAGGTATGCCACCCTAGACCACCAGGGATGACACATAATGGATGCCAATCAGTGCCTACAATGGATGCCAATCAGTGCCCACAATGGGCATCACTGATTGGCAGGCATTGTTTGGCACTGATTGGCATTCATTAGTACAACACATACATTAGTGCCTATCAGTGCCCATCCATGCCGCCTATCAGTGCCCATCCATGCCACCTATCAGTGCCCATATGTGCTGCCTATCAGTGCCCATATGTGCCGCCTATCAGTGCCCATACGTGCCGCCCATCTGTGCCCATCCGTGCCGCCTCTCCCAGAGGTGATCAAATACCACCAAAAGAAAGCTCTATTTGTGGGTACAAAATGATAAAAAATGTGTTTGGGTACAGTGTAGCATGACCGCGCAATTGTCATTCAAAGTGCAACAGCACTGAAAGCTAAAAAATGGTCTGGGCGGGAAGGTGTATATGTGCCCTGTATGGAAGTGGTTAAATAGCATGCAATACTGCATGTGGCCAGAGGTGGGGGGGGGGGTTGGGGTGGAGAGCCTCGGAAATGGGCAGAAAGGCCTGAGGACACCTCTGCTGACCTTAGCAAACCTTGGTTCCCGGTGAGGTTTGCCGAGGTCAGCCGAGCTGTCCTGTGGCCTTTCCGTGCATTTCCAAATGGTGCCGATCTGCTGCCACCTCAGGCCAAATGCGGTACTGCACACTGCTTTGGCCTGAATCATGCTCGTATTGCGAGACAACACTCGCAAACTAAGTTACGATTTTAAAAAATACAGTGTTCTTATTGCGAAATGCTCGGTAACCGCGTTACTCGCAATCTGAGGTTCCACTCTACACGTTTTTGATCCATTGAAGTTTATGGAACCTAAAAACTGAAAAAAGTAACTGGCCATTTCCATAAAATGCACAGATATGAACATAACCCATAGGAAACCATGTTTATTGGACTGTAGTGTGTTTCTGCAAAACTGAAAATGCACAAAAAAATGCATAGGTGTGAACCAGGCCTAAAAGAAAGGTCAATTCTCTCCAATGGGGGAAACAAAAAATCAATTCTTACCCTTAAGCCACATATATCAAACACAAGGCTCATGGGCTGAATACGGCCAGCCAGAACTTGTCTTGCGGCCCTTGCGCCCAGTTTTGCACCTGGAATGTGGCAAAACGCTATTCTGTCACCTCCGGCTCCCCACTGTTACTTGTGACGGTTTCATCCCTAATAGCTATATAGATATATCGATATTTATAGAGTATACAAACACAAACGTTCACAAATCTATTTAAAAAATTAATATATATATATCTATTTAATAAATACATATATATATAATTTTTATTCTTTCAATAGATTTTTATTTTTTCAAATAAAGGATACAGATATAGTATGACCAAAGGCTGAAATTACAACATCATGGTAGGGACAGAGGTCAATTGATTTCAGAATCTGAGAGTAGACCGATCCCTCCCTTCAAATTGCGAGGCAACTGAGCCGCCTAACAGGGTGCTACTACTACCAGGAAAGGGCGGAAAAAGAAGTGAATATGGTGGTCTTGCGCTCGGGGGAATCCTGCCTGTCCCGGACACCCCTATCGGGATCATTCTGTGTCCCAGCCAGGCGCCTCCCAATCCGCCTCCTCCTATAAAAGTATTTGATAGGAAATTGCACTCTGTTTCGATGCTTCATTGAACCTCTAGCTCATACTCACGAAATAAGATAGGCTATAGTGTTACCAAATTGCCCATATGAAAAACCGGACGAAGGAACATTCAAGCCCCTCTGCAGTCATACAACTGTCTTAAAAGAATTGAAGTAAGAAAAGAGAGAGAGAAAAGTGGGGGTAAGAGAAAGGGAAAGGAAGGGAAGCATAAGCCTAACTTGTGCTGAAGGATGCAGGTTGCGCGGGGTGTACCCCAGTCGCCAAAGGTATACCACAGTGGGACGCCCATGATCCCCACACGGCCATTTCTGTTTCGTGTTTGAAAGAATGCTGGCCAGCTTTTCCTGCACCATGATCCACGAAATCTTGCGGTTTATTTCTGCAATGGAAACCCTGGGTTGTCTCCAAGCCCTTGCGATGGTAATTTTAGCCCCGAGAAGCATAAATCGGATCAGCTTCTGATTGGCATGCTTTGGATATACCCGGAATCCGAGCATTTAGGAGAGCTACAGAAGCCGTCCTGGGGACCGAGCAACCAGTGACTGTACAAATGAGGTTAAAAATCCTCTTCCAGATTGGTCTGATTCTGGGACATTCCCACCAGACATGCACCATCGAGCCCAGGAGTTGACAACCTCTAAAGCAGCTGGGATCTGATGATAGGTAGATGGCCGCAAGCCTGGCGGGAGTCATATACCACCTCATAAGGACCTTTAAGTTTGTTTCCATCAGGGAATATATATAATTTTTAGAGTATACATACACATATACGTTCACAAATCTAAAATAAAATAATATATATATAAAAAAAAAATATATAAAAAAAAAAATATATATATATATATATATATATACACATATACACAACATATATATATATATATATATATATATATATATATATATAATTTACAATTTAGAGTATACATACACATATTCATTCACAAATCTATGTATAAAATAATATAAATATATATATATATACACACACACACAATTGGATCATATGCTTATACCTTGAAAAGTCCATTTATTTCAGTGAACAATCTATCCTTATTGTTGATTTATTCTCAACTTATTCAACTCCACAGCTGAATTTATTTTTGCCAGCATCTCCACTCAGTTTCCGCAGCTGTGTTTTTTCTCTCCCCTTTACATTCTAATAAGCAATTCAAATGCCAATCCGTTTCCACTATTTATTTCATTTTGAATCTCTTTAGGTACCCTCTGGTCCACTTATTTACTTTGTCGAGCTCTATTCGGAAAACCAATTTGTTTCCCCAGTTATATAACACACACACAAAAAAAAAAAAAAAAAACTTAAAATCAGAAAAAAAATATATAAAAAACCATCAGAAAGTCATTGCGGTGCCAGGCTGCCTAGGATACTGCTGCAGGGGGAAAGAGTTTTGTCGGCGCTCGAATAAAGAGATTTGTTTTTATTTTTCTAGAAGGTTCTATTATTTTGCCATCTTCCTTGGGGACTAGTTTCAACTCCAAAAGATCCTTCATTCAGACAGATAAACAAGAAACATGGAAGTAATAGATCAGAGGCTGTATTGTAATATGAGAGCCGCCGGATGAATCGCTAACTGAACAACGTGTCCGTGGGACTGTGCCCGGGAAAAGAAATCCGTTTAAAGGAAAACTCTACTTTTACACTGCAGGAGACAAAACTAAGAAGCCATAGATTCTTCCCATGTGTTCACACATTTGTACTATTTTAAAGTAACCATAGGCTTTTTTTGTTTTAATTCTACACGCCTCCTGTATTAACCACTAGATGCTTAAAATAAATAAATACATAATAAATAAATAAATAAATACATTAATAATAATAATAATAATTAAATACATAATAATAATAATAATAATAATAATAATAATAAATAAATACATAATAATAATAATAATAAATATATATAATAATAACTAAAATAAATAAAAAATAAAAATAGATATCTATAACTTGAATGGCATCCCAGTCTTAGTCCGTAGGGTTCAATAATGGGCGCCCCCCCCCCCCTTTGCAGCTATAACAGCTTCAACTCTTCTGGGAAGGCCGTCCACAAGGTTTAGGAGTGTGTCTATGGGAATGTTTGACCATTCTTCCAGAAGCTGTAGCTTGTGAGTTCAGGTACTGATGTCTCACAGTCTCCGCTCTAAGACCCCTTTCACACTGGGGCGTTTTTCAGGCGCTTTAGTGGGATTGCAGATTCAGCTTCTTTCAGGCGCTTTACAGACACTTTTTTTAACGCTAAAGCGCCTGAAAAATGCCCCAGTGTGAAAGGAGTCTAAGGCTGGATTCACACCTATGAATTTTTTTGTGCTTTTTGCATTTTGCAGATTTGTTCTACAGAACGTGTGTTCCATAGGAAACCATGTTAAATGGACTGTAGTGCAAATCTACAAAATGCAAAAAGCACTAAAAATGCAAAGGTGTGAATCCAGCCTAATTCATCCCAGAGGTGTTCTAGTGGGTTGAGGTCAGGACTCTGTGCAGTCCAGTCAAGTATCTCCACCCCAAACTCGCTCATCCATGTCTTTATGGACCTTGGTTTGTTGACTGGTTTGCACTCATGTTGGAACAGGAAGGGGCTGTCCCCAAACTGTTCCCACAAAAGTTGGGAGCATGAAATTGTCCAAAATGTTTTCTTCACTGGAACCCCTGAAAAACAACCCCACATCATAATCCCCCTGCACCAAATGATTTGGACCAGGGAAAAAACAAAGGTCCATAAAGACATGGATGAGTGAGTTTGGGGTGGAGGAAACTTACTGGCCTGCACAGAGTACTGATCTCAACCCGAAAGAACACCTTTCTGATAAATCAGAGTGGAGACTGCGAGCCAGGTCTTCTCGTCCAACATCGGTGCCTGACCTCACAAATGCTCTTCTGGAAGAATGATCAAACATTCCCACAGACACTCCTAAACATTGTGGACAGCCTTCCCAGAAGAGTTGAAGCTGTTATAGCTGCAAAGGGTGGGCCAACTCAATATTGAACCCTACAGACTAAGACTGGGATTCCATTAAAGTGGAGGTTCACCCTAAATTTGAAGTTTTTTTTACTATAAACCACAGGCTTAGTACATGTAGAATCCATGCTTTTTTTCCCCGTAGCTCAACGATTACCTTTAATCAGTCGTTTTGTATGTAGCTTCCAGGTACTGTTCCCCGCGGGAGTGGGCGTGTCCTTCGTTTTCCCCGACGGCCCAGTGTGTTATGGGTGCTGATCGCAATGTCTCCTGGGAGTGATGTCACGAGATTCACAGGAGACAAGCTGTACTGTCACCGCATCCAGGAAGTCTTTGCTTGTGGGCTTCACAATGCCCACAAGCAAGATGGAGAACGCCTGAATGTGATTTTAAAACTTCTTCTTTAGGACAGAAAATGAGGCAGTATGATTTAAATCGGCTAGCAAGTGAGTGTGAATTTGTGATATGTTTGACTATGCATTGCACCTACAGCCGCGTACACACAATCGGTTCAAACCGATGAAAACGGACTGAAGTTCATTTTCATCAGTCCAAACCGATCGTGTGTAGGCCCCATTGGTCCATTATACTTCAGTCCAAAAACAGATTGCTTGCTTTAAAATTGAACCGATGGACGGCTAATCGATAGGTCAAAACCGATCGTTAGTAGGCACGAGCATCCGTTAAAAATCCACGCATGCTCATTATCAAGTCGACGCATTCTTGGAAGCATTCAACGTAGTTTTTTTCATCAAGTTGTTGTGTTTTACGTCACCGCATTCTGACACGATCGGTTCATGAACCGATGGTGTGTAGGCACATCAGACCATCAGTCAGCTTCATCGATCAACAGATAAAAACGGTCCGTCAGACCGTTCTCATCAGATGGACCGATCGTGTGTACAGGGCTTAAAAGTTAAAAATCGTTAAACCGCGGAACCTCCGCTTTAAAGTTCAGGTGTTCCAATACTTTTGACAACATAGTGTGTATATATACAGTATATATATGTGTATATGTCCTTGGTCCAATCATGTGACACATAACTTTCCCTATGGATCTGGTGGGTGGCCCTCAAAGTTTCTTAGAGCTGCGCTGACCTGATAATGTCAGCACCGCTCTGCATAACTGTATGTGAATTTTAAACTTTCTCTGCCTTTTTTTGTTTATATCGCCAAAAAAAAAACGCAGTGGGGAAAAAAAGGACAAAAATTGTATTTGGGTACAGCGTCACACAACTGCACAGTTACCAGTTAAAGTAACACACAGTGCCGTATTGCAAAAAGTGGCCTGGTCATGGTCATAAAGGGGGTAAATCTACCGTCAAGTGGTTAAATTAGCTTTAAAAACACCCGCACCACACTTCTGTCCAGATGTGTTCTTCTATTGGAATCAAACAAATTAAAATGTTTGACAACATGTTTTTACACATATTCCTTGGTGCCAACATGTATTTTAAGCGCACATTGGGGGGCACCTTGAATTGCATGTCAACACATGTAACAATGCATGCTTGATGTACATTCACACATTATAATTTTCTCCATTTTAGTGTTAACAACACAAGCATTGATAATTTGCCTTATTTAAGATGTTCTTTATTAGCCCTCTAATTAATTTCTACTTTTCATTATAGCACCCTCCACAGTTACCAATGTCTTCCTTTTTTTCTCATTACCAACAACCACACAATTCCATATGAATGTTTATAATTGTATAAATGTTAATTAGGCTTGTGATAAGTAGGACTTTATTTTTAATTTAAAGCTGTAGCGTTGTAGGTATTGTTAGCACTATATCAAAGATTTATTAACCACTTCAATACCGGCACTTTCACCCCCTTCCTGCCCAGGCCAGTCTTCAGCTTTCAGCGCTGCCGTAATTTGAATGACAATTGCGCGGTCATGCAAAACTGTACCCATATGACACTTTTATCTTTTTTTTTTTTAGACAGATAGAGCTTTCCGTTGGTGGTATTTAATCACTATGTTTTATTTTTTATTTTTTGCTAAACAAACAAAAAAAAGAAAATATTTTGAAAAAACAAACAACATTTTTCATAGTTTCTGTTATACAATTTTGCAAATAAGTAATATTTCTTCTTCACTGATGTGAATCAGTGCATTGATGTGCACTGATGAGGCTGCACTGATGTGCACTTATGAGGCTGTAATGTGCCTCGTCAGACTTGCCGGTTACCGGCTCTCCTCTTCTTAGGCCTCATTCAAACATGGGATCCGTTCAGGTCCGTCTGTCAGTTTTTCAGGTCCTGTCTGTGTCACGTTGTCAGCGGACTAGGCCGCCGCTGTCCCGAGCTACTCCTACCCCTTGTACTCGCCTCCCGATACTGAGCGGGGTGGAGAGAGAGGAGCTTGCGGACTGATCTCCCGCTGAGCTGGCTGGACTGGCTGAACTCAGACGGAACGGACTGCGACGGAGGGGACACATCGGTATCGGTATGTATCGGCGAGTACATGAAAAAAAGTATCGTAGTACTCTTACACTGTGACAGTCCATGCATGTGATGAAGGAATGCTGAAATGCACACAAGTTTGTCAACATGTGATCAGCTGTAATTGAATTGTAGCCTTACAGTTTGATGACAACAAGTTTGGTGATCAAGGGCCCACTGTGATTGGCCCATTACTTGGATCTGGGTACAGCTGTGGCTGAAGGACATAGCAATCACAGACACCCAATGCGTGCCCCAGGGGGTGTGCAGGAGGCATGTTCTAGGAGGACATCCATGGACCCCCTCTCAGAACAATAGAGCCACGCTGTAGCCTTCTTTTGGCTATGGCGCAGTATTGAAGTGGTAAAACTGTGTCCTTGTTCAGGAGATTCTAATCACCAATGCCATAGGAAAGGAAAGGAAGGGTCAATACAAAATTTGGACCAACAACCAGAACAGAAATAAAGATGAAAGCCTCCAATAGGGACACTTGTTCCCGTGACAACTAAATCTAAGAGGGGATAATCCGCACTTTCACTTTGCATACAGTCTACAGGACAGGAAGTGAAGGAAAATCTCCCTAATAACATACAGATGGAAAAAAAAAAAACGGATGCTTACACTCCATACTCAATCCAAAATTAAAATAATAAATAAAAAAAAGTTTGACTTTAGATAAACTTTAAAGAGACCCTGTCAGATCTCCAAAAATATTCCCAACTGCAAGTATTTTACCCACATCTCTGGTGGCTTTGTCTCCTACCTTCCCTCCATTCCAGTGATACAGGCTCTATAAGGCTGTTTGGCATGTATCACTTTCGATACACCATGTACAGTGGCTCTAGTGTCATGATCGCTTCATCACTGTTGTGTCCTGTAGGGACGTACTGTAGGCATCAGAGAAAGAAACGATGGCACTCGGCAGGAGACATACTGAAGGCATCTGAAATTCCCGGAATGTTGAATGCCAAAGATTCTTATGGAGGCTGTTGCACTGGAATGAAGGGAAGGTGGGAGACTCAAGCCACCAGAGTTGAGAATGGACCTCTACTTTTATAGGAACCTGCCATTGGTAGTTTTTTAGAGACCTGACAGGGTCGCTTTAAAAGCCCAAGGATTCTAAACCCAAGAAAGATGCTGAGGAGCAGTCAAAGGGCCCAGCAGCAGCCAAAAAGCCAAAAGCCAAAAAGGTAGATGAGGACACCAAAACCAATAAAGAACCAGCCAAGCATAGGTGTGTTACATTAGGGTGTGCATCTCAAACTCCAACACATATGCGTATTGACATTTTTACCGGCCTCTTCCCTACTCTCCATTCTGAAACAATAGGGGGAGCAAGGGAGCACACAGGGGGACCCGGGCAGCAGAAAGAAGAGAAAAGGGGACAGGAGGGGTGTTAGGGAACCATATATTGCTACCGATCATCTGTATTTTCGGTGGCAGATGAATGTCGGCAAGAGGGAGAGGAGGAGCCTACTTTCAGTTGCTGCAGGAGAAAAATACAGATCAGTTCCACTAAATTCCACCTCCCCTGCCTCTCCTATCCAGGTTCTGGGGGTTGACAAGGAAGGATCGTGGTTTACCTGTCACCTGCCCACGATCGACAGATTGCGATTGACAGGATGCCAACCCTAGGTTTAGGGTGTGCCCAGGCATACCTGGCACTCCCCCTGCGCACGCCCATGCAGCCAAAAAAGTGGATAAAGCAGAGACTGCCAAGAAGGGGACAACAAAAGCCTTGAAGAAGTTGGCACTGCCAAAACTAGCAACAAAGGGAAGAAGTGACTTAACGTGACAACAGATTTTTTTGTAAAAGGATTTAAATTTATTTGAATAAAGAATTTAAGAGAACAGTTTTATCATGCAGCTTTTTTCTGCAAAATCTGAATGTGTTGCGTACCATCAGATGCTTTGGATGTGCTACTAGAAATTTTTGGAATGCATTACTTGATGTGGCAACAGATTTATTTGTAACGTGGATTTTAATTCATTTGAATAAAATATTTAATATAAAAAAAAAGAATCTGTCACATTGCCCGTTTAGGCAACAGGTTCTCTTAATAACACACCCCTCCTCTATCTAATATACTCCTTCGCCAAACAACCTGCTGCTTCGGTCATCTTATAGAGTCAATGGAAATACTCTTGTTATAATGAAGAAAACAAAAGAGGACAGTATACGTGGTCAGACTTTGTCTAATAGTGGGAGTGGTTTAAAGCCTCACAGACACAAATAAACCTCAGGACAAAGGATCATTTAAAAAAAAAAATATATTTCCATTGCATATGCTTTTATGAACAACAAAAAGCATATCATTTCATCTGACTGAGCCTACCTTAACCAGTTTCCACCCAGCCTATAACAAAATGACAGCTGGGCAGGCCTCTCGTTGATTCGGGTGGATGTCATATGACGTCCTCCCATGGGGGGCCATGCAGCAGCATGATCTCTAACTGGCTGTGTCCACCGGACACAGTCTATGACTGATAAGTGTACTGCCTCACTGCCAGTACCATGTGACTGCTGTGACCAATCACAGCAAGTCAAATGTCAGTTGTAAACAATGGATGGCTTCTTTTCACCGATGGCTTCCTTTCAACACAATTGTGTTGCTAGCTGTGATTGGCCAGTGTGATCACATGGTACAGACAGGGCCAATCACAGCCCAACATGGCTCCCAACTGTCCCTGATTTGAAGCAATGTCCTTGAAGCAATGTCCCTCTGTTACTCATTCCTCCTCATTTGTCCCTCATTTTGGTCTGATCTCTATAGTTGTATCTAAAATGCACTTTTTATCTATCAAAAAGTGTTTTCCAATGCTAAACCTTTCATCCAATTTCTAAATTCCAAGAGCCAATATAAAGGAATAATAGTGGTAAAAAAACACTTGTGGGTTTAACCAATCTTGTTTTTTTTTTTTTTTTCTCCTTTAAGGGGCGTATCAGGGGGTGTGTCCTATGCCTGCATACTTTTGCTGATAGGTGTCCCTCATTCCCATCTCAAAGTGTTGGGAGGTATGGCCCAACTGTAATATATGATTAGCTCTGGTCAATCACAGCTAATCAAAACTAAACAAACTGAATGAATCTGTTTTATTCAGTAAAATGTTTGCTTATAACAATGTAATTCGCTGCTATAAGCTATTATAATGTGTAAATAAAAATAAATAAATCCTGATCACTTTCCCAGAGTAGTACAATGTTACTATGGTAACATTATATTGCTCTGATGACAGTGTGTTAAAAAGAAATCATACAAAAAATAAACAAATGCAATAAAAAAAGAAAAACATAGAAAAAAGGATAACCTTTTTTTTTTCTTATTGTCACCAGTAAGTGTCCTGTCAAACACATTATATGATGACACTGTACTTCACTGGTTGACAGTATGTAAATTATTTTTCTTTAATTACTTAAAGCGGAGCTCCAGCCGCAATTTATTTATTTTTTTCAAAGTCGGCAGCTACTAACAGTGTAGCTGCTGACTTTGAATAAGGACACTTACCTGTCCTAGGCGCCCGCGCTGACAACCCCCGCCGATGCCGATCCTCGATCCCGGCACCACCATCCACAGTCAGGGAAACAGGCAGTGAAGCCGTGCAGCTTCACTGCCCGTTTCCTACTGCGCATGTGCGAGCGACGCGGCGCTTTGTGAATGGTCCGGCTGCTTTCTGGGATACACACAGTTCCCAGAATGCAGCGCGGCCCATTCACAAGAAGACACCGGGAAGAGGAGGAGGAAGAAAACCACACCGCGGATCATGAGGGCAGATTCGGGACTTCCGCATAGCAACAGCCTATTTAGGGTGAGTATTTTTTTTTTTTTTTTTCCATTTCATTTTTTTTTTTAGATTTAAAAAAAAAATATATATATCAGGGTGGAGCTCCGCTTTAATATTCCAAAACATTATGACAAAAGATTACAACTTCAAAAAAACTTGCCATGCCTCCTACCAAATACCCTGAATTGTCTACTTTCCAAAAAAGGTAATTTGGGGCATATGTGTACTGTCCTGGTGTTATACTTGGCTTCAAGAAATGAGAGGCCGGCAGTACTGTACATCAGGATTGATCAGTTTTCAAATATACAGTATACCATAGCTTGTGGACTCTAACTTTCCTACAGACTAAATATCATACAGTGATTTGGGTTATTTTCACCAAAGAAATGGAACAGAATAAATGTTGACCTAAATTTATGAAGAAATATTATTTGCACATCCCCCCAGTTAGAAAGCACTCCCTAGGCACCCATTTAACCCTTTAATTGCCCTAATTTTAACCCTTTCCCTGCCAGTGTCATTAGTACAGTGACTGTGCATTTATTTTAGAACTGATCGCTGTATTGGTGTCACTGGTCCCCAAAAAGTGTCCGAATTGTCTGTTGCAATGTCGCAGTCCCGCTATAAGTTGCTGACTAGTAAAACAAATAAATAAAAATTCCATAAAAATATCCCATAGTTTGTAGACGCTATAACTTTTGCGCAAACCTATCAATATACGCTTATTGGGATTTTTTTTTTAACCAAAAACATGTAGCAGGATACATATTGGCCTGAACTGATGAATAAATTCGATTTTGTTTTATTGGATGTGTTTTATAGCAGGAAGTAAAAAATATTGTTATTTTGTTTTTAAAATTGTTGGTCTTTTTTTTTTTATTTAGAGCGCAAAAAATAAAAACTGCAATTCAAATACCACCAAAAGAAAGCTCTATTTGTGGAAAAAAAAGGCATCAATTTTATTTGGGAGCCACGTCTCACGATGGCGCAATTGTCAGTTAAAGCAGTGCCGTTGCGCAAAAAATGGCCTGGTCATGAAGGGGGGGTAAACCTTCCGGAGTTAAAGTAGTTAAGGAAGAACTTCATTAAAATCAGCAACTGTTAAAGTGGTTGTAAACTCCTTACAACCACTCTTACCTTCAGGTAAGCCTAGATTAAGGTTTACCTGTAGGTGCTTGAAATATCTCCTAAACCTGCACATTTACAAAAATTACAGGCGAAAAAAGGCTACAGCGCATGCGCCGTAGAAATGGTGATCATGCCATTTCTGAAGGAGGTCATGCCATGACTGCCAGCTCCCGTGCGGGAGTGACGTCATCGCGGGTCTGGCCAATCACAGTGCCAAAGCCGCGATAGGTGTCGGCCACCGGAGTGGTGCACGAAGACGGCTGCGGGGGCTTCGATCTGAGTTGAGTATTACATAATAAGCTAGTATGCTATGCATACTAGCTCATTATGCCTTTGTCTTGCAGATGTTGTATATATATATATATATATATATATATATATATTTTTTTTTTTAAAGTGTGTTTGCAACCACTTTAAGACAATGAACACCTTGGTTCAGACTATGTAATGTACAACATAATGTATGAAGTGTAGGGGTAAGTACGCAGTGTTGCCAACCATCAGTAAATGACAGTAAGAACAAAAGGTTGCCAGTAAAAAAAACATGGCTGCGGGTCTGGCGAAGGTGGTGCCAGCAGTGTGTCGTGTGATATCATGGTGCAGGGGAGCTGAGTGAAGCGGCCAGAGCCTCATGTGCAGGTTTGCAGGATGGGAGCAAGGAAAGCCAAGAGTGGGACTGTCAAAGCTGTTTGGACTGGAGGGGACTAAAGAGACCACCTGGCATGGAGATAGACTGTCACTGTGACTCAGGAGGGGACGTGTTGGTAATCTGTGCTGGTGCACAATGCTCAATTTCATGTTTGTTTGCCTGTCCATTCTAATTTCCTGCCCTCCTGAGTCCTCTCCCTGAGCCACTTACTTACTATACTTTTTAATTTTCGCTAATTGCATATTGTACTTATTTTTAGCCTAAATACTGAAATTTGCACTTAAAGCGGAGGTTCATCGTAAAAAAACATCTATATACCATTACATCCAGCATACTTCCGACATCTACAGTATGCTGGGTTTTTTTGCCGTACATAGCGTTTTATTGTTATTTTCCCCCCGTCTTCCGGGTTCTGGCTCCCGCAGGACTGGGCTTTCCTATTCAGAGGTAAGATGATTGACGTCTGGTGAAAAACTTCCCCTGGCGCATAAGGCATGTCATGAGTTTTCCATAAGTAGACGAACTGCGAGTTGGCTCTATATGGCGCCTGTGCAGTCAGCTCTACACGGCGGGAGAAGGCGCCGTATAGAGCCGACCCCAGCATACTGTAGATGTCAGTAAAGTTCAATCTGGTAGATTGGTAACACTGTAAGTACGGTAGCATGGGACCTCTGCCCCCACCTCTGAGTATGTAGAGCTTGGTTCCAAAATCCAACACCGTCATATGGAGGCGGCCCTTTGGCCCCTTGTGTTATATTATATATATATATATATATATATATATATATATATATAAAAAGAAACAAAAAACCCCTACAATTGAATATGCTATTAGTGGTAGCATTGAGTCTGCTTTAAATGCATACACTTTTTAGCTGCATTTAATACCATACAAGTGAAAGCAAAGATGATATAATATCACTGTTACGAGACTCCCGACTCCTCTCAATATCCCCTACAGTTCTCTTTTTGAATTTAGCCACAAAAGTCCCGTTGGTCCCACAGGAGGGAAACACTCTACCAAAAAAAGAGTTTACAATTTGTACATTTTAAGGCTCAATGCTTTCCCTTCCTACCCTACTGCCTTAGGCACTGACCCATGGTCTCCTTATGGTATACACCACCCTGGGGATAGTCCACTTTAAAGTAATTTTGGCAAATATATGGGGTTGATTGGAGAAAATGGTAGAAAAATTGGAGTCTCCCCTCCATTCTTAAATAACAAAATGCACAACATAAGTGAGGCACCTGCAGATTTCATAGTGGAAGAGCATCTTGTGTCATACACAAGTGTCATTTGGGAGCCACTCCAATACAAGTCTGTTTGGATGACGGAAGGCTGTGGACAGAGAGTGGAACAAACAAAAGCAGATTTTATGGTGAGCATGACTGAGCAGTGAAGTGCTGCAAAACCACAAGCCTTCCAAAGTCAGCTGTCAGCTCTAAGCCAGCGAGGCAGACTGCGAGTCCCATCTGCTGCCGTCTGCATGGGCGACATCTACCATTGTACGTTAAAAAAAAAAAAAAGTACATCTTGGCTTCAGCTTTCAGAACCTGCAAAAGAATAGTGAAGATTCCAGCGTCCTTTCATAGTTATTAGGAATTAGCGAAATGGAGAGTTTTAATTTCCCCTGAAATCCCAGTATTTTGGTAAAATTTTGGGCAAAGTGGCTTAAAAATCAAAATAAAGGTTGTTTTTAAGGATGTAAATTGCTTTAAATGACTTCTGGAGGCCCATTCACACCAGGGGGGCTTGTTGTGGAGCCCTAAACGCACGTGTGTGTGTTGCATTAAAGCAGCCGATTCACATGAATGGGCAACTTAACACGCCACAATGAACCATAAATCGATTTCATGACAATTTTGGGTAGTTTGTTACTACTAATGTGTTATGCCCCGTACATGCGATCGGATTTTCCATCAGAAAAACCTTGGGTGGTTTTTCCGATGGAATTCCTCTCAAGCTTGGCTTGCATACACACGGTCACACAAAAGTTCTCTGAACTTTCGTCAGTCAAGAATGCGGCGACGTACAACAATGCGATGACTGGAGAAAAGTTTAATGCTTGCGAGCATGCGTCAAATTGTTTCCGAGCCTGTGTCGGAATTTTGCACGCTGGAATTGCTACAGGCAATCGTTTTTTTCAGATAGAATATTTTTCTATTGGAAAATTTGGGAACCGGCTCTCAATCTTTTGCTAGCGGAAATCCCAACAGCAAAAGTCCGATGGAGCATGCACACGGTCGGAATTTCTGTTCAAAAGCTCACATCGGACTTTTGCTGGCGAATTTCTGATCGTGTTTACGGGGCATAAGGCTTCATTGGGAAGGTGTCATTCACAATCAGGAATAACCTTGCTTCAGCTTTGGTTATTTGGTTAAGCTGTCACATGATCCCATTCCCTCCAGACCAGCAGTGCCTGGGGCATTCCCTGCCACATGGTCAATGACCCTGACCTAATATATGGCGATATAAGTTCAATGATGTCATGAGCATCCCCACCCCTTTGTGTGCATACAACTGGGGGGAGGGAATGCCCCAGGTGTAACTGATTGGGCCGGAAAGGGGTGTGATCATGTGACAGGTTCTGCCAAACTGTGTTCAGACCAAGTTCCCTGTCACATGGTCAATAACCCCGACGTAATATATGGTCATATAAGGTCAATAATGTCATGAGCAACCCCACCCCTTTGTTTGCATGCAACTGGGGGGAGGGAATGCCCCAGGTGCAACTGATTGGGCCGGAAAGGGGTGTGATCATGTGACAGGTTCTGCCAAACTGTGTTCAGACCAAGTTCCCTGTCACATGGTCAATAACCCTGACGTAATATATGGCCATATAAGGTCAATGATGTCATGAGCAACCCCACCCCTTTGTTTGCATGCAACTGGGGGGAGGGAATGCCCCAGGTGCAACTGATTGGGCCGCAAGGGGGTGTGATCATGTGACAGGTTCTGCCAAACTGGGTTTAGACCAAGATCGAACCAAACTCAATCATCTCTAGTCACAACCAATCTCACCAATACACTTTACATACATTATAATAGTGAATAGAGCAAAAAAAGATGTGTGCCTCTATCCCCTGAAGACACTGTTTACAGTGAAACACGTTGGGCGGGGCCAAACGTGACATCATCACGCACGCTTTTAAGGCTTGAGTGTCCTTTGGCATTTTTAGCTACTATTCAACGGCACAAATCCACGTTTTATTTTTTATGTGGATTGTATGCACTGAGCTTACATTATTAGTACCTTCTCATGCCATGGTATTACTATATGTTATAACTTTATTGTAGTGACAGCGCGCCCACTTTTTTTGAAGTATTTTTTTTACGTCTAGTATGCAGATTGTGTAGTGGATGCAGTAGTCCTTATTTTTATTTATTTTGATCAATTTGTTTTTTTATTTTCATACATTACCATGCACTGGTGTATATAAGCCCCAAGGGTTAGGCGAGCTTCTTTTACCTATCCTGGAGAAGTTAGCCTTGATATTTTATTCATTTATTGTTTTACAGTAAGAAAAATAATAAACATTTTCCAGCGGCAGTACTCAAAAAGCACCCAAATATACTATAGGGACACAAAATAAAACAAACACATTTGTATTAAATAAACTAAACCACACTAAACACTAGGGTTGTCCAGATACCGATACTGGTATCGGTATCGGGACCGATACCAAGTATTTGCGGGAGTACTTGCTCCCGATACCTAAATAGAATACTTTTTTTGTATTTATCAACATGTTCTGTGAAAATTCTTTGAGTTTTTTACTACTGCGTGACAAGCAAATAAAACATTTTTATTCATTTTTACTCATTTTTATTCTTTTATAATGTCTTGAGTTAGAGTTCTTCATAATTCTAAAGAAAATATCCTTAGTCTGGATTGTGGTTTGAAAACTGTCACATGACATTTAAAAAAAGTATCGGTATTCGGTATCGGTGAGTACATGAAAAAAAGTATCGGTACTTGTACTCGGTCCTAAAAAAGTGGTATCGGGACAACCCTACTAAACACAATCCCAAATACACAAAAGCAGCCTAACAAGCAAAACTGAAAGTTTTTTGCCTTAAATTTCGTAAAGTAAAAAACACTTTACTTATCCCTAGTAGCAGTGGTGGCTGCCCCCCTAATCCATGCGCCTGGCCCCTAATCTACATGCAGGGGGCCAGATGCATGGATTCCGACGTTTGTTTGATTTTTGAAGCACATAATTAGACCCTAAAGGCTCAAAAAGGGTGGGCTCTTCCTGTTTCTCCTCCCGGCCAATCAAGAATCGGGTCCTGAGACCCGATTGGCCACGAGTCCTAAGTCCTGATTGACCAGGAGGAGACGCAGGGAGGGAAGCCGCCATAGCCACGACCTGGATGGGGCTGACAGGCGATGGGTTGGGCGATGGGCAAGCGATGCACGATTGAGCCAACAAGGGGAAAGCGGTGATCGATCGAGCACCAGGGCCGGGAGTGTGTGTGGGGTGGTTGGTTGGCTGGCTGGCTGGGAGGGCCGCCAAGAAAGTTGAGCACCGGCTGCCAAGTTAATATTGAACCCTACGGACTAAAACTGGGATGTCATTAAAGTTCATGTGCGTGTAAAGGCAGGTGTCCCAATACTTTTTGACAATATAGCGTGTATTTATATATATATATATATAGGGCCAGATTCAGGAACAGTTACGCTGGCGGATCGAGTGATCCGCCAGCCTAACTGTGACTTTGAGCCGGCGTTTCTGTTTTCTGTAACCAGAAAACAAGAAACGCCGGGTTGAAGTTCCGATGCGAGCAGCGTAACTGAGTTTCGCCATCGCATCGTTACTTCAACTTAAAGGGCCAGATTCAGGAACAGTTACGCTGGCGGATCGAGTGATCCGCCAGCCTAACTGTGACTTTGAGCCGGCGTTTCTGTTTTCTGTAACCAGAAAACAAGAAACGCCGGGTTGAAGTTCCGATGCGAGCAGCGTAACTGAGTTTCGCCATCGCATCGTTACTTCAACTTAAAAATGGCGCCGGGGGCATTCCCGCCGATTTACGCTCAAAAAATATGTTAATGAGCGGAAATCGGCAATTCACGATCGAAATCCGGCGCGACGCAATGACGATACGACGTTTCCGGACGGGATACGCGGCGCATAGATATACCTACATGGGGTAGGAGTATCCTATGTTAGGTATAGGCGTCGTCATCGCGTCGGGAAAAAAAAAAAAAAACGTCGCTTGCGTAAAACGGTCATGAATGGGAATGTGACGTCATTGACGTTCATTCACAGATTTTGGAGCATGCGCACGGGGATGTTTTGACACTCGACGAATGCGCAGTACGTTGGCGGCGGGATCGCGCGTAGTTAGCATACTACACGCCCCGTACCCGCTAAATTTGAATTCCGCCGGCTCATTTGTGATGCGCTGCCGCAACTTTAGGAGCAAGTGCTTCGTGAATGACAGCACTTGCTCCTAAAATTTCGGCAGCGCAACGCAAATGAGAAGCGTTACTCCAGAGCAAAGATGCTCTGGACTACCTGAATCTGGCCCATAATTTTTACTCTTGATTATGAATCATGTAACCAGGCATTTGGTCAAATGACTAGCTCTCCAAACAAAGCAAGTACTATTTTGCCCCTAGCTTTTATTTATACATTTTAAGAGATTAGGGTGGGGTGGGATTTTTAAAGATAGATCTACTATAACGTGTGCATCACCAAATAGTAACACCAAAACATTGTTTAAAATCCAAACTATCCAAGCTGCTCTTCCCTTTTAAGAACCTTTGAAGATATTTCCCAGTGTCTAGAGATCTAGTGTACTAGATTTGTATAATGAGGCACCTGCTTCCTTTCAGCCAGATGGTAACCAGCTATCAAGTGCACAGTGCTTCTATCGATCCAACTTGTCAAAGCCCAGTAATTTCATAAGGGAAGGATGGTTTTCCTGCAAGGTCAAGAAGAGCAGAATCCACGACAGTTGTCAGCTGTACGCTAATTGAACATGCACCATTTTAATTCAAATTTGGAGAAAACTATTGCAGGTTACTAATGTTCTTTCAATTCCTATTTATATCACATCTGCATGAAGCTCCTGCGAAACATAATACAGTCTGTTCTGGCATGGGCACTTGTTCAGCCTGTCCCATTGTACATTCTACTGAATGCATATCAAATATGGGTTTTTTCTTCATCTTTGGCTCCAATTCTCATCTCATCCATCTACATCAGATATACAAGGATAAGTAATCCAACTCACGGGAGAAGAAAGGCTTATCTAAAGTTTTAGACGGAAAAATTAAAATGTGAAGAGATACTTATCTGCTTGTATACCTAACCCGTCTGACATTGCAGAAACGTGGAAATTCAGCCAATGGAATAGCTAGACAGCGATGACATCACAGAGAATAAAGCCTATCAATTAAAAATATGTCTGTCCTTTTTCATGTCCTGCCCTCACCTTCCCTTGTTCTCTCTGCTGCCCTCTCATTGTCTACCCTATACCTTTCTCCTTACCTTCACCCCTCTCTCGCCTACTCTCTTCTCCCCGACCCTCTTTTCTTTGTTCCACTCTCTTCACCAACCCACTTCTCTACATCCTTCTCTTCTCCCTCTCTCTCCTGCATTCTCTACTCACCTACCCTCATCTCAACACCCTTTTCCCCTTCTTCTACTATCACTCCCCTAACTTCTTCTCTTTCACCTACCCTCTTCTCACTGCCCTTCTCCTCACCTTTCCTCTTTTCTCTTCTCTCCTCTACTTACCTACTCTCCTCTCTACACCCTTCTCCTCACCTTTCCTCTTCTCGATACCCTTCTCCTCACCTTCTCTATCCTCTGTTCACCTACCCTCTTCTCACTGCCCTTCTCCCCACCTTTCCTCTTTTCTCTTCTCTCCTCTACTTACCTACTCTCCTCTCTACACCCTTCTCCTCACCTTTCCTCTTCTCTATACCCTTCTCCTCACCTTCTCTATCCTCTGTTCACCTACCCTCTTCTCAATGCCCTTCTCCCCTCCTTTCCTCCTTTCTCTTCTCTCCTCTACTTACCTACTCTCCGCTCTACACCCTTCTCCTCACCTTTCCTCTTCTTTATACCCTTCTCCTCGCCTTCTCTATCCTCTGTTCACCTACCCTCTTCTCAATGCCCTTCTCCCCACCTTTCCTCTTTTCTCTTCTCTCCTATACTTACCCACTCTCCTCTCTACACCCTTCTCCTCACCTTCCTCTTCTCTATACCCTTCCCCTCGCCTTCTCTATCCTCTGCTCACCTACCCTCTTCTCAATGCCGTTCTCCCCACCTTTCCTTTTTTCTTTTCTCTCCTCTACTTACCCACTCTCCTCTCTACACCCTTCTCCTCACCTTCCTCTTCTCTATACCTTTCTCCTCACCTTCTCTATCCTCTGCTCACCTAACCTCTTCTCAATGCCGTTCTACCCACCTTCCCTCTTCTCTACATCCTTCTCCTCTTCATCTCCCTGCCTCTATTATCTGTTCTTTACACTTACCCTCTTCTCCTCACCTTTCCTCTCTTACCATCTCTCCACACCTACACTCTGCACCCTTCTGCTCACCTTCCTCCTCCTCTCTCTTTCCTTCTTTTCTCCTATTTTCATCTACCCCTCATCCCTTAGTTTCCCCTTTCCGCACCTACGCTCTTCTTTGCTCCCTTCTCCATCTCCTCTTCTCACCTACCCTATTCACTCTCCTCACCTTCTCTCTTCACTCTCCTCATTTACCCTGTTCTCTGTTCCACACATCTTGCCTCCTCTCTCCTCTGCCTTCCTATATCCTCTCCTCCATTTTTCTTTTCCAACCTACCTTCTCTGTTCCCCCTTTCAACCCCTCTCGCCTTCCCTCTTCTCCCTTCTCATCTTCTCTTCTCTGGCTTCCTTAAATAAAGATGGATTGGAAAGACCCCGTTTCAGCAATTTTATAATACATACAGATTTCCCTCGTGATTAAAGAGCAATTCCAGCCAACAAGTAAAATCAATGGGTACACTTTTAATGACATACAAAATACATTACAACTGTGGTAGAGTCAGAAAGTTCATTCAATATATTAATAAGTCAGATTTTAGAAAGATCTTCATATGTGAGTTGGTTGGGTGTGCTGCCTGTACTGTCTTTGCATCATCTACCAGTCTGGAGGATTTGACACTCTAATACTGTGTATGAGGCTTTCTGTATTTGAAAGCCTGTGTCAGGGATCTTGTACAGCAAATGCTTATTTTCATGCAGGTGTTACTTCTAACGCACATGTGCAGGATCATAAGTCTAGAAGTCTAAGGCCGTGTACACACGACTAAATAAATCCGATCAAATCGGTCTGACTAACCGATTTGATTGGATTTGTCTGCTGGGCTATTTTGGTTTGATCGTGTACACAAGATCAAACCAAAATCCCGGCGCAGTGACGTGCCGGTGACATTGACGCCGCCACGTCACCGAACCAGGAAGTAAAATACTTCCACACATGCGTCGAATCCATTTGACGCATGTGCGGACAGATATGTACGCTGGTTAGTGTACTAACCAGCAGACATGTCGGATAGACGGGTTTCCAGCAGACAGATTTTAAAGCATGCTTTAAAATTTGTCTGCTGGTAAAACCTGTCTGCTCGCCCGTACACACGATCAAATTTGTCTGCTGAAACGGTCCGTCGGACCGTTTCCAGCAGATAAATTTGATCGTGTGTACGCAGCCTTAGACAGGCAGGAACCAGAAAGTGCATGTAGATGAGCATTGGTGCATACATGCGGACACGTGCATGAGCAGGTAGGCGTGCGTGTGCACACACATCCACAGATCATGATGCACAGCAGACTATTAAAACTGAGAGTCTGCCTGGCCTTAGTGCTGGATTGTCTTCAGCTCTTGTTCCTGTTTCTTGAAAGTCTGCTAACCTTGTTTCTGACCCGACTACATCTGACATCTCTCTTGGATCACCCCCTGTCTGTTATGTCTGCTGCTCACTTGTGTTACCAACCTCAGTTTGGATTTTTGACTAGGTCTCCACCTCCTGACTTGGTACCCCGCTGCCAGCACACTACTGACTTCTGCCTGTTTCTGACCTTGAACTTGATCCTGACCCTGCAACAGTTTGCCTAGCTGCTGCTAAACAAGACTTGTGACCAAACTCCATACTACCACTGGTAGGACTCTTGCTTGAGCTAGTGACCAGGTAGTGACCCATTGAATTGAATAGTGCGGTTGCAGCATGACCCTATTCACTTGAATAAGCTGCTTTTGGGGGTAGGGCTGTTTGCCAAGAGCAATAAGGCATAACTTGTCCAAAATTAATCATAGAAAATGAAAATAGTGTAGTGAATGCAACATAATGCAAATATCCTATGAACACAAACATTTTTTGTGAAGGCTCACTATTCCTCCCACTGATACCAATGGTGGATCACTATTCCTCCCACTGATACCAATGATGGGGCACTATTCCTCCCACTGATACCAATGATGGATCACTATTCCTTCCACTGAAATCAATGATGGAGCATTATTTCTCCCACCGATACCAATGGTGGATCACTATTCCTCCCAGTGATACCAATGGTGAATCACTATTCCTCCCACTGATACCAATGCTGGATCACTATTTCTCCCACTGATACCAATGATGGAGCACTATTCCTTCCACTAACACAATGATGGGACACTATTGATCCCACTGACACCAATGAAGAGGCACTATTCCTTCCACTAACACCAATGATGGGACACTATTCCTCCCACTGATACCAATGATGGAGCACTATTCCCTCCATTAACACCAATGATGAGGCACTATTCCTCCTACTAACACCAATGATGGGACACTATTCCTCCCACTAACACCAATGATGGGACACTATTCCTCCCACTGATACCAATGATTGGGCACTATTCCTCCCACTAACACCAATGATGGGGAGCTATTCATCCCACTGATACCAATGTTGGGTCACTATGCCTTCCATTAACCCCAGTGATAGGGCACTATTCTCCCCAGTCATTACCAATGGTGGAGCACTATTCCTTCCACTGATAGCATTGATGGGGCACTCTTCCGCCATTGACAGGTTACTATTTCTCCCACTGACAAACTGAACAATAACCTGGAATGAAAGGAATATATATAGGCTGCTACTTGAAGTGGCTAATTTTCAGCTTTGACAACAGTGTACATTTGCTTTAGCATTTAAATAAAAAGGTTCCCCAAAAGTGATGTATGGCAGACATCAGGTAACCATGTGAATGTATTGTCATTTTGCTGCACATTATATACACCGTTCCAAGCTTGGAAATATCTTGCCATCACACTGAACACTATAATATCCCACTTAAGACAATGGCATCTGTATAAAGAATTCCATTTTTAAGTGATGGAGAGAACATATATTCTAGAATGTTGAAATTTGCATTGTTCCTGCTAGCATCCAGTACTCCCGGGCTCGGCTCGGAGCCGCTGATTTATTTGTATATAGAAAATCATAAAATCTTGTACGGTTTGCGTTTCAGGGTTTTCTGTCCTTGCTGTTAAAACAAAATAGCCTGGAAGCGGCAAGCAGGCTGCAGACTCTCTGATTTAAATATGTTTTCTAATACCTTCAAAGTGCTCTACCAAAATCATCAATTTTCCCTCTCAGCGGGCGCGGGAGCCCAGGTGAAGTCTGCCAGGAAATAGCAGAATGCGATTATTTGTGTTCAACTGTTTTGCATGGGGAGTTCCATTGAAATGTATGTTTTGCTATTCCGTTGTCCTTGCCTGAAGTCCGCTGGGAAACGGATTGATAGGCAGATACCAGAAATTCAATTATAAAGACACTTACAACATGTTAACATGGTTGTGACACAAACAATTAATGCTTTACATAAAAGGGGAAAAAAAAAAAGAACCAACGGCATCTTCAGTAAAGAGTTGTTGGTTCGGTTTTAGTTGAGTCGCAGTTTTGAAGGTGAAGATGGATGCAAATTACAGGCCTCAGAGGACTGTAAGTGATCCCAGAATTGTGTAATATCAATAATAATACATATTTCTCTTATCGTCCATGGACGGACACAGCCTTCTCAAGTCTTGACAAGTGGGTTATGTTCCTGTTCACAGGATCCTCTCCTATGAACAGTAACATAACCCATATGTCAAGACTTTGAAGGCTGTGTCTGTCCATGGACGACAGAAAAAAGGATTTTACGGTGAGTACAAAAAATCCTATTTTTGCAGGGTTAAAAGTACCGTATTTATCGGCGTATAACACGCACTTTTTCCCCCTTAAAATCAGGGGGAAATCGTGTGTGCGTGTTATACGCCGATCCCTGCTGTCTGAGGGAAGAGGAGCAAGCGCTGCTGAATTACATAGAGCCGTGATCTCCTTGCTGTGTATTCGGCGCTCTGTCGCGCACAGCCACACCTTCTGTCCCCGCATTGGACCACTGTACTGTCTATCATATGAGCAGGGGCAGGAGGTGTGGCTGTGAGTGACGGAGCGCCGGGTACACAGGAAGGAGATCACGGCTCTATGTAATTCAGTGGCGCTCGCTCCCCCTCTTCCCTCTGAGACAGCAGGGATGATCTGACAATGAAAGGTAAGACTGCAGAAGGGCAGGCAGGGCATTTTGGTAAATGTATAGGCTGCAGATGGGCACTAATCAGGCTGCAGTGTGGAGCAATGTTGCAGATGGGAACAGATCAGGCTGCACTGAAGCTGTAGATGGACACAGATCAGGCTGCAATGAGACTGCAGATGGGCACAGATCAGGCTGCGTTGAGACTGCAGATGGGCACAGATCAGGCTGCATTGAGAATGCAGATGGGCACAGATCAGGCTGCATTGAGAATGCAGATGGGCACAGATCAGGCTGCAGTGAGGAGCAATATTGCAGATGGGAACAGATCAGGCTGCACTGAAGCTGCAGATGGACACAGATCAGGCTGCATTGAGACTGCAGATGGGCACAAATCAGGCTGCATTGAGGCTGCAGATGGGCACAGATCAGGCTGCATTGAGGCTGCAGATGGGCACAGATCAGGCTGCATTGAGAATGCAGATGGGCACAGATCAGGCTGCATTGAGAATGCAGATGGGCACACTTCGCCCGTTGGAGAAAACATACCTCCTCTAAGTCTAAAGAAAGTCGGCTCCATGCTCACAATTAACTCTTGGCAGTCAGATTGCAGTCAGTGAGGTAGGAGGATTAGCAGCAGGAGCTACAAGCGGCGCTCGTTCCTAGGAGTAGGAACGGGTGAGTCATAGCTCCAGGCAGGCGTAGCAGGTAGTCAGGCAGGCAGGGTTCTCCCAGCCCAGCCCTCCCCTAGCTCCAGCTCCAGCTCCAGCCTGCTTCAGAACCTGGCCTCCCCTCCAGCTTCCAGCTTCCAGTTTCCAGCCTCTCTCCAGCATTCCTCCCCTCCTTTGGAAGGTTAGCTCTACCTGTCTCCCTGGCACTGTGGGCGGCCGTCCTTTTCAGGACAAGCCGCAGCACTCGATCCCAGGAGGCAGACAAGGACCCCCTCCCGCCACCTCCTGCCACCACCTCGCGGAAATTTCCGCCGTTTCCGGTGCTCATTCGGGAGCACCACGCCAGGCCGTCCTGAATCGCGGGGCCGCGGTCTAGGAAAGACCGCGGCTTCACTTGCGGCCTAACGGCGCGCCGCTCCCCACGTTTCAGGGTCCTCACCCTGCTCCCAGGCAAACCTCCCCCTGATTCCTGAAGGACAGTTACCCGGCCCTGTTGCTCACCCTTCACCCTTCACCCATTCAGCCCAGATTATTCAGTAAACCCCCTGTCAGCCCTCATCCCTGAGCAGGCAGCCACCAGACCAGCAACAAGTTCTCCCTCTCAGCCCTAGCCCCCCCCCTCTTCGTCCCAACACACAGTAGCTTGATCCAGGGGTTAACCGATCGCCTCTTACAGGGGTCAGGAAGGAATTTTTTTCCCTACCGGAGCATATTGGCCGAGCTCTGACAGGGTTTTTTGCCTTCCTCTGGACCAAGCTAGGAGAGAGGAGCCAGTTAATTCCTCTCCCCACTGCCCCAAACCCCCCCCCCCCCGGTGTAGTGGCGATCATGGTATGTCGGCAATATTCTGCCGATACCATTTGGAGTTTGAGGCAATGCGCCGCAATACTGCCAGCCATCACCAAAAAGGCCCTAAGAACTGAGCAACTATTGAGAATCAATCATAGATCGACGGTCAGACATTTCAGCCATTTACCCCAGCCCAAGCACATATCGTGTGCTCTGATCAACACAAGATCGGCAGTAAAACACCGAGGATCTAGACTGCCTCTTTATTACAGAGAGTTGGCTCACAGCCGACTGTAACACCATTCTAGGAGAATTGGTGCCAGAAAATTACCGTATTATAACGGAAAACAGAATAGGGCAAAGAGGAGGCGGCCTGGCGGTGATCCACAAGACTCATCTTAAGATCACCAAACCAGTCCGCCAAAACCCTCTTCCAATTATGGAAACCCTTACTCTGCAACTGCAAGCAAATACAAAGGAGACCGTCCACGTTCTGCTCTGCTATAGGCCGCCCGGCCCAAAATCGCAGCTGCTATCATCTTGGACGGATTTTTTCTCCACTTATACCCTCATCAGCAAACATCTTTTGCTGCTCGGGGATTTCAATCTCTGGGCAAACTCCTCACTAGACCCCATTGCCGACGCCTGTATTGACCACCTGGAAGGTTTGGGATTGCAGCAATTAGTATGTGGGCCCACACATGCTTCAGGTCACACACTTGATCTTATCTTCAGACAAGCTCTGGAAATAAAGATTTGGGAAAATGAAAAGTTGCCATGGACAGATCACCATGCAATTATATTCAGGATTTCCGCCATCCCCCCTGCAACAAAAACATCAAATCCAGTGACAATACACTGGACTAGATGCCAGAAGAAGCTCCACTCGGAACTCTTCAAAACAACTTTAAGGAAAAAGATAGAAACAACTCAGCCGCATCAAACGGCCGTTGAAACACTGGAAGCCATTAACTCGGCCATGCTACAGTCAGCTGACTTGGTAGCGCCGAAACGAAGTACCCGCACCTGGAAAAACAACCGCAGCTGGTTTAACAACCAGCTGTCGTTACTGAAGCAAGAACGCAGAAGGGCAGAATCTGCCTGGAAAAGATGTTCTTCAGACCTAAACCTATCCATCTACAAGGCGACTACAAGAAAATACCACAAAGGAATTTTCCAAGCCAAGAAAAATTATTTTTCGGAGGCTATCAACGGTGCCATTAACCGCCCCCGCGAACTCTTCAAGATGGTCACTCAGACCATGGAACCAGAATGCATCAAAGCCCCCAGTTCGGACACACAAGAATTTTGCAATGAACTATCGGATTACTTCATTAATAAAATCGAAGCAATCCGTGAAAGCATTCAGCAAAACAATTCCCCCCTCAGCCCTCCCTGTAGCCTCTCACACAGCACCCTTAGTAATGCTCCGTTATCAGGTAAGTTTACCCTGGAACCAATCTCCATTGAGACCACTAAGAATGTCATTTGTACTCTGCGTAATGGCACAGCGCCGAATGACATTATTCCCACAAAACTGCTGAAGGAATGCGCCTACATCCTGGCTCCTCCCATCACGCAGTTTATCAACCAGTCTTTTCTGGAGGGCAAAGTGCCCACACAGTTGAAAGAGGGTATAATCCAACCCATCCTGAAGAAACCCTCCCTGGACCCCAAGGACCCACTCCACCGCCGTCCCATAACAACCCTCAACGTACTCTCTAAGATAATGGAGAAAGTAGTGGAACAACAGCTGCAACAGCATCTAGATACCTACAAGCTACTTGACCCATTGCAATCAGGCTTCCGTCCCGGACACGGGACGGAAACAGCATTGCTGAAAGTATGGGACGATGTTCTCCAGTCCGCAGACGAAGGAGAATCTTGTCTTCTAGTTCTGTTGGACCTAAGTGCAGCTTTCGACACTGTAGACCACAAACTGTTACTGACTCGGCTTGCTGAAGTAGCCAGAGTCGCAGAAGGCGATTTATCTTGGTTCTCCTCTTTTCTGGAAAACCGATCGCAAACAGTAAAGTTAGGACCTTTTACGTCAGAAAAACGCACAGTAACATGCGGAGTCCCTCAAGGATCGCCTCTGTCACCAGTGCTGTTTAACATCTATCTTCGTCCTCTTTTTGAGATTATCAGCAGCCAAAAACTGCTCTACCACTCATATGCAGATGATACGCAACTGTATTTCCGCATCTGCAACAGACAGGATCACCACCTCAATCTAGAGACATGCCTCTCTTTGATAGAGGACTGGATGACAAAGAGTTATCTTAAACTCAATGGAGCGAAAACAGAACTTCTTCTGTTTCACGCCAAGCGTAGGAATCAACCTTCAACAGTATGGACCCCCCCGCCTATTCTGGGCAAGCTCATCACCCCTAGCGCCAAAGTCAAAAGCCTAGGGGTCATTTTTGACTCCTTTATGAGAATGAACGCACAAATAGGGTCAGTAGTCAGCGGATCTCACCATCTACTGCGCCTACTACGCAGACTCACTCCGTTCATCCCTAAAGAAGATTTAGCGGTCGTGGTGGGAGCAATTGTAAACTCCAGGCTGGATTATGCAAATGCCCTTTACCTCGGCCTCCCCAAGTACCAAATCGCTCGTCTGCAAGTCGTTCAGAATACGGCCGCCAGACTTGTGACTGGGAAAAAACCCTGGGAATCCATTTCACCTTCACTGAGAGCCCTTCATTGGCTGCCAGTCAAAGACTCTGTCTTACGCATAGATGTGTCCATGGGAATGCCCCCCTTTACTTATGCGAATTAATAAAAGCGCATAATCCCAATCGCGTTTTGCGATCCACAAATCAGAACCTACTCCAGGTTCCGAAAGCCAACTTCAAGTCCAAAGGAGAAAGAAGATTCGCGGTCCAAGGTCCCAGACTATGGAACGCTTTACCAACCAGCATTCGGTTGGAGGAGAACCACCTAGCATTTAGGAAAAAGGTCAAGACTTTTCTCTTTTGATATCAAAGGAGACAGGAACAACAAGCGCCCAGAGGCGATTCAGTTCGCATGTGCCGCGCTATATAAGTTTTCATTCATTCATTCATTCAGTGAGGAGCAATGTTGCAGATGGGAACAGATCAGGCTGCACTAAAGCTGCAGATGAACACAGATCAGGCTGCATTGAGACTGCAGATGGGCACAAATCAGGCTGCATTGAGACTGCAGATGAGCACAGATCAGGCTGCATTGATGCTCAGATACCATCATTTTGCTTCAAGTGGTATGAAAAAAAAAAAAAAATTCCTGAAACTTCCCTCTTAAATTGGGGTGCATGTTATACGCCGATAAATACGGTATATCTAAAACCACGAACACAGTATAATATATTGTAGCTTACCTGTCCTTAGATGTGGCGGCTGCATTCGTTTTATTTATTTTTGGCTTTTTTTTAACATGCTTCTTGTCCTAGGGCAGTGGTCTCCGGTTTGTGGCTAGGGTTTTCACCATTTCTTCAAGCCAAACCTGAACACTTCAGCGTCGCACATCAATTTTTTTTCATAGTATGCATAAGCTATGCATAGATGTTGCTATTAAATAACATTTTGAATCATATGAAGTTAATCACAAGAGTCCCCCTTACATCAGTCCACAGAGTTCCACTTTTACATCTGAATCCCCAGAGTTCCTCTTTTACTGTAAGGAGGCACTCTACAGACTCTGATGTAATGGAGAACTCTGGGGACTCTAACATAAGGGATACTCTGGTGTACGGCTAGGGCTCTGATGTAAGGGGGAGCACTGTGGTCTCTGGTCTAAAGGGGGGCTCCGATGTAATGAGTGCTCTGAGAACCCTGATTTACCTTAGTGCACTTGCTTAGAGGCAGGAGAGAGAATAAGGGGAGACTTATGTCCCATACACACAACTGTTTTTCCCGTCGTAAAAAGTGCACTGAGAGCTTTTTGTCGGGAATCCTGACCGTTGCATGCTCGTAAGCATTGAACTTAATCTTCTTGGCTCATCGTAGTGTTGTACGTCACCGCGTTCTTGGCAGTCAAATGTTCACCAAACTTTTGTGTGACCGTGTGTGTGCAAAGCAGGCTTGAGAGGAATTCCGTCAGGAAAACCACATTTTTTTTTTTTTTCCGACTGGAAAACCACACGTGTTTACATTAATCCAGTCTGAATAATGTGTCCGGGTCTCAGACAGTCCAAAACCCAGACACATGGTTCCAAACCTGAACTGTCCGAGTGAATCCCGAACAGGTAGCAACCCTATCTGTGACCCGTGGGCTGGATGTGACCCTTTGCTTGCCTTTATCTGGCCCTTGGGACACTATTCCACACCACACAATAATACTCGGGGAACAGTGTTTGGGGGTGGGTAGGGGCAGAGAAAAGGGAGAGTTATTGTACCGGTTCTCTGAGAAAAAAAGGCCCACTGACACCAAAGATGGGGCACTATTCTTTTCATTGATATCATTTTCTACTCCCACGGGCCACAGTCTGGCCCACCTAAGGTAAGATGACCAGATTTTTAAAATTAAATGGTGTCCATGGTGTCTAGGGGTTTAACAAAGTAAAAATCTCACCTCACTTTGTCCATAGTGGCCAATGATGTCATAATGACAAGGGCAGTGGCCTTAGGTCAACTGAGTGCAAGCATTGCTTTTAGCATACAAATTGTTATTGAATGCCATAGCCTGCACTTTTAAACTGCATTACTCTTGGAGCACACTAGAGGTCCTCATACATCTCTGAGATTATGTCCTCTTCTACCGGTGTAGAGCTCCTCTGTCTGATGCTAAGCTACCTATCTACAATACTATTCCTATTCATGGCTCTGTGGACAGTACGAAAGCTCAGACTCACATTTATTGGTGTCTAGGGGCTTAGTGAAGGAAGAACAATTAAAACTTCACCTCATTTTGTCCATAGAGGGTAGGAATGTCACCTTGCCAAGGGCAGTAGCCTAAGGCCAACTAATTGCAAGCATTGCCTTCAGCATTCTTCATTAAAAGCACCAACTATCTCCCAATGGGGATCAATCTAATCAACCAGATGGTTCCCACTTGGATCATCTGCAATGGTGACATCTAGGGACAAGAAGGCAGTACTGCAATTGCTTACATTAAAAACCAAAAACCAAATACAAAATCTAAATAATAACCTTTACGTTTGAAATGAGATTAAACTCCTGTCTGCTTTATTAATTTAATAAATACAGCCAGACGTAAATGCTAATTGTGTTCCGGCTACTTCACTTTCATTCTAATAAAAGAGGTGAATTTGAATGCCCTGTCTCAGCTATAAAATAAAAAGCCAACAGTAAGGAATGCAAATATGTTAGTATAAATATAAACATTGCACACACTAAACATTAAGTCCAAGCATGAAAATTTCCATTTAAACATATTACCACAATAAACTAAAGGGGCATAAATCCACTTTACATTCACCAAAAACATTTACAAAACCAGATATTGTCTTGCAAAAGTAGCAGTGACATCATCACTTTGCTTTATTTAGCCTGAATGGAGAGCAGAGCTGGGGGAGGAACACAATGGGCCCCTCCCACTACATGCTGCCTGCAGAAAATGACAGGAGGGGGCGGAAACATGACCAGTCACCCTGCACAAGGAGAGAGAGAGAGCAGCAGTGAGTGGTCTTTTCTTATAAGAAGTGGATCACGCTGAATTACTGCAGAAATCTGCATATGTACACACTGGAGCATAAGAGGTAGGTTGCACAGGAGGTGGCTTCACTGGGGAAACCCTCCTCAGTCTGTCTGTATTTGTTATATAAAACTTAGATTAAAAGCAAAGAAAGAAATGTTTCTGGTCAATTTTATTTTGATTTCTTGTGTATAAATGAATGGTTTCTATCAATTTATTATTAAGAATTAATTATTAGGAACACAAGCCCCACCCTTCCAATCAGAAGCCCCCTATATATCAGAGTTCCCCCATAATGTCAGAATTGTCCACCCCCACTCACATCAACAGTGTCCTACCATCATCACATCAGAAGCCCCCCCCCCCCCCCTATACATCCAGGGCCGATCCTAGGGTCACATGCAAAATATTTCTGGCGCCCCCAAATGGGTGTAGTAATTTTACTAACTCCTCCCCTTTACAAATGTTTCTATGGCAATGACTTAACCACAGAAATGCTCCCCCACAAAGTCTTCATTACCCTGGGAGGCTTATATGATCTCTTAACAATAAACAAAATACAGGAAGAGAAGCCATGTACTTTATTGGGACCTGGAGGGGGGCCTCTCTGAGAGGGCATTTGTTAGAGAGTCTGTTAGAAAGAGCCCTCTCGACATACTACAGACATGATACAGGAGATGGTCAGAGACTGCAGACATAGTACAGGAGATAATCAGATACTGCAGACATAATACAGGAAATGGCCAGAGACTGCAGACATGATACAGGAGATGGTCAGAGACTGCAGACATAATACAGGAGATGGTCAGAGACTGCAGACATAATACAGGAGATGGTCAGAGACTGCAGACATAATACAGGAGACGTCAGAGACTGCACACACAGTCCTGCCGCACAGATGTAGTTCCCAGGAGGGGGCGAGCACGTCACTGACCACCGCAGTAAAGCCTCCCTTCACGGTGGTCAGTAAAATCAGACAAGCAGGAAGTGAACAGAACAGAGAAGAAATAGAGCAACTTCTGAGCAAAAACGAACAATGAGGAAGTGAAAAGAGGAATGTCTGCAGGTAAAGGATGCTTATTATGAAAAAAAAAAAAATCCTTAAATATCCAAAAAAAATGGAAGTCACATATTAAAAGTTATTAGAACTTTCTGAAACTTTCACCCGGTGTATCTGCGCACTCTTCTAGTATTTAGGATCATTTAACCTTTTGTAAGATTTCACAGCCTTTTCACAATGAATTTGTGATTATAACCTGCCAGGAACGTATATGGCAAGAGTCCTCCGTCTAGTAATTAGTATCGTTAGCAAGTTCTTGGGCCACTTTTCAAACGTATATTTATTTTTCCCCCCATGGCTCAGCTGCTAAAAAAGCCCTCCCTTCAAAAAGCTTTAAACTTAGCAACAGAAAAGCGCCGGAGCCAAACAGCCGGTGAACTCCAAGTCCCCCAATGTGATAATAAGACAGAGAAAAGTGAACTTTGCATATTTTCTTTTTTTGCGCGGCAGCTGCACGTACTCATAAAAAGTCAAGGCCGGTCGAAAATAACACAAAATTATTGAAAGTTGCCAAAATAATGAGAAAGTAAACAGCGCCGTTTCATTTTTGTCAATATGTCACTCGCCTTAAAAGCACTCAAACAGCGCAATTATCCCCTGGTAATCACACGTCCTGGCAAGCGTTAATGCAAATTTAACACACTTGCCTAATCCAGATTCGATATCATGGTGCCAATCTGGCATGACATTAAGCTATAATGAAGTGTTACACTAAGGCAGCGGACCGTGCGGGGAAGTTTGTTTGACGCACTTTGTACAGCTGCAAAGAATTTCATGCTAGGTGAATTTCTAAATTTTTGTACATTGGATTCTGTTGATCTAAAAAGCTGCATATTTTTAGGTTAGAATGGCAGAAAAAGTACGCTAAATACATAAATTGTGTCTATGGCTGGTAATGGTTACCATTGCCTATCTTCCAACCTGCTGAGTTGACATCTCTTAAATTTGTTTGTTGCCAGATCCATGTTTGCATTTTTTGCATACATGTTTAACTACAGTGAAACCTTGGATTGTGAGTAATGCGGTTAACGAGTATTTCGCAATACGAGCATTTTTTTTAAAATCCTGACTCGGTTTCCAAGTGTTGTCTCGCAAAACGAGCAAGATTCAAGCCACAGCTGTGTGTGCAGTACCGCATTTAGCCAGAGGTGCGGGGGTGCCGGAGCCGATCGGAGATCAGAAATACTCGGAAAAATACTCCTTTGCTGAGCCTTTCCAAGGGTTTCTGAGTTTAGCCAAGCTGTACCAAGTATCTCCGAGGCTCTCCGGCACCCCACCTCTGGCCACATGCAGTATTGCATGCCATAGAAGTCAATGCGAAACAAATTATTTTAGTTTCCATTGACTTCTATGGGAAAACTTGCTTTGTTATGCGAGTGCTTTGGATTACAAGCATTCTCCTGGAACGGATTATGCTCGTAATCCAAGGTTCCACAGTACTTCCAGTCTGGGGCAATTTTGAAATTTGTCCCCTTTCATGTAAAAAAAAATAAAAAACACTTTTCTTACTCGAAAACTACCGTATTTATCGGCGTATAACACGCACAGGCGTATAACACGAACACTTACTTTAAGAGAGAATTTTCAGGAAAAAGGAATTCCACAGCCCCCTGCTTATAACATGCAGGCACAGTTTACTCTCTATTTTCAGGGTAAAAAAGTGAGCGTTATACGCCAATAAATACAGTACTTAGAAGCCCCAAACATTATATATATACTGCTCAAAAAATGGTAAAGAACACTTTGAAAACACATCAGATCTCAATAGGGAAAAATATGCTGGATATCTATACTGACATGGACTGGATGATGTGACACCCCAAAAATCAAAGTGAAAAAATGATGCAGCAAGCTAGTCCATTTTACTGAAATTTCATTGCAACAACTCAAAATGGTCCTCACTAGTTTGTCCCCCCCCCCCCCCCTCATGCTTGTATGCATGCCTGACAACGTCGGGGCATGCTCCTACAGTAAGGTGACCAGATTTTTAATATGAGATCCGGGGACATATTTTCTCTTTACTAGTAATGGCGGCAATCAGCGACTCTCTGCCCGTCGCCGCCCCCCTCACAGCCTCTCAAGTCTCACTCTTCGGGCCCTGGCTACTACTGGATGGGAAGCGTAGGAAGATCACCCCACCAGGGAAGGCAAGGAGATAGGCAGATGGCTGGTCAGGACTTAGCCGGTCAGGACTCAGCCAAGGCAGAAGAACATGCAAGCGAAGCTGAATGGGCATACGCCCGAAACTGAAGAAATATTCCCTCCGACCAGCACATGATCATCAGAAAGGAGCACAGATAATGGGAAAAATACAACCCCCCTATGCTAGTAGGAGCGGCGGAGCGGGGGGGGGGGTGTAATTCAGAATTATTATGTTTTTAATTCTGCACTGACTGTCTTTGAAATTGCCCCAGCCCTTGTTCAAATACAATCTGGGGACAAAACTGGGGACAGACTTCGTCTGGGGACAGTGTCCTCAATCCGGGGACTGTCCCCTGAAAACAGGGATGTCTGGTCACCCTATCCTACAGGTGTCCTGGAGTATTTCCTCCCAGATCTGGACCAGAGCATCACTGAGCCCCTAAACAGACTGAAGTGCATTGGATGGCCTAAAACATAATGTCTCGGAGGTGTTCTTTTGGATTTAGGTCAGATGAGCGTGGGGGTCATCCAATTGCATAAATTCTTTCATCCTCCAGGAACTGGCTGTATACTCTCGCCACAAGAGTCCCGGGCATTGTTGTGCACCAGGAAGCACCCAGGACCCACTGCACCAGCCTAGGGTCTGACAATGGGTCCAAGGATTTCATCCCGATACCTAATGGCAATCAGGGTGCCATTGTGTAGCCTGTAGAGGTCTGTGCGTCCCTCCATGGATATGCCTCCCCAGACCATCACTGACCCACCACCAAACCGGTCATGCTGAACGATGGTACAGGCAGCATAAAGTTCTCCGCGGCTTCTCCAGACCCTTTCACATCTGTCACATATGTTCAGGGTGAACCTGCTCTCATCTGTGAAAAGCACAGAGCCAATTCTGATGTTTAATGGAAAATTCCAATCGAGCTCCACAGTGTCGGGTAGTGAGCACAGGGCCCACTAGAGGACGTTGGCTCTCAGGCCACCCCCAAGAAGTCTGTTTCTGATTGTTTGGTCAGAGACATTCACACCAGTGGCCTGCTGGAGGTCATTTTGTAGGGCTCTGGCAGTGCTCATCCTGTTCCTCCTTGCACAAAGGAGCAGATACCAGTCCTGCTGATGGGTTAAGGACCTTCTACGGCTCTGTCCAGCTCTCCTAGAGTAACTGGTTGTCTCCTGGAATCTCCTCCATGCTCTTGAGACTGTGCTGGGAGACACAGCAAATCTTCTAGCAATGACACGTATTGATGTGCCATCCTGGAGGAGTTGGACTGCCTGTGCAAACTTTATAGGGTCCAAGTATCGCCTTGTGTTACCAGTAGGGACACTGACCCTAGCCAAATGCAAAACTAGGGGGGAAAAAATTCATTGCTTCCACCTGAAAAAACATTCCTGTTTTGGGGGTTTGTCTCATTGTTGCCCATCTAGTGCACCTGTTGTTAATTTAATTAACACCAAAGAAGCTGAAACTGATTAACAACCACCTCTGCTACTTAACTGACCAGATCAAAATACCAGGAGTTTATTTATCCTCTGATTAAAATGTGTTCCTTTCATTTTTTTGGCGTAGTATCTATACAGTATATATATATATATATATATATATATATATATATATATATATATATATATATATATATATATATATATAAAAAACACTAGAGAATAAAATGATGGGTGGTTGGAAAAAATGTATTTAAATAACTTTAATGCACAAAACACAATATAATACCCAATTGTTTCATAAAATATGATATTACATCAAGTAAATAGATACAAAACATGTCACACTTTAAAACTGTGTATGCCTGTGGAACGTCACCAAACTATGGTAACTAAATCTCCATAGGCGACACTTTAAAACCCTTTAGAGATGACCAGTTACACGGGAGGTCTGGGGCTATTATTATTGCTCTCACTCTGACGTTGTGTGGTGCGCGTTCACTGTTTAATATGCGGGTGGAACCAACATGTGAGTTTGCATGATGATGGCGAACAACTTTCAGCATGAGGCCTCACAGGCGTTTAGTCTTACTGCATTGTGGTGCAGGTAAAAGGCACATGTGCATCATTTAGACCCACAGCCTATAAAACTCTATGAGATGCTGCAGCTGAAGGTGGCTGGGTGGTGCATTGTGTGATGTGAATTTGTAGGGCAACATGCACCCAGGGACGGATATCCAAAATGCAAAAGCATTTGTCCCTGGACATATACTACATACTACTTACACTGGAACCACTTGGTGCACCGTCCAACCACAGCAGCTTTCAGCCTGCCATAAAGTCTTACAGGCTGCTGGCAGTGGGGCAGGGTAGTGCGCCAGACCTTCTGCTATTGCCATGACACCAGGATCTAATGAACCAGGGCTAAACACCCTCTGGGCATGAGGCCTATAAGCAGTGGCGGCTGGTACTAAAAATTTTTTTTGGGGGGGGGGGGCAAACAAACTGAAAAAAAACCCCATTAAGCTCAGCCACTGTGCACATCAAGCGCAGCCACTGTGCTCATCAAACGCAGCCACTGTACCCATAAATTGCTGCCACTGTACCATCAAGCGCAGCTACTACACCTATAAATTGCTGCTAGTGTGCCCATCAATTGCCACCACTGTCCCAATCAATTGCCAATCAAGTGATGAAATATCATAGATCTTTGCAGTGGTTGGTCATAACTTTGGGGCTTTTTAACTTCCCCACTATTCATTCAAAAAGCTGCAATTTTATTCTTGAAGAGCAACAATAAAAGAGCCGAGTTGCTGGGTTTAAGTTGATATTTAGATTGGCAGCAGGTTACAGAGAAGGGCGAAAAAAGAAAAGATTTAGAAACTGCAAAACAGGACTATAGCTCACACTAATTTCTAATGACAACACTCTACCAAAAAGATTGATCCAAACCTTAACTTGTGTTTATTTGCCTAATGATTTCCTATCACCTTTTCAGGTTTGTATTTACAATAAATAAATGAAAGTGTACGTCTGGGAAAAAAAAGTAAAAAGTAAAAGTAAACATCTACATTTCTCTATATTTTGTTGCTTTAAAAATACTGAAAGTATAAAGATGCTGAAAGAAATCCAAGGAGCCCCTAACTTTCTGTAGTGAGCCGCAACACCTCTGCTACATTCCTGTTTGGTGTAACTGTTGTCATTGGGACAAGAGGTGGGAGGAAATCTCTCAGAACCCCAGTTCTAATCCATCACTGTCCAAAAAAATATAAAAATTGCAGTACACAAAAGAAAAATGTAAGCTGAGAATACCGGCAACTATAGGGATTCAGCTAGTGGGGCAAGAAGGCATGGGAAATAAGCGCTTAAATAAAATATGTCGTAGGTAAGCTGAGTCTCCTGAATTCTTTAACAGTATGTATAAAATGTAAACTTCATGTTTAAAGGTGAACAGGATTAAAACAAAAACTACCCTTGCAGTGGGGCTACCCGCGCTGCAGTTAATTACTTGTGGGTCTAGGGGGTAGAGGACTGCAGCTGCAATTTTTTTAATTATGCTACACCAAACTGAATGGAACTGTTACCATGCGCATTTCTCAGATGTGTGGGTGCCCCATTATGAATTAATGTCTGCAGATGGCAACGTGTTTTTGTGCATGTGTACATGTGTTTTTGCGCTCATTTCTGCACTGTCATTGTTGTGTGAACAAGCCCTGAATGAGATAACATCAGAGCGCCACCGCCACCCAGAGAGCCATACAAAAGTGGCTTTAGCCATCTGGCCACACAGAGTGGAGGAAGGCTGCTGGTGCGAGGAATAAGAAATGTATTGTAGATTATTTTTTTACACTTATGCCGCGTACACACAACCGTTTTTTGGGTTATAAAAAATGAAGTTTTTTTTAATGTCATTAAAAACGATCGTGTGTGGGCTCCAGAGCATTTTTTAGGATGTAAAAAATGGGAACATGCTCTAATTTTTCACGTTGTTTTTAACGCTGTTGTTTTTTTTACGTCATAAAAAATGGTCGCGTGTGGGCTTTAACGACGTAAAAAAAAACGCGCATGTTTAGAAGCAAGTTATGAGACGGGAGCGCTCGTTCTGGTAAAACTAGCGTTCGTAATGGAGTAAGCACAATTATCACGCTGTAACAGACTTAAAGGCGCGAATCGTCTTTTACTAACATGAAATCAGCTAAAGCAGCCCAAAGGGTGGCGCCATCCGCATTGGAAATTCCCCTTTATAGTGCTGTCATACATGTTGTATGTCACCGCGCTTTGCTAGAGCATTTTTTTTTTCACGATTGTGTGTAGGCAAGGCCGTTTTAATGATCGGGTTGAAAAAAACTTTGTTTTATTCTAGACCATTAAAAACCTCATTTTTTAGAACCCGAAAAACGGTCGTGTACGTGGCATTAGACTTAAAAACTAAGCATTTAACTTTTGCAGTGTGGGTGGCTGGTTGGTGAGGTTGCCTAGACACTCCTGTGCCTTTCAGTTGTATATCTGTATATCTGCAGTAAGAGATCTAGGGATTTGCTGCCTCTGACTGCTAGTCTTACCAGACATGGAGTGAGATTTGATTGTATTACTGCTGTGCTGCTCACTGTTTTCCTTTGTGGAGGACATGAGGAAGCAAAGCCCTGCCTATAACAAGAAGGCCGCTGCATTGCCATGAAATGAGATTTGCCATGGAATGAGATGGTCCGCCTCCATCACATTCTATTGGCTCACTCATGTCACGTGACATATTTAAACGTCAAGTATTGACGCAAACATCAGTCACAGCTAGGCTATCATAGGGAGAGGATCTCCTCTCCCTGTGATAGCCCGATAGCGCTGTCAGCAGCGTGCCTCCCGCCTGCGCTAAGTACACCCCGCGCCCGCAGCTCTTCCCCGGAGGCAGACACGTCAGCAGGAGACAGCACAGCAAGGAGAAGGAGGGGGCTGGGAGAGGGAGGATGGAGGGATGGGATTTGCTGCTGGAGTATGGGGGGGAAGCAGAGCCTGGGGGGGACTACAAGTACCAGCTGCACCTTTCTGTCTACTCTACCTATACAGTCAGAGATCTCTAATTTCTCTACATATATATTACATATATCTACTGCTGTTATATAATATTATAATGAGCAGATCTATGTATCCTGGGGGGGACTACAAGTACCAGCTGCACCTTTCTGTCTACTCTACCTATACAGTCAGAGATCTCTAATTTCTCTACATACATATTACATCAACTGCTGTTCTTTAATATTATAATGAGCAGATCTTTATATCCTGGAGGACTACACGTACCAGCTGCACCTGAGTGACTGATCTCTAATTGTATAACATACATTTTACATCTACTGCTGTTCTTTAATATTATAATGAACAGATCTATATATCCTGGAGGACTACAAGTACCAGATTCACCTGGGAACCTGTCTACTCTACTTATACAGATCTGCTCATTATAATATTAAAGACCAGCAGTAGATGTAATATGTGTGCTTTACAATTAGAGATCAGTCACTCCATAGGTAGAGTAGACAGGATCCTAGGTGAAGCTGGTACTTGTAGTCCTCTAGGATGTATTGATCTACTCATTGTAATAATGTATAACAGCAGTAGATGTAATATGTATGTAATGATATTAGAAATATATGTGATGTTATAGGCAGGATCCCAGGTGCAGCTGGTACTTGTAGTCCCCCCAGCCTGTAAAGATCTGCTCATTAAAATATTAAAGAACAGCAGCAGATGTAATATGTGTGCTTTACAATTAGAGATCAGTCACTCCATAGGTAGAGTAGACAGGATCTCAGGTGCAGCTGGTACTTGTAGTCCTCCAGGATATATATATATGCTCATTATAATATTATATATCAGCAGTTGATGTAATATGTATGTAGAGAATCTATAGATCTCTGACTCTATAGGCTGAGTAGACAGGATCACAGGTGCAGCTGATACTTGTAGTCCCTCCAGGCTGTAAAGATCTGCTCATTATAATATTAAAGAACAGCAGTAGATGTAATATGTATGTTATACAATTAGAGATCAGTCACTCAGGTGCAGCTGGTACTTGTAGTCCTCCAGGATATAAAGATCTGCTCATTATAATATTAAAGAACAGCAGTTGATGTAATATGTATGTAGAGAAATTAGAGATCTCTGACTGTATAGGTAGAGTAGACAGAAAGGTGCAGCTGGTACTTGTAGTCCCCCCCAGGATACATAGATCTGCTCATTATAATATTATATAACAGCAGTAGATATATGTAATATATATGTAGAGAAATTAGAGATCTTTGACTGTATAGGTAGAGTAGACAGAAAGGTGCAGCTGGTACTTGTAGTCCCCCCCAGGCTCTGCTTCCCCCCCATACTCCAGCAGCAAATCCCATCCCTCCATCCTCCCTCTCCCAGCCCCCTCCTTCTCCTTGCTGTGCTGTCTCCTGCTGACGTGTCTGCCTCCGGGGAAGAGCTGCGGGCGCGGGGTGTACTTAGCGCAGGCGGGAGGCACGCTGCTGACAGCGCTATCGGGCAATCACAGGGAGAGGAGATTCTCTCCCTATGATAGCCTAGCTGGATCCTCTCCCTATGATAGCCTAGCTGTGACTGCGAGCACGGGGGACGGGGAAGAGCTGCGGGCGCGGGGTGTACTTAGCGCTGGCGGGAGGCACGCTGCTGACAGCGATATCGGGCAATCACAGGGAGAGGAGATCCTCTCCCTATGATAGCCTAGCTGTGACTGATGTTTGCGTCAATACTTGACGTTTAAATATGTCACGTGACATGAGTGAGCCAATAGAATGTGATGGAGGCGGACCATCTCATTCCATGGCAAATCTCATTTCATGGCAATGCACCGCCTTCATAGATAGATATCGTTCACAACGAGACATGTGTAGCACCCTTCTAGTGTAGTGTAGGCTATTAGGTAAGTTTAGATAGCTCCTCTGTAATTAGTGTAACAAGGTTTGATTGGTTAGGTCTGCTCCGTGTTTCACGGGCTGCAGCTCTAAAAACTTCCCCCTGTATTCTAGAGGATTCCAGAAATATAGTGGGAGGAAGAACAGAATAGGCAGCCTGAAGATTTATGGGACTCCAGCCAATCCATGGGGAGGTGTGCCTAATTAGTCTGAGGTCGCATTTTGTAGAGTTCCTGGGTTCAGGCCTGCTAGAGGTGACCCCTGTGCAGAAGCTCTGCTTTTGGGCAGGAGTGCATGGGAAGCCTTTGTGAAGACATCAAGGTCCCAATTAGGCTTGGGGGGCCTATTTTCAAGCTCAAATTGGGTCTGGAGAAACTCTCTGGAAACAACCCGGAGGAAGTTATTGGGAAAGAGTCCAGCTGTCCTATGGTGGTTTGAGTCTACATCTCCCGCACTAGGAAATGCCTGGTTGATATCGGCAGGGGGCAACCGATGATCCTGTGACTATGTGAGTAGATGGACCCAAGTGCTAAAGAATAAGGCACAATTAGGATTAAAATTCACCAGTGGCTTTTCCTTAAGGGGTGCGCTACACATGATACGTCAAAAATGGGGAAAGATCAATTGAAGGGTGACCACAGGCCATACAGATGACTATTTGCCCTTTGCTTGCTTTGTTTTAACAACAGTTTAAAAAGGTCAGATCCCCTTTAATATCACTACACACATAAGTGTGGGGTTTTCCTTTAAGAAACCCCCAATACACAGTAGTATTCATCATTAGCTTTGGTGATAAAAACAAGTTTGCGATGGTTTTGTAGACACATACAGAAGATGATCCAAAAACATGTTATTTAGCTTAATAAATTAGTTTATTTTAAAATGAACGACTAGTGGAATTAGCTACATGGAATGTGTGATAAAAAGGTTTGGAAATCAGCTTGGTAAGCAGTCCCATAAGACTCCTTACACGTAATGCCCGAGGAAACGCTTTACACCGCCATCTGTCATTGATAGAGCTGCTGATCCCCAGCGCCGTTTGCGCGTAATCCCAAGAAATGAGAGAATGGAGTTTCCACTGGGGTGCTGCAACTTTCATAATAGAAGCGCCCGAGGCTTAATGAATTACATTGATATTCATGTTTGTTGTGTTTTTTTTTGTCATATGAATAAAATGCTTCATATTTAGGCACAAAGGAAATCTGTTTTATTCTACGATTGTGTTAATGCCAGATATTAAAGTGTAACTCCACCGTCTGTGCAAAAACATACTTTCATACATATAAGGCCTCGTACACACGAGGGGATATGTCCGCTGAAAACGGTCCGATGGACCGTTTCAGCAGACATCTCCGATCAAGTGTATGGTCTAGCGGACAGATTTGTCCACCCGACAGATTTCAAAGCATACTTTGAAATCTATCGGGTGGAATCCGTCCGCCCGACATGTCTGCTGGTTAGTACACTTACCAGCAGACATGTCGTCCCGCACCGCCGCCGAATGAATTTGGCGCATGCGCGGAAGTGTTTTACTTCCTGGTGCGGTGACGTGGCGGCGTCAACGTCACCGCCACGTCACCGCGCCGTCCTCCGGCGGGGAATTTGATCCGATGGTGTGTACACGCCATCGGATCAAACTCCTGATCGGACATATCCGATGGAAATGGTCCGCGGACCGTTTTCATCGGATATGTCCGATCGTGTGTACGAGGCCTAAGAGGTGTGATTCTATCAACTTCTATAGGTATAGAGCTTTTTTTGATGTGTTTATTCCATTGAGTCAAGTTTCCTCCTACCCAAATAGCAGTATTAATAGAGAGCTAGAGCATTATTAGAACAATGCCTCACTCAGATAGACAACTGGATGACGGAGAGTCACCTCAAACTCAATAGAGCAAAAACAGAACTCCTTCAACTCCATGCAAACTGAAATAAACTGACCAGGACTACCTGGACGCCACCCCCCATTCTGGGACAAACTATCACCCCAAGCACCAAAGTCAAAAGTCTCTAAATCATTTTTGACTCGGACATGACAATGGATGCACAAATAGGATCAGTAGTTAGTGGATCCTACCATCTTCTACGTCTTCTACAAAGAGTTGTTCCCTTCATCCCGAAAGAAGACACAGCAGTAGTGGTAGGGACAATCATTAACTCCAGGTTAGATTATGCAAATTCCCTTTACCTCAGACTCCCAAAATACCAGCTTGCCCGTCTCCAAGTGGTCCAGAACACTGCGGCACGACTGGTAACAGGGAAAAAGCCCTGGGAACCCCGTCCCTGAGATCCCTCCATTGGCTGCCCATAAAGGGCCGAGTCACATTCAAGGGCCTATGCCTGACGCACAAATGTGTACACGGAAGCACACCCCAATATTTAATTTAGCAAATAAAACACCGAAACCCCAAACGAGTTCTTCGATCAACTAACCAAGGACCTCGACTGTGGAACGCATTACCAACTGATGTCCGAACGGAAATTGATCACCTGGCCTTCAGAAAAAAACTCAAGACCCACCTATTCTGAGGGTTAAACAGAAGGAAAATGGATGCCAAGCGCCTTGAGGCGATTCATTTCGCATTTGTATTGCAATATAAGTTATTCACTCACTCAGAGCTATAGTGGTTTAATGTTTTTTGCTACACAACAATGTGTAGCACCCTGCTAGTGTAGAGTAGGCTGCTAGGTAAATTTAGTTTAGTTCCTCTGTAATCAGCGGAGCAGGGGTTGATTGCTCAGGGCTGCTCAGTGTGTCACAGGCTGCTGTTCTGTTATTTCCCCCTGTCTTCTAAAGTGTTCTGGAAGCATAGTGAGAGGGAGAGCAGAACAGGCAACCTGAATATTTTTTAAACTTTAGCCAATGCCCGTGGAGGTATTCTCACAAGGTGGTGAAAGAGCCCATAAATAGACTGAGGCCTGGGCAGCAGTATGCATTGTTCCTGAGTCCCGTCCTGCAGGAGAAGACCCCTGTGCAGGAGCTCTGCCTTCTGGTGCAGGATCCTTGGTAGAGCCTTGAGGAAGAAACCAATGTCCCAGCTAGGCTTAGCTAGGGGACCCATTTGCAGATCCGTGCCCAGGGATCAAGTTGGGTCAGGAGGAAGCCCACTGGAGAGAGAGACAAGGAAGTTAGTGGGAAAGAGTCCAACTCTTTGGTGAGTATACAGCTCCCTCATTGAAAAGAGCCTGGTGGATATCTACAGGAGGCATAGGTGTGCGCACCCTAGTCCTAGGGTTGGCAAGCCGTCAATGTTCGAGCAGGTGACAGGTAAACCACAATACTTCCTTGCCGACCCTCACAACCTGGACAGGAAAAGCATTGGTGGTGGAATTGAGTGTAACCGATTTGTATTTTCCTCCTGCAGCAGCCGAAAGTAGGCTTCTCCTCCTCTCCCTGTCGTCGACATTCAGCTGCCACAGGAGGAAAATACAGTGGATAGGAACCAATATATTGTGCTGATGATGATATGATTTGTAGCTCCAAGCCTGGAGCCATATTTGCTGAGGTCCTCTTAAGCCTTGTACACACAATCGGATTTCCATCGGACAAATCCATGGAATTTCGTGCGAAGGGCGTTTGCTGTGAATTTGTTATGCATACAGACGGCAGAATTTTTCAACCAACAAAACGATGTGGTTTCTCTGTGCTTTAACGCCACCCTTTGGGCAACTCCTGCTAATGTTGTCTTATGGTTAGCATTGGTTCGGAGCATGCGTGTTTGTACTTTGGATTTTAGTCCGACGCACTTGTTTACACACGATCGGATAATTCGATGGAACTCATTTGTTGTTGGAAAATTTGAGAGCATGCTATTACACTTTTGTTGTCGGAAATTCCAACAACAATTGTCCGATGGAGCATACAGACGATCGGATTATCCAACAAAAACCCTGCCATCACGCAGTTGTTGTCGGAAAATCCAATCGTGCGTACGTGCCTTTACAGAAGAATGTGGTGTTGGCCCAAAATTAGGCTCACAATCTCAAAATAGAAGTCTGTATTGGGCCCATCATACAGCTATCTCTGCAGGGACAAAATAAAAAAATAGCAGTTCTCTAAAGGGACTAAAGGTCAATACACCAGTAGAATTTTGTTAAAATATTTGTACAGAAATTCAGCAAAAAATGATTTGCCAAAGCATTAAATACTACCATAATGGACTTCATATGAAAACCCCAAATAATTTAGTTTGACTACCATGTCGAATTCATGTTTGATTTTGGGATGCACATGCGCATTACAATAAAGTACAATTTTTCCAAAACGAAAACTCAAAATAAATTTCTGTCTCTCTCCTTCAGTTTTCCTCATCAAAAACAAACGGATTTTCCATCGGATGCGATGAGAGCTTTTCGTCTGGAATCCCGGCCGTGTGTATGCTCCATCGCAGTTTTTCCGCTGGAAAAAAAAGAAAGCAGGATCTTTTTTTTTCCCGTCAGGAAAAAATCCTCGTGGGAAAACCGTTTGTCTGTATGCTTTTCCGAGGGGGAAAAAAACTGTGCATGCTCGGAAATAATTTGGCGCATGTTCGGAAGCATAGAAATTATTTTGTCGGCTCGTCGTAGTCTTTTACGTCACCGCGTTCTTGGCAGTCAAAAGTTCACTTGTGTGTGTATGTGACCGGGAAAACCAATGTTTTTTTTTATCTGACGGGAAAACCACTCGTGTGTACGAGGAATAAGAAATTTGAACAAATATTCCCCAAAAAGTTTTTTTAAACAAAATGCTACTGGTATGTAGACAGAATAGAATTGCTTTACTATAGAAACCAATCAGCTTCCAGTTTTTTTTTGTCAAAGCAGGATTTGACAAAATTAGTTTAAATCTAGGAGCCAGCTAAACAAGTTAGGAGCCAGGTTTTTTTTCACACTGGGGCGTCGCAGGCGTTGGTGGTAAAGTTTACCGTTGTTTTTGCAGCAATTTTTAGCTGCTAGCGGGGCGCTTTTAACCCCTGCTAGCGTCCGAAAAAGGGTTAAAACACCCCCCAAATCGCCACGGCCCCTCTGCCTCTTTGATTTCAATGGGCAGGGGCGCTTTAGGAGCGGTGTATTCACCGCACCTACAGCGCATCAAAGATGCGGCTGGCAGGACTTTTTTTTACCGTCCTGCCAGCGCACTGCTCCAGTGTGAAAGCCTTCGGGGCTTTTTACACTGGAAAGACAGCAGCAGCTGTTTCAGGGGGCTTTGCAGGAGCTGTTTTTAGCGCAATAGCGCCTGCAAAGTGCCCCAGGGAGATCCGTTAGATTCAACGTCTATGTCATATATTGTCCTTGTTAAAAAGGCTGCACATAGGGGCGGGCGGTGATGCATTTCAGGTATTTCTCAATTATAATTTATGCAAAGGGCTTGACAGTATCCACTTCAATGCTGCACTGGGAAAATTAAATATGCAATAAAAAGTTTTAAGGACTACTAGGCTCAGCAAGCCTACTGTGGGAATATATAGAATATGATAAAGCAATTATAAAAAAAAAAAAAAGAGGAACAAAGTATATAAAAAACAGATTTTTAAATTCTGCATCTAATTAATAAAAAAATAAAACAAACTTTTGCTGTGTGCCCGACATGCCAGGGATGACCTCTAGAGCTTGGGCGATTTTGGACTTAAGTTTTTAGGCGAGGCCGTGGCTTCGGCCTAGTCCGCCGCGATCCTGGGAAAAAGGCCGCGAACTAGGCTGAAGCCGCAGCCTTGCCTAAAAACGTAGGCACGGCGCTCCGCGGCCTCGCCTAAAACATCCTGCCAGCAGCTCGCCGCGATCCTGGGAAAAGGCAGCGACGAGCAGGATGTTTTAGGCGAAGCCCCGACTTCGGCCCAGTCCGCGGAGCGCCGGTCCTATGGAAAAAAAAAAATCGAAAAAAACATCAGTGGCTGCCGCACTGCTCTCCTACCGCTCCATCCCTGCTGACGACACTAATCGCATTCCAAAATGATGACAGTGTCGGGCAGTACTGTGTCTAGAAGGCCTACGAGGCCTGGGCCATGTCCACCTTCCCAGCCAAAACCCCACTCGCCAGGACACTATTTCTAGTCGCCATGGCGACCGGGATTTGTTGAGCCCTGTGTCAAAGCATAATTGAACAAGCTGTAGTTAGAAGCTGATTGGCTACCATGCAAAGCTGCACCAGATTTTTCCATCTCCAGCTTTTGTAACTCAACCCCATTAAGACTGTTCTGATGTCCTAGAGACCGTGCTGGCAGATTACTTTGAAGGGAATTCAGTATGTACAAAATTCTCCTGTTGCTCCCTGTGTCAATGGGTTGCCCTAAAGCTATCAAAATTCATCCCATGTCTGGATTCGTTCGGCAGGGGAGCTGATCCAAGGTATCTGTGCAAGAGCCGGTGTTAGCGCGTTACCCGAGTCCTCCACCTCCCGATCTTATATCCTCTTTGACATAAAGGACTCTGCCAAGCTCGTTCAGAATAATTACTGCCATTTGAACGCGATACATAAATTTCAAACGAATAGAAGGACACAGGGGACCGCGCAGGCAGCTCTTTCCTACAAAGTGACTTCTAGAAGGCGCAGCTGCGTCTCGTGTGACATTTCTCGTTAATGAGATAATTGTACCTTGTATCCAATGCCATTTGTTTATTTTTAAGTACAAATTCTTAGGAGGGAAAAAAAATGCCTGACTGGGGCGATGATTATTTCTTGTTAATATGATTTCTAAAAAAAAAAAAAAATACAATTACCAAAATTAATTAACGGGGGTTACAAGAGAAGGGTCAAACAAATTACATTGAACATACACATGTGTCACATTAGCTTTTCTGGCAGAACTATAATTAAATAAGGTTTGTTTTGTCGCAGTTACGCTGCGTCAAGCATGGCGGTACGTGTACTTTCATATGCATGCCTGAGTTTGAAGCATACATTTCACAAAAGTGAGTACACCCCTCACCTATTTGTGTAAATATTTCATTATATTTTTTCATGTGACAACACTGAATAAATTACACTTTGCTACAATGTAAAGTAGTGAGTGTACAGCTTGTATAACAGTGTACATTTGCTGTCCCCTCAAAATAACTCAACACACAGCCGTTAATATCTAAACTGCTGGCAACAAAAGTGAGTACACCCCTAAGTGAAAATGTTTAAATTGGGCCAATTTAGCCATTTTCCCTCCGCGGTGTCATGTGACTTGTTAGTGTTACAAGGCCACAGGTGTGAATGGGGAACAGGTGTGTTAAATTTGGCGTTATCGCTCTCACTCACTCATACTGGTCACTGGAAGTTCAACCTCATGGCAAAGGACTCTCTGAGGATCTGAAAAAAACAATTGTTGCTTTACCTAAAGATGGCCTAGGCTATAAGAAGATTGCCAAGACCTTGAAACTGAGCCGCAGCATGGTGGTCAAGACCATACAGCATTTTAACAGGACAGGTTCTACTCAGAACAGGCCTTGCCATTATCAACCAAAGAAGTTGAGTGCACATGCTCAGCGTCATATCCAGAGGGTGTCTTTGGGAAATAGACGTATGAGTGCTGCCAGCATTGCTGCAAAGGTTGAAGGGGTGGGGGGTCAGCCTGTTAGTGCTCAGACCATACGCCACACACTGCATCAAATTGGTCTGTATGGATGTCATCCCAGAAGGAAGCCTCTTCTAAAGATGTTGCACAAATAAGCCTGCAAACAGTTTGCTAAAGACAAACAGACTAAGGACATGGATTACTGGAACCATCCTCTGTGGTCTGATGAGACCAAGATAAACGTATTTGGTTCAGATGGTGACAAGCGTGTGTGGCGGCAACCAGGTGAGGAGTACAAAAACAAGTGTGTCTTGTCTACAGTTAAGCATGGTGGTGGGAGTGTCATGGTCTGGGGCTGCATGATGGCTGCCAGCACTGGGGAGCTACAGATCATTGAGGGAACCATAAATGCCAACATGTACTGTGACATAAGCAGTGCATAATCCTCTTCCTTCAGAGACTGGGCCGCAGGGCAGTATTCCAACATGATAACGACCCCAAACACACCTCCAAGAGGACCACTGCCTTGCTAAAGAAGCTGAGGGTAATGGTGATGGACTGGCCAATCATGTCTCTAGACCTAAACCCTATTGATCATCTGCGGGGCATCCTCAAATGGAAGGTGGAAGAGCGCAAGGTCTCTAACATCCACCAGCTTTGTGATGTCGTCATGGAGGAGTGGAAGAGGACTCCAGGGGCAACCTGTGACGCTCTGGTGAACTCCATGTCCAAGAGGGTAAAGGCAGTGCTGGAAAATAATGTTGGCCACACAAAATATTGCCACTTTGGGCCCAATGTGGACATTTTCACTAAGGGGTGTACTCACTTTTTTTGCAAGCGGTTTAGACATTAATGTCTGGGTTGAGTTATTTTGAGGGGATGGCAAATGTACACTGTTATACAAGCTGTACACTCACTACTTTACATTGTAGCAAAGTGCCATTTCTTCAGTGTTGTCACATGAAAAGATAGAAGAAAATATTTACAAAAATGTGAGGGGTGTACTATGTGTATTCTTATTTAAATCTTGGTGTACTTGGTGTATGTCTTCCTAGATCTGTGCAGTAATCAAATGTGAGACTTTGGAGTTTCCTGCAATAAGGACCAGTCACTGCTGCTCTCTCTTCTTGTGCAGGGTGACTGGTCTTTTCTCCGCACCCTCTTGTAGCTTTCTGCAGGCAGCCTGTAGTGGGTGTGGCCTACTGAGCTCCTCCCACAGCTTTGTACTCTGTACAACACAGTACAACACACACTCCTTGATGTTTTCCACGTCATGTTACAACCAAAAACATAAATGTATTTTATTGGGATTTTATGTGAAAGACCAACACAAAGTTTCACATAATTGTAAAGTGAAAGGAAAATGATAAATGGTTTTCAAAATCTATTACAAATAAATATGTGAAAAGTGAGAAGTACATTTTCTGTCAGATTGGGTGGAAAACGTCTGTAAACAACAATTTTCAAGTCTTCTCACAGATTCTCAGTTGGATTTAGGTCTGGGCCATTCTAACACATGAATATGCTTTGATCCTAACCATTCCATTGTAGCTCTGGTTTTATGTTTAGGGGCGTTGTTTTGCTGGAAGGTGAACCTCCACCCCAGTCTCAAGTCTTTTGCAGACTCTAACAGGTTTTCTTCTAAGATTGCCCTGTATTTGGCTCCATCTATCTTCCCATCAACTCTGACCAGCTTCCCTGTACCTGTACTTACAACATGATGCTGCAACCACCATGTTTCACAGTGGGGATGGTGTGGTCAGGGTGATGTGCAGTGTTAGTTTTCTGCCACACATAGCGTTTTGCTTTTGGTCTCATCTGACCAGAGCACGCTTGCTGTGTTCCCTACATCGCTTTTTGCAAACTGCAAACAGGACTTCTTATGGCTTTCTTTCAACAATGTCTTTCTTCTTGCCACTCTTCCATAAAGGGCAGATTTGTGGAGAGCACAACTAATAGTTGTCCTGTAGACAGATTCTCCCACCTGAGCTGTGGATCTCTGCAGCTCCTCCAGAGTTACCATGGGCCTCTTGGCTGCTTCTCTGATGAATGCTCTCCTTGCCCAGCTGGTCAGTTTAGGTGGACAGCCATGTCTTGGTAGGTTTGCAGTTGTGCCATACTGTGATGTTTTTTTTTGCTGTTCACAGACGCTCTCCATCCAATCTAACAGAGCTTAAGATATTTTGTAAAGAAGAATGGGCAAAGATTTCCCTCTCTAGATTTGCAAATCTGGTAGAGACATCCCCAAAAAGACTTGCCGCTGTAATTGCAGTGAAAGGAGGTTCTACAAAGTATTGTCTCAGGGGCCACAATACAAATGTACCTTTCCAATTTTTTTTTTTGTCAAATATTTTTAAAACTATTTATAATTTTCCTTCCACTTTACAATTATTTGCCAGTTTTTTTTTTTTTTTTTTACGTTGCATTTAAAAAAAAAAAGTTTTTGGTTTTAACATGACAAAATATGTAACATTTCAAGGGGTATGAATACACTGTGGGTGCAGGGTCCCTGAAGTTAAAAGTGGACCATGCTTTGATAAAGTGCATGGTTAGACAGACAGATAAAAAGCTGATGGGTCATTCAGATTGATAGACGATAGATACTGTAGATAGACAAACAATAGATAGATAGATAGATAGATAGATAGATAGATAGATAGATAGATAGATAGATAGATAACATAAATTCATTGCCCCAGAACTCCAGTTTTACTCTTTCCTAATTTTTCTGGTGTAAATGTGACAGGGGTTGGGATTGGCCGGGGCGACCCAAGAGGACATTGTGTAGGAAAGAGAGCATATACTGTATATGTGATGATTCAATGGAAGGAAGAATTAAGTCAACAGAGTTATTCTAGAGAGGTTTCCTTTGTTTAACTAATTTAAAAAACGGTTTGCCCACACAGCACTATGTCTATATGCTATATGTGCTATAGTGGAACAGCGGTAAACTTCACTTTCTTTTAAAATGTGTTATATATTAGTCATACAAGTGTCAGAAACCATATACCAGGCAGAGACACCTTCAATGAAATAGCAAAAATAACACAGTTCAGAAACGTAGTCAAAAACAGAAGCCAGGGTTTGGAAGCCAGAGCAGGTAATCAGACATGCCAGGATCAGGAGACCAGAATTCAGCATTGCCAGCAGCAAAACAAATCAGGAGGAGGAATCAGAAGAAATGTCAGCCAGGCCAAGTCATACACAGGAACACAGACAGGAACGCACTAGAGATCGTAGACCACGGAAGGGCCAGGAGGGAATAAATAGCCAAAAGGGACTGGCTGTAGGCTGGACTAATGAGGCAGGTAATGGTAGCCAGGTGAGTCACTGTGGACACAATGAGTAGCTGGTAATTAACTGACAGCTGAGCAGACCCTGTGCACTAGAAGAAAAGAGCTGCTAATAAATAGCAGGAGCCCAGCCCTGAGAAAAAGCCATTTTGTACCTTGCAGTTTTTGAAATTGCAGACAATTTTGAAGAGAGCTTCTAAAAATATATTTACCTGTTAATATTAAAGGGGGTCCCAGCTTTCTCAGGCAGATCCTTAATTATCCCAGTATCAGAACAGACATTGTCCTTGTAACTGTCACACTATCCTTTACACAAGGGGTCTTCAAACTACGGCCCTCCAGTTGTTCAGGGACTACAATTACCATCATGCCTAGTCATGTCTGTGAATGTCAGTGTGTTACAATGCCTAATGGGAAGTGTAGTTCCACCACAGCTGAGGGCTGTAGTTTGAAGATCCCTGCTTTACACTAATCTTCCCTGCAAATCAAACACTAACACTATCCCTTTCTGGCCAAACATGGATCCATTTTTATAGATCAGTCAGCGGACTGAACGGATTTCCCTATCAACACAAGCGAGATGGGCGTTATTGTATTCTGACAGCAGGGACGACTTCGCTGTCAGAATACGCTAATGAGCGGTGCAGCACCAATCAAAGGACATTTTTTGAACAAGCTGGTTCGAGAGAAGTTGCCTATTAACCCCCCTGGCGGTATCCCCGAGCGTGACTCGGGGTGGATTTTTAATGCAAAAATCAGTATCCCCGAGTCACGCTCGGGGTGAATATGCAGAGCCTGCAGCTCGCTGGCTTACCTTGTATCCAGGCTGGGTACTGTACTTACCTTGTCCCTGGATCCAGCGATGCATCCCCGCTGTGTGAGCGAGCGGCGTCCTCCATTCGACTCACACAGTGCCCGCGCATCGCCGATCTCCGTTCCCTGCAACGTAACGGCGCACGGGGGCGGAGACCGGCGGCAAATTCAAAAAAGTAAACAAACACATTACATACAGTATACTGCAATCTTATAGATTACAGTACTGTATGTAAAAAATACACACCCCCCTTGTCCCTAGTGGTCTGCCCAGTGCCCTACATGCACTTTTATATAATAAAAACATTTTTTTTTTGTGCCTGCAAACTGTAGATTGTCCATAGCAACCAAAAGTGTCCCTTTATGTCAAAAATGGTGTTAGATCAGCTAGAAAACAGCGATAATAAATGATAATCACTTGCAGAATTGAGCGATAGCGATTTGTGGGGAAATTCGTCATAAAAAAATAAAAGTAATGACAGCGACAATTCTGCACCTGAGCAAATTTCAGTGATTTTGATTTGATTACATTAGTAAATAATTTTTATTATAATTACATTATTATTTGTTATAATTATTTATAGTTATTTATTATATTATAATTTTATGATTTTGTGTTTCAAACTTTATCATACCCGGGATGCCTACTAGACTCTTGTTTGGACAGATTTAAGTGAGTTATTCCTAAGAATTGCAGGCCTACAGTATAAAATGCAGAATTTCCATGCAAAATAATTGTACCGCTTTTGGTACGTAATTCCAGACAGAATCATACCGCCAGGGAGGTTAAAGTGGAAGTAAACCCACCTATCATTTTCAGGCAAGGAAGCTGCCATCTTGGCCTATGTTTAATCTTCAACTGCCATGATGCTGCACATGTGATCAGTTATGACACCAGCCATTGGATGGTTTGACAGTTTGGTTGAGAGCACAACCAATGTGACAGTTGGCAATCCTGGCATGCCGGAAATGTAACTGCTTTTTGAAACTGTTAGATCAATGGGTTTACTTCCGCTTTAAGCCAACTTCTTTGCAATGGGAATGGCCATAAATGGATCAAAATTTGTCTAGTCCCTGCTTTTCCTATAACCCTAAAATGACCCATCCCTCTAGCCCTAATTCTTACACTAATAATTCCTGTAACCGTAATGCCACGTACACACGATCGGAAAGTCCGACAATAAAACCGTGGAAATTCCGACTGTCAAGAACATGGTGACGTACAACACGTATGACAAGCCGAGATCAATGAAGTTCAATAGGCAGCTCGGCTCTTCTGCTTGATTCTGAGCATGCATGTTTTTTTTGCGCGTCGGAATTGCATACAGACGACCGTTGGAAAAAATAGAGAACCAGCTCTCAATCTTTTGTTGGCGGAAATTCCAACAGCAAAAGTCTGATGGAGCATACACACTTTCGGAATTTCTGACCAAAAGCTCACATCGGACTTTTCTTGTTGGAATTTTCGGTCGTGTGTACGCGGCACAACACTATCTTTTAAACTTGTGTTCATATTAATCCTCCCTGAAACCCTCATGCCGCGTACACGCGATCACTTTTCATCATGGAAAAAAATGAAGTTTTCCAACTTGCCCACACACCATCGTTTTTCAAAAAAATGATGAGCAAAGCGCGGTGACGTACAACACGTACGACGGCACTCTAAGGCCGCGTACACACGATCAGATGTGTCCGATGAAACTTGTCCGACGGACCGTTTTCATCAGACCAGGCTGAACTTGTCTGATGGCCTGATGTGCGTACACACCATCGGACCAAAATCCCATCGGACCAGAAAGCGGTGATGTAGAACACAACGACGTGATGAAAAAACGAAGTTTAATGCTTCCAAGCATGCATCGACTTGATTCTGAGCATGCGCGGTTTTTGGTCCGATGATTTTGTGTACTAACCATCGAACCTGTCCGACGGACAGGTTTCCAGCGGACAGGTTTTCAAGCAAGTTTTGAAACTTTAGTCCGCTGGAAAACGTTCCGATAGGCTGTACACACGATCGAACATGTCCGCTGAAACTGGTCTGCGGACCAGTTTCAGTGGACATGTTCGATGGTGTGTACGCGTTCCATTCAAGCTCTGTCTGATAACTTGCTTCTGAGCATGCGCGGGTTTAAAACATAATTTTTAACTTTGTTTTAGCCCACACACGATCATTTTTTAAAACCCGAAAAATTACATTTTTAAAAACGACGTTAAAAAAGTAAGCATGCTCAAATTATTTTTTGACGTTTTTCAGAAGATGAAAAACGATGTGAAGCCCACACACAATCATTTTAAATGACGTAAAACGATCGTGTGTACGGGGCATCAGGCTCAACACCTGAGCACATCAGAAACACACCAAAAATTTGTGTTTGGGTGCCATTCATTCCTAATGGAACCCAAATGTTCTAAGAAAATGCCTTTAAAATGTGCAAAATCATGCTGTTCAAAAACTTACTAAAATCAGCTCCAAAAAAGGGTACAGGAGCTACTTTGGTGCATTTTTCAAGCATACAGCATCACTAGGTATGAATGCAGCTTAATATTATCCCTCATAAGGCTCCTATATGTACACTGAAGTAAGCAAACTGAACCCCCTGTTTGCTTACTTACCTTTGTGCCTATATGTACTATAGAGAGAAAGGAAGACAGATAGATATGTAGGATGGGCTTTGTGGTTGGCATTTACCTTTGCTCCAGTCCTGCCAGAACACTGTCCCTTGTGCTGAGGCCGAGCCATCCACCACCTTGTGACCTGCTTCTTGCCATAGGCCAGTGTTTCTCAACTCCAGTCCTCAAGGCCCCCCAACAGGTCAGGTTTTCAGGATTTCCATTATTTTGCACAGGTGATTTGATCAGTTTCACTGCCTTAGTAATTCCCACAGCCTTTCCATCTGAGGGAAATCCTGAAAACATGACCTGTTGGGGGGGGGGGGGGGGGGAGCTTGAGGACTGGAGTTGAGAAACACTGCCATAGGCAAAGGTCCAATGAGTTGCATGATGCTGGGTAGTGAGGGTGCAAGGCTGAGGAAAGGTCCGTCCAGACCCAAAGCATACTGAAAAAATAAAATCTACAATGGAATGGTTTAGGTCAAAGCATATTCATGTGTTAGAATGGACCAGTCAAAGTCCAGACCTAAATCACATTGAGAATCTGTGGTGAGACTTGAAAATTGCTGCTCACAGACACTCTCCATCCAATCTGACAGAGCTTGAGATATTTTACAAAGAAGAATGGGCAAAAATGTCTTCTCTAGATGTGCAAAGCTGGTGGAGACACCCCCAAAAAGACTTGCAGCTGTAATTGCAGTGAAAGGAGGTTCTACAAAGTATTGATTTAGAGGGAACAAATGCACGCCACACTTTTACATATTTATTAGTAAAGATTTTTAAAAAATATTTATAATTTTCCTTCCACTTCACAATTATGTGCCACTTTGTGTTGGTCTATCACATAAAATCCCAATAAAATACATTTAAGATTTTAGTTGTAACAAAATGTGGAAAATTTTAAGGGGTATGAATACTTTTTCAAGGCACTGTAGATAGATAGATAGAAACTGACATATATATTTTTCCAGGCCTGGTGTTCTGCTAGGATTCTGATTTAATTTTACCATGGGCAGGTACGTTAATGACATGTATGGGCACAAAGGAAGCAAATCTTTATTTTCAGGGAGGTAAAGGCGGGGTGGAACAGATTGTTTTTACACACATACTTGACATATAACGCTGCTCTGCGCTCGCACCTGGCGGATAAGCTGTGAAAAGAAAATGTGTGGGATTTCTGGTTTAATTCCTTGTTTCCGACTAAAGGTCTACAAGTGTATGGGGATACTTAGCATAATTATATGCTGTGCCGTGCTTCTTTTCAAGCCAGATTAAAATATTTACACAAATATGCAATACAGCGCAGACTACCTCGGCTTCAAGGTAAGAAAGGCAGAGAATCTTTTATCTGGCGGTGGCTTGTGGAGGCTGAGCCGGGCTACGATTTCTGCTCCGCACTGATAACAGACCTGCACCACAACCCCACAATGTGTAATTACTGACTATACATCCTTACAACCGGATTCAAAGCTCAAGTCCCAATTAACGCACCCCGATTTTTAGAATTTATTTTATTTTTTTTATTTTTTTTGGGAGGCCTAAGGAATGCTCAGACCTACTTATTCCACGGGGTGTTTAATAAAAAAAAATGCAAGTACACTGCAGATTGTGTGGAGGAATGGAAGGATAAGGTTGTTTTGAACAGAGAGCATTGGAAGGCCTAGTGCAGGGATTACAATTGGTTACCCAGAGAATTCAAGCCTTCCGTGTCATAGAAACATAGAAAATTATAGCAGAAATGGTCCATTGTGTCTGCCCTTATTGTATTTATTCTTTTTGTTTATTTTATGTATTATTTAATTCATATTTTACCTTAATGTATTCATATTTTATTTATTATTTGTTTATTTTATGTATTTAATTCATATTTTATTATAATTTATTTACATCTTATTTTTTTTATTATTTACCTATATATATATATATATATATATATATATATATTGTCAGAGCTTTTTTTCTCAGAAAATAGGTGCAGGAACTCAACCACGACCCGTTCAGATTTCACAAACAGTAGAAGAGTCTTAAAGGGGCATTAAATACCAGAATTGCATTACATACAGTGTGCAGAGTTCAGGGGGTTACAAAGCAGTCACTTGTAAACACAGAAACCAGACTTCTGTGTTCACAAGTGATTGTGGTGAGCGGGCACCAAAGGGTCTGAGCCAAAGGTGGTGGAACTGAGTTCCACCAAGTTCCCCCCAGAAAAAAAGCCCTGTATATTGTTATCCTTAGGGCCCTTTCACACTGGTGCATTTTTCCTGCGTTTTTGCCGCGTTTTCGCGGTAAAAATAGCGCTATTAAAAGGCCCCCATGCCCCTCTCCATGGAAATGAATTAAAAATGCGGTAAAACGTGGTAAAATTGCAGTGTTTTGCCGCGATTTTACCGCGTTTTTTAATTCATTTCAATGGGGAGCGTTTTATGAGCGTTAATAGCGCTATTTTTACCGCGGCAAAAACCCACCAGTGTGAAAGGGCCCTTAGAGTCGGTTCACACAGGGGCGGCACGACTTGCCGCACGACTCTGCAAGGCGTCTTGAAAGATGACTTTAGAGGCGACTTGCAAAAAGACTTCTGTATAGAAGTCAATGCAAGTCGCCCCAAATTGCCCCCAAAGTAGTACAGGAACCTTTTTCTAAGTCGGAGCGACTTGTGTCACTCCTATTAGAACGGTTCCATACTACAGAATGGAGCACGACTTGTCAGGTGGCTGAGTAGCCTGGCAGGTCGCCCCAGTGTGAACCGGCTCTTATAGTCTCAGTATAGATCTGTGTTACAATTTATGAATTTCATTTTTTTATTTAATGTATTATTTAATTTACAATTTGTATTATATATTATTATGTATTATTCTTTCTTTATATGTTATTTATTATTTACATGCATTGTATTTTATATATATATATATATATATATATATATATATATATATATATATATATATTGTGACAAGAAGTCAGGTAAATCTGTGTGTGTTGGCCCAGATGGAAGATACTTTCCTGCCTTGTGTAGACAATACACCAATTACTATTGGGCGTCGGCTGTAGAAATGGCCAGAGAGGTTTGGGGAGTTAGAAGCCTTCAGCTGTTCAAAATGAAGCAATTAAAGCCCCTATAAATAAAGCCTAAGGATAACGACTGATTGCTGCATCCTGGAGCTTTGGGTGTGAAGGAGCAGTCAGAAGCACTTCTGAAGAGGTGAGGTTCTGATGGATATTTCTGTGTGAGAAATATCAAAGACTTTTTTGTTGTTTTCTGCTGTAGGACCAACAGTGTCTGCCCAGCAGTAGGCTGTGCCAGACTCCATAGGTAGGTTCCTGTGTTGGGAAGGTAGACGCCCCAAGTGGCAAGGGTTTACTTGTTTTGTTTTGTTTTGTTCTGTTTATGCTGTTTTGATGCTTGCACTTGTATCCCGCAAGATGGAAAAATAAACCATATCATTTGTTTTCAATCCTCCTCAACTGCCTTTTTGAACAGCTGAAGGCTTCTAACTCCCCAAACCTCTCTGGCCATTTCTACAGCCGACGCCCAATAGTAATTGGTGTATTGTCTACACAAGGCAGGAAAGTATCTTCCATCTGGGACAACACACACAGATTTACCTGACTTCCTGTCACTATATATATATATATATATATATGCACATATACACACTATATTGTCAAAAGTATTGGAAGCCTGCCTTTACACACGTGAACTGTAATGGCATCCCAGTCTTAGTCCGTAGGGTTCAATATTGAGTTGGCCCACCCATTGCAGCTATAACAGCTTCAACTCTTCTAGGAAGGCCATCCACAAGGTTTAGGAGTGTGTCTATGGAAATGTTTGATCATTCTTCCAGAAGGGCATTTGTGAGATCAGGCACTGGTGTGGGCCAGAAGGTCTGGCTCGCAGTCTCCCCTCTAATTCATCCCAAAGGTGTTCTATCGGGTTGAGGTCAGGTCACTCAAGTTCCTCCACCCCAAACGTACTCATCCATGTTTATGGACCTTGCTTGTGCACAGTACATGTTGGCATTCATGGTTTCCTCAATGAACTGTAGCTCCCTAGTGCCGGCAGCACTCATGGAGCCCCAGACCATGACACTCCCCCCACCATGCTTGACTGTAGGCAAGACACACTTGTCTTTGTACTCCTCACCTGGTTGCCGCCACACACACTTAACACCATCTGAAACCAAATAAGTTTATCTTGGTCTCATCAGACCACAGGACATGGTTCTAGCAATCTATGTCCTTAGTCTGGTGGTCTTCAGCAAACTGTTTGCAGGCTTTCTCGTGCATCATCTTTAGAAGAGGCTTCCTTCTAGGACGACAGCCATCCAGAACAATTTTATGCAGTGTGCGGCGTATGGTCCGAGCAGTGACAGGCTGACCCCCCACCCCTTCAAGCTTTGCAGCAATGCTGGCAGTGATCATATGTCTATTTCCCAAAGACTCACTGCACTCAACATCTTTGGTTGACCATGGCGAGGCCTGTTCTGAGTGGAACCTGTCCTGTTAAACCGCTGTTTGGTCTTGGCCACCGTGCTGCAGCTCAGTTTCAGGGTCTTGGCAATCTTCTTATAGCCTAGCCCTAGGCCATCTTTATTTAGAGCAACAATTCTTTTTTCAGATCCTCAGAGAGTTCTTTGGCATGCAGAGCCATGTTGAACTTCCAGTGACCAGTTTAAGAGAGTGAGAGCGATAATACCAAATTTAAAACACCTGCTCCCCATCCACACCTGAAACCTTGTAGCAGTAACGAGTCACATGACACCGGGGAGGGAAAATGGCTAATTGGGCCCAATTTTGACATTTTTACTTAGGGGAGTAATCACTTTTGTTGCCAGAGGTTTAGACATTAATGGCTGTGTGTTGAGTTATTTTGAGGGAACAGCAAATTGACACTGTTATACAAGCTGTACACTCACTACACAACATTGTAGCAAAGTGTCATTTATTCAGTGTTGTCACATGAAAAAATATAATGAAATATTTACAAAAATGTGAGGGGTGTACTCAATTTTAATTATTGTTTTAATTCTCTGTCTTGAGTATCAATCTATGTTTATCCCAAGCATGTTTAAGTTCATTGTTGACTGACTTACAACTTCTGATAGAAATCTATACCAAGCATCATGTGGACAAACAAACAAATACCGCTCTAATGCTCCCATCATTTAGTCAACATGACATGTAATGAACTAGTGCATATCATATAAAATAACTTGTCAGGCTATAATATGCTACACAAAAATGGCAACGGATTACACACACAGCATGCTGACTCGCTGTGACCAAAATTAAACCAGATAATGCAAGATGGTTTCAGTTCTACTCTCCGCATGCAGGAGAGGTCCCTCAGACGCGTTTCGTCCTCTAGTGGGCCTAATCATTGAGCCCACCTGGGGTTGAAACGCATATGCCATTTTTCTGTACCAGCATCAGCTGTGTTGCTCTTTTGGTAAAAGATACTTTGGAACCCTAGTTTAGAACTTTCATTCTGCTAGTTTGAGTTCATGTTCTTGATATTAATCTTAGCTTTACATTGAAAATGCCTGAACCTTATTCACATCATTATATTGAATCTGTTGCCAGGCTGTTTATTTCAACAATCTTTCTCTAAGATTATATGTGCACTTAACATATTTTATGCATCTTATATACCTGTAATATCCTCCCTTGAGTAGACATACAAAAACACTGAGACTGATGCCGGGCGCCACTGTCTTAAATGGGATGTTGACAGCTCCAGAAGACTCAAAGCTGTCACTCTATAGCATGGTTCTCCAAACTATGGCCCTCCAGTTGTTCAGGAACTACAATTCCCATCATGCCTAGTCATGTCTGTAAATGTCAGAGTTTTACAATGCCTCATGGGATGTGTAGTTCCGCAACACCTGGAGGGCCGTAGTTTGGAGATCCCTGCTCTATAGCATTCCAGTGGAACTGGTGGGCATTAATGGGCATCACTGATAGGCAGCACTAATGGGCACTGGTTAGTGGCACTGGTGGGCACTGATAGGCAGAACTTGTGGGCACTGATCGGTGGTACAGATATACGGCACTAATGGGCAGCACTGATAGGCGGCACTAATGAGCACTGATTGGCGGCAATGGTGGGCACTGACTGGCGCTTTATTGTAATCAGGGCCCTGATGATCAGTGCCCTGATTACCTTTCTTGCTGTTGATGTCATTGATTGGCTCTCCTTGCCACACACTCTGTCATTGTGAGGCAATGATAGGCGATGACTGGCACCTCCTAGTTTACGCTGACGTGGCTCTTTAACCATGTGATATGACATCCACCCAGTCATGTGTCTGTAAATACCTAATTTCACAGCTGATATTGTGATCACATGACCAGCCAGCTCTCTCCTCCTCCTCCACTTCACACTGACCTCAGCAGGGGAATCTCAGCCCCGCCCACTGCATCTCTCAGAGGAGGAAAGGAGAACGCTGCCTGGTCATATAATCGTAATCTCAGATGTTCACACAGGGGGACATAGGAGGCGCAGTGCTGATGGTGTATACAGGTTAGAGTGGCTTAACCACTTTAACTAAAGATTATAGTTTTTCGCATGTGGCACTTATTACTGATCAAATTAACAGACGTCCTTCTTAGGCCACGTACACACGATCGAACATGTCCGCTGAAACTGGTCCTCAGACCAGTTTCAGCGGACATGTTCGATCGTGTGTAAGGCCTATCGGACTGTTTTCCAGCGGACCAAAGTTTTAAAACATGCTTTAAAACCTGTCCGATGGAAACCTGTCCATCGGACAGGTTCGATGGTTAGTACACAAAATCATCGGACCAAAAACCTGTGCATGCTCAGAATCAAGTCGACGCATACTTGGAAGCATTGAACTTTGTTTTTTCATCACGTTGTTGTGTTCTACGTCACCGCGTTCTGGTCCGAGGGGATTTTGGTCTGATGGTGTGTACGCACATCAGACAAGTTCAGAGTTGTCTAATGAAAACGGTCCGTATACGACCCAAGGACTGTTTCACATTGACCGAAAAAATTATTTTCCCCCCAAATAAGCCAGGGTACAGTAAACATTATTATTCCTGAGTGGCACATACATCTACTGCCAGACTCCGGAGTCATATGCGGTGTATATAGGCCCCTTGAAACAATAGAATTTTTTGAACGTTGGTATATGTGGGGTGTGGCTTCCCTTTTTTCGAGATGACAAGTACCATTCTTTGCTCAGACATTGACTTCTTGAGCTGTGCGTCCTTGCTATTATTTCCCACATTTTATAGCATCTGATGCTGGCCGTTTCCATTATGTTCTTTGACTTTTGGCAGAAGCGGTGTAAAAACACCAGAAAATGCTCATTTCGCCACTCTAATGCATTGCCCTGCACAATACAAAGCGGTACACTTGGGATCATAAGTACTCCGCGTCAGCCATATCTCTACGTGACAAATGAATTGTTGCTCCACACTGAGTTTCCGGCAATCATTGTAAGTTGATGAGGGGATCCTCTAGCGCGCATTTTCTACGGGTAATGATGACAGCAGAGAAATTTCTGTCCTTGGATCTCCAGTGCTCCACAAATAAAACTCATTTTTCCCTTTTCCTTATAGAAGTTAACACAGTCTGCAAATAAAAATATCCTTTAGGCAGAAATTAACACTCAAAATAAATATATTTCAGTTTTGGGGGTTCTTGTTTGGGGGGGGAGGGAGTGGCTGCGGGTTAAAGAGACATTTAGTCTCTTGAAAGGCTACCTCCTGGCCCACCCATTCTCCCCTTGTCATTCTGTTTCTTCATTGGGGCACTGATTCTTATGTCCTCCCATAGGCGTGCGCACAGGGTGTGCCAGGAGTGCCCAGGCACACCCTAATCACCCTTTACAGCACAGATTCCCCCTATTTCCCTGGCTCCCTCCATCCCCCTGCAGTGCTACCAGATTCCCTTCTCTCCCGCCAGCTGTTGCTGCAAGGATGTTTTAGAATGAGTGGAGGAAGGGGCCAGTAAATATGTAATTGACCATCCCCTTACCTTTCTGAATGGACATGGTGAGTGATGTTTGAGGTTTGTAGTGCACACCCTAATGCAATAGACTGTACACACATATTTGTCCTCCTCTTCACATGACATCGAAGATTGGCCACTTGGACCCAAGCACTGCACCCTGGCAAGATCTGCATATAAATGAGTATAAGTGGATTGGGAGGTGGGCATCTCATTATCAACTGTCAGGACTGAAAGAAACTTTTCTGCTGTGGTGTGTTATGTTAACATATTGAATCACACCCCAAAAAACTAAGGCAGGGATCTCTTTCTAAACAAATGGCTAGTTTACTGTTTTTAAGACTCCAGGGGCCCCGACTGTGATTAGTGGGAGTAGAAAACACTCTAATGTTGGTGAGAGAAGGAATATCCTCCCATATTTATTATTAGTAGAGGAATAGTTCCCTCATAATTGGTATCAGTGGGAGGAATCATGCCTCATGTTTGGTGTCAGTGGAAGGAATAATGTCCTATCATTGGTGTCATTGGGAGGAATAGTGCCCTATTGTTGGTGTCAGTGGGAGAAGTAGTGTCCCACCCACCATTGGAGCACAGGTGTGTGAGGAGGAAGGTGTGTCTGGAGCTGCTCCCTGAGATCTGTGTGAGAAGGGAGTCGCCTGAAAAACTATCCCAGCTCTCCTGGCTCCTTTCTGGGGAAGCCATGGAGGGCAGCGGGGCCTCCCCTGCTGGAGGCTCTCAGCCATCTCCTGGGCCATCTGCTGACATGCCTGCCTCTGTACATCCAGATCTGTCTACCGCTGGCGAGGATGAAGGCTCGGCGGCCATTCGGGAATGTGTGGTGACCGGGATAAAGGTCCTTAACAGGGAGAGGGACAAGTTGTACAAGCGTGCAGTGCTGAAGCGCCTGAGAAAGCATCGTGAGGGCTTGCATAGTCTGAAACGCGGATCCATGGATCCAGAAATCCAGCTGGCCAAGGTCCGTGTGGACCATCAGGAGACCATCGTGGCCATTATGGAGGGAAGGGATGGTCCTTTCAAGGAGAAGTTCTCCAACGAAAGGAGGTTTGCGAAGGTGACCAAGATGGAGGAGGAGGAGGAGACCCCCAGTTCTGATCCCCTGACCCCCCAAGGAGAGGTAAGCACCCCCATGTCTTCACAGGACTCAGGAGGCATGCTGAGGGTGATCCAGGGAATGGAGTCTCCTGTGCGGGGGGATCAGATGGTGTTTATTGATGACAATATTTCAGATGATGTTCCTGATAGAGTGAAGCCAGCGAAGCCCCATGTTGTGGATAAGACTGTGTTTGTACCATCTAGCACCATGAATGAGAATGTGAACAATAATAAGACTGCCAGTTCTGTGTGCAGCAATGATGTGACTGCTGAGGCTGCAATGCAGCAAGAGACACATTTAAAAAATGACATTCCTGCAAAGGAACTGCAAGTCCCAGCAGAGCCCATTAACCCCACTGCTGCTGAGACCAGAGCTGATTGCCCCACTGCTGCTCAGGACTCTACAGTGCAGCATCAGGCGACGGCCGGTACTGGAACGGAAACTATCATTATACCAGATGACAATGTGTGTGTGGCTGATAAAAGTCATCCCAGTTCAGATATGATGGACAATACTACCTCTGTTCATACAGATAATGTGACTTCAGTGTGGGGCATTGGCTCCAATAAACCTTCTTTTGCTCAGGTGGTGCGCTCTGCCCCTGGCAGCTCTGCCCCCAAGCAGGGTTTTCCCCTGCGAGCTACCACCTTGAGCACCCCAGGATCTGGACTCGGGTCTCTGGCTTCTGCTGGGGGTCCCAGACGCAATGTCGTTATCCTGAAATGGGAAGGAGGTGCAGTCCCCCCTGCAAGGCGTGCAGTGGTGGATTTAATCCTGGAGATGGGTTTTGGGGTTAATGATCTCTATGCTTTTATACATGTGTCAGGGACGCGGGATTATACAGTCAGTTTCACCAAGCCAGAGGGTCTTGACCTGTTCTGGGAGAGATATGAGGCCCGGTGCAGGTCAAGACCCGAATGGGAAAGTCTGGCCCCAGTTGCGATTTCGCAGCAGTCAACCGTAAAAAAGATTACTATCATCCTCACCAATGAGAGCGTCCCTGCCCGGGATCTGGAGGCTTGGTTGAGGAACTATGGGGAGGTTTTGACCAAACCTAATAAAATCCTTGATGAGCGTAACATCTGGACTGGGGGATGGTCGGTAACAGTCAGGTTGGCCAGGGATGGGAATGTTGTCCGTCACCTGCCCTCCTCGGCTTTCATAGGGAGGGATAGGATGACTGTGTTCTACCCTGGTCAGCCGAAGCTGTGCCACCGCTGTGGAGAGAAGGGGCACCTTAGCTCCTCCTGTTCGGCCTTGATATGCTCAGTGTGTCGGGGTCAGGGTCATATGGCCAAGGACTGCGACCAGAAGATCAGGTGCAACCTGTGTCTGCGACTTGGCCACCCATACAGAAGATGCCCTGAGGCCTGGCACAATATGGAGAAGGAGGTGGTGGATGAGATGTCAAGGCTGGACAGGATGGAGGGTGAGGCCCCTAGTGTACCATCCTCCACTGCGGTGACCGACCCCCCTGGTCCTGCTCAGGATCCCTCCCTAGTTCCTGTGGCCACCCCCCCCTGTGTCTGTAAGTTCTCCTTCTGTATCTGTCTCTGTGTCCCCCCAGCCTACTGTACCCGTTCCTCTTGTGTCAGAACCCTCTAAGTCTGTGCCCCCCGTGTCAGTTACCCCCCAGCGAGTCTACCCCTCCTAAGTCTGATTTACCCCCCCATCAGGTGTGGTAGCGGGTACTGAGAAAGTCGCTTCCTCTTCTGTGACGAAGTCTTCTGGGAAGACTTTAAAGGGAAAAAACAGAGATGAAGGCATCTTTGAGGCCGACCTTAAGTATCTGGAAGAGAGAAGAAAGGTTGGAAAACGGAAGAAGCAGGTGGTGAGGACGGAACGGGAACAGGAAGCTCCGGTGCCTGTCTCCCACCGTCATAGGTCCACTAAGTGGGACATTTCCTCATCTGAAGCTTCTTCAGAGCTGAGTTCTGATTCAGATATGGAGTTTGAGGTGGCCTCAAGGAAGAGAGAGGCTTCTGGTGATGAGCAGCAGAGGGGAGCTAAGAAGCAATCCACCCAATAACCCAAATGGCGGTTCCCCCTCCGTTAAAAGTGGCGACAATTAATGTCGCCAGCATTAAGTCAGTGAGAGCTCGTTCTATGGCCTTATTTTTGTTCAGCCAATTAGATGCTGAAATTGTATTTTTGCAAGAGACTAGGCTCACCTCCTTGGCAGATATTCATATGGCCAAGAGAGAGTGGAGGTATGGTCCATCATACTGGTCTCTTGCGGCCGAGCCTTACGGCGGTGTGGCGGTGTTGTTTAAAACCGGCATGGTAACTGTCCGGCGGGTTATTGAGGTGGAGATTGGGAGATGTATGGTCTTAGACGTCCTTGTGGGAGGGCAGGACCTGCGCCTAATTAATATTTATGGGCCGCACACAAAGTGGGACAGGAAATGCCTTTTTACAAGGATCAAGCCATTTCTTTTTACATCCCGGCAAGTGGTCTTTGGAGGTGACTTTAATACAGTAACTAGACCCAAGGACAGGAAGGACTTCAAGGACCGGCTGGGATATGATAGCGTTTTTCTAAATAGTATGGTTAGGGATGCTGGTCTTGTGGATGTGCACATTAAGCACCTCCCGGACGACACCGGGTTCACCTTTCATCGTGGTAATAGTCAGAGTAGGATAGACAGGTTTTTTTTGAAGGAGGCCTCTGCTTTCTTACCCCCAGTGGTGCAGGCGGTAGAGTTCTCTGATCACTGTATGCTATCTGTGGCCCTGAATGCTTCAGACGCCCCTCAGAGGGGAAAGGGCATCTGGAGATTGAATTCGACTCTACTCAAGGAAGAACATGTTAGACAATCCTTTGAGGAATTCTTTCAGGCACAGGTGACCATCCTGGACTTTTGTAGCAGCAAGGCTGAGTGGTGGGAGCTGACCAAAAAGAGGATCGCTGGATTCTTCAGGGGCCTAGCCAATAGAAAACAGTTTAATAAATACATGACCTACCAACGTTTGCGGAGGAAGCTGGATATTCTTGTCTCGAGAGGAGGAGATCCTGGGGCAATCTCCGAAGTGAAACTCCTCCTCAGGAAGTGTCAATATGACCGGCATGCCTCTTTGGTTCTGGAGAGGGACTATGGGAAGTACCACTCGCCTGACCCTTACCAGAACTGCAAACAAGGTGTAGCTGTTAAAGCGGTCGTTGGCCTTAAGGACAGTACAGGTTCCGTGACAAAGTCCAGGTCAGGGATTCTGGAGGTCGTGAGGTCCTTTTATGCCGACCTTCTTGGGAGGAAAGAGCTTGACTGTGACAAGATGGAAAGCTTTTTGGACTCTACTCCAGGTCTAAATGGTGGAGATGTTCCATTGATGAATTTGACAGAGGAGATCACAGTTGAAGAGGTGATGAGGGCAATTGAACAGCTTGCCATCAAAAAGTCACCCGGACCGGATGGCTTGACGGCTGAGTTTTACAAAGCCTTTAAGTCTATTCTGGCCCCACATTTGGTAGAGGTTTTTAACAGTTGTCTCGCTGAGGGGGTGCTTTCCCCTTCCATGAGTCACTCGGCTGTGATTCTTCTGTCAAAGGGTAAAGATCCTTCGATGATTGAGAATTGGCGCCCCATCAGCCTTCTTAATGTCGATAGAAAGATACTGGCGAAGATATTTTTCTGGCGCCTGTCGTCAGTAGCAGAGTCTTTGCTTTCTCGCCATCAGCACTGTTCGGTCCAGGGTAGGAGCACCTTCACAGCGGTGTTAGCTGTCCGGGAGGCCTTGGAGCGGTGCAGGGCTGCAGGCTGGGGAAAGTATTTGCTGACTTTGGATCAGGCAAAGGCTTTTGATCGTGTTAACCATGAGTACCTGTGGTTGCTCCTTAGTAAGTACGGACTGCCGGGTGGTTTTGTTGATTGGCTGAAAGTCTTGTATAAGGGGGCAGAAAGCTTCACTCTTGTTAATGGTTGGGTTGGGCAGTCCTTTGAGGTTGGTTCCGGGGTGCGCCAGGGTTGTCCCCTGAGTCCCCTGCTCTATGTGTTTGCAATCGACCCCTTCATCAGGAGGCTAGAGAGCGGCATGTTGTGTGGGGTAGCAGTGGGGCTCCCGGGTGAGCCGCCATTGAGAGTTGTTGCTTATGCGGACGATGTATCAGTGATTGTCACTGGGACGGACGAGGCGGAGGAGGTGGTCTCTCTGACATCACGGTATTCTGAAGCATCAGGCTCCAAGATCAATCAGGAAAAGAGCGAAGTTTTCTGGATGGGAAAGGAAGGTGAGGGGTTTGATCTCCCGGACGCCTTTCCAGTGCCCCAGGAAAAAATTAAGATACTAGGCATTGAATTTGGACCCGGCGATTATGGCCTCAAAAACTGGGAAGGCAGACTGGAAATTGCCAATGCTAAGGTGGTCAACTGGAAGAGATGGAAGTTATCTATGAGGGAAAGGGTTGATCTGATTAAGACCTACCTGATTCCGATCTTCTTGTATGTCAGCTTTGTCTGCATCTTGCCAGTGTCTCTCTATGCTAGGGTCAGTAGTGTGTTCTTCCAGATGCTGTGGGGGAACAGACTGAACCCCATCAAGAGGAATGTCACCTACCTATCCAGGAGGGAGGGTGGCTTAGGTATGGTCAACCCAGTTCTTTTCTTTTCACTGTTATTTCTCAAGTTTAATATTGGTAGTATGCTTGCAGTGGAACCTCCTGGATGGGCAGGCATATTTAGATCTTGGTTTAGGCCTTTTCTACGACTTTGGGAAGAAGGTGGCCAAGTGAAGAATCGCAGGGGTCATCGTGGTCAGCTACCAGCCTATGTAGCTCCGTGCCTGAAGTTACTGCGGCAGTGGCGATTGTCGGCTGAAGATCTCAGATCGGTTCCGAGGAAAGACCTTATGAGTCGAGTCTTGAGCGAAGTCTTTCATGACCCACTGGCCTTAAGGGATTGCCCAGGCCCAGTTTTGAGGGCGGGGTTGAGGCTGATTAATTTGGATAGAATACCTCCTAAATTTCAGGATCTGGCCTGGTTGTGCTTCAATGGGAAGCTCTATGTTAGGGGCAATTTGAAATTTCGCAGTTCGATGGATCGTAGCTGTCCTCGGGAGGAGTGTGCAGATGAGGAGGAGACTATGGACCATTTTCTGCTTCGTTGCCCTTTTAACATAGAAGTGTACAAACAGGTGGGGCGGGCGCTCTGTGTTCCTTTCCTCTCCAGGCTGGGTTATGCTGAGTGGGTGTACTGAGCATTCAGTACCGGTGGAGGTTTTTGTTTGGATACACTTTTTTTAGTTAGCCTAGTGGTCCGTTATTTCACCTGGAACGCACGGTGTCAGGTCAGCATTCGGCAAAAAATCCTTCCTGTTGAGGTGGTGGTGTATGACATTGTGCATGAGGTGGGGAAGATTCGGGGGCTTGAGAGAGACAAGTGGGGTCAGGGGGCTTGGCTGAAGGCGTGGAGGGGTTTCAGGCCTCCCTGACTGCCAGGAGTCTCTTTCCCGGGTGTGGCTGTCTGTCTCTTATCACCCTAGATTATTATTATTTTTGATACATTTTTGATAAATGGCTGCGTACATAGGTGACGGGTTGTGCCTCTTAGGCCCTCTCTGCTGCTTTGTGTAAATAGTTTTGTAGTAATGTTTTGGTGGTGGTGTATAGTGTATATATTGTGTATAGTGTATATATTCTGACCCTGGATGTGTATTCCTTGGATTTATGTTTAAGTTTTGTACTATAGTTATGTTTTTTTACTTTTGTATAAAATTGGTTGCTTGATTCTTTTTAATAAAAGATCAATAGTGTCCCACCCACCATTGGAGCACAGGTGTGTGAGGAGGAAGGTGTGTCTGGAGCTGCTCCCTGAGATCTGTGTGAGAAGGGAGTCGCCTGAAAAACTATCCCAGCTCTCCTGGCTCCTTTCTGGGGAAGCCATGGAGGGCAGCGGGGCCTCCCCTGCTGGAGGCTCTCAGCCATCTCCTGGGCCATCTGCTGACATGCCTGCCTCTGTACATCCCGATCTGTCTACCCCTGGCGAGGATGAAGGCTCGGCGGCCATTCGGGAACGTGTGGTGACCGGGATAAAGGTCCTTAACAGGGAGAGGGACAAGTTGTACAAGCTGCGTGCGGAGCTGAAGCGCCTGAGAAAGCATCGTGAAGGCTTACATAGTCTGAAACGCGGATCCATGGATCCGGAGATCCAATTGGCCAAGGTCCGTGTGGACCATCAGGAGACCATCGTGGCCATTATGGAAGGAAGGGATGGTCCTTTCAAGGAGAAGTTCTCCAACGAAAGGAGGTTTGCGAAGGTGACAAAGATGGAGGTGGAGGAGGAGGAGGAGACCCCCAGTTCTGATCCCCTGACCCCCCAAGGAGAGGTAAGCACCCCCATGCCTTCACAGGACTCAGGAGGCATGCTGAGGGTGATCCAGGGAATGGAGTCTCCTGTGCGGGGGGGGTCAGATGGTGTTTAATGATGACAATATTTCAGATGATGTTCCTGATAGAGTGAAGCCAGCGAAGCCCCATGTTGTGGATAAGACTGTGTTTGTACCATCTAGCACCATGAATGAGAATGTGAACAATAATAAGACTGCCAGTTCTGTGTGCAGCAATGATGTGACTGCTGAGGCTGCAATGCAGCAAGAGACACATTTAAAAAATGACATTCCTGCAAAGGAACTGCAAGTCCCAGCAGAGCCCATTAACCCCACTGCTGCTGAGACCAGAGCTGATTGCCCCCACTGCTGCTCAGGACTCTACAGTGCAGCATCAGGCGACGGCCAGTACTGCAACGGAAACTATCATTATACCAGATGACAATGTGGGTGTGTCTGATAAGTCATCCCAGTTCAGATATGATGGACAATACTACCTCTGTTCATACAGATAATGTGACTTCAGTGTGGGGCATTGGCTCCAATAAACCTTCTTTTGCCCAGGTGGTGCGCTCTGCCCCTGGCAGCTCTGCCCCCAAGCAGGGGTTTCCCCTGCGAGCTACCACCTTGAGCACCCCAGGATCTGGACTCGGGTCTCTGGCTTCTGCTGGGGGTCCCAGACGCAATGTCGTTATCCTGAAATGGGAAGGAGGTGCAGTCCCCCCTGCAAGGCGTGCAGTGGTGGATTTAATCCTGGAGATGGGTTTTGGGGTTAATGATCTCTATGCTTTTATACATGTGTCAGGGACGCGGGATTATACAGTCAGTTTCACCAAGCCAGAGGGTCTTGACCTGTTCTGGGAGAGATATGAGGCCCGGTGCAGGTCAAGACCCGAATGGGAAAGTCTGGCCCCAGTTGCGATTTCGCAGCGGTCAACCGTAAAAAAGATTACTATCATCCTCACCAATGAGAGCGTCCCTGCCCGGGATCTGGAGGTTTGGTTGAGGAACTACGGGGAGGTTTTGACCAAACCTAATAAAATCCTTGATGAGCGTAACATCTGGACTGGGGGATGGTCGGTAACAGTGAGGTTGGCCAGGGATGGGAATGTTGTCCGTCACCTGCCCTCCTCGGCTTTCATAGGGAGGGATAGGATGACTGTGTTCTACCCTGGTCAGCCGAAGCTGTGCCACCGCTGTGGAGAGAAGGGGCACCTTAGCTCCTCCTGTTCGGCCTTGATATGCTCAGTGTGTCGGGGTCAGGGTCATATGGCCAAGGACTGCGACCAGAAGATCAGGTGCAACCTGTGTCTGCGACTTGGCCACCCATACAGCAGATGCCCTGAGGCCTGGCACAATATGGAGAAGGAGGTGGTGGATGAGATGTCAAGGCTGGACAGGATGGAGGGTGAGGCCCCTAGTGTACCATCCTCCACTGCGGTGACCGACCCCCCTGGTCCTGCTCAGGATCCCTCCCTAGTTCCTGTGGCCACCCCCCCTGTGTCTGTAAGTTCTCCTTCTGTATCTGTCTCTGTGTCCCCCCAGCCTACTGTACCCGTTCCTCTTGTGTCAGAACCCTCTAAGTCTGTGCCCCCCGTGTCAGTTACCCCCCAAGAGTCTACCCCTCCTAAGTCTGATTTACCCCCCCATCAGGAGTGGTAGCGGGTACTCAGAAGGTCGCTTCCTCTTCTGTGACGAAGTCTTCTGGGAAGACTTTAAAGGGAAAAAACAGAGATGAAGGCATCTTTGAGGCCGACCTTAAGTACCTGGAAGAGAGAAGAAAGGTTGGAAAACGGAAGAAGCAGGTGGTGAGGACGGAACGGGAACAGGAAGCTCCGGTGCCTGTCTCCCACCGTCATAGGTCCACTAAGTGGGACATTTCCTCATCTGAAGCTTCTTCAGGGCTGAGTTCTGATTCAGATATGGAGTTTGAGGCGGCCTCAAGGAAGAGAGAGGCTTCTGGTAATGAGCAGCAGAGGGGAGCTAAGAAGCAATCCACCCAATAACCCAAATGGCGGTTCCCCCTCCGTTAAAAGTGGCGACAATTAATGTCGCCAGCATTAAGTCAGTGAGAGCTCGTTCTATGGCCTTATTTTTGTTCAGCCAATTAGATGCTGAAATTTTATTTTTGCAAGAGACTAGGCTCACCTCCTTGGCAGATATTCATATGGCCAAGAGAGAGTGGAGGTATGGTCCATCATACTGGTCTCTTGCGGCCGAGCCTTACGGCGGTGTGGCGGTGTTGTTTAAAACCGGCATGGTAACTGTCCGGCGGGTTATTGAGGTGGAGATTGGGAGATGTATGGTCTTAGACGTCCTTGTGGGAGGGCAGGACTTCAAGGACTTTGTATGGACCGCACACAAAGTGGGACAGGAAATGCCTTTTTACAAGGATCAAGCCATTTCTTTTTACATCCCGGCAAGTGGTCTTTGGAGGTGACTTTAATACAGTAATTAGGCCCAAGGACAGGAAGGACTTCAAGGACCGGCTGGGATATGATAGCGTTTTTCTAAATAGTATGGTTAGGGATGCTGGTCTTGTGGATGTGCACATTAAGCACCTCCCGGATGACACCGGGTTCACCTTTCATCGTGGTAATAGTCAGAGTAGGATAGACAGGTTTTTTTTGAAGGAGGCCTCTGCTTTCTCACCCCCAGTGGTGCAGGCGGTAGAGTTCTCTGATCACTGTATGCTATCTGTGGCCCTGAATGCTTCAGACGCCCCTCAGAGGGGAAAGGGCATCTGGAGATTGAATTCGACTCTACTCAAGGAAGAACATGTTAGACAATCCTTTGAGGAATTCTTTCAGGCACAGGTGACCATCCTGGACTTTTGTAGCAGCAAGGCTGAGTGGTGGGAGCTGACCAAAAAGAGGATCGCTGGATTCTTCAGGGGCCTAGCCAATAGAAAACAGTTTAATAAATACATGACCTACCAACGTTTGCGGAGGAAGCTGGATATTCTTGTCTCGAGAGGAGGAGATCCTGGGGCAATCTCCGAAGTGAAACTCCTCCTCAGGAAGTGTCAATATGACCGGCATGCCTCTTTGGTTCTGGAGAGGGACTATGGGAAGTACCACTCGCCTGACCCTTACCAGAACTGCAAACAAGGTGTAGCTGTTAAAGCGGTCGTTGGCCTTAAGGACAGTACAGGTTCCGTGACAAAGTCCAGGTCAGGGATTCTGGAGGTCGTGAGGTCCTTTTATGCCGACCTTCTTGGGAGGAAAGAGCTTGACTGTGACAAGATGGAAAGCTTTTTGGACTCTACTCCAGGTCTAAATGGTGGAGATGTTCCATTGATGAATTTGACAGAGGAGATCACAGTTGAAGAGGTGATGAGGGCAATTGAACAGCTTGCCATCAAAAAGTCACCCGGACCAGATGGCTTGACGGCTGAGTTTTACAAAGCCTTTAAGTCTATTCTGGCCCCACATTTGGTAGAGGTTTTTAACAGTTGTCTCGCTGAGGGGGTGCTTCCCCCTTCCATGAGGCACTCGGCTGTGATTCTTCTGTCAAAGGGTAAAGATCCTTCGATGATTGAGAATTGGCGCCCCATCAGCCTTCTTAATGTCGATAGAAAGATACTGGCGAAGATATTTTTCTGGCGCCTGTCGTCAGTAGCAGAGTCTTTGCTTTCTCGCCATCAGCACTGTTCGGTCCAGGGTAGGAGCACCTTCACAGCGGTGTTAGCTGTCCGGGAGGCCTTGGAGCGGTGCAGGGCTGCAGGCTGGGGAAAGTGTTTGCTGACTTTGGATCAGGCAAAGGCTTTTGATCGTGTTAACCATGAGTACCTGTGGTTGCTCCTTAGTAAGTACGGTCTGCCGGGTGGTTTTGTTGATTGGCTGAAAGTCTTGTATAAGGGGGCAGAAAGCTTCACTCTTGTTAATGGTTGGGTTGGGCAGTCCTTTGAGGTTGGTTCCGGGGTGCGCCAGGGTTGTCCCCTGAGTCCCCTGCTCTATGTGTTTGCAATCGACCCCTTCATCAGGAGGCTAGAGAGCGGCATGTTGTGTGGGGTAGCAGTGGGGCTCCCGGGTGAGCCGCCATTGAGGGTTGTTGCTTATGCGGACGATGTATCGGTGATTGTCACTGGGACGGATGAGGCGGAGGAGGTGGTCTCTCTGACATCACGGTATTCTGAAGCATCAGGCTCCAAGATCAATCGGGAAAAGAGCGAAGTTTTCTGGATGGGAAAGGAAGGTGAGGGGTTTGATCTCCCGGAACGCCTTTCCAGTGCCCCAGGAAAAAATTAAGATACTAGGCATTGAATTTGGACCCGGCGATTATGGCCTCAAAAACTGGGAAGGCAGACTGGAAATTGCCAATGCTAAGGTGGTCAACTGGAAGAGATGGAAGTTATCTATGAGGGAAAGGGTTGATCTGATTAAGACCTACCTGATTCCGATCTTCTTGTATGTCAGCTTTGTCTGCATCTTGCCAGTGTCTCTCTATGCTAGGGTCAGTAGTGTGTTCTTCCAGATGCTGTGGGGGAACAGACTGAACCCCATCAAGAGGAATGTCACCTACCTATCCAGGAGGGAGGGTGGCTTAGGTATGGTCAACCCAGTTCTTTTCTTTTCACTGCTATTTCTAAAGTTCAACATTGGTAGTATGCTTGCAGTGGAACCTCCTGGATGGGCAGGCATATTTAGATCTTGGTTTAGGCCTTTTCTACGACTTTGGGAAGAAGGTGGCCAAGTGAAGAATCGCAGGGGTCATCGTGGTCAGCTACCAGCCTATGTAGCTCCGTGCCTGAAGTTACTGCGGCAGTGGCGATTGTCGGCTGAAGATCTCAGATAGGTTCCGAGGAAAGACCTTATGAGTCGAGTCTTGAGCGAAGTCTTTCATGACCCACTGGCCTTAAGGGATTGCCCAGGCCCAGTTTTGAGGGCGGGGTTGAGGCTGATTAATTTGGATAGAATACCTCCTAAATTTCGGGATCTGGCCTGGTTGTGCTTTCATGGGAAGCTCTATGTTCGGGGCAATTTGAAATTTCGCAGTTCGATGGATCGTAGCTGTCCTCGGGAGGAGTGTGCAGATGAGGAGGAGACTATGGACCATTTTCTGCTTCGTTGCCCTTTTAACATAGAAGTGTACAAACAGGTGGGACGGGCGCTCGGTGTTCCTTTCCTCTCCAGGCTGGGTTATGCTGAGTGGGTGTACGGAGCATTCAGTACCGGTGGAGGTTTTTGTTTGGATACACTTTTTTTAGTTAGCCTAGTGATCCGTTATTTCACCTGGAACGCACGGTGTCAGGTCAGCATTCGGCAAAAAATCCTTCCGGTTGAGGTGGTGGTGTATGACATTGTGCATGAGGTGGGGAAGATTCGGGGGCTTGAGAGAGACAAGCGGGGTCAGGGGGCGTGGCTGAAGGCGTGGAGGGGCTTCAGGCCTCCCTGACTGCCAGGAGTCTCTTTCCCGGGTGTGGCTGTCTGTCTCTTATCACCCTAGATTATTATTATTTTTGATACATTTTTGATAAATGGCTGCGTACATAGGTGACGGGTTGTGCCTCTTAGGCCCTCTCTGCTGCTTTGTGTAAATAGTTTTGTAGTAATGTTTTGGTGGTGGTGTATAGTGTATATATTGTATATAGTGTATATATTGTGTATAGTGTATATATTGTATATATTGTATATATTCTGACCCTGGATGTGTATTCCTTGGATTTATGTTTAAGTTTTGTACTATAGTTATGTTTTTTACTTTTGTATAAAATTTGTTGCTTGATTCTTTTTAATAAAAGATCAATAGTGCCCTATATTCATGTGTTAGAATGACCCAAGTCAGAGTCCAGACCTAAATCCAAATGAGAATCTTTGGCAAGACTTGAAAATTGCTGTTCATAGACGCTCTCCATCCAATCTGACAGAGATTGAGCTATTTTGCAAAGAAGAATGGGCAAAATGTCCCTCTCTAGATGTGCAAAGCTGGTAGAGACATCCCCAAAAAGACTTGCAGCTGTAATTACAGTGAAAGGTGATTCTACAAAGTATTGACTCAGGGGGGGTTCCATACAAACATACTCCCCACATATTTATTTGTAAAAAAAAAAAAAAAAATCCACTCACTTCACAATTATGTGCCACTTTGTGTTGGTCTATTACATAAAAATCCCAATAAAATACATTTATGTTTTTGCTTTTAACATGACAAAAAGTGGAAAATTTCAAGGGGTGTGAATACTTTTTTAAGGCTGGACATTTATAAACGGCATTGGTAGACAATTGGTTAAATCAATCTCATGGCTGCTGCTGCAACCGTGAGCTTGTTACTGGCTTTAAAAGTCGGCAAAGGGCTTTTGCGATAAAAGTGATTCAGAGTGGGGGTCTTTCTCCCTGCAAACTGTAGATTGCCCATAGCAAACAAAAGTGTCCCTTTATGTCAAAAATGGTTTTAGATCAGCTAAAAAACAGTGATAATAAATCAGAATCATTTGCAGAATTGAGCGATAGCGATTTGTGGGGAAATTCGTCATAAAAAAATAAAAATAATGACAGCGACAATTCTGCAACTGAGCAAATTTCAGTGATTTTGATTTGATTACATTATTGAATATTTTTTACTATAATTATATTATTATTTGTTATAATTATTTATAATTATTTATTATATTATATATTTTTTTTTTTTAAATATCATACCCGGAATGCCTATTAGATTTTTGTTTGGGCAGATTTAAGTGAGTTATTCCTAAGAATTACAGGCCTACAGTATAAAACGCCAAATTTCCTTGCAAATAATGGTACCGCTTTCAGCACCTAAAATCTGAAAGAATAATACCGCCAGGGAGGTTAAGTGAAACAATAAAAGTGAAATATTCCTTTAAATTTCGTACCTAGGGGGGGTGTATAGTATGCCTGTAAAGTAGCGCTTGTTTACCATGCTTAGAACTGTCCCTGCACAAAGTGTCATTTCTGAAGGAAAAAGAGTAATTTAAAATCACTCGCGGCTATAATGAATTGTCGGCTCCCGGCAATACAGAGAAAAGTCATTCATAAAAAAAAATGTGTGGGGGTCCACGGCATTTAAAAAAAAAATTGGGGTGGAGTTCCCCTTAAAATCCATTCCAGACCTGAAGGGTCTGGAATGGATATTTGGGGGGAACCCCACAGATTTTTTTTTAATTTGATGCAGGGTTCTCCTTAATATCCATACCAGACCCTAAGGTGAGTGATTTTAAATGACTTTTTTCCTTCAGAAATTACATTTTGTGCAGGGACAGTTCAAAGCACAGGAAACAAGCGCTACTTTACAGGCATACTATACACCCCCCTAGGTACGAAATTTAAAGGAATATTTCAATTTTATCCTTTCACTTTAAGCATTATTAAAATCACTGCTCCCGAAAAAACGTCAGTTTTTTAAAACTATTTTTGCATTGATACATGTCCCCCGGGGCAGGACACGGGTCCCCAAACACTTTTTAGGACAATAACTTGCATATTAGCCTTTAAAATTAGTACTTTAGATTTCAAACGTTCGAGTCCCATAGACTTTAACAGGGTTCTAAAGTTCACACAAACTTTTGGTCTGTTCGCAGGTTCTGGTGCGAACCGAACCCAGGGGTGTTGGGCTCATCCCTACTAAGGACCCGGCTCATCCCAGATATAAGAGGGTTAGGATATTTGATGTAATGGCGAGCATTCATAGGCTCAGTAGCGGGATGTATATTGCTCCATATAAGTGTTAAAGCCTGTTTAAGTTTCTCGCTATGAAATAAAACACTCGGCGAGGTTTAGACGGAGCGTAGAGAAGGAAGAGACCGTTCCTCGGCCATTCTTCTTGTCCGTCCGACAAAGAACCCCCTCCCTCACCCTCTATATGGGAGTTTTACTGCAGCCGCTGCAAGATTGGAGGAGAAGCAATGGAGGCAATTGAAGGTGCATATCTCCATTTAATGGCTCGCGCTGGAATAAAAGGGAAAATAATAGGACAATGTATGGCTCATCATTTAAAAACAATGTATTAAGCTGACTAACTGGATGATAGAGAGAGCAGTGATGCCAGGGATCCCGAGAGGGAAGAGCTGGCCGCAATATGTGCAAATGTCACTAAAGGGCTTAAAGCTGAACTATAATCTGCTTATGTTTTCCTTCGCTGGGTCCTGCTTTCCCCTCTTATCAGCATGCTAATGAAATGATTAAATATGACCTTTCTGTTTTCATTAGGCATGTGCAAAAGTGAAAAATTTGTTTCGTTTCGTTTCGTTTCAATTCGTCATTTAATAAATTTCGTTAAGTTAGGTTCGTTACATGTGTTGAATTCGTTTTCGGAATTCGTTCATTTTCGACCGAATTTCGAAAAATACGGTCGAAATCGAAAATATTTCGACCGTTTTTCGAATTCGTTCATTTTCGACCGAATTTCGAAAAATACGGTCGAAATCGAAAATATTTCGACCGTTTTTCGAATTCGTTCGTTTTCGACCGAATTTCGAAAAAAAACCGGTCGAAATCGAAAATATTTCAACCAGATTAGAAAACAAATAGTCTCTTTTCGAATAGAATTTTTTTCGAATTAAATTCGAAAATATTTTTTTTTTTTTTTTCTTCGAATTCCGATCGAATTTAGTCCGCGGGTATTCGATTCGGAATTCGAAAAAAAAAAAATTCGATTTCGACCATTTTTTTTTTTTCGAAATTCGGTCGAAAATGAACGAATTCCGAAAACGGTCGAAATTTTTCGCTATTATAGCAATTCGGAAATTCGTATGCATCCGAATGTCCGAATAATGGAAAATTCGTCCGAATTTCGATTCGGAACGAAACGAAATGCACATGCCTAGTTTTCATTGCACACCTTATTTTAGACCCTTGGGCTCTGTATGTCTCTATGCAACACAAGCAGATTATGGCTGGTGGAAGGGGCCGGCAGGGTGTTGTACATAGCTTTCTGAAACAACCTAAATCAAGAGCCCTCAATCCTGATGCACGTAGTGGGAACAGGGCTGCTGTTGGAAATCATGGGGCCCCAGGGATGGATTGGCCATTGGGACTACAGGGAGTTTCCCGGTGGGCCGATGGCTCAGTGGGCCAGCTTCAGTGACAGTGGACCGCTGCCCCCCTCTGCTCCTCTGTCTCTCCCTTCCTGCAGCGCTCACCTGGGGGGAACAAAGAAGCAGGGGGAGGACCAGAGGAGCATGGGGGAGGGGACAGACTGCTGACTCAACAGCTATGGCCTGGGAGTTTCTCACTTCTGCCTAATCTTGTCCCATAAGGGGGGGGCACCAAACTGATTCTTTGCCCCGGGTGAAATAATGTCTAGCTTCCCCACTGGTACTGCTTATAAGAGTACAAGTACCAGCTGTTCTACTCTAATAAAGTAGATTGGCTAGTGGCTAGTGAAGGGGGAGAGGGGGCATGGGTAGCTGGAGGGGGGGGGGTTGTCCGGCTGCCATGGGTGAGACCTGTCAAATTGGGCCAGTCTGGATGAAGTTCAGGGCCAAATTTCTGTCCCAGTCCAGCCCTGTGGGGCCCCCATACAGCCTACCAGACAGGCTCCCCCCTCCCAGGCCAAAGGTAATTGAGGACACACAATAGATTTATCAGTCCCTTTCTCTACATCCTCAGCTGCACAGAGAAATGAAGAAATGCTCTAGGGCTTCCTAATCATTCACAAGCTGAAGCATAATAAAGAAAGTTTACTATGCTTCCGTGATGAATGGACCCATGAGTGATTGGTATTGATCACTCACTGTGTTTATTCAGGAAAGAAAGGTGTAATAGAATGTATAAATAACTGACTCCATTTTAGATTCCCCTCCATTTCCTTTTGAATAGAAATTAACTTTTGAATGTATGTGTTTTGACATAACTAGCTGTCAGGGAACAATCCGCAGAAGGACTGGCAGGTCTATCCATGTTCAGCAGAATCACAGATTAACAAACGCAATGCTCATGCGCGTGCACACAGGCAACAACGGTGAGGAATCTATGTTTTCCATTGCGCATGCGCGTGCGCCAGAGCGTACGCAATACGTGTGTGACTCTTGGCACCCAGTGCCCTATTAAAAGCCTACTTCAGCAGTCACCAACTGCTGCATGATCTTCAGCCTTCCTGTGTGTGTTCCTGAGTTCCTGCCTCTGCTACCTTGAATTACCGTTATCGACTGGGCTTGCCTGACCAGTCTTCTCTATGTTTGACCCCGGCTTGATCCGCGGCTTGTTCCTGTATCCTGTTCTGGTCTGCTTATCCAGTGTATGACCCGGCTTGATCCTCGGCTTGTTCCTGCATCCTGTTCCGGTCTGCTTGTCCAGTGTATGACCTCGGCTTGTTCCTGTATCCTGTTCCGGTCTGCTTATCCAGTGTATGACCCCGGCTTGATCCTCGGCTTGTTCCTGTATCCTGTTTCGGTCTGCTTATCCAGTGTATGACCTCGGCTTGATCCTCAGCTTGTTTCTGTATCCTGTTCCGGTCTGCTTATCCAGTGTATGACCCGGCTTGATCCTCGGCTTGTTCCTGTATCCTGTTCTGGTCTGCTTATCCAGTGTATGACCCGGCTTGATCCTCTGCTTGTTCCTGTATCCTGTTCTGGTCTGCTTATCCAGTGTATGACCCCGGCTTGATCCTCGGCTTGTTCCTGCATCCTGTTCCGGTCTGCTTGTCCAGTGTATGACCTCGGCTTGATCCTCGGCTTGTTCCTGTATCCTGTTCCGGTCTGCTTATCCAGTGAATGACCCCGGCTTGATCCTCGGCTTGTTCCTGTATCCTGTTCCGGTCTGCTTATCCAGTGTATGACCTCGGCTTGATCCTCGGCTTGTTCCTGTATCCTGTTCCGGTCTGCTTATCCAGTGTATGACCCCGGCTTGATCCTCGGCTTGTTCCTGTATTCTGTTCTGGTCTGCTTATCCAGTGTATGACCCCGGCTTGATCCTCGGCTTGTTCTTGCATCCTGTTCCGGTCTGCTTGTCCAGTGTATGACCTCGGCTTGATCCTCGGCTTGTTCCTGTATCCTGTTCCGGTCTGCTTATCCAGTGTATGACCCCGGCTTGATCCTCGGCTTGTTCCTGTATCCTGTTCCGGTCTGCTTATCCAGTGTATGACCTCGGCTTGATCCTCGGCTTGTTCCTGTATCCTGTTCCGGTCTGCTTATCCAGTGTATGACCCGGCTTGATCCTCGGCTTGTTCCTGTATCCTGTTCTGGTCTGCTTATCCAGTGTATGACCCCGGCTTGATCCTCGGCTTGTTCCTGCATCCTGTTCCGGTCTGCTTGTCCAGTGTATGACCTCGGCTTGATCCTCGGCTTGTTCCTGTATCCTGTTCCGGTCTGCTTATCCAGTGTATGACCTCGGCTTGATCCTCAGCTTGTTTCTGTATCCTGTTCGGGTCTGCTTATCCAGTGTATGACCCGGCTTGATCCTCGGCTTGTTCCTGTATGCTGTTCTGGTCTGCTTATCCAGTGTATGACCCTGGCTTGATCCTCGGCTTGTTCCTGTATCCTGTTCCGGTCTGCTTATCCAGTGTATGACCCCAGCTTGATCCTCGGCTTGTTCCTGTATCCTGTTCTGGTCTGCTTATCCAGTGTATGACCCCGGCTTGATCCTCGGCTTGTTCCTGTATCCTGTTCTGGTCTGCTTATCCAGTGTATGACCTCGGCTTGATCCTCGGCTTGTTCCTGTATCCTGTTCCGGTCTGCTTATCCAGTGTATGACCCGGCTTGATCCTCGGCTTGTTCCTGTATCCTGTTCTGGTCTGCTTATCCAGTGTATGACCCCGGCTTGATCCTCGGCTTGTTCCTGAATCCTGTTCCGGTCTGCTTGTCCAGTGTATGACCTCAGCTTGATCCTGGGCTTGTTACTGTATCCTGTTCCGGTCTGCTTATCCAGTGTATGACACCGGCTTGATCCTTGGCTTGTTCCTGTATCCTGTTCCGGTCTGCTTATCCAGTGTATGACCTCGGCTTGATCCTTGGCTTGTTCCTGTATCCTGTTCCGGTCTGCTTATCCAGTGTATGACCTCGGCTTGATCCTCGGCTTGTTCCTGTATCCTGTTCCGGTCTGCTTATCCAGTGTATGACCCGGCTTGATCCTCGGCTTGTTTCTGTATCCTGTTCCAGTCTGCTGATCCAGTGTATGACCCCGGCTTGTCCCTTGACCTGTTCCAGTAACTTTACCTCTGCTTGCTAACCTGTGTATGACTTCCGGCTTGGCTTCTGACTCTGCCTCTGGTTCTCCCTGCTGCACAGCCTCATCTGGTATTTCCGGGTTACCCCTGCCTGACAGTCTACCCTGCTCACCAGCTGATCTCCAGCATCACCTCAGCTTGTCGCAGCTGGCAACTCCTGCCTCTTTGGGTATAGCACTCCCTTTGCCACCTTCAGGGGGCGCTCTGCACTTAGTCGCAAGGGAAGCCCTCCCAGCACTTGGACCTCTGGTAAGGTATGCGACACTAGCTTAACCAACAGTTTGCATAGAAACAAACCCTGTGGTTAAACTGATTCACGGAGCAGCCTGTTGTGTCAGCAAAGTGATCAGCTAGTTCTTGTTAACTAAAGTCAGCAGTTTAAATCATGATAAGAAAGTACTGAGTTTGTATAACTTTTAGAAACGTATGCATAAAAACACAGCCCCTCCCTTCTTTCTTTTGCCACTGTTTCCTCAATCAAGTCAGAGATCATTTGGTCTCTCACGGATCCGTGGGTCCCTGGAGGTCTGCCTGCATTAACCGGCATGTTCGTCAGAGTGTATAATTCCTTTCAGAAGGGGCCAGTAAATGACACATTTACCAGCCTTTTACCCGTTCTCCATCCTGAAACATCCGAATGTGTGCCCGCAGCAGCTGGTGGCGGAAAAGGTTAGGAGAAAAGCTGGAAGCACTGCAGGCGAGAAGGGGCACACAGGGGGGCCTGGACAGCAGATGAAAGGGGCGCATTTGCTAGAACCAATCCCCCTGCAGTGCAGCCGGACAGAGAAAAAGGAGGAGAAGCTGGCAGCACTGCAGTGGGAGGCACTGTTCAGTGGGAGGACCGATGGCAGAATCAGTGGGAGGATCAATAAAATAATCAGTGGGAGGATTAATGGGAGGATCAATGTCAGGATCAGTGTTAGGATCAATGGGAGGATCAGTGTTAGGATTAATGGGAGGATCAGTGTTAGGATTAATGGGAGGATCAGTGGGAAGATCAATGGGAGGATTAGTGGGAGGATCAATGGGAGGATTAGTGGGAGGATCAGTGGGAGGACCGATGGCAGAATCATCTATAACAAAATCAGTGGGAGGATTAATGGCAGGATCAATGGGAGGATCAATAGCAGGATCAGTGTTAGGATCAATGGGAGGATCAGTGGGAGGATCAATGGCAGAATCAGTGGGAGAATCAATAACATAATCGGTGGGTAGAGCAATGGCAGGATTAGTGGGAGGATCAATGACAGAATCAGTGGGAGGATCAATGGCAGGATCAGTGGGAGGATCAGTGGGAAGATCAATCTCAGGTTCAGTGGGAAGTTTATTGGTAGTATCAGTGGGAGGATCAATCACAGGATCATTGGGAGAAACAATGGCAGGATCAATGGGAGGATCAATGGCAGGATCAGTGGGAGGAACAATGGCAGGATCAGTGGGAGGAACAATGGCAGGATCAATGGCAGGATCAGTGGGAGGAACAATGGCAGGATCAGTGGAGGGATCAATGGCAGGAACAGTGGAAGGAGCAATGGCAGGAACAGTGGGAGGATCAATGGCAGGAACAGTGGGAGGATCAATCTCAGGTTCAGTGGGAAGTTTATTGGTAGGATCAGTGGGAGGATCAATGGCAGGATCAGTGGGAAGATTATTGTCAGGATCAGTGGGGAGATCGACAGCAGGATCAGTGCAAGGATCAATGGCAGGATCAGTGGATGGATCAATGGCAGGATCAATGGGAGGCTCAATGGGAGTGTCACAAAGGTTGCACTTGCAATCGGGCCCTGGCATCCTGGAGGGCCCCAAGACAGCAGGAATTAGCGATTTCCTTGCGACTTTTGTGATTTAACATTGCAGTCTATAGCACACAAATCCCACCATGATAAGCTACAGCAATGTGAAATGGAGCTTCTAAATGGCCCTGGTGGGAGTAAAGGGCCCTAGAACCAGCGACAAGGGCCTCTGGTCCGGAAGGAATGGCCCTGGGCTCAGAGGGAAGGGCCCTGGGCTCAGAGTGAAGGGCCCCCAGGACCTATGGAAAGGGCCCCCTGTGGTCAGGGGGCCATTCATGGATTCTTGCACCGGGGCACTGAAAGTTCTACTTAGGCCACCCTACACGCAATGCTCGGGAACATGCTAAAAACACACAGAAGTGCAGAGTCGCATCTGTAGGTGTGATCCAAACCTGACAGAACAGATAAAATGCAATCTATATTCTATTTAATAGACTGCAATGGAAGAACTGATAGAAGTTCATTGTCAGGGTGTACATACACTTTAATGAAAACATCAAGCTTCGTTCGGACACACAAGTCAGAAGCCGGATTTCGGGATGCGGTTTGTATGCCGAAGGATTAAGTAGTAATTGGCCAAATATTTATCCTTGTCTTGTCCTGGCCTCGGGGACGGTCCAGCCAGAGATGGCTCCATGTTGGTTTGTATTGGCAGGAAAGAGAGGATCATGGGAGGATCAATGCACAGCTGCCTCTGCCACATGGATGAACAGCAGGTACATTCTGCATTGGATGCACATCAAACACTTTGTATGGAGGGGGATGAAATCCCTCAAAGAACGAATGAATAACAGCAATGGGTGACACTCCTGCAATGAGAAATCACATGGATTTTTTTTAGAAAATTAAATGATATAAGGGAATTAAATCTGACCCCCGGGCCTTCCCTTCAGTCTTGCACAGCTTCACAGATTCACTTCCTAGATTGAAATGACTTACCCGGATTTCACTGCACACTGTGTGCGAACAAGTGGCTGTGTGCGAATCAAACGATATGTGCGGATAAGTTGCTGTGTGCGAACAAGTCGCTGTGTGCTAATCAAACGCTGTGTGCGGATAAGTCGCTGTGTGCGGATAAGTCGCTGTGTGTGAACAAGTCGCTGTGTCAGAATCAAACGCTGTGTGCGGATAAGTCGCTGTGTGCGAACCAGATGCTGTGTGCGACTGTGGATTTTTTTTTTGCAAGATACAGGAATGATGGAACCCCCCTGCGAGGGCTGCTTTTGTATCTATGAATTTCGATGCTTTTAAATAAAAGTGGGCTACCAGGCCCTTAAAAAAACTCAGTTCAGGAATGGTCTACTCACTAAAAAAAGCACCTACCATTGGAGTCTGATTCCCTAATCCTACAATATATATACCTTATATTATTGAGTATAAACCGACCCGAATATAAGCTGAGGCACCTAATTTTACCACAAAAAAATGAGAAAATGTATTGACGAGTATAAGCCTAGGGTGTCCATCTGCATGCCTCACTGTGCCCATGACTAGACTGATGTTTAACATGGGAGTCTATGGAAGGGGTGCCTGGCTTTGAAAAATCAGTGCTCCCCGGCCGTAGGTCCCACACACAACAAACTTTGCACACTTGTAGAGGAAGAGTGGGGACCTACAGCCAGCCGATACCTGGTCCCCAACCCAATGTCCAGGAGATCAGGTGCAAAAAGGTGACTTGAGTATAAGCCGAGGGGGGAATTTTTAGCACAAAAAAAGTGATGAAAAACTTGGCTTATACTCGAGTATATACAGTGTGTATATATATATATATATATAATATATATATATATAATGTACAGTATAAAAATAAATAATAATAACTGAGGCAGTGAGAAAAACATCGCTGCCTTCCAGGGACTTGTAGAATAATTTTTTATTTTTTTATCATGGGGTCTATGTATTTAAAATTCACATAACATTTAGTCCAGTCACAGTGAAAGTGCTTGCACGTTGGTTCTTTGCACATGAAAAGGGACAAAAAAATTAATGTTATCAGACTATTTCCTGTACGGGTCGAATGCTTGAATAAATACTGCCTTTGGCCACTAGTTGTCACTAAGTACTATAGGAATTTCCTATGATAAGTTAGATCCATCTAGTGGCCGATTGTGGTATTCTCTGTTTTAACCACTTGAAGATCAGGCCTTTTCTGGATTTTTTTGTTAAACTAAAAATCACTTCCCGCACGCAGAACGTCATATGACGTCCTTGACTTTCAGGGGGGATATCTGAATGATGAGTGCAGCTACAGGCATTATTCAGATCTCATTATTTTCTGCCGGCGATTCTGTGCATGATAAGAATGTCTATTAGAGCCTTCCAATGTATGTGTGCTCTAAGATAGCGCGATTTTATTTATTTTTCTTACGATGAGAATGATCATTGTGGCAGTTCCTTAATCGTTCTTACAGGCCAAAGGAGAGGACGCCTCCCGCCGCCATCCGGTGCTGAAAGAATTGACCGCTGCCGGGTGACGACCATAGAGATTTCCGGTCATCTCTATGACTGTCGGTGGCCCAGGCGTAATGTTATTACATCACGTCCGGGCGTGACGTTATGATGTCACGTCTGGCCCGCAGATGTAAACAGATCGCGGCTGTCAGCATGAGATTTTCTTTGCAGTCTCATGCTCACCCTCTTATGTCTAAAATCATCCTATGTCCACTAGGGGCATAGGATGACTGGTAAGTGATATCTTGGGCCGCGTACACACGATCAAATTTATCTGCTGAAACTGGTCCGACGGACCGTTTCAGCAGACATCTCCGATCGTGTGTACAGGCTAGCGGACATGTTTTCCCAGCGGACAAATTTCAAAGCATGCTTTGAAATTTGGCCGCAGTAGACATGTCCATCGGATATGTCCGCTGGTTAGTACACTAACCAGCGGACAGAAACCTCCGCGCATGCGTCGAATGGATTCGACGCATGCGTGGAAGTATTTTACTTCCTGGAGTGGTGACGTGGCGGTTTTACCGTCACCACCATGTCACCGCGTCCTCAGCACGAGGGGATTTTCGTCCGATGGTGTGTACACGCCATCGGACCAAAATCCGATGAGACATGTCCGCTGGAAACGGTCCGTTGGACATGTCTCATCGTGTGTGCGCGGCCTAGGACTACCTAAGAGGGGATTATTATACAATTATTATCCACAATATATTCCAGGATATCTCTAGAGAACTATTTGCTGGTTTTTGATTCTGAACTCAAATGGTTGGTTGTAAAGCCTCGTACACACGGTCGGACATCCAACAAACTTTCCCTTGGATTTTTGTCCGAAGGGAGTTATCCGGTCACACCCATAGAATACACACGATCGGACAAATTTGAAAACTTGCAGATTGTCAAGTTTGTTGGCCAAAAGTCTGATCATGTGTACGGGCCTTAAGAGTGACTCATTCATAGATGCTAATGTCCTCGCTTCCAGCCATCTCTGTTCTCTGTGCTAATTGGCCATGCTATTGTGTGAAGTGGTCCTGTGTTTACACTTATGATAATGTGTATTGTATAGCAGGTGAGAGGAGACAGGATGTTTCCCTTGAAAGGTCACTTCGTCTGGGTAAATGATTAGTTAATTAGCTCATGTTAATTTATGTTCTAGTTACCTCTTTAAACTGTATATAAGGTTGTATTCTTGGTTCTATTAAACACTCTGGGCCAGATTCTCAGAAGAGATACAACGGCGTATCTCCAGGCACACTGTCGTATCTCTGTTTCTGAGGCGTCCTATCTATGCGACTGATTCTTAGAATCAGTTACGCATAGATTTGGCGTAGATCCGACTGGCGTAAGTCACTTACACCGTCGTATCTAAGTTGCAATGTTACGCTGGCCGCTTGGTGGCGTTTCCGTCGATTTCTGCATCGAATATGCAAATGAGCGTGATACGCTGATTCCCGAACGTATTTGCGCCCCATCATCGTAGTTTACGTCGTTTGCGTAAGATTACCCCTGCTATATGAGGGGTAACCTTGTGTAGGTTCGGCGTACGCTATGTTAAGTATGGACGTCGGGACAGCGTCGTGTTTTTCCGTTGTTTACGTCGTTTGCGTAACTCGTTCTCGAATAGGGCTTTGCGTAAGTGACGTACACGTCGGTTTTATTGACTTTTAGCGATTTGGAGCATGCGCACTGGGCTACGTTTACGGCCGGCGCATGCGCAGTTCGTTCGGTGCGGGGGCACGCCTAATTTAAATACAAAACGCCCACCTCCTTCCTACTTTGAATTACGCGGGCTTACGCCGGCCCATTTACGCTACCCTGCCGCCAGTTATCGAGCAAGTGCTTTGAGAATACAGCACTTGCCCGTAAAAGCTGCAGAGGCGTAGCGTAAATAGGATACGCTACACCAGATTAAAAATACGCAAAAGTACGAGAATCTGGCCCCCTATGTTTAGCACACAAACAAGTCTCGTCTCGTTGTGTGTTGAGGGCAGCTGGAATATCTGATATCTTTATCCAGATTGATAGGAAGCGGTATATGATGGAAGCACTCAAGCGGAGTGAGGGACGTTCCGTTACAAATTCCTCCATCCACACCAGACAGCACGGAATGCCCTTGTCTGGGTGGGTACACCTGTGTGAATGAGGCCTAAACCAGGGCGAATGTGCATATTGCCGCCTAACTTCAGAAACTGAGACTAAAGCGTCATTTATTCTTAGAAACCAGCCATTCTTTTAAAACTATGGAGAGCAGAGTTCTTCTTTAGCTTTAAAGCAATTCTCATAATTCATAGCTTGTAAGATTACCAAAACGCTGCACCTGCCGAAAGCGAAATCAGACCGCATTATGTTCTCCCCGAAAAACAGCAAAACAGCAGGAGAAGCTGAGGCACAATTCTACATTTCAAAATGTTATCCAGAATAAATACAGCACATCCAAGTATAATTTTCACCTAGAAAAACTGTATTAACAGATGTGGTACTTTTTTCTGCATCTTTCATAAATATCCTCACACTGCCCTCCTCTGTCTGCAAAAAATGGTTATTGTCAAGGCAGATACTGTTTGCACTTTTTGAATTATAGAGAGTTGTACCACTAAGGTCTGTTTGTTAGGATTTATTCATTAATTTCTGCCTGTCAAAAAAACACGATCCTCTTTTTTGCACTGGAAAAGTTATTCTTTGAAATTGGAAAGAAACAACTTCACTTAAAAGAAAAGAATGGCCAAAGTTTGCAGTGCTTTGCAGGGATAAGAAACAAAGAGATTGATTGTTGAACGCTAGACATGTGCATTCGTTTTCGTCCGAATGCATTTTCGTCCGAATTTCAGGTATTTTCGTTATTGTTTTAACAAACGATAATGAAATCACAGAAAACGAAAAACGAAAGATCCGACATAAACAAATGCTTTATTTTCGTTTTCGTTGCGGTCGAATGTGCCTAACCTTAACTCTATTAGTCCAATATTATTCTACATAAAGAGAAAAGATTTGACATAGAGACATGAAGAAGAGTCGACATAGACAGACACCATAAGCCTTCAATAACAGATTTGACATAGAGAGACATGAAAATTCGACATAGAGAGACATGAAGATTCGACATAGAGAGACATGAAGATTCGACATAAAGAGACATGAAGATTCGACAGAGAGACATGAAGAGTTGAAACATTTTTTTTTTTTTCAAGATTCTGTCGAATCTTCTTTTTTTTTTTTTTTTTTGAACATTCGACAGACACCATAAGCCTTCAATAACAGATTCGACATAGAGAGACATGAAGATTCGACATAGAGAGACATGAAGATTCGACATAGAGAGACATGAAGATTCGACATGGAGAGACATGAAGATTCGACATAGAGAGACATGAAGAGTTGAAACATTTTTTTATTTTTTTTTAAGATTCTGTCGAATCTTCTTTTTTTTTTTTTGAACATTCGACAGACACCATAAGCCTTCAATAACAGATTCGACATAGAGACATGAAGATTCGACATAGAGAGACATGAAGATTCGACATAGAGAGACATGAAGATTCGACATAGAGAGACATGAAGATTCGACATAGAGAGACATGAAGATTCGACATAGAGAGACATGAAGATTCGACATAGAGAGACATGAAAATTCGACATAGAGAGACATGAAAATTCGACATAGAGAGACATGAAGATTCGACATAGAGACATGAAGATTCGACATAGAGAGACATGAAGATTCAACATAGAGAGACATGAAGATTCGACATAGAGAGACATGAAGATTTGACATAGAGAGACATGAAGATTCGACATAGAGAGACATGAAGATTCGACATAGAGAGACATGAAGATTCGACATAGAGAGACATGAAGATTCGACAGAGAGACATGAAGAGTTGAAACATTTTTTTTTTCAAGATTCTGTCGAATCTTCTTCTTTTTTTTTTTTTTTTTAACATTTGACAGACACCATAAGCCTTCAATAACAGATTCGACATAGAGAGACATGAAAATTCGACATAGAGAGACATGAAGATTCGACATAGAGAGACATGAAAATTCGACATTAATTTGGATTTTCGGACAAATGCATTTTTTTTAACGGAAAACGAAATAAATAAAAACGAATTTCGGGAGTAACTAAATAAATTTATTTTTCGGACGAAATCGAAATTACGAAACAAAATATTTCAGTGTGCACATGTCTATTAATTGCCCATATCCATATAGGGCGCTGGGCTGTGGTTGGACACAGTCGATCAGCAGGTCCCGACCATGAATTATTGCTGGGAAGGGGTTAACATTTAGAGGCAACCAAGGGGTTAACTGTGTGCCTAACAATGTTTACTGTGTGTACTGTTTGTACTAAGCAATGTGCCCGTTTTTACTTCCTACTTTACTGGGAGAGAAAAGACGGCACATCACTGCTCTCTGTAGAACGCCCTGTGTATTTTATCTACTGGAGAGCTTGTGCTTTTGAAAAACAACAAATTTGCTGGCTGGATCACAAGATGAAAATAGAAGAAAGAAAGCCTAAAACAGAAAACGAATGCAGCCACCACATCTACAGTAAGAATTGGTAAGCCGCAATATAATCAATGTTTGCTTTTGGGTTTAATACTGCTTTAACGGAGATTTTTTTTTTAAAGGGCTGAAATTGTGCTTCAAGTATACCTTTGCACTGATGTGGGTAAGTCAGATAAATACGGCCCGTGTATATATATATATATATGTTTAGATGGATAAAAGGATTTTTTTAGTCTATCTTTTCTCAGCAGAATCCCTTCCAATATCTTTGGGAAGCAGAGATTTTCTGTTTAATTTTTCAATCTTCCCGTGAAGCCGCATCAAACTGTGCTCCCGCTTTTAAAGATTATTTTCAATTGTGTTTTTCAATCTGGGTTTTTCCGCCAGCCTAGTGTTTTCCCGAACATCGAGAGATTTATCTAGGGGGCTCAAATTTAGCCGGTGCTTAGGCTAACCTCTACATCCAACTGCTAAGAAAATTATAAATCTGAAGAAAGCAAAACGGACTCTGGAGTAGCGGTGTGTGCAGCCAGCCAAGCCAAAATACACACTATTACCAAAAGTATTGGGACACCTGCTTTTACACGCACATGAACTTTAACAACTTAAGACCCGGACCATTATGCAGGTAAAGGACCTGGCCAGTTTTTGCGATTCGGCACTGCGTCGCTTTAACTGACAATTGCGCGGTCATGCGACATGGCTCTCAAACAAAATTGGCGTCCTTTTTTTCCCACAAATAGAGCTTTATGTTGGTGGTATTTGATCACCTCTGCGGTTTTTATTTTTTGCACTAAAAACTAAAATAGATCGACAATTTTGAAAAAAAATCTATATTTTTTACTTTTTGCTATAATAAATATCCCCCAAAAATATATAAAAACATTTGTTTTCCTCAGTTTAGGCCGATACGTATTCTTCTACATATTTTTGGTAAAAAAAATTGCAATAAGCGTTTATTGGTTGGTTTTCGCAAAATTTATAGCGTTTACAAATAGGGGATAGTCTTATTGCTACTTTTTTTTTTTTTTACTACTAATGGCGGTGATCAGCGATTTTTTTCGGGACTGTGACATTATGGCGGACACTTCGGACAATTTTGACACATTTTTGGGACCATTGTAATTTTCACAGCAAAAAATGCATTGTTTACTGTGAAAATGACATTTGCAGTTTGGGAGTTAACCACAAGGGGGCGCTGTAGGGGTTATATGTGACCTCATGTCTGTTTCTAACTGTAGGGGGGTGTGGCTGTAGGTGTGATGTCATCGATTGTGTATCCCTATAAAAGGGATCACACGATCATTGACGGAGCCATAGTGAAAAACAGGGAAGCTGTGTTTACACACAGCTCTCCCCGTTCTGCAGCTCCGGAGACCTTTTGCGGGACAACATCGGCGAACGGGTCCGCGGGTCCCGCGGTCACGGAGCTTCGGACCCACGGCTGGGCTTAAAGAGCCACGTACATGTACGTGGATGTGCCCAGCTGTGCCATTCTGCCGACGTATATCATTGTGAATGGGTCGTTAAGCGGGTTAATGGCATCCCAGTCTTATTCCGTCTGGTTCAATATTGAGTTGGCCCACCCTTTGCAGCTATAACAGCTTTAGCTCTTCTGGGAAGGCCGTCCACAAGGTTTAGGAGTGTGTCTATGGGAATGTTTGATCATTCTTCCAGAAGTGCATTTGTGAGATCAGGCACTGATGTTGGATGAGAAGGCCTGGCTCACAATCTCCACTCTAATTCATCTCAAAGATGTTCTATCGGGTTGAGGTCAGGACTCTGTGCATGCTAATAAAGTTCCTCCACCCCAAACTCACTCATCCACGTCTTTATAGAACTTGCTTTGTGCACTGGTCCCAATCATTTGGTGGAGGGGGGATTATGGTGGGGGGTTGTTTTTCAGGGGTTGGGTTTGGCCTCTTAGTTCCAGTGAAGGGAACTCTAAAGACGTCAGTATACCAAGAGATTTTGGACAATTTCATGCTCCCAACTTTGTGGGAACAGTTTGGGGACGGCCCCTTACTGTTCCAACATGACTGAGCACTGGTGCACAAAGCAAGGCCCAAAAAGACATGGATGAGCGAGTTTGTGGTGGAGGAACTTGATTGGCCTGCACAGAGTCCTGACCTCAATCCAATAGAACACCTTTGGAATGAATTATTGCAAAGACTGCGAGCCAGGCCTTCTCGCCCAACATCAGTGCCTGACCTCACAAATGCGCTTCTGGAAGAATGGTCAAAACATTCCCATAGACACACTCCTAAACCTTGTGGACAGCCTTCCCAGAAGAGTTGAAGCTGTTGTAGCTGCAAAGGGTGGGCCAACTCAATATTGAACCCTACGGACTAAGACTGGGGTGCCATTAAAGTTCATGTGCGTGTAAAGGCAGGCGTCCCAATACTTTTGGTGATATGGTATATTTTGGCTTGTCCGACTGCACACACCTCTACTCCAGAGTCCATTTTGCGTTCTTTAGATTTATAATTTTCTCAGAAGTTGGATGTAGAGGTTAGCTTAAGCATCGGCTAAATTTGAGCCTCCTAGATAAATCTCTCGATGCTCGAGAAAACCTTTGGGTGGGTTACTTGCTGCCATAACCCAGGTATCCTCCTCTTCAGCCGGCGGTCCAGTTTCAGATAATAGTGGTCTCTGCGGGTACAAGATCACTTTTTTTGGTGGCGGGAGAGGGCCCCTCCTGCTGCCGACAGCTCCGGTAAGCGGCAGAGGGTACAGGAGAGCGGCGGGGGGCTCTTGCTGTCTGTGTATGGAGACGAGCAAGGGGAAGATGGCCCCCACCTGTCTCCATACCATAGCAGGGAGGAAGCAGCATCAAAACGTCACTTCCGCCCATAGCTTTTTCAAATGCCAATTTTTTATGTCAATTCTTTTAATGCATGAGTAAATATGAGATGTGATGTCTTTTTGACCCCAGATCTCATATTTAAGAGGACCTGTCATGCTTTTTTTTCTATTACATGGGATGTTTACATTCCTTGTAATAGGAATAAAAGTGACACAATAAATCTTTTTTGAAAGAACAGTGTAAAAAATTTAAATAAAAGGTAAAATAAATAAGAACATTTTTTTTTCTAATGCGCCCCATCCTGCCGAGCTCACGTGCAGAAGTGAACGCATACATAAATTGACGCCACTGTGTCCTCCACGCTCCTTGATTGTGTCCTCTTTTCCCATCCTCTGCTGTGATTGGATGCCTGATAGGTTGTCCAATCACAGCGCCTGTCATTTCAGCCAATCAGGTGACGGGTAACAGACCCGAGTGCCTGATTCCTAACACACAGCTGAGTGAACTGCGAACCCCCAGTATGGCGCTCGCTGTTCACCTTTTTTGACTACGGCTCTAATCAGGTGCTTCAAAAAAATACTCCGCTGCTGTAATTCAGGCGCCTGAATAGGGGTTGGCAGCAGCGACCATAGATAGATTCATGTTATGCATGAATCTATCTATTGGTGATAGAGGGCTGGCAGGAGAGAGGGGGGCCGCGCCCGTGCACCCCTTATGGACGCACCACCACTAACTGTAGGAATGGGGGGCCTTCCTTCTGTTATAAGGCTGACAGACATAGAGATAGCGGCAGTGATTTTGAAAGGGAGTGACTTCTGTGTGTAGGATCCCCAAAGCTTGCAAATCATGTGTAGCGCCCCCTTACTTTCAGTACGGGCACTACACTAAAGTTCGTGGGTGAATGGGAGAGTTATTTGGCGCCCATTCATAATTTGTCAAATTTCAGGCTGCTGTCTTCCAGAACTATCCTGTGGGTCAGACTGCGTTCCAGGGATGCGATCCTATCCCTGGGCGGCAGGTTCGCGCTAGAGGGGTTCTGGCAAAGCCACTTTTCCCCAGCAACCAATTAGAGGAGTTGGACCTCACAGGGCATATTTGTGACTGACGTCATGATTTGAGGTGGCGTGGGCTCTCTACTTTGCGGGGTCCAGGCTTGGGGTGCGGCATCCACCTTCAGGGTGTGCCCATCTACGGACCCCGCCGGCATGACCCATCCGGCTGGAATCGCATGCTGCGCGGAGTTCCATCCTGATGTTGAGAGGGACCCCAGTGACTTACTGAGGCCCCATTTTTATTGAGAGGATCCTAAGCTGAGGGCTGAACGGTGGGGGATCGGCTCAGGGAGAACCCAAAAGCAGGTTGTCCAGGAGACTTGAACGAACCATCGGGGATCCGGTCACCAAGGCCTTGACAGGTACATGGCAGCTGTCAACCGGTGACCTTTCCATTGCATTTACTGGGAGGATTTGCTCAATCCATCTTGTTCATTTGAGTACTGAAGTACTAGGCCTGTGGCAGAGGCCAAACCAGGCCTGTGGCAGAGGTCTGTTCCTCCCAGCAACCTAAAGTGACATTTCGGCTGCCAGGCTTGTGGCAGAAGTCTGTCCAGAGGCACTTCACCCACACTGGCTAGAGTGGCGACATTTGTTACATTGCTACTGTAAGCAGGCTTGCTTTCATCATCATCCAGGGCCTGATACCGCACTTGTTCTTCTCCTTCATCAACCTTTCCTATCCTACTACATGTTGATGTTGGCCGTGTTGGGCCCTGGAATAAAGCATTTAAAAAACCCATTGGATGACTGGACATTCGCTCACTACTACTCACTGCTACTACCCCTAGACATACTACAAGCTAACATAATACGCCGGTCCCAAAACAACCAGCGGCTCCTGAATGGGGTAGCGCTACACATGAATGAGGAGGGGGGAGCAGCTTGGGATCTTTGCCCTGGGCGATGGGTGACTTTGTCCCAGCACTGAGTCTGAGCACTGGTTCTTATCTTAGTTGATTAGGGGGGCTGTGCTTTTGCAGTGAAATACATCCACTAAAGAAAGTATCCATAATTTAGACATTTATTATAACAAAGGAAATATGGTACAGCAAGAAAAAAAAGATTCTTTGATTCTGAAATCTGTGTAAATCCGATTGATGGCTGTATGTAACAGAAAAATTGGGGCAATTACCCATAACAACCACATTTCTTGCTGCATTTAAACCAATTAAAGCTCAATTTCTGCACCGGTTTTCTTGAATCCAGCTCCATAGAGTTGTTATTTAGTCCACAATGATAAATAAGAATGCCGGAGAAGACTGGGCTCCAGGACTGTCTCGAATCTTCAAAGAATAATTCCAGAAATTAATATTGTTATTAGCTCTGAATTATTTTTCACAAGATTCATTTCCTCCTCCATTTGCATGTGTCAAAATTGATACCATTCAAATTACGTGCAAAGACACCGCGCTCCAGAATATTAACCCCTCATATTGCCAGATAACTTTTTTTACTATTCAGTGTAAAATCGTATCACAAAAGGTGTAAGGCTTGAAGAGAAAATCACAGGTAGATGTTTAAAATTACTATTCGGGTCAAACTCACAATTAACCTCCCATTTCATGCTAATGCATTGTGATATTTCTAATTAATATTAATCCTAAATCCATTTACATGAAGAATTCTACTTCTGGCAATATGACCTTGTTATGAATGGCTGTAAACAAGGTATGAAACTATGTCTACAATTTGTCATTGAGACTTACAACATGACCGACCACTGGGCATGATCATAATACAATTCACTCTATACATAAAACACTAGAGATACAACATGACCCACCACTGGACATGATCATAATACAATTCAATTACATTCTATACAGTAAACACTACACCCCCAACATGCCCGACTCCTGGACATGATCATAATACAATTGTAATACACTCTATACATAGAACACTACACCCCCCGATGTGACCGACCACTGGACATGATCATAATTCATGAAACACTGAATGGCCACCTCTCTGCTCTCAGGCATATTAAAGCTGTTGATAGACAACACTGTTCAACTCATTAGAGCCCTAAGGGCTAGTTTCACATTTGTGCGTTTTGGGTACGTATGCAAAGTTGCATGCTTTCCTGACACGTGCAGAACTGTGCTACCCTTTGGGAGACATGCAGCGGCGTCACTAATTGTTAATGGCAACAACCCCCATGCATCTGCTAATACATGGGGTTTAGTGTGTGACAAATAGTGTTGAGCGGAATACGCCATATTCGATTTCGCGATATTGCGCGAATATAAAGAAGAATATTCGCTAATATCGAATATTCGTGATATTTTATCCAAAAAAAATTTTGCTAATGCGAAAATGATTGCGAAATTCTCATAAACGGAGATCATTTCCTGTATTACTAAACTAATATGCACTAAACACTAACTCTACACTAACTCTACTTAAAAGAAAGGAGAATAAGGGGGCAAAAGAAGGGCGGAGAAGATAATCGCGCAATATTCCTATTGCGCAATTATCTTCTCCGCCCTTCTTTTGCATCAGAGCCAATCAGAATAACTCGAATATTCGGCAAAAGGAATATCGCGCAATATTCCGTTTGCCGAATATTCGAGTTATTCTGATTGGCTCTGATGCAAAAGAAGGGCGGAGAAGATAATCGCGCAATATTCCGTTTGTCGAATATTCGAGTTATTCTGATTGGCTCTGATGCAAAAGAAGGGCCGAGTAGCTGATGCGATTCTTTTATGTTGCCGAAAATTCGCAATGCGCATTTTCGGCAACATAAAAGAATCGCATCAGCTACTCGGCCCAGGGTCTCTCTCTAATCATACCAGCAATGCTTTTAGACGTCGATGGAGATCACTAGGATGTGATCTGTTTTAAAAATAAATTTGAAAAAATACGAATATTCGCCATAGTGAATATTCGCCGCAATATTCGAGTTATTCGCGAATACTCGAATATGCAATATTCGTAGCGAATATTCGCAATGCGAATATTCGTGAGCAACACTAGTGACAAACCACATGGTGCTGCAGCATCGTGCTGTTCAGTGTGGAGGGATTCAGGTTGTAACAATAGTGTAGCACACTGGTGTGTGTGCCAGCACAGACACATGTAGTCTTCAGCAGGAACACATGTGACAGGGTGACCACACAGGAGCACATGTGACAGGGTGACCACACAGGAGCACATGTGACAGGGTGACAACACAGGAGCACATGTGACAGGGTGACAACACAGGAGCACATGTGACAGGGTGACAACACAGGAGCACATGTGACAGGGTGACAACACAGGAGCACATGTGACAGGGTGACAACACAGGAGCACCTGTGACAGAGTTACCACACAGGAGCACATGTGACAAGGTGACAACACAGGAGCACATGTGACAAGGTGACAACACAGGAGCACATGTGACAAGGTGACAACACAGGAGCACATGTGACAGGGTTACCACACAGGAGCACATGTAACAGGGTGATAACACAGGAACACAGATGACAGGGTGACAACACAAGAGCACATTTGACAGGGTGACCACACAGGAGCACATGTGACAGAGCATTGCATTGCCTCCGTATAAGTAGGACAGCCTAGACAAGTACCTTTATGGCACAATATCCAAGCTGGCAGATTGCAAAAGATAGAGCAGAAGCTTTGAAATGACATGTTAAAGTCTATTTGATATTTTACTGATTGAGCTTGGATCCACTTTAAACACCCAATAAAGCAAAATGTCTTCAACATGACCTGACTGCAAGACATAAAGATAATACAGAGTTATTCAGACATAAAAACTGCACCTACCGAACATGAGCAATCTCACTAAACAGAATTCTAATACATTCTGTACTGTGGTTTATATAGAGAATGAAGAAATGTGCCATGACCTGACCGCTGATAATATCACAGCCGTAAAATGTACCTATTGTATCCACTCCGCTACAGTGCACCCAATCAAGAATAAATAACAAAGTGGAATTTACACGCAATTAAGAACCCTTTTTATTTCCACCATGCAAATTTTATATTCACTCTCTCTTTCTTTTTTTCAGTGGTATATCTATAACATCAGTTTGGGGAAAGTTTCACATTGAAATCTTGGAGGCAAGAGCATTCAGCGATAACAGTGTTTGGCCTGTCACGACAATAGCAGCAGCAGCAAGCATGAAACCGGAGATGCTGCTTTTTGTGGGTTTCATAATGCGCCCTCCAATCTGTTGATCTGTTTGAAGCCATGGAAATTCCATGAAGTGACACGGCGGTGCAGTGGGGAGGCCACGCTTGCCTGCTCCCTGGGCTCTGATGTGTAGATGTGATCTATGAACAGGCAAAGGCACTTGCTTGTGAATGCATGGGATTAGTCAAGCGTTGGAAAGCTCTGAACTGGTGCTATACAGTTACCAGATAAACATAAAGGGGGCCTTTCTTTGGTTGTAGCCTGTGAATGAGGCCTCGTTCTTTTACAGAAGTATACAGGGAAAACCTGCATACTTTGCATCACTTAGGGTTAGCATAGAGGTCCTAAAGAGGACCTGAACTGTGGAAACGGTGCTCAAAAAAGGCAAATCACTAGTCACCGCTCCATAATATTCTTGTAGCCAGGGCCGGCCTTTAGGGTGTGCGAGCTGTGCGGCCACATAGGGCGCCATGGGCAACAGGGGAGCCGTGCGGCCACCACAGCTCGCAGAATGTGAGTCGCAGTGGCGTAGCCTGGGGGGTACGAGGGGGGCCTAGGCCCTGAGTGCAACAATTGGGGGGGTGCAATCCCAAGCCCTATCCACAGACCACTACACAATACACACATTGACCACTACACAATACACACACTGACCGCTACACATTACACACACTGACCGCTACACAATACACACTGGCCACCACACACAGACCACTACACAATACACACAGACCACTACACAATACACACTGACACTACAGAATTGGTGCATTTTACTATAGAGGCATTGGTGGACTACAAGGTCCAGCATTTTACTTTAGGAGGCACCAATGCTGTAGTGTCAGTGTGTATTGTGTAGTGGTCTGTGTGTATTGTGTAGTGGTCTGTGTGTGGTGGCCAGTATGTATTGGGTAGTGGTCTGTGGGTAGTGTATTGTGTATTGGTCTGTGTGTATTGTGTAGTGGTCTGTGTGTGGTGGCCAGTATGTATTGTGTACTGGTCTGTGGGTAGTTTATTGTGTAGTGGTCTGTAAGTGGTGGCCAGTGTGTATATTGTGTAGTGGTCTGTGGGTAGTGTATTGTGTAGTGGTCAGTGTGTGTATTGTGTAGCGGTCAGTGTGTATATTGTGTAGTGGTCCGTGTGTATTGTGTAGTGGTCTGTGGGTAGTTTATTGTGTAGTGGTCTGTGGGTAGTTTATTGTGTAGTGTTCTGTGTGTATTGTGTAGTGGTCTGTGTGTAGTATATTGTGTAGCGGTCAGTGTGTATTGTATAGTGGTTAGTATGTACCGGTCTGGGGGGCGCCACAGGATTAGCTCGCACAGGGCACCTGAACACCTAAGGCCGAACCTGCTTGTAGCTAATCTTTTCTGCATTACTGACTTACTATGCCTTACTTTTCTGCACTGTGTCTCTCTGTGGAGGTGGCCATCTTGGTAGAGGCAGGGCTTTGCTTCCTCTTGTCAGAGCTGTCCTGCGATGACTAGTGTATGAATAATCAAGCGGCATTAGGAGAGGATCAGAAAGTACAGATCCAGAAAATGGATAACGCAATAGCAGGGAGATCCTTATACTGCAGATCCTCACATACAGCCTCCTTTCCAGCAAGGAGAACAGTGAGCAGCACAGTAGTGATATCACCAACTCTCGCTCCAGATTTCCTTAGACTTGCAGTCAGAGGAAGTGGTTACTGCTACAGACAAACAAACTTCTAGCACAAGCTCATTACATTATGCAGCTCCTGCCACATCCAACCCAAGCATTTAATGAATAAAGGTTGGCTACCAACCAAGTCAGAACACAATTACGCTATGAGAGGTTTAAGAAGGCTTCATACATGCCCCACATAAGTCTCCATACCTGTCCCATAAAGCTCTTCTTAGTTCCCATAATCAAGTACAGTGGAACCTCGGATTACGAGTAACGTGGTTAACGAGCGTTTCACAATACGAGCACTGTATTTAAAAAAAATCCTAACTCGGTTTTCGGGTGTTGTCTTGCAAAACTAGCAGGATTCAGGTCAAAGTGGTGTGCAGTACCGCGTTTGGCCTGAGGTGGGGGTGCACCAGAGCCAAAAGGAGCTGAACGGCGCCAATCAGCGTCGTTCGGAAATGCACGGAAAGGCAGGAGGACAGCTCGGCTGACCTTGGCAAACCTCGAAAAGGCTCGGGAACAAAGTCTTTCCGATGTTTGCCGAGGTCAGCCAAGGTGTCCTCGGGCCTTTCCGGCTGTTTCCGAGGCTCTCCGGCACCCCCCCCCCCACCTCTAGCCAAATGCCATTTCTACCTTCTGACCATGCCAGAGAAAGGCTTACACCATGAGAGGCCCATAAGAAAGCTTCATACCTGCATCACATAAGTCTTTTTACCTGCCCCACATACTGTATAACTTTATACTTAACTCCTATCAGCAAATAAATACATTTCTGCCTTCAGCTTACCTCTCCTCCATGTGTTCACCTTTAGAAAACAACCACTCTCACCTGGCTGCTTAAGTAACCTCTCCTCCAAGCATGGCTCCACCCCAGCCCCTATCAGAGAACTCTATATTAACCAGTGCACTGCAAGCCAGCCCTGCTGATCAACATTGTATGTTTAGCTTTTGTGTGTGACTTGCTGTGTCTTTTACGTCTGATTCCAGTTACCGATCTTGGCGTGTTCTCGACTATCCCTGCCTGCTTGTGACCCTGACATTTGGCGTGTTCTATGTTTATCCTAGTCTGCTAGTCGCCCTGACCTTTGGCTTATCACCTTACTATCCTCCTGTAGCCTACTGTGAGCGTGAGCTGGGAGACTCTGGGGGCCGCGACCTGGAGCCAATGGCAGCCCAGTCCATTCTCGCCACTAGAGGCTCTGGTGAACACCTGCTGGCTCTTAGACTCCAGTCCTGGGAAATCTTATGCTCTAACTCCCTGTGAGATCTGTGTTGGTTCTCCAGTGGACCTGCCTTACTTAACCACCCAGAGTTTTATCCGTAGCAGTCAGTCGTAAGCTCCACTACAGTACACTATAAGAGACCGCAAGAATACATACCTGTCCCACATAAATCTTTATACCTGCCCCATATAGCTCTACATAACTCCCATTAGCAAATATATATTTACTCCTGACCAAGCCAGAGAATGGTTTACACCAGGGGAGGCCCCAATAAAGCTACATACCTGTCCCACACAAGTCCTCATACCTGCCCCATGTAGATCTTCATACTGTAACTCCCATCAGTAAATGTCTGAAATCAGTCTGCCTTCTGATCAAGCCATAGCACTGCTTACATGTAATTCACTGACCCCAGCATTGATGATGTGACTTGGGGAGCAACACAAGGATGTGGACATAGGGAGAGGCAAGCAAGTAGACATCCAAAACGCTATGTTGGCCAGCGTCAATGCCCTAGCAATCAATGACGTCACCCGTGATCCCCGGCCAGTTTGTTGACATTGTCTAGACAGTGTCTAGCTGGTGTTGTCACCTGTCGCTGCACAAGAAGCTCCACCTAATTTAGACGTAGATAATGGACAACAATGAGGCACCTACAGGTACATCCTTATCCCACATCCATTTAAAATTGGATGAAAGATTTAGCACTGTGAAGCACATTTTGAAAGATACAAATGTATTTTATATACATCTAAATAAATCTGACCAAAATTAGGGACAAATGAGGAAGAAAGAGGGACAGAGGGACATTGTTCCAAATCAGGGACAGTGCCTCGAAAACAGGGCCAGTTGGGAGCTATTCATCTATTTATATTTAACTAGTTAAGGACCGAAATGATTTGCCCCCTTAATAAACAGGCAATTTTTTTGCACTACGGCACTGCATTGTTTTAACTGACAATTGCACGGCCGTGCGACGCTGTACCCAAACAAAATGTATGGGTTTTTTTTCTCCCCACAAACAGAGCTTTCTTCTGGTGGTATTTGATCACCTCTGCGGTTTTTATTTTTTTTCCGCTATAAACAAAACATTTTTTACTTTTTTTGCTACCCAATAAGGGATAGATTTATGGCATTTTTTTTGTAATTTTAATTTTGTTACTAGTAATGGCGGTGATCATCGATTTTTTTCCAGCGCTCCTTATTGTATTAACCAGTCATAGGTATGGGCAGTGACTTTATTTTGGTGATCATCGATTTTTAGCGGGACTGCAACATTGTGGCAGACAGATCAGAGACTTTTTTGGGACCACTAACATTTATACGGCGATCAGAACTATACATGTCACAGGCAGAGGAAGGGGTTAACACTAGGGGGCGATCAAGGGGTTAAGTGTTCCCTAGGGAGGTGTTTCTAACTGTAGGGGAAGTGGACTGACTGGAGGAGGAGAGAGATTACTGTTCCTAATCACTAGGAACAGCAGATCTGTCTCTCCTCCCTTGACAGAATGGGGATCTGTCTGTTTACATTGACAGATCCCCGTTCTGTCTCTCTCAGGAGCGATCACAGGTGGCTAGCATACATCATGGCCACACGTATTGGCTCTGGTCTCACGTCGCGGGCTCTGGAGCTCTTAAAGCGGTGATTCGCCCAGAAGAGCCAACCTGCTGCAGTACAACTGCGGCGGCTGGTCTTAACATGTTTTTTTAAAGTGGGGGAGACAATACTGTATGAAGAAAATTTCAAATAAGACTAAAGTGCCGCTTTAAGTACAAATCTATTTCGTTCATTTATACAGTTATGCACTTTTTGAAGACAGACTTTAGGTAACTTCTAATGCCGCGTACACACGATCACTTTTTTGTGATGAAAATAAAACGACGTTTTATGTGACGAAACAAAACAACGTTTTTCAAACTTCATTTTCCAAAACGACGTTGCATACACACCATCGTTTTCCCAAAATGCTCTAGCAAAGCGTGGTGACGTACACCACGTTCGACGGCACTCTGTTCCATTGAAGCTCTGTCTCATAACTTGCTTCTGAGGCATTGCGCGGGTTTAAAAACATAGTTTTCAACGTCGTTTTGCCCACACACGATCGCTTTTTATGACACAAAAAATTACATTTTGAAAAACGACACAAAAAATTCAAGCATGTTCAAATTTTTTTTTGCTCATTTTTTTGAAGACATAAAACAACGTTTTGCCCACACAAAATCATTTTAAATTTTTTTTTTCATCACAAAAAGTGATCGTGTGTACGCGGCATAACTCTCAGGCCTAGAGAATATATGAAAAGCCACATAAGGATTCCAGTATATCTTATTCAAGGGTACGCCTGCAGCATGATTAATAATTTAATACTGAATATTCAGATTCTTGCATAAGCCTAGTTGTGTCCTGCAGCCCGCAAAAAAAAAAAAAGCATTGTTTTATATCTCTCGAATGCTGTCCGCTCTCCTCCATACCCCCAGCGTTGGCTATAGGCACCACTTTCCAAAAGGCAACATTTTGACATGAAATGGTTTCCATGAACCTTCTCCAGTCTGACGTCCGGATTTCATTCCTTGATTCACACTGAACTGTATCTTACATTCTCACAGGAACACTTAAACGAGAGAATCACTGAATTTTAAAACAAAATTCTTGTAAGCTGCCCTAAAAATATACATTAACAGCTTTCCTGGGAACGGTGACTAGGTCATAAATTAGACTCTCTGCGGCAGAGGTAAAAGAATTTTAAATTGCTCCGGTGACACTTGTTACTGAAATAGGGATTTATATTTTAGGTGTTCGAGGTGTAGGAGGAAAGGTTTATTAACAAATAACTTCTGGGCATCTTTACAGTAGAAACTGAATATAATATATTCCAAACACAAGTTCCTTTACTTAATTAAAGCTGAACTGCAGGCATAGGTATCTTCCTAAAAAATACTGTGCTGTGCTAAGCAAAGTAATTATAGTGCAAAGATTAGTGAAATACCAAAGAAGCCATTTAAAGCAGAGCTCCACCCATAAGGGGAAGCTCTGCTTGTCTGCCTCCTCCCAACCTCTACTGCCACATTTGGCATCGTTTAGGGGGTGCGGGTACCTGGTTTTGGCAGGTACCCACTCACACTTCCGGCTCAGTTTTCCACGGCGAACTGAGCCAGAAGTTTGCAAGGCTTCACTGCCAATTTAGATGGCGGTGCCATCACCTGATAGCCGATTGAAGAACCGCCTTGTGTGAGGACACCGCTGGATACCTGGACAGGTAAGTGCCCTAATATTAAAAGTCAGAAAGTACTGTATTTGTACCTGCTGAATTTTTATAAAATGCACAGAAATATAATCAGATACAGTGCTGTATAATCACACTGAGATGAAGGATACTGCCAAATTGCAATGATGTCACATGCATGGAGGCATCTTCCTCCCACTTCTTTATTTCATTGCAGAGTTCTAGTCAAAAAGTTAAAAATACCTAAATCTGTGCCAGGTCCTGAGCCTTCTACCTTCTTCGCTTCATAGGAGGAGGGTCATTATGTGTGTGTCCACATCACTGCCTGGATGACATGGACATTTTCTATTGGCTGTCCAGCTGAGGGGTTCACTCAGGATCCAAAACCTGCAGCAGCATGATGATGTAAAGAAGGCACATCAATCAGCCTGGGTGCAGTCTGCATTACTGGATTCCAAAGTTTGTCACTCCTTAAAGGACACATGTTTACTGGTTTTGACAGGTATCCGCTTCCACTTCCGGCTCAGTTTGCGAACTGAGCCGGAAGTTCACAGGGCTTCACTGCCTGTTTCCTTTAGTCAAGATGCCGGTGCCAGTACCCAATAGCTGTTTGAAGAATGAACTTGGGTGAGGACACCTCTGGATGCCTGGACAGGTAAGTGCCTAAATATTAAAAGTCAGCAGGTACAGTATTTGTAACTGCTGACATTTAATTTTTATAAAAATGCATTTACACAGAAAAAAGGCAGATACAGTACTGTATAATCACCTGGGTGCAGACTACAGTACTGAGTCCCATCGTTTGTCACTCCTTGAAGGACACTTGGTACCTGGTTTTGACAGGTACCTGCTCCCACTTCTAGCTCAGTTTGCCACAGCGAATTGAGCTGAAAATTTACAAGGCTTCACTGCCGTTTTCCCTTAGTCAAGATGGCGGCACCAGCACCCAAGATGAATCGGCTCTGGTGAGGACACCACTGGATGCCTGGACAGGTAAGTGACCTAATACAGTATTTGTAGCTGCTGACTTGGGGCTCCTCTTTAACATAAAAAAAAGTGCACTTGTAACTCAAAGTCCATGTGATAATACTATTCTTCACTGAGAAATCAAATAAATCAGTGCATCCTCCACCAGTATAAGAAACTGCCACCAAAAATAAATTGTATGGAGACTTACCAGAGTTCCATGATCTCCTAGATTAAAAGAAAGGTCATAACTCACATGGATAGAAGCTCCCTGGCACGCTGTAGGACACACAACTTGATAGTAGATCAAATGAAAAAACACCCTCAAGCCTCGTACACACGACCGGTTTTCGTGGCAGGTAAACTGCCAGGAGAGCTTTTGGCCGGGAAAACCAGACGTGTGTAAGCTTCCTCGCAGTTTTCCCTTCAGGAAAACAGCCAGGAATCCCGACGGGAAAATAGGGGACCTACTGTCTATTTTCCCGTCGGGATTACCAGCGTTTTTTTTCTGCCAGGTCTACTACTGCGAGGCAGTGCCGATCGAGCATACACATGGCCGGGATTCCGGGCCAAAGCTCCATGGCAGTTTTCCTGCCGGGTTCTTGGCTTTCCCCTCGGTTTTCCCGGCAGATTTATTAACGCCAAGAAAACCAAGCGTGTGTATAGGGCTAAAGACATCAGATTGTTCTCACATTAGGGGTAAAGAGGACTCCCAGGTTCGGTTGTCAGGACTTCCTCTAAAGGCCAAAATCCCTTGCACTTGCAACTCAAACAAAAAACATATAAGGAGACACATGCTTCACTTAGTGTGAACCAGACACCACCATTTTATTAAAAGGTATAAAATGCACTTACACAGAAAAAAGGCAAATACATGACGGACACTTCCAAATTGCAGTGACGTCACATGCGTGGAAGTATCTTACTCCTAGTCCTAGTCAAAATATCCAAAATACCTAAATCTATGCCAGGTCCTGAGCCTTCTATTTTCTTCACGTCAGAGGATGAGGGTCATTATGTGGGTGACCACATCACTGCCTGGATGACATGGACGCTTTCTATTGGCTGTCCATCTGAGGGGTCGACTCAGGAGACAAAAGCCTTAAGCAGCATGATGATGTAAAGAAGGGGCAGCCAGTCAGCCTGGGTGCAGACTGAAGTACTGGATCCCATAGTTTGTCACTCCTTGAAGAACACAGATGGTGGGATTAGGCAAGTATAAAAAAAGGATTAACAAGATATTAATTTTTTTACTCACTATCTACCCACCATTGATTTATGTCAAAGATCAGAGGAATCTATTTTATCTCTGATAAAAATTAAAGTAATACTTGCAGAGAGATGAAAATAATTCCTTCTGATCTTTGACATAAATCAATGGTGGGTAGACATTTGGGAGCCTCCAGAGTGAACAGGCCTTGTCTCTTACTCGGCTCATAGACGAATTGCTAGATCTTCCCTTTGAGGCTTCGGGGAGGTGATAGTTCATTTTACCCTTATCTATCTCTACAAGGATGAGGGAATTTTGCTGACACCTAGGTGTCAATCCTGGCCAACAGGCCTGCTTGTTCCTTCTAATTGAGGAACATATTTTCATTATTGGATCAAAAGAATATTGTATCTGTAAAACGACTGATTTAAACTTTATCTACAACTATGCCACTCTTACATTAATGTTACATCTCTGCTACTGCTAAAATAATCACACATTCACATTTACTGTATGTTACAAAGGGGTTGGGAGGCAGGGATAGAAGGACAGAGAGTTTTTCCAGATATATGTGTAGCACTGACCCCCGCAGGAGCTGCTGATTAAATTTTGGGCCTGCACTCTAACTACAACCCCAATGATAAGGCTCAGTCCCCTTTACACAGCTGTGGTGCAATACAATACAATACTGTACAATGTGATACCAGATACCTGTTTGTAACTTCAGGATCCACGAGCGGCACCTAGAGTGAATAAAGCAATACGCCACAACCCTGGTATGCTTAAACAGTAGTATTCTTTTACTGTTGATAATTGGCAAGTAAAGAAACACCAGTACATAAACTGTGCTATCCTCCTAACATGGGATGAGAGCACAATTAAAATTAAATCTATACAGCAATCAAATGGCAAACAGTATACCTGCAGGTATATGAATAAGAAAATAAAACTAAGCCTAGGAGCTCCCCCTACTTTGTAAGGTAACCGTGAGATCTCACAAAAAAAACAAAACAGTCAGTTCTTGATCTTCTTTCTTCGCTAGCTAATAATGTTTCCCAAGTAATTTGTAATCCAAACAAAACGAGTAAACTTCCTGAAAAAGAAATGTCTCCGCAATGAGTGGGTTAACTGCCTTGGCCTTCTGGAGAGCGTCCCGAACAACTAGGCCTTCAACCTTCCTAAAGGCAACCCCTCCGCTTCTTCTTGGAAGTATGTAGTGAGGCCTGTGTGTTAGTCTAATGGCGTGTGAGGCATAACAAACTGTGGGCCGTAACCCACTCACCTAATTGGACACAGGCTCCGTACAGTCTCGCGACCTCCTCCCGTGGCTCCGTCTGCTGGATCAAACACCAGGCCAACTCTGCTGGGGGACTCCCGTCCTCCGATGCTCAATGGAAATGTCCGTGGGCCTTGCTGTTCGGTCCCGTCTCCTCACAGATCCTCTCCGGCTGCCCATGCGGTTCCAAAAGGACCTAAGATGGCTGCTCCCACTCCTTATATAGCAAATCCCAGCATGCACTGCGCAAGAAATTGTTCCTGGGTCTTTGATCAACTTCCTATTTACAAAGGTCAAATCTGAGAACCAATAGTCTTTCTTCAATATTTATCAGATAGTGGAACCCTTCTTGCATTAACAACAATTGGCCACTAGATGGCTCCAAACACTCAACAATCTCAATCTCCATGAATGCCATTTAGGGAATGCAATATACACATTTATGTACTATATATATACATCAGCGCTACACACTCCCCCTACTTTGTCTCTTTTGGTCCCCCAAAGAGGTCCAAATTGCTAATCCTATCTTGCATTCTAGTTTCTATACGTTCACACAAAACGGACAGAGGAGCTTCCCACCAATTGTCATACAGTGGGAAGCTATCCTGTGCACCCACAGCTGATACTACCATGTCTGGTACAGATGTGTCAAGGGGTGAGCTGGGGCTGTCCCTTACTAAATCAAGAGTAGAGGGACTAGGCAGTTTAAAGTTTCTTCTGCTCACAAACTGTGAGGCTTCAGAGCATTCGCCCAATGTGTCATAAGTCAGTCTGCGTGGTGGGCGAATGTCTCTCTTTGCTCTGGGCACTTTTGGAGTGTCCATTCCTTCTGGGCCAAGGTCATCATTCCGTTCAATGCTTAAGGGTGGGGAATGAATGGAAGCACTGGGCTCTCCTACAGAGTGAGTGGTCGGCACAAATTCCGGGGCCTCTGCCCTAAGAGTTCCATTATCATCCTCCTCTACCTCCGAAAGGACATCAGCATCTGTTTCTGAATCTTCAGGAAGCCACAGCCAGCTCATCTCCACTCCCTCATCCTCATCTATAGAAGGTGCAGGTTGGGACCTGGTTATTGGTCTACACACATCAGTGGGTGTAGATTCCTTCTCTGTGCTTGTCCTGACTGCCTCAGTGAGAGGTAAGAGGTGATTCCGGTGCCATGTTTTTACCGGCCCAGTTTTTCCTTCTGGCTTGATCTCATACACTGGGAGCCCTGGAAGTTTCCTGCACACAACAAATGGCTGTGATTTCCAGCGATCAGCCAACTTGTGTTTGCCTGGAATGCCTAAGTTCCTCAACAAGACCCGGTCACCTGGCTGAAGATCCTGGACTCTCACTTTCAGGTCAAAGTTCCTCTTGTTCCTCTCCCCCCTGGAATCCGAGGTGGCGTGAGCCTGCTCGTAAGCTGTCTTCAGGCTCCGCCGTAGTCTGTCCACATACCCTTTATGGGAGGCCTCGGAGGTGTGGTCCAAGGAGGAACCAAACGCCAGGTCCACTGGCAATCTTGCTTCACGGCCAAACATCAGTCGGTACGGGGAATATCCAGTGGCATCACTTTTGGTACTATTATAGGCATGGACTAATGCAGCAATGTGTTTACTCCAGTGAGGTTTTTGCTCGGCAGTCAAGGTCCCCAACATGTTCAAGAGAGTCCTGTTGAACCTTTCCGGTTGGGGGTCCCCTTGTGGGTGGTAAGGAGTAGTCCTGGACTTTTGTATGCCTAACAGATCCAACAGCCTTTTGATTAGTCTGCTCTCAAAGTCCCTTCCTTGGTCTGAATGTATGCGTTGAGGCAGGCCATAGTGTACGAAGAACTTTTCCACGAGAGTCTTTGCTACTGTGGTTGCTTGCTGATCCCTAGTAGGGAAAGCTTGAGCATAACGGGTGAAGTGATCTGTCACCACTAAGATGTCACCTTGCCCACTCAGATCGGATTCCAGACAAAGAAAGTCTATGCAAACCAGGTCCATTGGGCCCTGACTCTCTAAATGGCCCATTGGGGCAGCCCTCTGGGGCAATGTCTTCCGTTGGATGCATCTGAGGCAGGAGTGACAGTAGCTCTCCACTTCTTTTCTCATGTGAGGCCAGTAGAACCTATCCCTTACTAGTTGGAGAGTTCTCTCGGCTCCCAAGTGTCCATGGTGATCATGTAAAGCAATCAGTACCGTCTCTCTGTGCTTTTCAGGCAAGAGTAACTGCCACCTTGCTTCTGGATCATCAGAGGGGCCCCTTCGGTAGACCACCCCTTGCTGCAGCTGCAAATGATCCCATTCTCTCAATAACACCTGGGCTTCCCTCTCAGGACTCTTCCGCAGTACATCAGGCTGTCGACATTCCAATGCTTCAAGCACCAGCCCACACAGTGGATCTTCCTGCTGATCTCTCCTGAGATCCTTCCTGGATAACTTGGGTAGGCCCTCCTGTGTGACCTGGGAGACGTTACAGTAGCACCTGGGTACCGCCGCTGAGGATACTCCTACTTCTTCAGCTCTGGCTCCACCTCTCTGGTACTGACTTGTGCCCTCCCATAGGGCCCTCACTCCTTCTGGAGTAAGCTGGGTCCATTCTTCCAAGGGGTCATGGGGTCTTCTTGACAGGGCATCCGCATCTCGGTTACCAACTCCTGGTCTGTACTTCAGGCTGAAGGTAAAGGCTGAGAGAGCAGCTAACCACCTGTGACCGGTGGCATCCAGCTTTGCAGTGGTGAGTAGATATGTGAGGGGGTTGTTGTCCGTCTTGACCACAAATTCAGCCCCGTAAAGGTAGTCCTTCAACTTGTCCACCACTGCCCATTTTAAAGCCAGAAATTCAAGCTTGTGAGTTGGATAGTTTCTTTCAGCAGGGGTCAGACTTCTACTCACATAGGCAACTGGCCGTAAGTGCTCTTCATGCTCCTGGTAAAGCACTCCCCCCAGCCCGTCGCGGCTGGCATCCACATGTAACTCATATGGTTTGGCAGGGTCTGCATAGGCCAACACTGGGGCAGTAGTAAGACTCCACTTCAGCCTCCTGCAGGCCTCTTCACATTCTGGAGTCCACTGATCCTGGATGGACTCTTTCTTCCTTCTAGACCCCTCTTTAGGCTTTTTCGGCTGACCCGCACTTTCACCAGCTTCTTCCTGCTTCTTTAAGAGTTCAGTGAGTGGGTGGGCTATTTTTGCGAATCCCTCTACGAATCTTCGGTAGTATGAGCAGAAACCCAAGAATGACCTGAGCTCAGTTACGTTGGTGGGCCTGGGCCAGGAAGTGACAGCTTCTAGTTTCTTGGGATCAGTTGCCACTCCTTCTTCAGACACAATGTGTCCCAGGTAACTCACCGAGGGTTGGTAGAACTGGCACTTCTCCATAGAGAGTTTCAGGCCTTCATCATGAAGTCTCTTCAAGACCTTCTCAAGGCGTTCTTCATGTTCCTCCAACGTCCTCCCAAAGACTATGACATCATCCAGGTATACCAGAACTTCAAGGAGATTCATGTCACCCACTGTCTTCTCCATCAACCTCTGGAAAGTTGCTGGGGCCCCAGTCAGGCCTTGCGGCATCCGGTTGAACTCAAAGAACCCAACTGGGGTGATGAAAGCGGTTTTTTCCTTGTCTTCAGGGCACATAGGAATCTGGTAATACCCACTCTTCAGGTCCAGTACGCTGAACCACTTTGCTCCTGACAGACTCTGTAAGGCATCCTCAATTCGGGGTGTGGTGTACTGGTCTGGGATGGTCCTCCGATTCAGGGTCCTGTAGTCAATGCACAGGCGTAGGGACCCATTCTTCTTCCTGACCACTACTATAGGGGAGGCGTAGGGACTCCTGGACTCTCGGATAATGCCCGTCCTCTTAAGTTCAGCCAATTGTTCCCTCAAGTCTTCCAGATCTCCTAGGGGGATCCGCCGGACCCTTTCCCGAAATGGCTTGTCTTCCTCCAGACGAATTCGATGGGTGGCACTCTTTGCCAATCCTACGTCAAACTCACTTTTCGAGAAGGCTGCTCTCCATCTCAGCAGTTGGGCTTTGGCCCTTTCCCGCCATGCAGGAGTAAGAGGCGTATTTTTTGGGCTGAACTCTTCTTCAGGGATTTCTGGGGCTGACCCTCCTTTCAAACCTCCTGGTTCGACTGGAACAGCCGGACTGACCTGTCCCAACAGTAGCCTGGCTGGCACTCTCACTGGCACTGTCGCTGTGTTGCGGACACTGACTGGAACTTTGCCGTGAGTTCTCTCCAATACTCTGGTGGGCAACACTTCAGTGATGAGTTCTAGTCCGTTTCTCCCCTCTTTGCGGTTTTCCAGGACAATGAAAGGGCCTGGTTTCTTCCAGCTCAATTTGACCGAGGCTTTTAGGCAGATTACTTCACCCGGCTGGACTATTTTCTCTCCTTTGTTCAGCAGCCAGATTTTTCCCACTCCCTCTTCAGGAGCCTTCTCCTCCTGTATAAGGTCTCGGTATGTCTGAGCCAACATGGGATGTATTTCAGTGGGGCGGGTATCCTTCTTAATTACCAGCGGTGCAAGTAGTCTCCTCACTAAGTCAGTGTTTGTCCCAATGATAAGAGAGCTCTTGTCAGCTCCTGGAGGACGAGGACACACTATGGCCAATGTGTCAAAGGTCTCCGTCTCTCCCACTGTACTTGGGTCGAAGGTGAGTCTGACTGGCAGGTAACCATCATATGGAAAGTTCTGAGTGCCCAAACCCCATATCTCCAACTCCTCCAATTTCCGTAGTGGCAGGTGCTTGAGATGCTTGTCATAGAAGTCCCTGTATAATAAGGTTACTTGGGCTCCAGTATCCAGCAGGGCTTTTGTGTAGATCCCTTCCACTTGGATGGGGACAATTGGGGAAGGTCCCACCAGCTTGGGAGGAAATCCACTGGTAGCTGTACCCTTAGCCTGCTTTGTGGCTCGGACTTTGGCCTTTGAGGGCCTCTTTTTCTTCTGCCCCGCCTTGTTGGTGGCTCCAGTGGGCCGTGGCACGTGAATCGGTGTGGAGTTCGCTACTGCACCCGGGCGCCCAGTTGACTCCTTCACTGGGGCCCTCTGAAGTTTCCCTCCGACTGATGTGGGTTTTCCTCGGGTAGTGGGCTGGGGCACACTCGCCTGAAATGTCCCATCCCTCCGCATTTGAAACAGACTCTTTGTGTTTGTTTCGGAGGGCTGGTAATGGTGGTAGCTTTTGGGACCTTCCTTGGCATAACTCCTTCTGCCTTTAGTTTCACCAGCTCAGTCATCATCATGGCCATCATCTCCAGTATCTCCTTCTGGGTCTGCATAAGCCTCTCCAGCTCCGTCTGACTCGCGGGTGGGTGGTGTACAGATGAAAACCGTGATCCCTGGTCAACGGTTGCCGCCAGCACATTCAACTCCTGGGTGTCTGAGGGGACACCTACCTGCTGTATTTTAGCACTTGTGGTGTTTGAAGCTTGAAGCTTTCTCTGTTTCTGGTCTCTCTCAATCTCCATCTTATCCACTTCGTTCACTTTTTCAAGAAGGACCTCGTCTGGAGTTAAGGGATCTTCCAAGTACTGCTTCAAGTGGAGCTTGACATAGTCGCTCCTCAGCCCCGTGGTCACGGATCTCCGGAATTTCTTCTGTACCAGCTCAGCTCCAAATTGTTCCCCGCTCCCTCCCTCTCCTGAGGTAAACAGCAGGCGGTCCTTGAGTTCAATGGCCCGAAACAGAAAGTTCTGAGGAGTCTCTTTACTGTCCTGTGCAATATTTATCAGTTGGTGGAATAGCTCTGTGGCATCTTCCTCCTCATAGTAACTTTTTAGAATCCTCTTAAGCTGGTTCAAAGTCAAATCACTCTTTCTCTCTAACATGCCCCTAACACTTGAGCCTGGGCTGATGGCGTGGATCACAGCCTCTCTGATTTCCGATTCCAGATATCCTTTTTGTAGCCCCAGCTCTATTTGGTGTAGGAGGCCGGTGTAAGACAGTTTGCCCTTCTGTCCCTTTTCTCCTATCTGGCCATCAATGCGGAAATCCTTCCTAATAGTTACTTCTTGCAGATAGCCCCTGCTGCGTCTTCTTGGCTCCCTCCTTGGGTTTGGTGTCATCTGGCCAGCTCTCTTGTCTTCTGAGCCGACGCGCAGTCCATCCATGCGATCTGCTATGATGCTGGATGTCTCCTGAAACTTTTCCTGTATTTCACGGTATTGTCGCTGTAACTCAGCCAGTTGTTGTTCCGCCTGCCGCTGGGCGGCGGCTCCTGCGTTCCTGTCTAGGGGTTCTAACTGCTTTTTGCAGGGGTGTGTCAGGTGAAACACTGTCTTCTCGGACAATTTTATGGTGGCACCGTGGAAATTTTCAGGAACACCCCGTCCCCACTCTATCAGGGCATAGGTGCAATCAGTCCCAAAGTCTGGTTTCACTGCAACCACGTAGGCCTTTCTGTCTGGAGACAATGTCTGTACCACCTCTTTGATTTGCTTCTTCTCCCAGTAGCTCCCTGGGAGTTCAATGGCCACGCTTGCTTCTGAGCGTGTCCCTTCTGCTTCGCACCAACGGACTACTGTGATGGGGTCCATGGTGACCTCAAGGGGGGGGGTGGGTTTCTTGTAGAGTGACAGGATCCCGGACGAGCCCCCACGTGTAGCACTGACCCCCGCAGGAGCTGCTGATTAAATTTTGGGCCTGCACTCTAACTACAACCCCAATGATAAGGCTCAGTCCCCTTTACACAGCTGTGGTGCAATACAATACAATACTGTACAATGTGATACCAGATACCTGTTTGTAACTTCAGGATCCACGAGCGGCACCTAGAGTGAATAAAGCAATACGCCACAACCCTGGTATGCTTAAACAGTAGTATTCTTTTACTGTTGATAATTGGCAAGTAAAGAAACACCAGTACATAAACTGTGCTATCCTCCTAACATGGGATGAGAGCACAATTAAAATTAAATCTATACAGCAATCAAATGGCAAACAGTATACCTGCAGGTATATGAATAAGAAAATAAAACTAAGCCTAGGAGCTCCCCCTACTTTGTAAGGTAACCGTGAGATCTCACAAAAAAAAACAAAACAGTCAGTTCTTGATCTTCTTTCTTCGCTAGCTAATAATGTTTCCCAAGTAATTTGTAATCCAAACAAAACGAGTAAACTTCCTGAAAAAGAAATGTCTCCGCAATGAGTGGGTTAACTGCCTTGGCCTTCTGGAGAGCGTCCCGAACAACTAGGCCTTCAACCTTCCTAAAGGCAACCCCTCCGCTTCTTCTTGGAAGTATGTAGTGAGGCCTGTGTGTTAGTCTAATGGCGTGTGAGGCATAACAAACTGTGGGCCGTAACCCACTCACCTAATTGGACACAGGCTCCGTACAGTCTCGCGACCTCCTCCCGTGGCTCCGTCTGCTGGATCAAACACCAGGCCAACTCTGCTGGGGGACTCCCGTCCTCCGATGCTCAATGGAAATGTCCGTGGGCCTTGCTGTTCGGTCCCGTCTCCTCACAGATCCTCTCCGGCTGCCCATGCGGTTCCAAAAGGACCTAAGATGGCTGCTCCCACTCCTTATATAGCAAATCCCAGCATGCACTGCGCAAGAAATTGTTCCTGGGTCTTTGATCAACTTCCTATTTACAAAGGTCAAATCTGAGAACCAATAGTCTTTCTTCAATATTTATCAGATAGTGGAACCCTTCTTGCATTAACAACAATTGGCCACTAGATGGCTCCAAACACTCAACAATCTCAATGTCCATGAATGCCATTTAGGGAATGCAATATACACATTTATGTACTATATATATACATCAGCGCTACATATGCTTTAAGGTGGAACTCACACCATACTAAAAAGTATTCATACCTCTTGAATTTTTCCACATTTTGTCATGTTACAACCATAAATGTAAATGTATTTTATTGGGATTTTATGTGATAGACCAACACAAAGTGGCACATACCTAATTGTAAAGTGGAAGGAAAATTATAAATGTTTTTTACAATTCTTTACTAATAAATATGTGAAAAGTGTGGGGTACATTTGTATTCAGCCCTCTTTACCCCTAACTAAAATCTAGTGTAACTAATTGCCTTCAAAAGTCAATAAGTCAATAAGTCAATAAGTAAATAGAAGTCCACCTGTGTGTAATATAACCTTTTTTTTTTATAAACTGTGTTTATTGGTTTTCTGCAATTACAATCATCAAAGAAAAAGGCACAGTAATTGTTACAACACCAACATAAAATGACATAGAATTCAATCAGCCCATATCCATCAGTATTTCCCCCCTCCCTGAGAATAAGTACCCCGGTCCCTCAACGGAGGAACAATAACAACAGATGCTTCAGGGTATCCCACGTGGGCCACACTCGGCCTCATGACATAGATACACAGCAAGCAGTGGAGATACCCGCTAGAGATCAAACTAATCCCACACCTCATTCACACACACCCACACACATCCAACCTGCATCCAGAACTCTCTACCCTCCTCCCACCCCCACACCTAGATTGTTCACCCACTTATCGATCCCCAACCACCCAGCGATCACCAGGACCACCCAGAACCCCCCAGCTCCTTACGACTGAGAAAGTGGGATGTCTTTCCAGAAGGAGTCCTCAATGTCGAGCCAGGGTTGCCAGACTTTGTTAAACTTTTTGGGACAGGCCCTGCCTTTATATATGCACTTAAATATGGGTAAGACATTGTTCACCATACGATACAGCATTTGAATATCTGGGGCAGATGCACTTATCCAATGTAACAAGATCAGTTTCCTAGCATAGAACAAAACTATTCGTATCAGAATTCGAGCATGAGTTGTAGGTATAGAGTCATTGAGCACCCCCAACAGTCCAACCCCTGGAGTGAGAGGAACAGGGAGGCGTAGATTATCCCTAAAAAAAGAAAACAAGTCCCTCCAAAATAATAATACAGCAGGGCATGACCAAAACATGTGTATGTAGTCGGCCTCAGTGGAGTCACACCTAGGACAGGAGGCATCAGAAACCAGACCCATACGGGCCAACCTGGCAGGAGTATAGTGTAACTGGTGGATAAATTTAAACTGAACGTACTGATCATTGGACCCAATAAGATCTAGGAAGCAGGCCTCCGAGGCCTCCTCCCACCCCTCCTCGGAAAGCCCCGGAATGTCCACCTCCCACTTCCGCTGAGCGATCTGGAAGGGCTTAACCCCCGCCGTCTGGAGGCGATTCCGTGAGCCCCTGGGTCATACCCTCAAATTGAGTCTGTACAGCGTGGTGGAGTGACATATACCTAAATGAAGCTTTATCCGGTACCCCACTGTGTACCCTCAAGTCCTCGAATGAAATAAACTTGTCATTGACAAATGAATGAATGAATGAAAAACTTATATAGCGTGGCACATGCGAACTAAATCGCCTCTAAATCGCCTCTAACAAAGATGTGGGAAACATGTGTGACCCCCATCTGAGTCCACCACCCTGAGTCCGGGTGGCCCAGGAGCTCAGGAAAGTTAAAATGTTGCCATAGGGGAGCTCTAGGAGACACCCCGCCTGAATCTGTGAGCACCCCGTTACCCTCATGCCAAGCCAACCAGCTAACCTCTATCGGGGAGCTACGGGAGCACCGCCCGGCCTTTGACGTGAGTAGGTCATCAACCAGCGAGTCCCTGGAGCCCACCAGAGCAGTCAGTAGAGCGGTGGAACAGGACAGGGAGGCCTCCAGGAACGTGTGTAATATAACCTTAGTATAAATACAGCTATTCTGTGAAGCCCTCAGAGGTTTGTTAGAGAACCTTAGTGAAAAAACAGCATCATGGAGGCCAAGAAACACACCAGACAGGTCAGGGATAACGTTGTGGAGAAGTATAAAGCAGGGTTGGGTTATATAAAAATATCCCAAGCTTTGAACATCTCATGGAGCTCTGTTCATCATCAGAAAGAGTATGGCACAACTGCAAACCTACCAAGACATGGCCGTCCATCTAAACTGACAGGCCGGGCAAGGAGAACATTCATCAGCGAAGCAGCCAAGAGGCCCATGGTAACTCTGGAGGAGCTGCAGAGATCCACAGCTCAGGTGGGAGAATCTGTCCACAGGACAAATTACTAGACATGCACTCCACAAATCTGGCCTTTATAGAAGAGTAGCATTAAGAAAGCCACTGTTGAAAGAAAGCCATATAAAGTCCTGTTTCTAGTTTGAAAGAAGCCATGTGGGGAACACAGTAAACATGAGGAAGAAGGTGCTCTGGTCAGATAAGACCAACATTTAACTTGTTGGCCTAAAAGCAAAATGCTAAGGGCCAGATCCACATACAATTGCCCTGGTGCAGTGTATCAGAGATACACTACGCCGCTGTATTTTACCTGGCTCTAAGTCGAATCCAGGAAGATTTCAGCCCGTAAGGTACGGCGGTGTAGTGTGTTTCTCGCGGCGGAATTGAATTACGCGGGTAGGGGGTGTGAATCATTTAAATGGATCGCGTCCCCGCGGCGATCGAACTGCGCATGCTCCGTTCAGAAATTTCCCGCCGTGGATTGCGCGAAATTACGTCGAAACGTCATTTTTTTCTTTAGTAGCGTAAATTACGTACATTCCTATTCACGGACGACTTACGCAAAAAAAAAAATTTCAACACAAGAACGACGGCTATACGTAACATGGCAAGTCTAACTATAGACCGGATAATAGCAGCTTTAACTATACGCCGGAAAAAGCCGACTAGCGACGACGTAAGAGAATGCGACGGCCGTTCGTAACTTCGTGGATCGTTGTAAAAAGCTTATTTGCATACCTGACGCGGAAAACGACGCAAACTCCACCCAGCGGGTGCAAAAATATTGTAGCTTAGATCCGAAGGCGTACGGAGACGTTAGCCTGTCGGATCGAAGCCCGAAGCCGTCGTATCATGGTTTGAGGATTCAAACTAATGCTACGACGCGGGTAATTTGAAAGTACGCCGGTGTATCAGGAGATACACCGGCGTACTGGCTCTGTGGATCTGGCCCTAAGTGTGGTGGAATTTAAAACTGCACATCACCCTAAAAAAAACACATCCCCACTGTGAAACATGGTGGTGGCAGCATCATGTTGTGGGGATGCTTTTTCTCAGCAGGGACAGGGAAGCTGGTCAGAGTTGATGGGAAGATGGATGGAGCCAAATACAGGGCAATCTTAGAAGAAAACCAGCTAGAGTCTCCAAAAGGCTTGAGACTGGGGCGGAGGTTCACTTTCCAGTAGGTCAGCGACCCTAAAGATACAGCCAGAGCTACAATAGAAAGGTTTAAATCAAATTATATTCATGTGTTAGAATGGCCCAGTCACAGTCCAGACCTAAATCAAATTAAGAATCTGTTCACAGACGCTCTCCATCCAATCTGACAGAGGTTGAGCTATTTTGCAAAGAAGAATGGGAACAAATTTCACGTTCTAGATGTGCAAATCTGGTAGAGACATCCCCAGAAAGACTTGCAGCTGTAATTGGAGAGAAATTAGGTTCTACAAAGTATTTATTTAGGGGGGCGCTATACAAATGTACACCACACTTTTCAGATATTTATTCGTACAAAAATTGGAAGACCATTTACCATTTTCCTTCCACTTCACAATTATGTACCACTTTGTGTTGGTCTATCACATACATGACAAAATGTGGAAAAATTTAAGGGGTGTGAATACTTTTTCAAGGCACTGTAAGCCCAAGCCACAGGATGATATTCAGTCCAACAGACATTGCACTTGGTTAAAGTGTAAATAGCATACCCTAGCTTAGCTATATGCTGACATGTAGCTAATAAAGGTCTTGCAAGGAGTTCACAGAGTTTCTGGCTTTTTGACTGTGATTGTACTAACCACTTCCATTTCCATATGTAATGAAGAAAAAATTCCCTCAAGCCGCACACCGCTGCAAATCCACTATAGAGGAGTACCGGTATGTGGTAGTCTCAGCCCTGGCTCTGGCCAGGCCACGCCCCAACGCATTTAACTCCTCCCATCAAAGCTTAACCACAATTTCCATAGTCTTAACTCATCTTGCATATGCAGGGTGCCTAAATATGGCAGTCCCTTAGGTCCCAGAGTTTAACCTCTTTATCCAGTGCACTCAGTAATATGACAAGCCTGGGAGTGGGAGTAAACAATGTCATAGGCCCTATACACACGAGCAGACAGATTTGTTCAAATCGGTCGGACAGACCGATTTGAACAAATCTGTCTGCTGGGATGTATTGGTTTGATCGTGTACACACAATCAAACCAAAATCCCCGCCTGCAGATGGCGCGCTGACATGTCGGTGACGTGGCGGTGACGTTGACGCCGCCACGTCACCGCACCAGGAAGTGAATTACTTCCGCGCATGCATCGAATTCATTCGACGCATGTGCGAGAAGATATGTCTGCTGGTTAGCGTACTAACCAGCAGACATATCGGCCCGACGGGTTCCCAGCCGACAGATTTGAAAGCATGCTTTCAAATCTGTCGGCTGGCCAAATCCGTCAGCTCGCCCGTACACACGATTGAATCTGTCTGCTAGGACGGTCGGGCCGACCGTTTCCAGCAGATAGATTTGATCGTGTGTACACGGCCATACGCTTGGTAGTCAGTGGGATTAAAAAAAATGTAATCAGAGGGAGGAATAGTGTCCTATCATTGGAGTCGGAGAGAGGAATAGTGCCCAATAATTGGTGTCAGTAGGAGAACTAGTTCCCCATCTCTGATATCAGTGGGAGGAATAGTGTCCCATCATTGGCATCGGAGAGAGGAATAGTGCCCAATAATTGGTGTCAGTAGGGGAACTAGTTCCCCATCTCTGATATCAGTGGGAGGAATAGTGTTCCATCATTGGCATCAGAGAGAGAAATAGTGCCCAATAATTGGTGTCAGTAGGGGAACTAGTTCCCCATCTCTGATATCAGTGGGAGGAATAGTGTCCCATCATTGGCATCGGAGAGAGGAATAGTGCCCAATAATTGGTGTCAGTAGGGGAACTAGTTCCCCATCTCTGATATCAGTGGGAGGAATAGTGTTCCATCATTGGCATCGGAGAGAGAAATAGTGCCCAATAATTGGTGTCAGTAGGGGAACTAGTTCCCCATCTCTGATATCAGTGGGAGGAATAGTGTCCCATCATTGGCATCAGAGAGAGGAATAGTGCCCAATAATTGGTGTCAGTAGGGGAACTAGTTCCCCATCTCTGATATCAGTGGGAGGAATAGTGTCCCATCATTGGCATCAGAGAGAGGAATAGTGCCCAATAATTGGTGTTAGTAGGGGAACTAGTTCCCCATCATTGATATCAGTGGGAAGAATAGTGTCCCATCATTAGCGTCAGAGAGAGGAATAGTGTCCCATCATTAGCGTCAGCGAGAGGAATAGTGCCCAATAATTGGTGTCAGTAGGAGAGCTAGTTCCCCATCTCTGATATCAGTGGGAGGAATAGTGTCCCATCATTGGCGTCGGAGAGTGGAATAGTGCCCAATAATTGGTGTCAGTAGGGGAACTAGTTCCCCATCTCTGATATCAGTGGCAGGAATAGTGTTCCATCATTGGCATCGGAGAGAGAAATAGTGCCCAATAATTGGTGTCAGTAGGGGAACTAGTTCCCCATCTCTGATATCAGTGGGAGGAATAGTGTCCCATCATTGGCATCAGAGAGAGGAATAGTGCCCAATAATTGGTGTTAGTAGGGGAACTAGTTCCCCATCATTGATATCAGTGGGAAGAATAGTGTCCCATCATTAGCGTCAGAGAGAGGAATAGTGTCCCATCATTAGCGTCAGCGAGAGGAATAGTGCCCAATAATTGGTGTCAGTAGGAGAGCTAGTTCCCCATCTCTGATATCAGTGGGAGGAATAGTGTCCCATCATTGGCGTCGGAGAGAGGAATAGTGCCCAATAATTGGTGTCAGTAGGAGAGCTAGTTCCCCATCTCTGATATCAGTGGGAGGAATAGTGTCCCATTACTGGCATCAGTGGGAAAAATAGTGTCCCGTCATTGGCATCAGTGGGAAAAATAGTGCCTTGTATCAGTGGGAGGAATAGTAACCCAAGTGCCGGATCAAAGCAAGAAAAGAGCCACACCTAGCCTGCAGGCTGCATTTTGGAGACCCCTGCTTTATATCTATGCTATTTTCCCCATCATATCTATGAATGGAGCCATGGTTGTCACACAGGCAGGACATCAAACACATCTGCCTTTGTCCGTCTCTGTTTCAGCTCACAAGACATGATAAGGGCACAAAAACACTTACCATCCCTTGTTGACTACACTTGTCAATACACTGAATCTAAAAGGGCAGCCATGGTTGGCACATTAGGTAGGTCTTATGATCTGGACACAAACACCTTCCTTTCTGTAATCATCTCTTCATTACAGGTGGTGGTGGGGGGGGGGGGGGGGGGGGGGGGGGGGGGGGGGTACGTTGTAGTTTGGAACATTATTTGTGATTTCAATTGAGTTTACAGGAAGTAACAAGGGCACACCATTTCTGAAAATATAAACAGGTATTTTCTGCACTTGCTGAAAATGTTCTTGGCGTGAAAACGAATGCAGCCACCACATCTGAGGGCTGGTAAGCTACACTACTGTACATGTTTATTCTTGGGTTTCGATATCGTAAGACTAGGGTTTTTTATTGTGATCTCATAACACAAAGCAGCTAAAATCGCTGTTTGCAATATACAAACTTCCTCTGTATTACTCTCCTGTTCTTTGCACATAGCTTAGAAAGGAACGTTAGGATTTAAAAATGCTCAATTGGTAACATATAGGAAACATTGTGATTTCATTTCCTGCTGCTTTATAGCTGTGATCAGTCACTTACAAGTAAATACATGTTCATTTTCTTAAAATAAACAATATTTCGGAAGTAATGAACACAATCACGCCCTCTGCAGCGCGCTACTCTATAATTCTGTTCAGCAAGAGAAATGGGAATGTCTGGTCGCCTAAAGCAGAACTCCAGACCGTCTGTCTGTATATTAACTTCTTGCAATAATCTTCACTCAGAAATAATTGTTGAGGATTTTAAGCCAGTGGGGGCTAAATTACATTACATAGTGTTATTAGTCAAATATCTTTTCAGACTTTGGGAGCTGGAGAGAGTGGTGGTTAGATACGTGGGAAGTAGAGGGCACAGGAGGTCTTCCCTGTGGTCTGTGCCTTAGGGTGGACCTTGAGGTACTATTGCTCTCAGTGACACCAATCATAGGGCACTATTTCTTCCAATGATACCAACAATGGGGCACCATTCCTCCCACTGACACCAATGATGGGACACTATTCCTCTCACTAATACCAACAAAGAGGCACTGTTCTTCCCACTAATATCAAAAAAGGAGCACTATTCCTCCCACTGACACCAATGATAGGAAACTATTCCTCTCACTAATACCAACAAAGAAGCACTGTTCTCTTCAGGAATACCAAAAAAGGAGCAGTATTCCTCCCACTGCCACCAATGATGGGACACTATTCCTCTACTTAATACCAACAAAAGAGAACTATTCCTCCCACTACCACCAATGATGGGACACTATTCCTCTAGCTAAAACCAACAAAGGAGCACTATTCCTCCCACTACCACCAATGATGGGACACTATTCCTCTAGCTAATACCAACAAAGAGGCACTATTCTTCCCACTAATACCAACAACAGGGCACTTTTCCTCCCACTGACAACAACGATGGGGCACTATTCCTCCAACTAATGCCAACAACAGGGCCCTTTTCCTCCCACTGACACCAACAATGTATACCGAAGGTGGTTCTGGGAAGCTCAGTAGGTTTTAAAAAGCCTGTATACTTTCCTAAATGTACATATTATAACTGGGTACTAACTTTTATAAGTAAAGTTGATCCAGGGAAAATTTGATTGCCTCTTGGGGGATCAGAAAGACATTTTTTCCCCTGCTGGAGAAAATTGGATCATGCTTTGTTGGGGGTTTTACACCTTCCTCTGGATCAACTGTGGGTAAAGGATTGGGTATATGGGATTGTATTTTTATTTTTTGTTGAACTAGATGGACTTTTTCTTTACAACCTGACTAACTATGTAACTATTCCTACCACTGACACCATTGGTGGGGCACTATTCCTACCACTTATAGCAATGGTGGGGCACTATTGTTTTTACGGACACCATTCCTCCCACAGACACCATTGATGGGGGCACTATTCCTTCCACTAATACCAACTACCAGAGCACTATTCCTCCCACTGACACCAACGATGGATTACTATTATTCCCACTAATATCAATAATGGGGCAATAATCCTTGCACTGATACTAATAACAGGGCACTATTCCTCCCACTGACACCAACGATGTGGCACTATTCCTCCCACTCACATCAACAAGGGGGCACCATTTCTCTCAATGATATTGCACTATTCCTCCCATTGATAACAACAAGAGGGCACAATCCCTTCTTTTGATACCTATGATGGAGAACATTTGGGTACCATTATCTCCAATAAACACCAATGATGGGACATTATTCATCCTCACATGAACCACAGGTGCTAGGTCCTACTGATGCCAGGGCATTTTAAATTCCTATTATTTACAATCTACCCTCCCAAGTAGTGATGAGCGGAATACGCCATATTCGATTTCGCGATATTTCACGAATATATAGAAGAATATTCGCGAAATATTCGTTATTATCGAATATTCGTGATATTTTATAAAAAAAATTTTTTTGCGAAATTTCGCTAATGCGAATGCGAAATTGATTGCGAAATTCTCGTCAACACGCAAAAACGGAGATCATTTCCTGGATTACTAAACTAATATGCACTAAACACTAACTCTACTTACACAAACTTATATGACTAAACTAAAGCTATTTTTTTTTTTTTTTTATACACAAAACACAGAAGGGCAGAGAAAGTATTCGCGAATATTCGTAATACGAATATTCGCATTGCGAATATTCGGCAACATAAAAGGATCGCCTCAGCTAATCGGCCCAGGGTCTCTAATCATACCAGCAATGCTTTTAGACGTCGATGGAGATCACTAGGATGTGATCTGTTTTAAAAATAAATTTGAAAAAATACGAATATTCGCAATAGCGAATATTCACTGCGATATTCGATTTATTAGCGAATTCTCGAATATGCAATATTCGTAATGAATATTCGCAATGCGAATATTCGTGAGCAACACTACTCCCAAGGTCTGAAGGACAGTGAAATGGATTTTTGTTTAGAAAGTTTAAGAATTTCTGATTCAAGCCATCTGTTTTAAGGTACAATAAACAGGCAAGAGACCCAGAATATCACAAAACCTGTCTAGGAAATAGCGCCCCCCCCCCCCCCCCCGGAGGGATTAAAAAGAGTGGCTAAACAGAGTTACAAACAATAAAGCAGGTACATGGTTTATGCTTTGCACATAAAAGCCTTCTCATACTACATACAGGTATATCACAATCAAAGAGAACAACAGGAAAGTGTTTAAAGGATCACTAAAGGAATTATTTTTTTTAGCTAAATAGCTTCCTTTACCTTACTGCAGTACTGGTTTCATATCCTCATTGTTCGGTTTTGCTTTGAAGTTGCTGTAATCCTGCTCTGTTCTCCACACTTCCTGCTTGTCTGTTTCCTTATAACCACCATACTGGGAGCTTTCTCACTGTGGTCTAAGCTGTCATTACTGTGTGTCTAAAACTTCCCAGAACCAATCAGATTCATTTTAAAAACAAAATACTGCCCTGGATTTGTTTGTTTTTGTTCTGTCTCTCTCTCTTCTTCACAGAAACATGAAGCCAGTTCAAAATTGAAACTAACCTGCAGGCACATTATATGATTAATTTTTATCTATTTTTAATCATTTTTAAAAGGAATCAGTTAACTTTTATGTCTCTATACCCTGGAAACAGTAATTTCAGCAAAAAAAAAAAATGTTTTCCTTTAGTGATCCTTTAAGCGCAAAAACCATGGAAGGTTTATCTAAGACACACATCATAGAGCATCTGGTCCTTTAGTAGCAATAAGTTATCCAATGACTAGACAGATACCCAACTCTATCAAGCACTTATCCCACCTTGACTCCTATCCATCATCAAGGGACCATAATGTGTTCTTGTATTATAAAGTTTACTTGTTGAATAAGTCTTAGCATAAGCATTACTTGCTACCATTAGCCATCCTGATATGTGACTTAAAAACTCAAAAAGGTTGAGAAGACAAGAGATAAAAAAAAGACAATTTGCTGCATGTCTGCTGAACCTGAAGGAACCAGATGTTTCCCAGATGAACAGGAATCTCCAAGTCTCCTACATATAGGAGAGTAGAATTAACAGATCCACAGAGAATAGTGCTTTTCATGAATTTGTCTTTCTCAGAGAACCAGTTTATTACCATAATAACTATGTAAACTGCATTGTAAAACCCATACTTTCGCCTCGAGCCAAAACTGTTTTTGTCATTTTGGATACGTTTGGAAGAGCTTTTATTGGGGGGAGATTTCCCAACTGTAACAAGTCAGTGAAAATCGGACTACGTTTCTAACCCTTCTTAACTCCAAAATCAAAACATTTTTGGGCAGGAGTATCACTTTAATGAATAATGTTTAAATTATTAAAATGTATTAAAATAATTTAATGTAGTAAAATAAATAATTAAAACAAAATTGATTTTGGCAAACAGATGTGAATGATACCATTGCAGCTGGGATTAGTAATTTAGTATAGCGCATAATCTGAAAACGTACATTTCACAAACATAGCAATAAAGTTTTAACGACCAGCATATATAACATACACAATTACATTACAACAAACAAAATCTCAAACATCTAAAACAAAAAGTGACTACGAAGACAATAAAAAAATCCAGAGTAAGTGGCCAAAACTGGTATACCCAACCAACAGCAGAACCCTTTTGTGTGGTTACAACGTCCCAAAAACCATCACCTATTAGTTCATATTAACCCCTTCCATACAGGGCATTTTCACCCCCTTCCTGCCCAGACCAATTTTTAGTTTTCAGCGCTGTTGCACTTTGAATGACAATTGCGCGGTCAGGCAATACTGTACCCAAATTAAATCATTATGTTTTTTTCCCCACACAAATAGAGCTTTCGTTTGGTGGTATTTGATCATCTCTGCGGTTTTTATTTTTTGCGCTATAAACAAAAGAAGAGCGACAATTTAAAAAAAAACACAATATTTTTTACTTTTTATTTAATACATCTCACAATATTTTTTTAAAAAAAAACTTTTTTTCCCCTCAGTTTAGACCGATACGTATTTTACGTATTTTTGGTAAAAAAAAAACGCAATAATCGTATATTGATTGGTTTGCGCAAAAGTTATAGCGTCTACAAAATAGGTGATAGATTTATGGCATTTTTATTTAATTTTTTTTACTAGTAATGGCGGGGATCTGCGTTTTTTTTTTTGTGACCGTGACGTTGCGGCGGACATATCGGACACTTTTGACACGTTTTTGGGACCGTTCACATTTACACAGCGATTATTGCTATAAAACTGCACTAATTACTGTGTAAATGTGACTGGCAGGGAAGGGGTTAACACTAGGGGGCGCTGAAGGGGTTAAAATGTGTCCTAAAGTATGTTCTAACTGTAGGGGGAGGGGGACTCACAGGGGGAGGAGATCGATGTGTGTTCCTCTGTACTGGGAACACACATCAGTCTCCTCACCGCTGACAGGAGGTGGATCTATGTGTTTACACATACAGATCCACACTCCTGCCGTGATTTCTGGAAATCGCGGGTGCCCGGCGGCAATCACGGCCGTCGGGCACGCGCGCGGGATCGCGGGTGGTGCCGTGCGCGCCGCCGGCGGCGCGCGCGCGCGCCCTAGAACGCCGTGAAGACAGGACGTTGTGCAACGTCCTGTCTCATCGGCAAGGGGATCACCATGACGTGATTCCCCTATAGGCCGGTATGGAAGTGGTTAAAAGAGCTAGATGTCAAAGAAAGGTTAGCCCAACAATATGGCTAGAATAACATACATTTCATAATTGCACTAATTAAACTTCAGCTGATTTCTCAGTTAATATCCGAATATCCATACAGGATAGTTTTAGGGATTGTTACACAATGGGGCTTTAAGGCCTATTAAAAAATGTCTGAATTGATAAAATACTGGAGTTTTCTAATCTATACAATGATGTGGTGACTTCTCCTTGAATGGTTTGAAGTCACATAAAGTAGGTTCTGCTATTGATTGGTAAACCAATTCTTATACAAGAAATATACCTTTGTCCAACTCCAATTTACAAATTTTTGGACGAAAAGATCAACTATATTTCAATCCTGAATTGTATACAGAAATGACAATATAAACATTATGCAATCGAATTCAAGCCATTGAATTAAGAAATAAACACTTTGTGGCCACACGAGAATCCCGCAGTCAGCATTTCCACCATGGATTCTGTTTCTCCCCCTCTAGTTGAGGACATTAGCAGGGTACTCATCCATTATCCTTGGATATCACATATAGCAATTTAGTTAAACCCTAACTACAGTCAGAACCATTTTTTGGGGGGGAAGGGGGTGGGGGGCAGTAAATACGTATATCCAATCTTTTTACTGCCCACAATCCTGTTGGGAAGATTTCACCTCACTTCATGTCCCAGTGACAGCAGTAGAGATGAGAACATATTCTACAAAGTTTGATGGTTCTAAAAAATTTGCGAACCTCCAAAATTTGGAATTTCTGAACCCAATTATTTCAATAGATATCCCTACAAGGCTCCATAAACGGTGCATTACAGATCAGCAAATGTTGCAAAATGTTCCAGAATGGTTTGGGAAATATGTCTGGCAGCCCTGTCTAATGAGGAGATAGAGACAAAAAAAAAACAGTATGAGCTATTTTCTTTTCAAAATGGTAACAGGGATACAAAGACAGGTGGGTGGGAGTCAGGACCTGGCAGTCAAGCTAAGGGAATAGTCAGAATAAAAGTGAAGTGAAAATGAAGTGAAAATCTCCAAAGTTTTGATAGTCCAAATATAAAGCCTGATAAAAGTTCTATCCCTTCCTCACTCCTCGTAGTTCGGTTTAAATGTTATGGAGAACCACTAGACAGACCATAATATTTTAGTTTTTAAATAGCTGCAGCCGGAACTCAAAGCTGGAAACCTCAAAATTGTGAAAAAGCATCTTGTTACCAACGCGCAAGAGACATACTACTTAATGATTGTTATACAAAAAACAAATATCATTTTGGCCTTTCACTTGTCCAAAACCAACTTTGCCCTTTGTCAAGTTACAGATGCAGATTTTAAAATTTTATAAAAGTAAAGGTGGATACCAGACTAAATAATGTTAGACCTAGAACTGGTCACTTACCGTTTTCTGTGTGCTCATGTTCGGTGTCCGTGAGGGTCAAGTTGGAGTTGGCTCTGCTAGATAGACAAGAGCTTCGGCCAGACTTGGTGTTCCGTGCCCATAGTCTGACTGGGTGCTCCGGAGATAATACTCCATCTGCTTCGTTGTCTGCATCGTTATCACCAGACATTGAATAACAATGTGGCAAGCTAATATCGGTCCGGTACAGTGTCCCGTGTGGAGGAGTAACTTCACCAAGACCCAGTTCATGTAATGTGAAGCTGCCACCTATAACACAGCAAAAGAAAAAAGTAAAAGTTATTAAATATGCAGCAACAAAGAAAAAAAAAAATTATATAGATGCACTACAGTAAATGAACAGGCTGTAATCTCAGTAATACTACCGGTCTTTAATTAATGGACGTTACATTTTTAGTGATGTTATTGGTTTTCCAATAAATGGATAGGCTAAATTCTCACTTTTATCACAAGTTCCTAGTAAATAAATAGTCTGCATTCTCTGTAATGTCATTCATCTGTAGTGAATGGATAGGCTGCATTCTCAGTAATGTCACTAGTTTCTGGTGAACAGAATAGGCTGAAACCTAAGTGATGTCATTGGTATCTAGTGAATAGAGGCTGCATACTCAGTGATGTCACTGGTCTCTGGTGAATTGATAGACTGCATTCTCAGTGATTTCACTGGTCTCTAGTTAATCAATGGGCTTCATTCTCAGTAATATTTTCAGTCTATGGTGAATGGATAGGCTGCATTCTCAATGATGTCACTGGTCTCTAGTGAATAGATATGGATGCATTCCTGGTGATTTCATTGGTTGGTCACTAATGAATTGATAGGCAACGCTTGTATCGAGATCTGTACAGCTTTGGTATATCTAATCTTGTTATGAGTAAGTGAGTGAAAAACTTGTATAGCACAACCCATGCAAACTGAATCGCCTCAGGGCGCTTGGTATCCATTTCCTACTGTATTTTGCCTTCAGAATAGATGTGTTTTGAGTTTTTTCCTGAAGGCCAGGTGATTCACTTCCATTCGGATACTGGTTGGGTGGACGTTCCATAGTCTAGGTCAGTGTTTTTCAACTCCAGTCCTCAAGGCACACCAACAGGTCATGTTTTCAGGCTTTCCATTATTTTGCACAGGTGATTTGATCAGTTTCACTGCCTTAGTAATCACCACAGCCATTTCATCTGAGGGAAATCCTGAAAACTTGACCTGTTGGTGTGCCTTGAGGACTGGAGTTGAAAAACATTGGTCTAGGTCAGTGTTTCTCAACTCCAGTCCTCAAGCCCCCCCAACAGGTCATGTTTTCAGGATTTCCCTCAGATGAAAAGGCTGTGGGAATTACTAAGGCAGTAAAACTGATTAAATCACCTGTGCAAAATAATGGAAATCCTGAAAACCTGACCTGTTGGGGGGCCTTGAGGACTGGAGTTGAGAAACACTGATCCAAGTCCTTGGACTGCAAATCTTCATTCTCCTTTGGACTTGTATCTGGCCTTGGGTATCTGGAGTAGATTTTGGTTGGTGGATCTGAGGACCTGATTGGGGTTGTGAGGTTTTAATTTTTCACATAGATATTGGGTGGCACTTCCTTGCACGCATTTGTGTGTCAAGCATAGTGCCATAAACGTAATTCTGTCTTTTACGGGCAACCAGTGGAGGGCCCTGAGGGAGGGAGAGATTGATTCCCAGGCTTTTTTTCCAGTCACAAGTCATGCCGCCGTATTCTGGACGACTTGCAGACATGCAATTTGGTATTTTGAGAGTCCAAGTTAAAGGGCGTTTGCATTGTCGAGTCTGGAGTTAATTATTGTACCCACCACGACTGTTATGTCTTCTTTTGGGATGAAGGGAACGAGTCTGCCTAGTAGGCGCAGTAGATGGTGGGATCCACTGACTACTGAACTTATTTGTGCATCCATTGTCATGTCGGAGTCAAAAGTGATTTAGAGACTTTTGACTTTGGTGCTGGGGGTGATGGTTTGTCTCAAAATTGCCAGGCGTGTCCATGTTGACGTAGCCAGCCTCTTCCGGTTGGCGTGAAACAGAAGAAGTTCTGTTTTCGATCCATTGAGTTCAAGATAAGGTGTAATAAAGCAGATATTGGCGTGTAGCCCCTAACCCAATGTAGCTTGATTTAGTTACCAGCATATGCATTATGGTGCAGTTGTTTGAGTTGTAAGGGTATAAAATGTGCCAACTCCATTTTGAGGTTGAAATGAAGAAGGTTTTAGAGCCAGAAGATCAGACGAATCACGAAAGTTTCTCAGCATGGCAAAGTTGGAACATCTAACTGGTTCAATCACATCTTGCACTTCACACCTTTTTTAATTAAGCCGGGCAGGTTGTGTTTCCTGACAAGCATGACAGGCAGAGAAACTTAGGCTTTCACACCTCCTAACTTCAGCAGCCAAGCCTCGTACTACAAAGCTGCCAGTGATAATTGCACCCAGACAAAAAACTCCTTGCTTTGACAAAACGCTGCGCTGCTCAGCTTCAAATGTTCGCCTAAAGTTTTAAAGATTAATCAACTTGATTTACAGAGAAGTGGTCATTTGCACTGTTTCTTTCAACAGCAGGTCCTACTCTTTCTTTCTTTTTTTCTTTTTTTTTTTTGCTTGGCAGAGGTGCCAGAGATGAATGTGGTGATGGATTTCAAAATAAATTCAACAGCATTTTTTTCCTAGGACGTTCACACTAATAGGCTTTTCATTTTTGGGGTGTTAAAGCGGAGAGTTCAAAGTCGTTTTTCTTAGTGCCTGCTTCTCAGCCAAAACAAAACAGGGATTATTCGCAGAGACTGGTGTGGTGGCTACGTCAGGTGTGAGCACAGATTCTCCCAGGCCACAAGAGCTGGATTTGGGCTTTTATCCAAACTGCTTAAGGAACATGAGGGGGGGCAGGGAGCGTGCAAATCACTTTTGATTTTCAGACATTTGCGAGGATTCCTCTATGACCTGAATTGGTGAAAACTTCACAATGTTTATCAAATGGGGGGAAACTAACCCTTAAAGGATAACTAAACCCAAGAACAAAAATACAATATGGTGCAGCTTAGAGTCCTTCGATGAAGTAGCTGCATCAGTTTTTCCTTTTTTTTTTTTCAGTTTAAGAACATTTTCTGAAAAATACAGAAATTATCTGTTGATCTTGCCATAAATGCCATGGCCTGTGAGCTTCACCAAAGAATAACTTCCTTCCCAGCTGTCTTCTGCAAACTAGTAATTGACCTCATGTAATGGAGATGAAGAGATTTGGACATTTGGAGTTCATAGCTGAAGAACACCCTAGGGTGACAACCCTGGTTCCTACCATAGATACAGTAAAGGAGTGGCATAGCCACTCAGAGACAGGAAGTGGGTTGTTTGCAGGGTTTCCAGATGGTAAAAAAAAAGATAAAGATGCTTGAAAAAAAAAAAAATACAGCCACCACATCAAGAACTTTTGGTTTAAATACACTTTAACGGCAAGCACTTGAACAACAATAGATTATAGGAGGAAATCTCTAGAATTATCTCATCTCCAATCCTTTTCATTCCACGATCATGCCCCACCATTAGCCCTACCATACAGATGTCTATCGATGCATGGCTTACCCTCCGAGCACATATGTTCTGTCAACACAAACAAATCACCACACTGAGATTCCAACTCTCAGCTCTCTCACTTATCATACCGGGTATCTCCCTTGCTAATTGGCACTCTAGTAGAACTTCATTGTTGGAAGACTTAGGTCGTGTACACACGATCGGTCCAAACTGATGAAAACGGACTGAAGGTCCGTTTTCATCGGTCCAAACCGATCGTGTGTGGGCCCCATCGGTCAGTTATCCTTCGGTCAAAAGGTCAAAAAAAAAAGAGAACTTGCTTTAAAATGTAACCGATGGACACATCGGTTAAAAAGCCACGCATGCTCAGAATCAAGTCGACTTATGCTTGGAAGCATTGAACTTCGTTTTTTTCAGCACGTCGTTGTGTTTTACGTCACCGCGTTCTGACACGATTGTTTTTTTAACCGATGGTGTGTAGGCACATCAGACCATCAGTCAGCTTCATCGGTTAACCGATGAAAACGGTACTTCGGACCGTTCTCATCGGATGGACTGATCGTGTGTATGCGGCCTTATATGTGGGCCCTGCACTCAAAACATTCAGAACTCTTCAACTGGAATTTTCCATTCCCTAATCTGAACACTACAGATATCTCCAAATCTCACATCAACGGAAACAGTCCAGTAAATTAACTACCTCACTGCCATGGCAAATTGCCCAATACTACCTAGCTAAAACCACGAATATTAAGGGTATTTCATTATTCTACACACATCTTCAAAACAGACTGGAATTTAAAAAATCATTATCTATTCAAGCATAGGAAAAGGATTTTAATAAGGTGTATTCAGATGACCAATGGCAAAGAGCATTACATATAAGGTACTCTTCTACCAGAAGCGCTATTCTCTGGGAACTCTTCTAGAAAATCTTGTTATGTTGGTATCTCACTTCACATTGTATATTCAAATTTGCCACAGGCGTTTCTCCCTTGTGCTGGAGAAATTGTGGGGATCCTAGTACCTTAATGCACCTTCTATGGTCCTTTTCTAATATAACCCAATACTGGAATCTAGTATTTAAACTCATAACGCAGGTCCTAAGACTCAAAATGGAACCAACACTGGGCATGGCACTATTATCCCTGGGGGTAGACTTTGTCCCACCTTCTCGGAGGAAACTGATATACCACATCTTTTTAGCAACCTGACTTAATTTGGTCTGGCATTGGAAAGACAATAAGACCTCTAATACACAAGAAAGCATCCAAATAATCAAGACTTATGGTACTTTGAACAACTTTTTGCATCTAGTGTGCGTAGATACTCAATTATACACAAGATCTGAAGAAACCTTGGAAAGAGTGGTATAATACAGTCTCTAGTTCTTGACCTAACCCCATTTTTTTATATATATTTTTTTGATAACTATCAAGAAAACATTGCTTATAGTACCTAACTGGGAGAGTATAGGGTTATAAAGGGATAAGGTGTAAAACTTCAGTTGGGTTTTAACCCTCAATCTACACCCAGGCCCATCGCTACAGGACAGGCAAAGCAAGCAATTGCTTGGGGCCCCGAGCTAGCCTGGGGGCCCCCAACTAGGATGCCCACGTACATTGTCCCGGAATGAAAAGAACACTGGGAAAACATTCAGGAAATCATGGGACAGAGAGACTGAACCACCATAGCTCTGGCTCCGCCTCCGCCTCCGCCTCACTATACACCAAATCACTGGTTGCTATAGCCGACTAGCGTCTGGCAACCAGTGACGTCACTGCCCAGCTTGAAGGTGGAGGAGGATTTCACTACCTCCTCTGCGCTAGTGCTTAGGGTTTTGAATTTGCCCATCAAATCAGTGCAGCCCTGTAGCACCAATCCTCCTCTCCCTTACTATCTGCTTTCACAGCTTTGACCAATAAGGGAACTCCATGCACATATTTCTCCCCGCCTCCACCCTCCCCCTTGTGCAGAGCCCGGGATCGTCTGTCCACACAGGGAAAGGGAAGGTGAAGGGAAAGAAGTTTCAGCAGCATGAAGATCACAGACAGAGGCAGCAGTGACAGCCCAGAGCTGCAGACATCGGAGCTGTGCAGGAATTCCTCCTTATCTTACTGTGAGTCCTCTCCCTCTGGGGCTTCTGTGTGTATAATGACTTTCTGCATCTGTTCAGTCACTAGTAACCACACACTATTCACCTTCTGGGGGGGGGGGGGTCTGCAGTAATACCTGGCCAGTGCTCTTTTTTTTCTATTAGAGGGGGTGAGCAGGGTCCTCCCATCATCCCCCTGCAGTTCTCCAAGCTGGGGGTCTTTTTTAACTGGTGGGGAGGGGCGTTCCTATTTTCCTTGATGGGGGTCCCCTAATATTACCCCCTGCAATCCTCATAACTGGAGGGGGAAGTGAGGGGGATTCCTTTATTAGGGACCCTTCTTATCACACCCCCCCCACACACACACACAGTCCTCCTAGCTGGGGGTCTTGTTTATCTAGAGGCAGTGTGTCCATAAGGGCGCCAATCTCCTCTCTCTAGCCCCAGCCCCTCTATCAGACAGGGGGGGCACAGTGGGAGCATTTGATTGTCAGTGTGGGGATCTGGGTAGGTCAGTATAAGGATCAGGTAGGTCAGTGTAGGGATCACAGGTAGGTCAGTGTAATGGTCAGTGTAGGGATCACAGGTAGGTCAGTGTGGGGATCACAGGTAGGTCAGTGTGGGGATCACAGGTAGGTCAGTGTGGGGATCACAGGTAGGTCAGTGTGAGGATCACAGGTAGGTCAGTGTGAGGATCAGGTAGGTCAGTGTAATGGTCAGTTTAGGGATCAGGCAGGTCAGTGTAATGGTCAGTTTAGGGATCAGGCAGGTCAGTGTAATGGTCAGTTTAGGGATCAGGCAGGTCAGTGTAATGGTCAGTTTAGGGATCAGGCAGGTCATGCTGGCATCTTTATGCATCCCACATTGATTTAATTCAAATTATACAATTTTGTGCTAACTTTTATTGGCTATATTTACACTGATTTGTAAGATATTTTTATAAATAAAATTCATTGGTTGATCTATACCATATGGAGCCCTCTTTTATATTTCATGCTATGCTGGGGCACTAGTCATATATCTTGCCCCACCATCACCCCTTCCATCCACCCAGCTGTTTTCTGCTTGCTGTGGTTCTGCGCTGTGCGCGGGTGGGGGGGCCTCCATGTCCATTTTCTTTTCTCTGTATTGCCGGGAGCCGGCAATTCATTATAGCCGCGAGTGATTTTAAATTACTTTTTTTTCCTTCAGAAATTACACTTTGTGCAGGGAAACAAGCGCTACATTACAGGCATACTATACACCCCCCCCCCTAGGTACGAAATTTAAAGAAATATATCACTTTTATTGTTTCACTTAAAGGAATTATTAAAATCACTGCTGCCAAAAAAACTGCAGTTTTTAAAACTTTTTTTTGCATTGATACATGTCCCCTGGGGCAGGATCCAGGTCCCCAAACACTTTTTATTACAATAACTTGCATATTAGCCTTTAAAATTAGCACTTTAGATTTCAAACGTTCGAGTCCCATAGACTATAACAGGGTTCTAAAGTTCACATGAACTTGCGGTGAACACCCCAAATAGTTTGCTGTTTGGCGAACAGGCAATGTTCGAGTCGAACATGAGTTTTACTTGGACTAGAAGAGTTAGTTAGCATCTCATCCTTCTCATCTAATGGTTACGGCTTTTACTGGGTTGCCCAATTTAAAGGCATAAAAGAACCTGCACAAAATTGTGTTCATCAACAGTAGATGAGACACTATCAAGTCCCGTACACACGATCAAACTTTTTGACAACAAACCTCAGACAGACCTGTTTTTGCAGACAATCCAACCGTGTGTACGCTCCATCGGACAAACTTTTTCGCTTTTTCATCAGACAAATGTTCACTGTGAGAACAGACAAACTTTCTGGCAAAAAATGTCCTACGTCGGCTAATCCGATCGTGTGTACACAAGTCCATCGGACTAAAGACCAAAGTACAAACACACATGCTCAGAACCAATGCTAAAGATCAGACAACAATAACAGAAGTTGCCCAAAGGGTGGCGGTAAATAGCAGAAAAACGACGTAGTACGTCTAATACATCAGTACTTTTGTGTTTGTTGCCGTGTGTAACAAGTTCACAGACAACGCAATGATCCACAGAAAAGTCAGATGGAAGTCCAGTCGTGTGTATGAGGCTTTAGACTTAAAGCCGTTTTAAAGGGGTTGCCAGTCATGTTGAGACTGCCTTTGCTCAAACCTGCTTGGCCTTCTAGGCTGCTCATGCTTTTCAATTGTCTGTACAATACTGACTGCTGTAACAGCAAAAATGTTTTCATTGGTGGGCTGTGACATCCAAATAAAGCCAGGCTTCTTGTGGCCTGTAAATCTACTTGGCATGGCCAATTGTTTATTTTAGTATTGTGGTCTTTTTACCGATCAGCAGTGGCGGGACCAGTTTAGAGGTTCAGCCAAGTGGCTAAATACAAACATGTGTACTGTAAATAGGAGCTCTCTAAGAAAAGGTATTTTTTTTCTTTCAATTCTGAGGTATAGACCTGCCCAGGGCCGTCTTAATAGCATCATGGGCCCCTGGGCAAAGTAGTGCTCTGGGGCCCCTACATTGATGTTAGTGCAGGTAAACAGACATCAAGTAGGTAGGAGGCAGACTGCCTCCCCGGTGTATCTAACACTCTCAGTGCCATCATGGGGCCCCCAATTTCGTGGCAGCGTGGGCTCAACGATCAGCTGCTTTGGGGAAAATGCAGGGGCCCTCCATGCAGCTGGGCCCCTGGGCAGTGCCCAGGTGTGCCCTCTCATTAAGACAGCCCTGGACCTGCCCATGCAGCACAGCCAGGCTGGTGACCTGACTTTTCTTTGCTAGGGTTAGGCAATATTGTTTGGTCAGCTCCCTGCTCCAAAGAAGTGATTGGCCAGTGCAGCATACACCCCTGCTTGCTCGACTCTCTTCTCCTGTCCGTATGTTTCTTGAGAACATGTGGCAGCAGCACATCCCTTCTGCTGTACAGGGGATTACACAAGGCCAATACCATATTTATTAAAACAAATTCACTGCATTAATTGATAATTCAATAGCCTCTTCTCAACTATTCCTTCGTAATTTTTTCATTTCAGCTACAAGGTCACAGGTTCTCTTTAGAGTTCTTCAGCTCCAGCAGAAGAAGCGATCCATCAGGACAGGAGTTAAAACAGCGCCCTGTCTCTGTCAAAACACATCTCTCTGTTCTCAGGGTAAGTGATCTCCGCCAGAGCCGCGGCTCATAAATTATGAAGAGACACCGCTGCTACAATTAAGTCAAATCAAATGTATTTGCAATAGGCAGCATGACATACATTGATTTCCATATCTCATGCGCCATGTCGCTTTTTAAAGTGGAATTATTCCAGCATGTCAATAAAAGAAAGATAGAAAATATTGAATAGTCTTAAAAGGCCTCCCCAGCTGAACAGCTAGATATGCGGCTGACAGACATACACAGAGTCTGTTTTATCCACCAGACGAGTAATGTAATTGTCAAGTAGTAACAGAGACACACATTTCATGCTCACTCTCCTGATGAGCTATGTGGTTGCGTGGCATAAAAAGGTAACAACACTATACAGTACCTACAACTTTGTGTCACTACTTCGCCTCCTGCCTGCACGAGGCCCATAGGAATGTCCCCTGGTAGCTGTAAACACCAGGTGATGGGATGATAGGTGATAGGATGGTCTTCTATCAGTATTTGGATGCTCTGGTACCCATTTCTCTAGCAGTGTAGACAGGTGTAGGATGACCTCCCTACACAGGTGGCGCTGTTGCAAACACCATGCAGGGAGAGTGGAGGACAAGGGGAATGTTCATTCCTCTAGGCCTCCATACGCATATTCATGTGGGCTGCTGTCCGAATGGATGCTTCTGCCCCAGATGACTCCTGCTCCTGACTTCTATTTCTAAACGAAAAAAGTCTGATGGGGCCCACACACAGTCGGAATATCCGATGAAAAAAATCAGTCTGACTTTTTTCATTGGAAATTCCAATCGTGTGTACAAGGCATTAGTGTTACTGTCAGTTCAAAGTTGCTGCATAGACTCTGTTGCTGTATGTTGGAACGCTCTTAAAGCGTAGGATGACCAGACATCCTAGGTTTCAGGGGACAGTCCCCGGATTGAGGACACTGTCCCCAGACCAAGTCTGTCCCTGGTTTTGTCCCCAGATTGGATTTGAACAGGGGCTGGGGCAAGTTCAAAGACATTCAGTGCAGAAAAAAAAAAAATCTGAATTACACACCTCCACTTCGCCGCTCTTACTAGGGGGGGGGTGGGGTGTTTTTTTTTTCCCATTATCTGTGCCCCTTTCTGATGATCATGTGCTGGTCTGAGCGGAGGGAATATTTCTTCAGTTTCGGGTGCATGCCCATTCATCTCTGCTCACATGTTCTTCTGCCTTGGCTCAAGTCCCGGCCAGCCGCCTGCCTGTTTATCTCCTTGCCTTCCCTGATGGAGTGATCTTCCTCCGCACCCCACCCAGTAGTAGCCAGGGCCCGCAAGTGAGACTTCACAGGCTGGAAGGGCGGGCGGCGACGGTCAGAGAGTCGCTGATTGCCGCCATTACTAGTCAAAAAAATATGTCCCCGGATTTCATTTTAAAAATCCGGTCACCTTATTAAAGCGGAGCTCCACCCTAATTACAACAGTAGTTTAATTAGACTGCCGGTATCTAAAATGCTAAAAACGGATGTTTTTGTTTTCTAAATATGTACAGTACCTGTACATTAGTGAGCCTTCCGGTCTGCATCATTGCGGGTATTTCTCGGGCATTGCGTCACTTCCCGTTCGATGCAGTGCGCTCTGGGAGCTTCTCTCCATAGCTCCCTGTGTTCACTGCGCAGCTGTGATATCAAATATCGCGCAATTTCTTAAGAAGGAAGTGACCCGCGACATAAACAAAGGAAGGAGGACAGGCTTTACAAAAATCTCCATTACCGAGCGGTGGATGCTGGGACATCAGCATCCACCGGAAGAAGGAAGTGCCTGCTTGTGGGCTTATGTCCACAGTTAAAATGGCAACGGAACAGAACGGACAATATAAGTACATATTTTACACAGAATGGCAGCAGAGTGGCCTGCGGGACACCAAAATGTGAGTTTACAAAATAACTGGCATTAACCATTTAACCACTTAAGGACCGCCGCATGTACAATTACGTCGGCAGAATGGCACCGTCAGGCACATCAACGTATATATACGTTGGTGCCTTGGGGGGATCGGGAGTCCGATCGGACCCCCCCCTGTACATGCGGCGGTCCGCGCGGCTGCAGGAGCGATCCGACAAGAGGGGTCGGCTATTAGTTTTTGTCCGCCCCCTCCGGATCGCTCCCAGCCAATGCGCGCGCCCGCCCGCCCTGTCACTTCCTCCTCTTGTGTAAACACAGGAAGGAGGAAGCGACGTGATCTCTCCCTCGGCGGTTTTTTCAACCACCACAGAGGAGAGATCACAACACAGTAAGTCTGCACTAACACTACACTACACTAACACTTCACATAAACACATTTAACCTCCTCGATCGCCCCCCCCTGTCACAGTGTCACTGAATGCAGTAATCATACATGTATGATTACTGTATTTAGTGTCAGTGTGACAGGCAGTGTGACAGGCAGTTAGTGTTAGGTCCTGGGCAGCCCCCGTACCCCCCTAATAAAGTTTTAACCCCTTGATCACCACCCTAGTTAACCCTTTCACTCCCTATTGCCAGCATCACTAAGCGATAATTTTTCTGATCGCTGTATTAGTGTCGCTGTTCCCGCTAGGTAGCTAATTTTTTTTTATTGCGATTTTTTTTTTACTAAAGACATGTGGCTAAATAAATGTTGGCCTAAATGTTTGACTAAAATTTAGTTTATTGATTTTTCTTATAACAAAAAGTAAAAAATATTGTTTTTTTTTCAAAAATGTCGCTCTATTTTTGTATATAGCACAAAAAATAAAAATCGCAGATGCGATCAAATACCACCAAAAGAAAGCTCTATTTGTGGGAAGAAAAGGGCGCAAATTTTGTTTGGGAGCCACGTCACACGACCGCGCAATTGTCTGTTAAAGCGACGCAGTGCCGAATCGCAAAAACCCCTTGGGTCATTTGGCAGCATATTGGTCCGGGTCTTAAGTGGTTAAATAGCCTTTAAAAAAAACGTTTTTGCGTGGGAGATCCGCTTTAACCATACTGGTATGTGTGTGGGTATTCCGTCACTTCCTCAATGCTGCAATGTCTCCTGGGAGCTTTTGTCATTGTTCCCAGGAGACATCGAGGAGGTCTGCCGCAAGTTATCACAGGATGTAGAAAGAACTTGCGGTTTAGTAATTAAGAGGATCGAGGTTGCTCTGTGTAAATCTATTTCACAGAGTAGGTAAGTATACCATGTTTGTTATTTTAATTAAAACAAAACCACCCTGCTTTAATCTTCTCCACAGCTTTATCCCTGACCTGTCTGGTGTGTTCCTTGGCCTTCATGATGCTGTTTGTTCACAAAGGTTCTCTAAGGCCCCTTTCACACTGGGGCGTTTTTCGGGCATTTTTCAGGTGCTTTGGCGTTAAAAATAATCCTGTAAAGTGCCTGAAAGAAGCCTCATCTGCAATCCCAATGTGAAAGCCTGAGTGCTTTAGGAGCCCTTTCACACTGCCAGCGCCCGAAAAACACTGGTAAAGCTCCGCTTTGGCATTAAAAAAAGCTCCCTCAATGGGAAAGGGGCTTTAGGAGCGGTGTATTCAACGCTCCTAAAGAGCTGCAAAGAAGCTGCTTGCAGGACTTTTTTTGACTCCCTGCCAGTGCAGCGCCTCAGTGTGAAAGCTCTCGGGCTTCCACATTGGGATTGCAGATGCAGCTCCTTTCAGGTGCTTTACAGGCGCTTTTTTTTTAATGCTAAGACCCCTTTCACACTGGAGCGTTTTTCAGGCGTTTTAGTGTAAAAGCATTTGCCTAGTGGTAGCATTTGGGCTTTCACATTGGGATTGCAGATGCAGCTTCTTTCAGGCGCTTTACATGCGCTTTTTTTAACGCGTGACCTCCTGAAAAAATCCCCGGGACTACTAGGCTTTCTGCATTTTTTTCCCCTGTGTGAAGCAAACATGAGGGTTGATTTACTAAAACCGCAGCGTGGAAAATCTGGTGCAGCTTCCAGTTTTTATTTTTGTCAAAGCTTCATTGAACAAGCTGAAGTTAGAAGCTGATTGGCTGCCATGAACAGCTGCACCAGATTTTGTGCTCTCCAGTTTTAGAAAATCATCCCCATTGTGTCTCTTCCATTATATCCCTCTGTACAAAGAGAACATGAGGGGGATTTAACCACTTCAAAACCGGCCTTTTATACCACCTCAATACCGGGCCTAGTCTGACACTTCTCTCCTACATGTAATAATCATCATTCTTTTGCTAGAAAATTAGGCAGTACCCCCAAACATCATATATGTTTTTTAGCAGACACCCTAGGGAATAAAACGACGGTCATTGCATCAATTTTCAAATGCCTTTTTTTGGTAAAAAAAAAATTTCATGAATAAAAAAAATAACAAAACAGTAAAGTTAGCCCATTTTTTTTGTATTATGTGAAAGATTATGTTACACCGAGTAAATAGATACCCAACATGTCACGCTTTAATTATGAGCACACTCATGGAATGGCGCCAAACTTGTAATAGGAAATGTGTGTGACAGGTCCTCTTTAAGGAGAGATACGGGGTCAAGGCCAGGCTGGAAACCATGAGATCGGTGAAAAAAAATTCACCGATCTCATGAATGGTTGCTTACAGCCGCAATCGCGGCTTTGTTTACTTACGGGGACCCGGGCGTTACATCATCACATCGCGCCCGGGTCCTCCGACGGTCATAGAGATGACTGGTGACCATCAGTCATCTCTATGCTTCCTGCCGACGCCAGACGATTCGTTCTCCGGGCCCCCGAAGGCACGGGAGAACCCGGAGAAGCACCGGATGGCGGCGGGAGGGGGGTGTCCCCTCCCGCGGCCTGTAAGAACGATCAAGCGGTGGAACCGCCGCTATGATCGTTCTTATGTCGTGCAGAATCGCCGGCTGAAGAAGAGGATATCTGGATGATGCCTCTGGCTGCAGGCATCATTCCGATATTCACCTGCAAAGCCCAGGCCGTCAATTGACGGCCACTTAGGATGGGAGATCCCATCTCTGGCCGTCAATTGTCAATGGGCCAGTATTGAAGTGGTTAATAAAACTGGTGAACATAGAATCAGGTAAAGATATGCATAGTAACCAATCAGCCTCTAGCTTCAGCTTGTTTAATTAAGCTTTAACAATGAGCCCAAGTTCACACCGGGCCGATTTGACATGTCAAATCGCATGCCGAATCGGTGGCCATTACCGGCAATGTCATCGTCCGAATCGGTGTGATGCCGGCTTTGCGGCGCCGCACCAATTCTCAAAAGTAGTTCATGTACTACTTTTGGTGTCTTCGGCGGCTGTTCTGAATAGACATCTGTGCAGGAACCTGCACAGATGTCTGTCAAATCTCCCATAGTTGGACTGTATTGCCGGTTTAAATTTGTGCGAGTTCAACTGAATTCTAACCCGCAGTCAGTGTGGACCTGGGCTAAAACCTAGATGCTGATTGGTTACAATGCGCAGCTGCTTTAGATTCCGTGTGCACCAGTTTTAGTAAATCTCCCCCATGTGTGTTGTGGTTTCCTGCAGTGTAGGTCCATTGGCACCTACTGTACCTGTGCACCGGGGTGCCATTCTTATTGAGTGGTGTCTTATTGTGCACTGCCCGTTTCTATTGTAATGACACATGTCAACTTGTAGACTACCCCCTCATATTTCCTTCCAGCAACAATGGTCACCAAGACAAATAAAAAGGCAGATCTACCCAAAAGGGGCAACAAACACAACTGAAACCCGACAGTGGGTCTACCCCCCCCCCCCCCCAACCACTATAGCCAAATATAAAAATCTTTGGCTGAAGTTTCACATTAATGAGGGCATTTGTAAAAGTTTCAGGGAACTGTCTTAAAAATAAATATTTCAAATAATGGTTGAATAGCGAAGAATGATATTTTCCTGCACACAGCTGTCTTCCTGTCTTGTAATTCCAAAAAAAATACCAGCTGTTTTCATGCCACCATTTGCCAAAAAAATGGTAACGTAGAGCAATAAGCCCAAGAAGTCCTAAAAAAAGAAAATACCTCATTTTTATGCAGGTGAATATACTTGGATACATAACTTGGAATGTTATTACACTCTCAAATGATGCAAATTTTTCCAGTTCAGTTTTAGAATTAAAGAAGAGGTTTTAGTGAATTTTAATTACATTTTTTGTGAACGTTTAATAGTTTATAAACTGTTTTTTGTATTCCTTATAAAGGACTTCTCAGGGGACCCCCCTCCTAAGAATTTCCCCCCAAAAAACACAACTCTCTAACATCTTTCTATTTTAGCACCACCTCCACAGGAGATGCTGAATTTTTTGGGTTCTCTGTATGTCTCTGAGACCTGGGCAGAACACCACCTCTGCTAACAACACAAAAGTACATGGCCAGGTAGTTTTCTGGTCATATCACATAGGAAGAATACGCACACAGTGGTAAAATAAATGCACAGCTCGTGTAGCACCCTCTTGTGTATGATACTAATAGTGAGAGTAGGTAAAAGCATTTCTGGCTCTGGGATAAACCTAAGTCATTACATCTGGGTCAGGGTTATTAGAGGCCAAGGCTGGATGACTCATTCTGGCAGCTCGCTGTTGCCTCCCCCTGTTTCTAGAACATTGGAGAATGTTCTGGAACTTGTGGGGGGAGGTTAAAAGGGGCTGCCCTGAATATTTATTGGCCTTCAGCCAATCCCCAGAGGTGGGTCTGGCAGGGGAATGATTGTCTGTTGGTTGCCCTTGAGGGACCCCTGCAGGGGAGGGGTTTTGCCTCAGGCTGGAGCTCGGGATAGCTGGACTGGAAGGATCCCGCAACAGGAGGCAGTTGATCAGCATGATGCAGGGATAAGACAAGGGGGGAGACTGTCAGCTGTAACAGTGCACTCTTGAAGACTGCGGTGTGCCAAGTTTTCATCTAACCTTGCCCTGGGGAATCAAGCAAGCAGCCAGGTGGGCTGGTGGCAGCCAGGTTGGCTGGTATTCTTTTGCAGCGGTAGAATTGGACTCAGTGTCTGCAGCAAGGCAGAAGGTGATACTGTTCACTCCACAATGTATTAAAGTTTATCCACAAAGGGATGGGATGTTCCTAGTCTGTAATGGGCTGCTGTTGAATTGACAAGACTGTCAATTCCTTGGAGTGATCAGTGGGTGCTGTTCTATGTTCTGTGTTTTTTCTAAGTTGGGCATTCCATAATTCCCTACCCCATTCAAGTTATTATACCCTAATAAAACACAAAAACAAGCCAAGGACTGTTTTCTGTGTCTAAACACATGAAGGGAATTCTAAGTGACTGGCTGTGCAGTAGTGGGAACCCAAGCATCAACCACTCCTGCAGGGGCAGTGCTACACTTGTATCAAGGTCAACAAATAGTAAGACAGGTAACAAAACTGCTAACCAAATTTATCACTAAGCAAGGTAATACAGAGAATGGAGACTACAGCACAGTACAGTATCACTTTGAGACACACCCAACCATCCTGCAGGACTGAAAATGTAAACGATAACTTCTGGACAAGAGATTTCCCCCAAATGAACAAAAGAAGGTAACAAAATGCAAGGCGGCCTCATCTGTAAGCCTTCAGGGAGAGGAGACTAAGTTTAAACTTCAGGAAGTTTGTCAGAGCTATCACCCCCAACTAAAACTTTGTATTGGGTTCTTCTGCCGGCTTAGTTGGGGCCCTTAGTTGGCGTGCAGTGAATGGTGCAGTTCCTTTTAAGATGTTATGAAAATAGATTAATCCTTTTTAGTTGTAAAGCAATTTGCAGAGTTCTCCTTAATTTGCAGAACTGGTAGGAAAGGTATCTTTAAGAATAGTGATATGTAGGCAAGAGTCACTCTGGTGGTCAAATTGCTGGTAATGGTCATGTTTAACCGCTTCAATACAGGGCATTTTCACCCCCTTCCTGCCCAGACCAATTTTTAGTTTTTAGCACTGTCGGACATTGAATGACAATTGCGCGGTCGTGCGACGTGGCCCCCAAACAAATTTGTTGTCCTTTTTTCGCACAAATAGAGCTATAAATTGCGATAAACAAAAGAAGAGTGACAATTTTGAAAAAAACACAATATTTTTTACTTTTTGATTTACTAGTAATAAATATTACAATATTTTTTTTCCCTAAAAACTACCTTTTTCCTCGGTTTAGGCTGATATGTATTCTTCTACATATTTTTGGTAAAAAAAAATCGCAATAAGCATATAGTGATTGGTTTGAGCAAAAGTTATAGGCCGCGTACACACGATCGAATTTGTCCGCTGAAACTGGTCCAACGGACCAGTTCAGCGGACAAATCCAATCGTGTGTATGGGCTAGCGGACATGTCTGACCGGCGGACAAATTTTAAAGCATGCTTTAAAATTTGTCCGCCGGCGACATGTCCGTCGGATATGTCCGCTGGTTAGTACACTAACCAGCGGACATATCTGACTGCACAAGTGTCGTATGGATGCGACGCATGCGTGGAAGTTTTTGACTTCCTGGTGCGGTGACGTGGTGGCGTCAACAGCACCGCCACGTCACCGCGATGTCTGCCGACGGGGATTTTGATTCTATGGTGTGTACACACCGCCGGATGAAAATCCCAAGGAGACATGTCTGATGAAAACGGTCCACGGACCGTTTCTATCAGACATGTCCCTTTGTGTGTACGCGGCCATAGCGTCTACAAAATAGGGGATAGTTTTAAGGCATTTTTATTTATTTATATTTTTTTACTAGTAATGGTGGCGATCTGTGATTTTTATTGTGACCGTGACATTGCGGTGGACATTGCGGACACTTTTGACACATTTTTGGGACCATTCACATTTATACAGCGATTAGTGCTAAAAAATGGTACTGATACTGTGTAAGTGTGAGGCCTTGTACACACGAGTGAATAAATCCGCTGAACATGGTCCGACGGACCATTTCAGCCGAAAAATCCGCTCGTGTGTAGGGGCAAACGGACCGTTCTGGCCGGATTCCTCCGACGTAAAATTTCCAAAGCATGCTTTTGAATTTTTCCGCCGGAGAGCTGTCCGTCAGATATGTCCGCTGGTTAGTACGGCAAACCAGCGGACATATCTGCCCGCACATGCGTCGTATCCTGTGAATGTATCCGACGCATGCGCGCGGAAGTGTTTACTTCCTGGTGCGGTGACGTGGCGGTCACGTGGCGGTGCCAACGTCACCGCCGCGTCACCGCGCTGTCCGCCGGCGGGGAATTTGATCCGATGGTGTGTACAGCCATCGGATCAAAGCATTCCGGTGGACAGATCCGATGGGAACGGTCCGTCGGACCGCTCCCATCGGATCTATTCCCTTGTGTGTACAAGGCCTGACTGGCAGGGAAGGGGATAACACTAGGGGGAGATCACAGGGTTAAATATGTTCCTAGTAGGTGATTCTAACTGTAGGGGAGGGAACCCACAAGGGAAGGAGAACGATTGTTGTTCCTCTGGATCATTCAGATCCACCTCCTGTCTCTGACAGGAGGTGGATCTGGGTGTTTACAGACACAGATCTACGGTCCTGCCGTGATCACGGGCAATTGCGGGTGTCCGGCAGACATCGTGGCCGATGGGCACGCTCACCAGGATCCGGAGTGATGCGTGCATGCGCCCCCTAGACGCCCGGAAAGCCCAGGACATCATATGACGTCCAACCAGGATGGGAGATCCCATCTATAGACGTCATTTGACTATGGGCGGGTAGAGAAGTGGTTAAGAAAATACAATGGGGAGGGGAAGAGGATTGTAAGATGCATGTCCCTTTAAATGGAAAAGTTGAACACTGCCATCTTGTGGTCAAAGTAACAATCTGAGTTCTTCTGCCGGCTTAGTTGGGGCCCTTAGTTGGTGCGCAGTGAACGGTGCAGTAAGATATTATGAAAATACATTGATCCCTGTTAGTGGTAAAGCAATTTGCAAAGTTCTCCTTAATTTGCAGAACTGGTAGGAAAGGTATCTTTAAGAATGTTGATATGTAGGCAAGATTCCCTCTGGTGGTCAAATTGATGGTAATGATCATGTTTAAGAAAATACAAGGGGAAGGGGAAGAGGATTGTAAGATGCATGTCCCTTTAAATGGAATAGTTGAACACTGCCATCTTGTGGTCAAAATAACGACGACTAAAGTCATCCCAGGACAACCGCTAGGAAGTTCCCAAGTAGGACCCTCCCAGTCTGCAGTCCAGGTGAAAGAAAATTTGGGACCCAACGCATCATGCAATGGCATATTCCAGCAAGTGTTTAAGTTTATTATTTTCATATTGCTGATGTGGTGGATGTATTTTTTGTAATGTTGGTGGAATAGTTCAGCTTTTATCATTTATATAAAATATATAGTACAAATAAACATATATCACTGGGTGAATCCAGAACATTCAGTTTGCAAAGCATGCTGGCTTTCTAATACAAAAACCTAACACTTCCTGCACACCTGTTGTGTAAACCGAATAAGTACTTCTCCTTTGAGGCATTTAGTTTTTTTTATTTTTTTATCACAGCAGTGGCTATCTGAATCTCCAAATAGCTTCTGCTTTTTCACGTAGCCAACTATTGCAGTAAATATTAAATACCAATATTTCATATTCAAAACATTCAAAAATATTTAAAATCTTTTTATTACCGTCCATAAAAAATAAATAATGCATACAAAATACTAGTTTACATTCCCTTTAACAGTCCTCTAAAGACAGTCCACCTAAAACTGGAATCACTGTATATTATGACGTCCTGCCTACAGAAGTCACTAAAAGATATGAGGATCCAGCAAGTGGTTCTAGATTCTGCCTATACTATATATTGTGCGATGAGTAACTTTATTTAAAGGGCCAGGCCACCCAAATATGTATAATATATTGCCAAAAGTATTGACTTGACTGGCCTGTACAGAGTCCTGACCTCAACCTGATAGAAAACCATTCAACTAAAATAAATTAGACAGAATTATGAATCATTCAGTATAAACGAAAATAAAACTGTTGGGAAATACGAACGGGTCCGATTAGGAAAACTTGCGTCTTACGAAATTACGAATCTTTACGAATCTACGTAACGAGACGTAATGAAACAAAAAAACAAACACATTTTTTTGTTGTGCACATGTCTAGTTCCTTACCTGAGAAAAGAGAAGAGAAACACCACTGGTTCCAAGATGCTCGCTTTGCCAAGCAGAATTGGTGCCAGAACCATACAGGCACTGTCAGGCCAAAGGCCAAAACCAAAAATATTATATATTAAATAAACATATTGGGTAGATTCACGTACCTCGGCGCATCTTTATGCGGGCGTAGCTTATCTTCTTTACGCTACCCCGGCGCAATGTTGAGAGGCAAGCATTGAATTCACAAAGCAAATGCTCCCAACGTTGCATCGGCGTAGCGTATAGTCGTCGGCGTAAGCCGACGTAAGTCAAAGTAGGTGGAAGTGGGCGTGATATATTTAAATGAAGCGCGACCCCATGCAAATGATGGGCTGAGCTTCAAAAAACGAACTGCGCATGCGTCGTATCTTGGACGCATCCCAGTACGCATGCTCACAGTCACGTCAAAATAACTGGCTAAGATACGTCAAAACACTGCCTACGACGTGAACGTAACCTACGCCCAGCCCTATTCACGTACTACGTAAACAGCGTAAAAATCTACTGCGTTCGTTCCCTGGTCCATACCTTTGCATGGGTTGCACCTCCTATGAGGAATAATTTTATGCCGGACGTAACCCTTACGCAAATCGCTTAAAACATGCACCGGGTGCAAGTACGTTAGTGATTTAGCGTATCTTACTCATTTGCATATTTTACATGGGTACGCCGAATGCGTCCAGCATAACTATGCGCCCACGATACGCCGGCATAGGCAAGTTACGTCGGGCAGCTGAAGCCAAATTTTTCAAAGTATCTAGCTTGGGGAATCGGCACAGAGATACGACGGCGCACATTTGTACTTACAACGGCATATCTATAGATACGTCGGCGTATATCTTACGTGAATCCGGGTCAATATATTACAACCCACTAGTACATGGTGTGAATGCTGCAATATTTTTTTCATCTGGTGATCCTGAAAATAAAGTATTCTGTCACTCACTCACTACTGTGTCTATGGAGGAAGCCATGTTTGTCGACTGCTGCTCTCCTGATATGGACTACAAACATTTCTATATCTTTTCATCTCTATTTCTTGGGGACAGAGCAATTGGTAGTTGACATTTTTTGCACTTGATCATGTTCGGGGTTCTGCTTGTTGATGGCCCATCCTTAGACGCTACCTTCCCGCCGTGAAAGCGGTTAAACCAATCATAAACACATTTTCTGCTTACGGCCTCCATCCCGTACACTTAGGCCTCGTACACACTATCAAATCTGTCTGCTGGAAACGGTCTGCTAGACCGTTTCAGCAGACAGATTAGATCGTGTGTACGGGCAAACAGACGGATTTGGCCACCCGACAGATTTCAAAGCATGCTTTGAAATCTGTCGGCTGGGAACCCGTCCGCCCGACATGTCTGCTGGTTAGTACGCTAACCAGCAGACATGTCTTCTCGCACACGCGCCGAATGATTTTGACGCATGCGCGGAACTGGACGTCACCGCCATGTCACCGACACGTCAGCGCGCTGTCTGCTGGCGGGGATTTTGGTTTGCTTGTGTGTACACGCGAGCAAACCAAAATGCCAGCAGACAGATCTGTTCAAATCGGTCGGTCCGACCGATTTGAACAGACAGATTTGATAGTGTGTACGAGGCCTAACACCAGCATTCCATGCATCTCTGCTTTCCCCAATTTGTTGCAGAACTTGATGTTCACTTATTGCTCCACGACCCTAATGCCGCGTACAAACAATCGGTCAAACCGATCAGAATGGTCTGATGGACCGTTTTCATCAGTCAAAACCGATCATGTGTGGGCGCCATCGGTTATTTAACCATTGGTTAAAAAAAAGCCAACTTGTTTTAAATTTAACCGATGGATTCCTAACCGATAGAACAAAACCGATCCTTAGTAGGCACGTCCATCGGTTAACAATCCACGCATGCTCAGAATCAAGTCGACGCATGCTTGGAAGCATTGAACTTAATTTTTTCAGCACGTCATTGTGTTTTACGTCACCGCGTTCTGACACGATAATTTTTTTAACTGATGGTGTGTAGGCGCGACGGACCATCAGTCAGCTTCATCGGTTAACTGATGAAAACTGTCCATCAGACCGTTCTCATCGAATGGACCGATCGTGTGTACGCGGGATTACTTTTACACTGACTATGTTTGACTGCCCACAGCGGGTTTTCCCCCCGACGGTCACGTGTACTCGGTGGTAGGTGTTGCTTCTCGACGTGTCCCATGGGCTCCTGGCCCATGTTGCTGTTGAGCTATTGGACCAAACTGTTTAGACACACCTCATACACACTTTTTAATGCTGTGAGAAAAAGGTAAGATGTTTGAGCTACGCATTCATCAATAATTAGTTAATTTTCATTAATTTCATCAACAATCAGGATTTTTTTTTATATATTATGGAAAATATGAGAGGAGTAGCTGGAACACACAAAAGGTGGAGAGCATTCAAACCCCCAGGTGGACATGAAATGAGTTGGGAACTATGGTATACAAATTTAACTGTTGGGGTATCCAAGACATACAGTATAAGAGGCCATGTTGGCTCAAACTTGTTTTGCATAAACACGGTCGCACCAATGTTGTCGGAAATTCCGATCGCCAAGAAAGCGGGACAATGGCACTATAAAGGGGAAGTTCAATACCAAGTGCACCACCCTTTGGGCTTCTGCTAATCTCGTGTTAGTAGACGTTTGGTGAGAGACAATTCATGCTTTTCAGCCTTGTGCTTTTCAGTTCGTTACAGCGTGACGAATGTACTATCCCCATTACGAATACTAGTTTTACCAGACCGAGCGCTTCTGTCTCGTACTTGATTTAGAGCATGCGTGGAATTTTGTGCGTCTGAATTGTCTACACACGCTCAGGATATAAAAGGTGGAGAGCATTCAAACCTCCAGGTGGACATGAAATGAGTTCAGAACTATAGTATAAAAATCTAGCTGTTGGGGTATACAAGACTTACAGTATAAGAGGCCAGGAGTTGATTCAGCCCACCAGATTCTACCTCTATGAACTGACCTTTTAACCCTACTGTCCTTTTTTCCTTTACCATCTTGTGCCTCCAAATAAAAGTCACCAAACTCCAATTCCAAATTTGGATAAATACATTTTGGCCAGTACTCACGTACTGTAAAAAAATAAATAAAAAAAACTCTTCCTGCTCCTTTCAATACAGTGGAACCTTGGTTTACGAGTAACTTATTTTTTTTTAATTCTGACTCGGTTTGCGAATGTTGCCTCGCAAAATTTGCAGAATTTAAGCTAATGGGGCCTGCAGTACCGCATTTGGCCTGAGGTGCGGGGGCTCCAGAGCCGAGCAGAGCCGATCAGAGCCGTTCTGAAATGCTCGGAAATATTCCGTTCCCGGGTGTTTTCAAGGCTTTCCGAGGTCAGCCGAGCTGTCCTCTGGCCTTTCTGAGTGTTTCCGATGCTCTCTGGTGCCCCCCCCACCTCTTGCCATATGCAGTATTGCATGCCATTGAAGCTAGTGCGGAACAAATTATTTTGTTTCCATTAACTTCTATGGGGAAACTCGCTTTGATATGTGAGTACTTTAGAATACGAGAATTCTCCTGGAATTATGCTCGTAATCCAAGGTTCCACTGTATTTTCATATTTGCAGTTCAGTGTGGCATCGCCTCACTTGTAGTCCATCCATGCAGGGCCGATCCTAGGCAGGGTGCACAGGGTGCATTGCACCCAGGCGCCTGCAGAGAGGGGGGGTGCCAAACATCTAACAGACTCTCTAACAGAAGCCCTCTCCATGTCCTCTTCCTGTATTTTGGTCACCACCGTTTACGATATCTATTCCATCGTCCCAACCACGACAGCTTAGCCGACACTCTGACAATCCCTGTAGACGCAATCCATTCCCCAGAATTAAGACGATACAAGCTCCGTTCTCTCTGGTTTCAAATGAATGAACGTTTTAATGGTCAACTCAGCTGGTTCTTATACAGTTACAAACATGTCACAGTTTTCAAAGGAACAAAGAAACTCTCCACCCCCCTCATCACACAGTGGGGGTTCAATCACATTATTTTAGTTATGACATTCAGCTGAGGTTATCCCCCAGACGTCCTGTCTCTGACAACAGCTATTCACCTGCAGAATACACATTCCTATGTCAGACGTTCGGGCCCCGAATTACAGGACTTAATTACTACAGCTGACAAGACACATTCCACACATAACACAGTATTAGCATACATACTGAGAGGTCTATGAGCCAGGCTGACTCTCAGTTTCAATCCACAGTAGTAGTCATAGTTAGCATCTCAACAGCCTCACACAATGGACAATGAAAGGTCTTAGGAGCTGACGCAATTAACACCTCAAAAGCATGTGTCCCCACATTGAATGAAACATTGACCTTTACAGCTTGTAATATGTCCAGATCTCCTGCAAAACATGAATTATCATTTATCAGCCACCCTATGCCCAAATGAGGCACAGGGTTACCTTAGACCCAAGAGTCATCAGTGACGCTGGCACAGGAATACCCCCCATCCCTTAAAAGTCTCTGGGCGTCCCAGGTTAATGAAGACTTTTTGGGGGAGCATCTCTGTGGTTGAGTCGTTGCCATAGAAACATGTGTAAAGGGGAGGAGTTAGTAACATGACAACGCCCATGTGGGGGCACCAGAAATATTTCTGCATCCAGGCGCCTGTGACCCTAGGATCGGCCCTGCATCGATGCTTTACAACTGACGGTCCACACCTCGTATGGACATTAGGCTTGAGGAATAGTCTGCAGGAGCAACAGCATTGCACATGTGATCCACTGATTGTGGTTGCAATGCTTTGCAAGGCTGCAATGCAAAAAATAAATTCTCATTTATTTTATCAATCTATATGGGTGTATTTATTATTATTTTTTGCAAAAGGTTGGCTATGCCTTTAAAAGATGAAACCAGATTGGACTTCCCTGGGAATCTGCTCTCCTTTTACTTGCACCATCCTTTGTAAATCACCAGCAAAGGATCCTTTTCTACAACTTCAACAACCCCCAGTGGATGAGTATAGACCTCATTTTCTCTGGCGGCCATCCTTCTACTGGCTTGTTAACTTGTTTCGGGCAGCATTATTTAACTTTACTCATTGGTAATGGCAGTCTGACGAGGTCTAAGACGGGATCAGTTCAATGTTTCTCGACTGCCTTACCTCCAGCTAGAGCTGCTGTTTACACAATACCATCTGTTTTATCAATAACTGAGCTTAATAAGGTTGGAGAAAATGCAATTCATTAGCCATTTACTGCTAAATTAGACATTTGCAATTACATTAAGAGATGTGTGCCGCTGTAGCGGTCCCAGAAGAAGTCAGGTGTATTTTGCTGCCTGCTCAGCCTTTTCAAGCTCAATAAGGTATTTTAGGTGAAGGTGGTTCAATGACTGCACATATTATATAAGAGGCTGCAAAGCATGAGGACAATGTTACATTCAAACTTCAAATTGCTTGTGCAAGAAAATAAAGACTTTATTAATAAAGATGAAACTTGTGGGACCAGGAGCCACACATTTTTTAACTAATAGAAATATAATTTCCTGTATTATATTATATTACTATACAGGATTTTTATAGTGCCATAGTGGGTAGGTGCAACGTGGTTCAGAAGCAGAAAGCACTCAGAGTGCAATTGCAAAAAACAGAACTGTACTGAAATTGAAATTCACAATATGCAAGAAGCACCCGACCGGGAACAATCATAGGATGTGACAATGATGAGTAGTAGCAAGGGGTCTCAGGTTTGCCTACAGCATCAGTTTCAAGGGACAAACTGCAGCCTGGCTGGTCTGTTCCCAAGTAGGGAGGCTTCCAGGTAGCATGGCATGTCCCTGCACTTTCCCTACTCATTTGGACCTATCCCTACTCTAGCAACATGTGAAATGCATGGCAAACTGGGGAGCCAGGGGACTTAAATAGACTCTGCCTGACCCAAGATGACCTCCTAAGTCACATGGATTGCCAGAATCCAGTCAGATGTTGCCTCTCTGTGACTGAGAAAACCATAGAGGAGCTGTTTGTGCAGCACTTTCAAAAAAGGAGGGGGTAATACAGTTATAGTCAGGGCCGTTTGAAGGATTTTGGGGGCCCCAAGCAAAATAGATATGGAGGCCCCCCAACCCCCCCCCCCCCACACGCACGCAAAGCCCCCCATTTCTTTTCACTGCCCCCTCCCTCCCTATGTTCTTTTTATGCCCCCTACTGGGTCCGTACCACATGGCAGGAGATTCAGTTTCCTGTTCCAGGCCGGACTGAAAGGAAGTAAGCACTCAGTGTGTACTTCCTGTCAGTCCGGCCGGAAACAGGAAGTTGAATTCCGGCTGGAGTCCAGACTAACCGGAGGAAAGAAGAGGAGCTCGGCCACACTACAGAGAAGGGGAAGTGACGACTGAAGACAGCAGTGCTGCAGGCTCTCTATAGAGCGCTCAGGCGGCTGTAGCATATAGGAAGCGTGGAAAAGGGTCCTTTTTGGGGCCCCAGGCTAGCTTGGGGCCCCAAGCAATTGCTTGGTTTGCCTGCCTTGTAGCGACAGGCCTGGTTATAGTACAATTCTTCTGGAGAAATTAAGGAGGCAAGCATGAGAGGAGGGTAACAAGGAGAGCAGCAGTTCTTGGGAGGAGTGAAGAAAACTGTTTGGTTGGTACTTTAAGACAAGGCTGATGATTTAGCTGGGAGCAAATTTGTGGATGGCTAGGTCAAGTATTAAGTTATGAACTATAAAGTAAATTGGAGTAAGGAGTTCCAGAGAAGTGGAGAGGCTCTGGAGAAGTCCCGGAGGTGGGTGTGGGAGGAGGTAACAAGGAGAGCAACAGTTCTTGGGAGAAGTGAAGAGAACAGTTTGGTTGGTACTTTAAGACAAGGCTGGTGATTTAGCTGAACTAAAAGTCCAGTTTATTAGTAAGAGGCAGGATAGACCTCTCTGAAGAGACAGATTTTTAGGGATCATCTAAAGATGGGGAGAGTGGGAGATTGTCGAACCGATTGGGGTAAGGAGTTAAAAAAAAAAAGGAGAGACTCTGGAGAAATCCTGGAGGCGGGTGTGAGAGGAGGTAACAAGGAGAGCAGCAGTTCTTGGGAGGAGCGGTACCAACCAAACAGAAAACTGTTTGGTTGGTACTTTAAGACAAGGCTGATGATTTAGCTGGTGGCAGATTTGTGGGTGGCTAGGTCAAGTATACTGAAAGGTTATGAACTATAAAGTAAATTGGGGTAAGGAGTTCCAGATAAGTGGAGAGGCTCTGGAGAAGTCCTGGAGGTGGGTGTGGGGGGAGGTAACAAGGTGAGCAGCAGTTCTTAGGAGGAGTGAAGAGAACAGTTTGGTTGGTACTTTAAGATAAGGCTGGTGATTTAGCTGGGGGTAGATTTGTGGATAGCTAGGTCAAGTACACTCAAGGTTATGAACTGAAACATAGAAAAAAAAGATATAGGCACCACTAGTCCCTTGAAATGTGTTTATTACATACAATCAGCCATGTATAACACACCCTTCCAGTAAAAAACTGGACAACGTTGTCCAAAATATATCTAATGGGCCAGCTAAGCTCCCTACAGTCTAAATTTATTCTGGGGTAGGGCTGCTTAATAAAGTGCAACCATATTGTATATTATTCAGTATATTATTCTGTGAACGTCCAATATGAAGCATGTAGAAACCCTACAAATAGTCTAGTAAAATGACAAAGAGATGCAATCCATTCACCAGCCCTGGCACATATCCCTTGGCGAGACAAAAATAAATACATAAGAGTCAATCCTATATCTGCAAAATTAATCCACTCTTTAATAGTATACATCAAGCGATTCTCCATGGGATCATATGCAATTTCAGACAGGTGTACAATGTATATAACATTTGTGAAAGTCTTTGTCCTACACCAGAGATTTTATATATATATACATACAGTGGGGATCAAAAGTTTGGGCACCCCAGGTAAAAATTTGTATTAATGTGCATAACGAAGCCAAGGAAAGATGGAAAAATCTCCAAAAGGCATCAAATTACAGATTAGACATTCTTATAATATGTCAAAAAAAGTTAGATACAAATGAATAATGATCCTAAACACACCTCAAAATCCATGGGGGATTACATCAAGAGGCGTAAACTGAAGGTTTTGCCATGGCCTTCACAATCTCCTGACCTCAACATAATTGAAAATCTATGGATAGACCTTAAAAGAGCCGTGCGTGACAGACAGCCCAGAAATCTCAAAGAACTGAAAGACTTTAGTAAGGAAGAATTGGCAAAGATACCTCAAACAAGAATTGAAAGACTCTTGGCTGGCTACAAGGAGCGTTTACAAGCTGTGATACTTGCCAAAGGGGGCAGTACAAGATATTAACTCTGCAGGGTGCCCAAACTGTTTCTGTAATTTTGAAAGTGTAAATGATGGAAATAAAATCTAACTTTTTTGACATATTATAAGAATGTCTAATCTGTAATTTGATGCCTCTTGGAGATTTTCCATCTTTCCTTGGCTTTGTTATGCACATTAATACAAACCTGGGGTGCCCAAACTTTTGATCCCCACTGTATATATATACACACACACAGTATATGGACTTGCTTTTAGTCTTTCACAACACAGGTAGATTACTTTTACTAAAAACACAAGAAACAGGGGTGCACATGCCCACACACCAATAGCCAATAAGAGAGAATCAACAGGAGGGGAAGTGTATTGATTCTGTAGGACAGCGGAAGATAGAAAAATACCCCAACAATGCTAATCTGCTATTCTTATTAAGCCTATCCTTATGATATAGAAGTATCCAGTAAATAATCACTATCTACAGGGAGGCCTCTTTGGACAATTTGACTGGCCCATTACCATGGTGTCATGCATCCAAGCCACTCGTTGGTCTCGGCCAAAAAAAGGGGTATCATATTATCATTGTACCTACTAGGCAATTTGACTGGGCAATTATCGTGGGATGGTGACTTGCATCCAAGCCACTCGTTGGTCTCAGTCAAAAAGAGCTCTCATGACTACATCAAAAAAATGTTTGTTCACCATTCCAAATAGACCATGTGACCCATGTGACACCCCAAGGTATGGAAAAAATAGGTGCAAGAAATACCTTATCTCAGGAGTACCGGACAATACGGACAATACACCAAAATCTAAATAATGGAACAATCAAACATATAAGGTCCATGGTGATGAAAGGAAAGAGGCAACCAATTTTTTGATCACCCTGTATTTATATCATTATGAGCAAAATGGCCGCCATGTTTACAGGATTAGTGACGTCATGCGAGCATAACGTCGCTGCACAGTTACGTCATCATGCAATCGTGCATTTGTGTTTGCACATGCACAAATGAGAAATCATCCTTTAAGATGCCCAGCTTGCGACCCGGTCCTGTCTTCCACGCCCGCAGGACCCACGGACCCGATCGCCGCTGGTGTCCCACAATCGGGTCACAGAGAGGAAGAACGAGGAGAGGTGAGTGTAAACAAACCTTCCCTGTTCTTCCTAGTGTTGCGTCAGTGATCGTCTGTTCCCTGTGTTAGGGAACTACGACCAGTGACCTCACACGCACAGCCATGCCCCCCCCACAGTAAGAACACTCCCTTAGAACACGCTAAAAGAGGAGCTCCACCCTAAAGTGAAGTCGCACTGATCGGCACCCTCCCCCCTCCGGTGTCACATTTGACACCTTTCAGGGGGGAGGGGGGTGCAGATACCTGTCTAAAGACAGGTATTTGTACATACTTCCGGCCACACGTCTCGGACGAAAGACGGGCATTTCCTGACATCCCGTCTATCCCCCGTTGTGTGCTGGGAACACTCGGCTCCCAGCACACAGCGGGAGCCAATCGGAGGGCGCAGCGCGACTCGCGCATGCGCCGTAGGGAACCGGGCAGTGAAGCCGGAGCGCTTCACTTCCTGGTTCCCTCACCGTGGATGGAGGGGAGAGCAGCAGAGTGACGAGCGATCGCTCGTCCTCTGCTGCAAACGGCGCTGGACTCCAGGACAGGTAAGTGTCCTAATACTAAAAGTCAGCAGCTGCAGTATTTGTAGCTGCTGGCTTTTAATATTTTTTTTTGAGCGGACATCCGCTTTAACCCCTACAGCGCCCCCTCTTGGTTAACCCCTTTCCCGCAATTGTCATTTTCACAGTAATCAGTGCATTTTTATAGCACTTTTCGCTGTGAAAATGACAATTTTTCCAAAATTGTGTCAAAAGTGTCCGATGTGTCTGCTGATCGCCGCCATTAGTAGTAAAAAAAAAATATTAATAAAAATGCCATAAAATGATCCCCTATTTTGTAAACGCTAAAAATTTTGTGCAAACCAATCAGTAAACGATTATTGCGATTTTTTTTTTACCCAAAAAATGTAGAAGAATACGCATCGAGGAAAAAAAAATGTTTTATATATTTTTGGGGATATTTATTAAAGCAAAAAGTAAAAACATTTTTTTTTTAAATTGTCACTCTATTTTTGTTTATAGCGCAAAAAATAAAAACCGCAGAGGTGATCAAATACCACCAAAAGAAAGCTCTATTTGTTTGGGAGCCACGTCGCACAATTGTCAGTTAAACGACGCAGTGCCGAATCGCAAAAAGGGGCCAGGTCCTTTAACTGCATATTAGTCCGGGTCTTAAGTGGCTAAGGAAAATATTTAAATATTTTTTTTAGGTACTCAGAGTACACATTAATCTTTTAAAGTAGTTGATAATCGCTCCCTCCTCATCATTAGTAATTTTTTTTTTTTATAAAAAGCTGAACTATGTTTGGTTTAATTTTCTTACTATCATTGAGATTTAAACGTTTTAACATTTTTAACTCTCTAGTGACGTGACCTACATATTTGTATGATTGCTTATAAAATATAACAATTTTATGACTTCTAATGTACATATGGTGTTATAGTGTACAATAAACCAGTAGTAAAGGAGGTAACGGGTTTATTGGGAGTGATGAAGGAATAATATTCATTTTTATGGCCGCTTTTAAACATGCCTATTGCAGATAGTAAGGCAGTGCTCTGTTAATTGAAATTGGCCTCAATCAGCTGAATATAATGCAGGGTGAAAAGGGTAATTATAGTCTTTTCATTGTTTTATATAAATATATGCTCTTGTGATTAATCTAATATAGAACATCTTATCAATATTTGCCTATGTTTAATAGATTTTGTTTCGGTATATAAATTGTGAATATATACATGTATTTTATTACACATGCAGACTTAAAGTGGAACTAAACCCTCCTATCCTTTACAGCCTAGGAAGCTTCCATCTTAGTCTGTTTGATGTACAACTGCTGCATGGTGCTGCACATGTGATCAGTCATACTCACCCAGGTGGATGCAGCATGGATCCGATGCTGCATCTGTCCCCCACCGTCTCTAACACTAAGAACTGAGCGATCAATTACTGACAATCACTCAGTTCTTAGAGCTCCTTCAGCAGAGAGCTGCTGACTGTCAGTTACTGGCTCTCTGTTCTGCCCCCTTCTTGCTTACTGGAGCGCTGGGCTGTGCAGGAGGCGGAAGCAAGAGGCTCTGGCAGCTCACTGAGAGACTATATTGAGTGCCGATCCAGGCATGTAAGCGGATCTCGACTTCACTGTCGCGATCTTGCCTGAACCTGGACTGGCTCTGTGACATCAGCCGTCAGCAGGCTTTAAAACGAACTGCACTTCTGTGATCCACACGAGAAGTACAGCAAAATGAGCTTTGTCTGTACTTCTCCTTTAAGAGGACAAGCAACTGTGACCATTCACCAGGCCATTTTTTTTGATACAGCACTGCGTCCATTAACTGACAATTGCGCAATCATGCGACGCTGTTCCACAAACAAAATTGATGTCCTTTCTCTTTCCACAAATAGTGGGGTGGTATTTGCGGTTTTTATTTTTTTACGCTATAAACAAAACCAGGGCGTCAATTAAAAAAAAAAAATTACTTTCTGCTATGAAACATTTCCAAAAAAATAAAAGTTAAACAAAAATGTATTCATCAATTTAGGCCAATTTGTATTCTGCTACATATTTTTGGTAAAAAAAATCACAATAAGCGTATATTGAAAAGTTACTATCTATTATCGGTCTACAAAATAGGGGATAGATTTATGGCATTTTATTTTTTATTTTTTACTAGTAATGGCGGCAATCTGAGATTTTTAGCTGGACTGTGACATTGCGGTGGACAGATAGCATAGCAGAAAGACAGGATCTGTATGATCTCCTCTGTCAGAATGGAGATGTTCCTTGTTTACACAGGCAGATCCCGGTTCTGTCACTGCTGGGAACAATTGCGGGAGGACAGGAGTCATCGATTCCACAGGACCCACTGATTGGCTCCCCTGCTGCCCAGTGGGATCGCGCGCACGCACCCACCCACCCACGAGCCTGACGTTGACCTACGGTGATTTGCGCAGCCGAGCTAACCTGCTGCAGTATAAAGGATAGTGTATCTATTTTTGTGAGTAGACTGACAGCCAAACCTGGATGTGTTTTGATCTAGGTTGGGAGTGACTCAGAGCAGAGCTGGGTGGCTCACAGGCAGCATCACCAAAACTTTCCACTTCATTCCAGACTGTTCAAGCGTTTTGTGGAAAGGAAGGAGGAAATGGGAGGTGGTGCGATCTGAGGTGTTCTAAGGAGCCCTGACCAATTCCCAATCTGGATTGGCAGGGGGCAGGCCTCCTTAAATACCTAGGGTAAGCCCAGCTGTGGTCCCTGGTAATAAGGTGGATAGTCCCTTACTGGCAAAAGCTTCCCCTCCATCTTCGACCACGACAGGTCCTCCGGCCGACATAACCGTCATTTTTGGTTGGACTGCAATACCCCACATACCCATAACCTGACCCTGGGTTGCTTTTCTTATATCCAAGTACCACCTAGTGGTAGAAGAGTAAAGGGCAAAAGGCCAAACTTAGGGAGAAATCAATAGATCTCTATCAATCAACCAGGATAACTACTCCTGGCAAGTACATTTGTGAGGTGCTCCCTGCTTAAACTACAGGGTGCTACACATAGTGGAAATGTATAAATTGTTGTGGTATGGTATGCAGGTATGAGAACTAAATTGGTTAAAGTGTTTGTAATTTCAGCTTTTTTTTTATTTTATTTTTTATTAAGAGTAAAGAATTGTTGGAACTCCTTTCAGGTTTTTATTGCCGTCTGCATTACTCCTAGAAAAATTACACATTTATCTATCCGTTGACCATTGTCTCCCAATGGTTAAATATCTTCTATTTTTGCTCTCTAGAACAGGAAGTGAAGAGAAAACAGATGGAATTAAAAATTGGGTTAAAGGGAACTTATGCACTCCCTACTCTACCCATATAAAAAAAAAAAAAAAAAAAAAAAATTATTGGCTTTCCATTCAGTTTAAGTCAATCTGTTGTTGGAACTCACCAGATCGGCAGAACTCATCGACCTCTGGGTGGACCATTTCCTTTACTCGGTTGCTGTAGGACAGTCTGGAGTCTTGGTCATAGGCTTTTAAAGTCTCGCTGGAGCTGTAAGATTTTTGGGGTATCTTGCTTTCATCACTTTCGGCCGAGGAACTCGTATATCGGCGCTCAGTATCGCGCCTCCTGGTTAGGGATCGGTACGGTTTCCTCTCTTTCACATCCATGGCACGGCCCTTCTCCTCAACATTGAACAGAATTGGTCCTTTACTTTTGAAGAGAGGAATCAGTAATGTTTCTGAAAAAAACATAAGTAAAATAGTAATGTTTTAAAAATGAGCTCCAGATGAAGACATGAAACGGCATTTATATACGTACTGTATGTTTTTATTTTAGCTAATTTGAATGCCAGAAATCTATCATTACATGGAACTGCCACATATGTAAGTGGAAGCCAAACTAAGTTTAGTAGTATGTACTCTGCAAAGCTAAAGAGCGGGAGGTACATAAGCTAAGCTTAAAGCTGCTTTTAACATCAACACTTCTCTCCTCCATCCAATTTATTCAAACAATGACAGCACTTCATTGGTGGCTCTGACATTTGACTTGATTTGAGTTGCATGGTGGGAAGGTATATAGCACAGAAAAACATAGACATCAATAGGTCCCACAGGGGAAGTACATAGAACAGGAAAGGTTAGACATCAATATTTCCCATAGTAGAGGTACACAGCATAGAAAAGGGTAACAATAGGTTCCACAGGGGAGTTAGGTACATAGCACAGGAAAGGGTAGACACCAATAGGTCACACAGGGGAGGTACATAGCACAGGAAAGGGTAGGCACCAATATGTCCCACAAGGAATTACATAGCTCCCGGAGAGCGGGAGAAGACCCCCGGAGAGCGGCAGAAGACCCCGGAGAGTGGGAGAAGACCCCGGAGAGTGGGAGAAGACCCCCCCCCCGCCGCCGAAGATGTCGAAGGAAGCCCGCCGGGTGGTGGGCGCTTTTATCAAAGCGCCCCCCCGGCGGCAGAAGAGAACCAGACGGCGGCGAAGAACAGCGGCACCCACCCCCCCGCAGAAGCCCGCCGGAGGGGGGCGCTTTTATAAAAGCGATCATACACCCCCCCCCCCGGCGGCCAACTAATAAAATATTTCAATACCCTGTGTGGTTTATTTGTGTTTACACTTTGCCTCCAGGTGAATGGGTAGGGGTACAATGTACCCCATACTCATTCACTTAGGGTGGGGGGACGGTATCTGGGGGCCCCCTTATTAAAGGGGGCTTCCAGATTCCGATAAGCCTCCCGCCCACATACCCCGACAACCAACGGCCAGGGTTGTCGGGAAGGGGCCCTGTCCTTATCAACATGGGGACAGGGTGCTCTGGGGTGGGGGGCCGCAGTGCGCCCCCTGCCCCAGAGCACCTGACCCCCCCATGTTGAGGGCATGCTGCCCGGTATGGCTCAGGAGGGGGGGGGGGCGCTCGCTCGCCCCCACTCCCCTCCTGACCGGCCAGCCGGCGTGCTTTGGATACGGGTCTGGTATGGATTGTGGGGGGCCCCCACGCCGTTTTTTCGGCGCAGGGGGGGCTCCTTACAACCCATACCAGACCTAAGGGCCCGTTATGCTCCCGAGGGGGAAACCCATGCCGGATTGTTATTTAAAATCCGGCGGGGTCTTCCTTCTCAGGATTCATAACAAACACCGCCCACGTGTAGAATTGGCGGGAATCCGCGTTGGATCCCCGTCGCTTCTATGACGCACTCGCTGGAATGTGCTTTTACTATTCCAGCAAGTGCGAGATGTCGGCAGCCTGTCGCCGAGAATCAGCACGATGCTGTCGTGCTAAAAACACATTCTCGGAGGCAGGCACTGTAGGTCCCACAGGGGAAGTACATAGAACAGGAAAGGTTAGGCATCAATATTTCCCATAGTAGAGGTACACAGCGTAGAAAAGGGTAACAATAGGTTCCACAGGGGAGTTAGGTACATAGCACAGGAAAGGGTAGGCACCAATAGGTCCCAAAGGGAAGTTACATAGCAAAGGAAAGGGTAGGCACCAATAGGTCCCACAGGGGAGTTACATAGCACAGGAAAGGGTAGGCACCAATAGGTCCCACAGGGGAGGTAAATGGCACAGGAAAGTGTAGGCACCAATAGGTCCACCAGGGGAGGTACATAGCTCAGGAAGGGGTAGGCACCATACGGTTCCGCAGGGGAGGTACATGGCACAGAAAAGAGTAGGCACCAATAGGTCCCACAGGGGAGGTACATGGCACAGGTCCCAAAGGTGAGTTAGATAGCACAGGAAAGGGTAGGCATCAATAGGTCCCACAGGGAAGGTTAATGGCACAGGAAAGTGTAGGCACCAATAGGTCCCACAGGAAAAAAGGTACATGGCACAGAAATTGTAGGCACCAATAGGTCCCACAGGGGAGGTACATGGCACAGGAATGGGTGGTCACCAATAGATCTCATAGGGGAGGTACATGGCACAGGAAGGGTGGTCACCAATAGATCTCACAGGGGAGTTACGTAGCACATGAAAGAGTGGGCACCAATAGGCCCCACAGGGGAGGTAAATGGCACAGGAAAGGTTAGGCACTAATAGGTCCCACAGGGGAGGTACATAGAACAGGAAAGGGTAGGCACCAATAGGTCAACACAGGAAGGGTAGGCACCTATAGATCCCACAGGGGAGGGGAGGTAAATAGCACAGGAAAGTGTGAGCACCAATAGGTCCCACAGGGGAGCTAAATGGTACAGGAAGGGTAGGTCCCACAGGGGAGGTACATGGCATAGGAAGGGTTAAGCACCAATAGGTCCCATAGAGTTGTCATCAGGCCTGGAAGTGCTTTTAGCACTGGTGTCAATGTCACATGCCACTAAAAACATAGGAAACATAACCAGGGGGAACAATGTCATAGGATGCCCAATTCAGGTGACATTTTAAGCAATTTAACATACTGTATAACCACAGACAAAACAACCTATTTAGTGTTGGATAGCATGGGGAGGAATTAAAAACTTTGTCAGGCTGGACCAACACAACTGTACAAAAATAGCCATACCTGGAATTCATATTTAACCCCTGCCTTTTTTTTTTTTTTACTGTATTTCTAATTTTCCAAACATTAAATTCCATTTGGTTACATTTTTTTTGTGCTGCATAAAAAAAAAAAAAAAAAGCCTTTATTTCATTTGTAAAATATTTTTCTATACCGTGTACCAGAATCTCAAATTTAGTACCATTTTAAATAGGACAATTCATAGAATACAATTGAGACTTTTGTCTATAGTAACACAATTTTTTTTCTTAACACTGATGAAAGTAAAAAAATAAGTGTGTGTTTTATGTCTATGGATTGCATAAAAAATAAAACATTTGCTTTGGTCCATATGGGTGCACGGGTGTGAGAACTGCACTGGTTAAATACCGGAGCTAGAGATATAATTCATTAGCTGCCCTTACACATTGTCTAACTTCAATTTAATCATCTACGTGACATTTTCACCAGCAGCTTCCATACTCTTGGAACATGTGCATCCTACATGCTAAGCATATGCCTGTAATGTGATTAGGTTTCCACACATAATCAAATACACTCCAGTAACATATGTGCTACTCTGTACTGCTGTACGGCCATTAATAATAATTATAGGCTGAGTGACATGCAGATGTGTTGAATAATCCCACAATTTTATTCAAATTTATAGCAATTAAGTCCTGCAAGACTGTCATACGCACGTGGTAAAAAGAGGAGTTACACAACATTATTCAAACATACTGCCCCCTGTCAATCCCCCTGCATTCCTTTCCTGTCATACACTCGATACACTGCTCCCCAATGTCTCCTTTATATCTCCTGATGCCCTCTGCACTCTTTTCCTAAACACAAACTGCTGACTGCCCTACCCTCTGTTCTCCTCTCCTGAACATACTGCTTAGTGACACCCGCCACACTGCTTTCCTGCTCTTACTGCCCCTGTCATATGTTCCACTCTCCTCTCCTGCACCCACTGCCCCCATCATACCCTTCTCACTCCTCTCCTGTACATATTGCCCCCATCATACCCTCCTAACTCCTCTCCTGCACATACTGCCCCCATCAGACCCTCCTCATTCCACTCCTGTACATACTTCCCCCATCAGACCCTCCTTATTCCTCTCCTGTACATACTTCCCCTATCAGACCCTCCTCATTCCTCTCCTGCACATACTGCCCCCATGATACCCTCCTCACTCCTCTCCTGCACATACTGCCCCCATCATAACCTTCTCACTCCTCTCCTGTACATACTTCCCCTATCAGACCCTCCTCATTCCTCTCCTGCACATACTGCCCCCATGATACCCTCCTCACTCCTCTCCTGCACATACTGCCCCCATCATACCCCCCTTACTCCTCTCCTGCACATACTGCCCCCATCATACCATCCTCACTCCTCTCCTGTACATACTGCCCCCATCATACCATCCTCACTCCTCTCCTGTACATACTGCCCCCACCATACTATCCTCATTCCTCTCCTGTACATACTGCCCCTATCATACCATCCTCACTCCTCTCCTGCACATACTGCCCCCATCATACCATCTTCACTCTTCTCCGGCACATACTACCCCCATCATACCCTCCTCACGCTTCTCCTGCACATACTGCCCCATCAGACCCTCCTTATTCCTCTCCTGCACATACTGCCCACATCATACCATCCTCACTCCTCTCCTGCACATACTGCCCATCATACCATCCTCACTCCTCTCCTGCATATACTGCCCACCATCATACCCTCCACACTCCTCTCTTACACATACTGCCTGCTAACATAACATCCACACTCCTCTCCTGTACATACTGCCCACTGTCATGCCCTCCACACTACTCTCCTGTACATATTGCCTGCTCTCATACCCTCCAAACTCCTCTCCTGTACATACTGCCCACTATCTTACCCTCCACACTTCTCCCCTGCACATACTGCCTGCTAACATAACATTCACACTTCTCTCCTGTACATACAACTTGCTTTCATACACTACACACCCCTCTCCTGTACCCACTGTTATGCCCTCTACGTCTATGCATACTGCGCCCTGTGAAACCCCTCAACACCCCTCTTTTGTGCATACTGCCCCTATCATATCCTTCACACTCCTCTCCTGTACATACTGCCCACTGTCATAGACTCCACACTCCTCTCCTGTACATATTGCCCACCGTCATACCCTCCACATTTCTGTTCTACCCACTGTCCTTTCCTCTGCACTCCCCTCCTGTAAATACTGCCTGCTGTCCTACTCTCTGCAATTCCCTCCCATACATATTGCCCACTAAGGCCGCGTACACACGACTAAATACATCCGATCAAATCGGTCTGACAGACCGTTTTGATCGGATTTGTCTGCTGGGATATGTTGGTTTTATCGTGTACACACGATCAAACCAAAATCCCCGCCGGCAGACAGCGCAGTGACGTGGCGGTGACGTTGACGCCGCCATGTCACCGGACCAGGAAGTAAAATACTTCCACGCATGTGTCGAATCCATTTGACGCATGTGCGGACAGATATGTCCGCTGGTTAGTACACATGTCGGACGAACGGGTTTCCAGCAGACAGATTTTAAAGCAGGGGTCTCCAAACTTTTTCAAACAAAGGGCCATTCTACTGTCCTTCAGACTTTAGGAGGGCCGGACTGTGGCCAGTAGGGGTAGAAAATGTGCCGAGCCAAGCATCAGTGAGAATAAATATGGATTTGCGGTTGGTGGTCAGTAGGAGGAGTAGTGCCCCATTATTGGTTTTAGTAGGAGGTATAGTATCCCATCGTTGGTATCAGTGGGAGGAATAGTGCCCCAAGGGCCGGATAAAGGCTAGCAAAGGGCCACATCTGGCCCTCCAACCGCAGTTTGAAGACCCCTGTTTTAAAGCATGCTTTAAAATTTGTCTGCTGGAAAAACCTGTCTGTCCGCCCGTACACACGATCGAATTTGTCTGCTGAAACGGTCCACCGGACCGGTTTCAGCAGATAAATTTGATCGTGTGTACGCGGCCTAAGACTCTCTTTTAGCAATGTATATAATAATAACCCCAAACTTGTCCATTTGAGAAGTTTTGCTAGTATGTGTAATATAAATGTGTTTTTAACCTAGAGTTCAGCTTTTGAGCTCTATCATTCCCTCAATGTCTTAGCCACTTTGAGAAAAAAAATAAAAAGCTTATCATAATAAACACAATCTATGATGTTGAAAGGTAACATTCACCCCTCAGTAGCTGTTATTATAACATGTACACGCCAACAGGCCCAATTTTCACATTAGCAGCCTGCAACGACATTCTGTTAAAAGGCCACTGAGTTACGGTAGACTGGCTGGCTCTACTTCACTCCGAGCAAACTTAATTAACGGCGAGAAAACATTACCTCACATCAGCATCACTTTATAAATAAGAATACGGTTTGCTTTTTCTCAGTGGAGCAAGAGGCCGGACGGTGAAAAATAAATGAAAAGGCAATTTGTAAAATAGAATGAAAAAAAAAAAATTGTAATATTAAGTGCGTATATAAATATTAGCCAAGTGTGAACAGCACGATATCGGACAAGAACAAACAAGAGCCGTACTGACAGCCTTTTATTACTTGTTAAAAGGGCACAAAAAAAAAAGCCCTTAAATCTGCGGGCACACATAATAAAACACTTTCGTATTTCCTAAACATACTTGAGAAAGCAATTGAATCTCTGTTAAGTAGCCTATTTTAATAATAAACAGTAATCGTGGTTTTATCACACACCATTTAACTTGTGCAGGGGCTGCAGCTCCCTCGGACGACAAGATGGATGAAGCGTTTACATGTAAGCGGTTACACAAACACGCCTCACACCTGGCCATCGGCCACATCGCCAATGAAGGTTTTATTAGGAAAATTGTATTTTCGCCTGGCTAATGAACGGTTCAGCCTCAATTGTCAAACTGGCGCTGAATGAAATTATAAACAATGCTTTTATCGGGATGCAAATCATAGTAATTTTGGGTTGAGTAAAGAAACGAGGAAAGCAGAGGCCTGGAATAAGTGAACGACAAAGCTAGACAAAGTCTTTCTTGATGTCCATAGCAAAAGATTTACTTTATGATTTATGTGTTTGTCTAGCAAGACCAGTGGCGGTGCGTCCATTGAGGGCACCGAAGCGCCGCCCCCTCTCGCTCCCGCATGTAAGTGCACCAGGGCACAGTGGCGACAATTACAGGGCACAGTGGCGACAATAAAAGGGCACAGTGGCGACAATTGGCACATTGGCGACAATTACAGGGCACAGTGGCGACAATTAAAGTGCACAGTGGCGACAATTAAAGGGCACAGTGGTGACAATTAAAGGGCACAATGGTGACAATTACAGAGCACAGTGGCGACAATTGGCACAGTGGCGACAATTACAGGGCACGGTGTCGACAATTAAAGGGCACGGTGGCAACAAATAAAGGGCACAGTGGTGACAATTGGCACAGTGGCGACAATAACAGGGCACAGTGGTGACAATTGGCACAGTAAAAACAATTACAGGGCACAGTGGCGGCAATTAAAGGGCACAGTGGCGACAATTGGCACAGTGGCGAAATTAATGGGCACAGTGGCTTTGTTTGATGGCATGGCACAGTAGTGAATTGATGGCACAGTGGCTGCGTTTGATGGCATGGCACAGTGGCTGTGTTTGATGGCACCGTGGCTGCATTTCATGAGCCCAGTGGCTGCATTTGATGGGCAAAGTGAGGCTGCAATTGTTTTTTTTGTTTGTTTGTTTGTTTGTGCCCCCCCAAAAAATGTTGAGCACCAGCCACCACTGAGCAATACATTTTTAAATCTCCAGGTGTGGGACCAGTCATTTTCCACGGTTCCTCTAGACTCGGTTGCTAGGGGTTCCTTGAAGAAATTGCATATTGACCTTTAACCTTGTGGTAGCTTCATAGTTTCAGAGCGAATGCCACTTAATAGAGCCACCATCCACCTAATAGATCCACCAGCATGATACCAATGTTTTTGTAAGAAAGGCCTTCTTCCCATTGACCCCCAGTGTTAGGTACATTTATTTGATTGGTTGCCACTGGAACAGGCATTATTCCCATTAATCCCCAATGCAAGGGATATTCTTCCCACTAACCACTAGTCAACAACGTACTGTATGTGGCATTCTTTCCACTGAATACCAATGTAAGGAGCATTCTTCCCACTGATCACCAATGTAAGGAGCATTCTTCCCACTGAATACCAATATGAGGCCCTGTACACACGATCAGACATGTCCGAGGAAACATGTCCGATGGACCGTATTCATCGGACAAGGCTGAATTGTCTGTTGGTCTGATGTGCGTACATACCATCGGACCAAAATCTCCTCGGACCAGAACGCGGTGACGTAGAACACAACGTCGTGATGAAAAAACGAAGTTTAATGCTTCCAAGTATGCGTCGACTTGATTGATGCGCGGGATTTTGGTCCGATGGTTTGTGTACTAACCATCGAACCTGTCCGACGGACAGGTTTCCAGCGGACATGTTTTCAAGCAGGTTTGGAAATTTTTGTCCGCTGGAAAACAGTCCGATAGGCCGTACACACGATCGAACATGTCCCCTGAAACTGGTCTGCGGACCAGTTTCAGCAGACATGTTCGATCGTGTGTACGCGGCCTAAGGGGCATTCTTCTCACCAATGACCAATGGAAGAAGCATTCTTCCTAACAACAACCAGTGTAAGGGACCTCCAATGTAGGAGATATTTTTCCCATTGACCATAAATTTAAGGGGCATTCTTTTGACAGACCATTAATCTAAGGGGCATTCTTCCTACTGCTCAGTGCTCACCAATGTATGGGGAATTCTTCCCACTGATCACCAATGTAAGAGATAGTTTTTCCATTGACCACCAATCTAAAGGGCATTCTTTTGACAACCATTGATCACCAATGAAAGGACATTTTTTCCCACTGATCACCAATGTAAGGGGCATTCTTTCCACCGATCACCAATGTAAGATGCATTCTTTCGACAGACCATCTATCTAAGGGGCATTCTTCCTACTGCTCGGTGCTTACCAATGTATGGCAAATTCTTTCCACTGATCACCAATGTAAGGGGCATTCTTCCCACTGACCTCCAATGTAAGAGATAGTCTTCCCATTGACCACCAATCTAAAGGGCATTCTTTTGACTGACCATGAATCTAGGGGGCATTCTTCCCATTGATCACCAATGCAAGAGACATTTTTAAACTGGTCAGCAATGTGAGGACCATTCTTCCCATTGACCTACAATAAAAGGGTAATTTTTCCCACTAATCACCAATGTAGGGGGCATTCTTTCTCCCACTAAACACAGATGTAAAGGGGGATCTCTACCACTTACCAGGAGAACTCTTGTTAGTCAGGCCCATGCTCTTACGCATGCACGCACACCAGGGATGGACTGGCCATTGGGACTACAGGGAGTTTCCCGGTGGGCCGATGGCTCAGTGGGCCGGCTTCAGTGACATCGGACCGCCTCCCCTTCTGCTTCTTTCCCTTCCGCAGCGCTCACCTCCTCTCCCTCCCCACAGCACTCACCTGGGGGGAACAAAGAGGCAGGGGGAGGAGCAGGGGGAGGACAGAGGAGCATGGGGGAGGGGACAGACAGCTGACTCAACAGCTATGGCCTAGGAGTTTCTCACTTCTGCCTAATTTTGTCCCATGGGGGGCACTGAACTGATTCTTTGCCCCGGGTGAAATAATATCTAGCTTTCCCACTGGTACTGCCTATAAGAGTACCAGCACCAGCCGTTCTACTCTAATAAAGTAGAATGGCTGGTGAAGGAGGAGAGGGGGCTTGGATGGCGGGGGGGTGCAGGAGTTGTCAAGCCGCCATGGGAGAGACCTGTGAAAGTGGGCCAGTCTGGATGAAGTCCAGGGCCAAATTTCTGTCCCAGTCCAACCCTGACGCACACCCATCACTGGATTGGCACCAAGTGGAATATTTAAACACATCTGCTGCACTAGGACCTTTCCTTATGGTCTACAGCCTTTTGCTACCTGCTACTTGTTCCTGTGCTTGACCCCCTGTTGCCATTCTGCTTTCCGTCCGACCATGCTTAAACTCTGCCTGAACAGAGCCCTGGCTTGCTCTTTGACCATGTCCCTGCCTGATCCCACTGCCTATCTACTTACCGTTGCCAACTCCAGCCTGAACCTGTCTACTCTTCTGCCTGCTGCAATGTTCCTAATGTGCCTACTAGTTAGTTACGGAATCAGCTTGCCTGACTCTGCTTTGTGTCCAGCCTGTGGAGGCCATCCCTACTCCTGCAGCCTGTCAAGTACCTGCTGTCTGCTCCCTGCCAGCCACCCACGTGCCTGCTGACCGTCTTTCAGACTGCTGTGTTTGCTGCCCTGCATCACTATCCAGACTGTTTTCAAGTGCCTACAGACCTGTTATCTGCACCCACCATCACCAGAACTGCCAGGCAGTCATGCCACTCCAGGCTCTTGTGCCTCCTGTTACCTTATCAGGGGTACCGAGCTGGAGGTGTAATGCCCTGTACACACGATCAGAATTTTCAAAGAAAAAAGTCAGATGGAGTCGTGTGTGGGCCCCATCAGACTTTTTTCCGTAGGTGTTTAAAAATAGAACGTTTTATTTTTTTCCGATGAAAAAAAAAAATGACAGGAAATTCTTATCGTCTGTGTGCAAAAAATCCACGCATGCTCAGGATAAAGTCGACGCATGCTCGGAAGCATTTTACTTAATTTTTCTCGGCTCGTCTTAGTGTTTTACGTTACCGCGTTTTGGATGGTCGGAATTTGGTCTGACAGTGTGTATGCAAGATAGCTTGAACGGAATTCCGACAAAATTTTTTAGGATTTTAGGCCATCTGAAATTCCGATCGTGTGTATGGGGGGCATAAGAGATTGCCTTCCTCTCCATCACAAAGCCAGCTGTAGTAATTGTGGCAGCTTCATATGAGGGGGTTGGGGGGGGGTCCGCTTTAACGTTGTGAAGCCTGTATGAGATTTTAATTATTTGGCCTATGCCCACTTGGTTGCCCTGGCATCCTTCACACATTAAAAATACAACATTTTACTGACCAGCGTATTTGCGAATGCTAAAACAAGAATAAATCATTAACATAATCCATAATTAAATCCCTCCCCAGCAAAACTAAAGGGATTTCCTAACTGATTAAGGCAGCGCTGTGTTTTTGTCCTGGCTCTGCAGCTGTTTTTTCCCGGGTAAATTATACGCCGGCAATGGTGACTGATCCAATGCCGGCCGCTTCCGGAAAAAATTACTTTCCAGCCCGGAGCTCGTAAATCTCCCTAATTTTTGACACGTATGCTAATATGATTAATGATTAAGCCCACTGTGATCATGGCCAGCCGAATACACATAAAAAAAAAAAAAAGGAATTTTTTTTAAAGGGAAATGGTAAAGTCATACTTAAAATTACGCGCTAACGTTTTTTAGTTAATTCCATATAAATCTTTCCTTGGTGGCCAGTGGGTGGAATAGTGGTTTAAAGGTTAGTCTTCCGATTTGAATGGCCTAAATACATAACAAAAATAAAAAAAGGTGTGCAAAATCTTAAAGAGGTTTTTTTGTGCAGTATAAAAGTCTACCCCCCCCCCCTATAATTATTAACCACTTCAGATCCAGAAGATTTTACCCCCTTCATGACCAGGTGGTATCACTGTTTTTTTTTTATTATATGTATATATATATATATATATATATATATATATATATATATTTTTTTTTACTTTCTGCTATAAATAAAACACATCCAATAAAAAATGTAATAAAAAAAAAATCACATTTCTTCATCAATTCTTGCCGAAATGTGTTCTGCTACTGGTATGGTAAAAATAAAAACAAAAATAACAAAAGAACAATATGTGTATATTAATTGCTTTTGCCGTGAAAGTTATAGTGAATACAAACTATGGTCTATATATTGGATTTTTTCTTTTTTTATACTAGCAATGGTGGTGATCAGCAAGTTATAATGGGACTGGGATGAGCAATCTGACACTAATGCCGCGTACACACGGTCGTTTTTTGCGATGAAAAAAAACGACGTTTTCTGTGAAGTAAAAAACGACGTTTTTGAAACGTCACTTTTCAAAGACAATTTTGCATACACACCATCGTTTTTTCACAAAAAGCGAGGTTACGTTCACCACTCTTTTCCATTGAAGCTCGCTTCATAACTAGCTTCTGGGCATGCGCGGGTTGAAAAACGTCGTTTTAAAAGACGTTTTTGCTACACACGGTGACTTTTTGTGAAACAAAAAACGACGTTTTGAAAAACGACACAAAAAATTCAAGCATGTTGGAATTTTTTTTTTGGTCGTTTTTTTGAAGACAAAAAACGACGTTTTGCCCACACACGATCAATTTAAATGACGTTTTAAAAAACGTCGTTTTTTTTCATCGCAAAAAACGACCGTGTGTACGCGGCATAACTGACACTAACTGACCCTGGAGGGGAACTGACAGCGGTAACACAGTATACACAACTTTTTGAGGTTGGAATCATCTATTGAGAGGGACACCTATTAGTAAAAGTATGTAGGCATGGGACATCCCCACTGCCATGTCCCAGACACCCCCTGCCACGCCCCCTCTACATTATACTGGTGCCAAATGGTTAAAGTATGTCCGATATAACACCTGTTCTGTGCCACAGAAAGAAAAAACTGTTTTAAAGCCAAATCAGATTTGCCGAGGGTCATCATAGGCAGGTTTTATTTCAGACATATGACTGGCTGCTCTTTCAGGTACTAGGGGCCTGCCACTGGTCTAACCCTTCTGCCCCAAGTCTCTGAGGAAAATTAAATCTTTCTGAAATAGCCCTCACACAATAATACGAAAGTTATGGGCGGAACTCCAAGATATAAGTACCTCACCTGGTAGCAGCATCTTGCATTCCCTGTGCAGCAGAACTCAGACTGGGCAAGTGAGAAGCAGCAGGGGAATGAACTCTCAGACCCTGAGCTCAGAGCTCAGATCAAGGGAGAAAAATAGCATGTAAGAGGTTTGAGAAAAAGCTTGCTCCTGTGATGGAGGAGGTGAGCAGGAGCAACTAGGACTCGCTTAGCAACTTCCAGTTAGGCCACACTTAGATACTTCCAGTTAAGCCTCTCTTAGCATCTTCCGGTTAGGCCTCACTTAGCAACTTCCTGTTAGGCCTCACTTAGCAACTTTCAGTCAAGCCTCACTTAGAAACTTCCAGTCAGGCCTCCTAAGCTTCTAGTGAGGCCTCACTTAGCAACTTCTGGTTAGGCCCCACTTAGCAACTTCCGGTTAGGCTCCCTAAGCTTCCAGTCAGGCCTCGCTTAGCAACTCCGGTTAGGCCTCACTTAGCAACTTCCAGTTAGGCTAGGGTTGCCACCTGTCCAGGATTCACCTGGATAGTCCCGGTTTTGAATCATGCGTCCAAGTTTCAGTTTGTCGGGCACATTATTCAGATTGGGCTGTGGCTTCCCAAGTAATCAAGTCACACAAATCTGTTGCCACCTGAAAGCTGTGGGCATCTGTCTGGGGGCAGGTTTGGTATCACTGGGGGGTGGGGTTGATGTCAGCAGGAACAGTTTGGCCACACACAAGGCTCGCCGCATAGTTACTACTCTCCTTGGGGCACCCAAAGGTGTCCTAGGTCTTTTATAATCCTATAGTGTATACACCATGGACAAAAAAAATTGGCCCTGTGCCGCTTAAGTGTTCGGGTTTTGGTTTGAAGAAAAAGTGGCAACCATAAGTTAGGCATGACTTAGCAACTTCCAGTTAGAACTCACTTAGCAACTTCCAGTCAGGCCTCACTTAACAACTTTCAGTCAGGCCTCACTTCAACTTCTAGTTAGGCCTCACTTAGCAACTTCCAGTCAGGCCTCACTTGGCAACTTCCAGTCAGGCCTCACTTGGCAACTTCTAGTTAGGCCTCACTTGGCAACTTCCAGTCAGGCCTCACTTAGCAACTTCCAGTCAGGCCTCACTTAGCAACTTCCAGTTAGGCCTCACTTAGCAACTTCCAGTTAGGCCTCACTTAGCAACTTCCTGTAAGGCCTCACAAGGTACATAAATTAGGGTGACCAGACATCCTCAGTTTCAGGGGTTGGTCCCCTGATTGAGGACACTATCCCTGGTTTTGTCCCCAGATTGGATGTAATAGGGGGCAGGGGCAATTTCAAAGACAGTCAGTACAGAATTATAATAAAAAATTGAATTACACACCCCCCCCCCCCCCCGGTCCGCCATGCCTACTAGCATAGGGGAGCGGAGGGATTATTTCTTCTGTTTCGGTTGCATGCCTATTTAGCTTCGCTCGCATGTCCTTCTGCCTTGGCTCAAATCCTGGCCAGCTACCTGCCTATCTCCTTGCCTTCCCTGGCGCAGTGATCTTCCTCCGCTCCCCATCCAGTAGTAGCCGGGGTCTGAAGAGTAAGACTTATGAGGTTGTGAGGCAGGCGGCGACGGGCAGAGAGTCGCTGATTGTTGCCATTACTAGTAAAGAAAAAATATGTCCCCGGATTTCATTTTAAAAATCTGGTCATCTGAACATAAATGGCCTACACCTCTAGTAAGGGCCTGTGTCAATTTCAGTCAGAGCTGCTTAGTTTGTTTTTATCTACCCGCGCCCCTATATCTGCATAGGCAGTTTTTTTGGTAAAAGTGAATTAACCCTTTAAAGGGAGACACTGTCTGTTCTAATGGTGGTTCTGCATAGGACTCAATGCTAATTATACTATGTGTTGGGTAAGGACGCCCAGCACAGCCCAATGCATATGACATAAACGAGCCCTAAAAAGTCAAGTCAGATGTTGCAGATTAGAGGAAAACGCTACTCCTGCAGTGTTTATGCCGTCGGTTATCACTAAAATCGAGTTAATTCCAACATCCACATTTGTGATCGTTTATCCAGATCTGTACATCAGATCTCAGAAAAGGAGGATTGTGACAGCTCAAGGGAGGAAGGGATTTGGATCAAAAAGAAAGTCTGATCCTCTAAGGAAGTGATTTTTGGAATTTAGGAAAGAAGCAAAGCATCCGCAGAGAGTCGCCATGGCAACGTCATTGTTTAGGTAGCCTGGGGAAAGCACAAATAAATCTCCAGCCCTGTGCATATGTCTGCTGTACTCCCAATTATAAGCCCCCCCTGCAATGTAATGGGGGCGTGGGTGCATAAATAAAGCAACGACAATCATAATCTGACCACCAGAAATGTGGCCTTTGTACCTTCTCTGCCCAGATCTATAAGCAGACCCCTGAAACCAAAGCCATACAGAGCTAACGATAGCCCCTAATCCGCAAAACACCCCATACCCGAGGGACATTGCGCTGTCATTATTACACTGACAGATGGGCTGCTGGTTCCCTGTCGTAGGAAGCAGCGTGATAATTACTGAGTGTGATAATTACTGAATTAGTACAAAGCAATGTTTATGTTTTAACGGTGACAAGCTTTCCGAATGCCTCCGCTGCGCCACCGAGATAGTCCACCAATAAACAAAACAGACTATATTTAATACTTTTATTTGTAGTCATCAAACGACTGCTCTGCTCATGAAAGCTTCAACAAATGCAGTATTAAACCCAAAAACAAACATGGAATATATTGCAGCTTACTGATACTTAAAGGGTAATTCCACTTTCGTGGAGAATTTTTTTTTGCAAATAAATAAAGAGTAATAATATCGTATGCAATTGGGACACAAGTCATATTGTAATAGAATGTTATTAAAAATGACCTTTCCTTTTCAATGTGAAGCGCTGTCATTTTATGTAAAATGCAATATGGCTGTCCTGTACACAGATATACTGTAGAGTTGAGTGAACAGTTCGGGCCGAGCATGAGTTTGGGCTGAACATTGGCTGTTAGTCCTGTTCGGGGAATACCCAAATTTGCAGGGGGTTAGGTGGGTGTTTGCCCTGCTGAGCGCGCTACAATGCACTGCACACTACACAGTGCATTCTGTGCCCTGATCAGAGGCGTATCTAGTGAAAATAGCGCCTATGGCAAGCACTGAAACTGCGCCCCTGTCGAAACATTTGAAACCCATCTTTCAAATAACCTTAACAGTTAACAAAATTAGTGATATTTATCATCCCTTGTGATACCTTGGGTAGTGACATATCATCTTTATGGAGAAATCTGGGGTTTATTAGACCCCTGACCCCTCCTCTGCCCTCCAAGGAAATCTTCATCACTTAAAGGGGAGGTTCACCTAAAAATACATTTTTAACATTGCATTTATGAGCTTTATCAGAATTAGAATCGGCTGTTTTTAAAAAAAATATGTCCCGTACATACCGTTTTCCATATGTATCCGCCCCGCTCTTCCGGGTATGATGGTCGGGGTTAGGGATGAGCCGAACACCCCTGGGTTCGGTTCGCACCAGAACCTGCGAACAGACCAAAAGTTTGTGTGAACTTTAGAACCCTGTTAAAGTCTATGGGACTCGAACGTTTGAAATCTAAAGTACTAATTTTAAAGGCCAATATGCAAGTTATTGTCCTAAAAAAGTGTTTGGGGACCCGGGTCCTGCCCCAGGGAACAGGTATCAATGCAAAAAAAGTTTTAAAAAAATGGCTGTTTTTTCAGGAGCAGTGATTTTAATAATGCTTAAAGTGAAACAATACAATTGAAATATTCCTTAAAATTCCGTACCTAGGGGTGTGTATAGTATGCCTGTAAAGTAGCACTTGTTTCCTGTGCTTAGAACTGTCCCTGCACATAATGTAATTTCTGAAGGAAAAATGTCATTTAAAATCACTCACCTTAGGGTCTGGTATGGATATTAAGGGGAACCCTGCGTCAAATTAAAAAAAAAATTATGTGGGGTTCCCCCCAAATATCCATTCCAGACCCTTCATGTCTGGTATGGATTTTAAAGGGAACTCCACCACAAATTTAAAAAAAAAAATACCATAGACCCCCACACATTTTTTTTTTATGAATGACTTTATAGCCGCGAGTGATTTTAAATTACTTTTTTCCTTCAGAAATTACACTTTGTGCAGGGACAGTTCTAAGCATGGGAAACAAGCGCTACTTTACAGGCATACTATACACCCCCCCACTAGGTATGAAATTTAAAGGAATATTTCACTTTTATTGTTTCTCTTAAAGGAATTATTAAAATCACTGCTGCCAAAAAACTGCAGTTTTTGAAACTTTTTTGCATTGGTACATGTCCCCTGGGGCAGGATCCAGGTCCCCAAACACTTTTTATTACAATAACTTGCATATTAGACTTTAAAATGAGCACTTTAGATTTCAAACCTTCGAGTCCCATAGACTTTAACAGGGTTCTAAAGTTCACACGAACTTGCTGCGAACACCCCAAATAGTTTGCTGTTCAGCGAACAGGCAATGTTCGAGTCGAACATGAGTTCTACTCGAAGCTCATCCCTAGTTGGGGTTGGGCATTCCTAATTGATTGACAGGCATCCGACCGACGCATACAGCGCGTCACGAGATGCCGAAAGAAGCCGAATGTCGGTGTGCAGGCGCCGTATAGAGCCCCGGTTTCTTTCGGCAGCTCGTGGCGCGCTGTATGCGTCGGTTGGATGCCTGTCAATCAATTAGGAAAGCCCAGCCTCGATGATCATACCCGGAAGTGGCGGTAAGAATACATATGGATACATATTGGCGCAGTAAAAGCTGGTTGTTAAGGGGTGGGGACAGGAAGCCAGTGGGGCCTGGAAGTCATCAGCTATCAACGGGCTTTCCTGCTGACAGCTGAATTAAAGAAAAAAATTCTGGTATAGAATAGTAAAAAAAATATTACATGGGGTCCCCCCCAGTCCAGCCCACGCCAAAATGTAAAAAAAAAACGCCCCCTCAGAACCATACCAGGCCACGTGCCCTCAACATGGGGGGGTGCAAAGGGACACTTTCAATTTTTCAAATTCGGGTCCCATAGGGTTCGCGGTTCGGGGCTGAACTTTTGCAATGTTCGAGAGTTCTGGAGTAAACCGAACCGCAAACCGTGTGTGACCCCACTCTAGTCACAAAGAGGTTTTACATATAAAAATGTTCAATAAGCCACCATATTTTCTTTACAGTATATTCTGCTGTGTTTTGCCTTTTAGATGATCATTTTTCTTGAGTTTCCTAACAGTATATATAGATCGCTTTCTAAAAAAAGGTGTTCAGGTGAATTGGTGGCCAATTAACAGATACGAATTTCCTGACTTCACATGAGAATTTGGTTACAGGAAGAATAGCTAAACTTCAGAAATAATTTCCCTTGAGTCCTTATGAAACCTTTCTGTATTTTTGCTGGTCATTTTGTCTTAACCTTCATATAAAAGCACACCAGGCCTTCAGGCACCAGACTTGTCTCTGCAAAATGTTGAGGTCTCATTAAAGTTATTCCCAGCTGTGCATCTTTAAGAGTAAACCGTTTTAGATAAGACAGGCCATGAGAAATGTGTTTTTAAATGTGCGATTTCAAGACATAATCAGAAGAAACTGTTAGAAGCATTATAGGTTGCTTGCCCACACTTACAGGGGTGATTATACTGCTCAGCCTAGGAATATCCAAATCTGGTCAACTGTAGTGCCTGGTGCTTAGATTTAATTCAATACACAGATTTAGCTGAGATCTCCAATTGCCCGTTCATCTTAAACATTAATTTGCAACGACCCTATACAGTTGCAAGAAAAAGGAATAATATGGATTTCTGCACAAATTGGTCTTAAAATGTGATCTGATCTTCAGCTAAGTCACAACAATAGACAATCACAGTCTGCATAAACTAATAACACACAAAAAATTAAATGTCACCGTGTTTTTATTGAACACACCATGTAAACATTCACAGTGCAGGTGGAAAAAGTATGTGAATCCCATAGACTAATGACATCTCCAAGAGCTAATTGGAGTGAGGTGTCAGCCAACTGGAGTCCAATCAATGAGATGAGATTGGAGGTGTTGGTTACGGCTGCCCTGCCCTATAAAAAAACACACACCAGTTCTGGGTTTGCTTTTCACAAAAAGCATTGCCTGATCTGAATGATGCCTCGCACAAAAGAGCACTCAGAAGACTTAAGTTTAGGAATTGTTGACTTGCATAAAGGTGGAAAGGGTTATACAAGTATCTCCAAAAGCCTTGCTGTTCATCAGTCCATGGTAAGACAAATTGTCTATAAATGGAGAAAGTTCAGCACTGCTACTACTCCCCCCAGGAGTGGCCGTCCTGTAAAGATGACTTCAAGAGCACAGCGCAGACTGCTCAATGAGGTGAAGAAAAATCCTAGAGTGTCAGCTAAAGACTTACAAAAGTCTCTGGCATATGCTAACATCCCTGTTAGTGAATCTATGATATGTAAAACACTAAACAAGAATGTATTTTAGAGGAAGACACTGCTGTCCAAAAACAACATTGCTGAAAGTTTACAGTTTACACAAGAGCACCTGGATGTTCCACAGCAGTACTGGCAAAATAAAACCAAAGTTGAGTTGTTTGGAAGAAACACACAACACTATGTGTGGAGAAAAAGAGGCAGAGCACACCAACATCAAAACCTCATCCCAACTGTGAAGTATGGTGGTGGAGGCATCATAGTTTGGGGCTTTGTTGCGTCAGGGCCTGGACAGATTGCTATCATTGAAGAAAAAATGAATTGCCAAGTTTATCAAGACATTATGCAGGAGAACTTTAGGCCATCTGTCCACCAGCTGAAGCTCAACAGAAGATTGGTGTTGCAACAGGGCAACGAACCAAAGCATAGAAGTAAATCAACAACAGAATGGCTTAAACAGAAGAAAATATGCCTTCTGAAATGGCCCAGTCAGAGTCCTGAACCTCAACCCGATTGAGATGCTGTGGCATGACCTCAAGAAAGCGATTCACACCAGACATCCCAAGAGAATTGCTGAACTGAAACAGTTCTGTAAAGAGGAATGGTCAATAATTACTCCTGATCGTTGTGCACGTCTGATCTGCAACTACAGGAAACGTTTGGTTGAAGTTATTGCTGCCAAAGGAGGTTCAACCAGTTATTAAACCCAAGGGTTCACATACTTTTTCCACCTGCACTGTGAATGTTTACATGGTGTGTTCAATAAAAACATGGTAACATTTAATTCTTTGTGTGTTATTAGTTTAAGCAGACTGCGATTGTCTATTGCTGTGACTTAGATGAAGATCAGATCACATTTTATGACCAATTTGTGCACAAATCCATATCATTCCAACTTGCAACTGTAGAAAATGAGTATATACACAAAATATACACAAAATGAGTATATACACAATTTAATTCTCTGTACATAACACCAGTGAATAATACAAACACAATTAATAAGAGTGAAAAATGGCATTTACTTAACTAATAACAGATGATAGGTTAAAGAAAATAACAGGCTCAGGTCTTGCTCTTAGGTTTCGTTCATCTCAACAGAGGATCCAAACCTGTCGACATCCAACACTGAAGGCTAATGAGTTTTGATGGTTATAAATTATGATGGCAGTTCTCCATTCAAAGAGCTCCTAGCCATCAGTACAAATGAGATGTTTAAAGGGTAACTCCACTTTCATGGGCAGTTGGTATAGTGGAAGGAAATCTACTCACTTGATCTCTGCCAGCAATTAAGGTCTAGCTCTGAATACTATGGAATAACACTGCTTAGCTATATGTTAGGGAAAGTGGGTCAAAGTGTAGCACCTACCTAGTGTAGGGTGATAGGCAAATGTTGTTTTGGGCTCTTTCTCTAGTTAAGGGTGTACTGATTGTTTTGGCCTGTTCAGGGTTCCACAGGCTTGGGAGTTTGACTGCTTTCCCCTGCCTCTGGAATAGTGTTGCTCACGAATATTCGTATTGCGAATATTCGGCTCGAATATGGCATATTCGAGTATTCGCGATATATTCCGAATTTCGCGGTGAATATTCGCTATTTCGAATATTCGTATTTTTTCAATTTTTTTTTAGAACAGATCACATCCTAGAGATCCCCATCGACGTCTAAAAGCATTGCTGGTATGATTAGAGACCTTGGGCCGAGTAGCTGCAGCGATCATTTTATATTGCCGAAAAATCGCAATGCGATTATTCGGCAATAGCGATATCGCGCGATTATTTTCGAGAAATTCGCAATATTGTTTTTAGCTAAAATAACACATATATTCGATTTCAGAGTGTTACTGTTGAAATTCTGCAATCAATTTCTCATTCGCATTTTTGCGAAATTACGATAAAATATCAAGAATATTCTGAGCCGATCAGAGTGCTCCTTCCGCATTTGCCGAATATTCACAATTATTTTGTATTGTAATATATCACGAATATTCTGAGCCAATCAGAGTGCTCCATTCCGCATTTCTCGAAATTTCGCAATTATTTTGTATTATAAAATATCACGAATATTCTGAGCCAATCAGAGTGCTCCATTCCGCATTTCTCGAAATTTCGCAATTATTTTGTATTATAAAATATCACGAATATTCTGAGCCAATCAGAGTGCTCCTTCCGTATTTGCCGAATATTCACAATTATTTTGTATTGTAATATATCACGAATATTCTGAGCCAATCAGAGTGCTCCATTCCGCATTTCTCGAAATTTCGCAATTATTTTGTATTATAAAATATCACAAATATTCTGAGCCAATCAGAGTGCTCCTTCCGCATTTCTCGCAATTTCATTCGCATTCGCATTCGCAATAGCGAAATTTCGCAATTATTTCATTTCCAAAAAATATCGCGAATATTCGCATTTAACGAATATATCTCGAATATTCGACTATATATTCGAGATATATCGCGAAATCGAATATGGCATATTCTGCTCAACACTACTCTGGAAGAAGCCTACGGAACATATGGAAGGAAATTCAAATAACCAGTCATGCCCTAGCCAATCCCCAGAGTGAAGTGTCCAGAAGGTGGGTGAGTAAGTAATGCACGGGAAGCCCTAGAGAGATTGTTGTAACCTTGTCATGGAGGGTTCCAAAGCCTCTGGGGCTTCTGCCCCCTGTGTCAGCCTGTGGACTGTGTAGCTGTTCTCTGAGGTCCCAGCTGTTGCAGAGATGAGGACCTGAAGTGATCTTTCTGCGAAACAGGCTGTACGACTTCACTTTAAGGGATCAGGTCTTGGAGATGCATTGTCTCCCTCACTAGATCTGGAGAAAGCTTTAAGGATGTTCATCTGTCCTGGGGACTTGTGGGTTCTGACTCTGAACCCTGAGTTACTGTGCTTTGGGGATGTAGGTGCCAGAGGTACCTGTGAATAGTGTTGCTCACGAATATTCGAATTGCGAATATTCGGCTCGAATATTGCATATTCGAGAAATCGCGCAATATCTCGAATATTGTGCCGAATATTCGCAATGTCGAATATTCGGATTTTTCTCAAATTTTTTTTAACACAGATCACATGCTAGTGATCTCCATCGACGTGTAAAAGCAATGGTGGTATGATTAGAGGGACCCTGGGCCGAGTAGCGCATGTGATCCTTTTATGCTGCCGAATATTCGCAATGCGAATATTCGGCAATAGCAATATCGCGCGATTTTTTTCCCCGCCCTTCATTCACATCACAGCCAATCAGAGTTCCATTTCCACAGGTGTCAGAGGTTAGCAACCTCCACATCAACCAATAGGAAGCTGCCTCACGACCATTATATAAACTAAGTGCCAGCATGTGCTCATTGCAGATTCACAAGGTGGATATAGAGGGAGAAGTGTTTCTGTGCTCTGTGTTATATTGCATCAGCATTGCAGTGCCTTTCAGTTCTGTGCTCCTGTTCAGTGTTCAGTTCATTTGAGTATTAGCAGCTGCTAGTGCTTATATTTCTAAACTGCTTTTTTAAAAGCAAGAAGAGACCAAACAGCTTTTTTTAAAGCTACTATTTGTGTGTTTGTGTTCCAGTTTCATTTAGTGTTAGATAGATAGGTTTGAGTGTACTTGTACACCTCTGTAAGCTAGCTAGCTTAGTTTAGTGTGTTTTATTTAGTTAGATATTTATCTGTTTTATAAAAAAAAAAAAAAAAAAAAAAAGTTATTTTTAGTTTATTCAGATCTCTGGCTCTGCTGTGTTAGCAGAGTCACTGTTCTATCTATATTAGTTTCTTTATTGCTCTTATTCGTTGCCCAGTCAGTTTTTGTCTGTTGTCTGTCAGTCAGTTAGTTAGTTTAAAAAAAAAAAAAAAATTTAAAAAAATTTACCTTTCGTTTAATTGTTGTTTAGTGGCATAGCTACTAGTTGTTTGTCTGCGCGCCTGTTTTTTCTATTATCACATTTACCCCCCCCCCCAATAAAGTTTACCCACCCCCCCATATCAGCATGAGCAGCATCCGTGGTCGTGGCAGCAGGGGTAGGGGAGTTACTCCCAGTGCTGGGTCGCTGCCAGCACGGGGTACCTCTCGCGCCCCTACTACTGGTAGAGGATCGGGTGGAAGGGGAGTCCGCCTCATCCGGGAGTTTTTTACTTCGGGCAGCCGCCCGATATTGCCTTCACAGGCTCCAGCAGTGGTGGAGTACATGGGGCACAGCAGTGCCACTCAGTCATCACCAAGTAGCACCACCACCATCAGTACACCGGTGCCTTTAGTACCCAGCCCCAGCGAGTCCAGCCTCATGCTGTTTGATGGTGAAAGTGACATGGATATCTTGGGGGAGGCCCTCGATCATGCAGACATTGATTTATGTGCTGATGGTCAGGACCTTTTTGAAGGGTTAATGGAGGAGGAGGAGGATGGGGTACTGGCTGTCAGTAGCCCAGAGACCTCCCTTCATGGTGGTGCTGGTGGTTTTCTGCAGGAAACACCAGCACCTAGTCAGACCCATGCGTCTGTGAGGGGACATCGGAGCCAGGCTAGCGGCTCCATGTCAGATGTCTCCTTCAGACCACCACATGTCAGCCCTGGGTCTGACATATCTGGGGGCGAAGAGGAGGGTGACCCAACATGGGTGCCACCTGCCTCGTCGGTTCACAGCATCAGTGACGACGAGGAAGGTAGGCACCCTGGGGAAACGGTGCGCCAGGTCACCAGGGAGACCAACGTCAGGGTCTCCACTGGTGATGGCAGCAGGAGGTGTCAGCAGCAGCAGCAGCAGCAGCAGCAGCAGCAGGCAGCTCCACCTGTGCGCACCGAGTCCCAGCAGGTGGAAGTCAGCGTCACCCCATCTGACAGGAGGGCGACGCTGAAGTCACCTCTCTGGGCCTACTTCACCTTGGTAGCAGATAACCCGACAGTAGCCATCTGCCAGCTCTGTCGTGCCAAGGTGAAGAGAGGGAAGTGTTTGGCTCGGGTGGGTACCACGGCACTCAACCAGCACCTGCGGATTAATCACTGGCAGGAGCATGACCAGATGAAGCGTGCTGGTGGTAGCAGCGCCACCACCACAAGTGTGCAGGGTACAGCAGCCCCTGCCACAGCTTCATCGGCTACCAGCAGGTCATGCCCCCCCGCTCCCTCTAGTAGAGGTACTGCTACCGACAGCCAGACCTCCACATCATCACCCTCCTCTTCGGTGTCCCGCACTGCCGTCCGGCGCCAGGCGTCTCTTTCTGACGCCTTTGAACGCAACACTCCCTTCCCCCCTTCAGACCGACGTGTGCGTTCCCTCAATGGGCTCCTGGCAAGGGTTATTGCCCAACATCTGCTTCCCTTTAACATAGTGGACTGCAACCCCTTCAGGCAGATGTTGGAGCAGGCCCAACCCCAATGGCGTGTCCCCAGCCGCCATTTCTTTGCCAGGACTGGTGTCCCTGCCCTACACCAGCACATTGTGCAGAATGTAACCCTGTCGCTGGATCATGCTGTCAGCAACAGGGTGCATCTGACAATGGATGGCTGGACCAGCAGGCATGGGCAGGGGCGCTACATAAGCTTCACGGCCCATTGGGTTTCCCTCCGAGGCGCCGGGGAGGGATTGGCGGCATCTGATTTTGTGGTGCCGCCCCGGGGTGTCCAGGGGAGAAGTGCTGGTCTCCCTCAAGCCACTGTCTCCGCAGCTGCTGAGCCTCCCAGCAAGCGCCCCCGTAGCTATTCAAGTGTGGGGCACGTGCGCTGTCAGGCCGTGCTCCAGCTTGTTAGTTTAGGGGAACGGAGACACACTGGACGAGAAGTGCTGAGCGCACTTCAGGCTCAGGTCCAGAAGTGGCTGACACCCCGAAGGCTCCAAGCAGGTCTGGTTGTCTGTGACAATGGCAGCAACCTCCTCTCCGCCCTCCAGGCTGGCAGTCTGACACACGTGCCCTGTCTGGCACATGTCCTCAACCTAGTGGTGCAGAAGTTCCTGCGCACCTATCCCGGGTTGAGTGACATAGTGCTAAGGGTACGCAGGATTGCCAGCCACTTCAGGCGCTCCCCAACCGCTACCGCGTCCCTGTCAAAGTTGCAGCGGGACAACAGCCTGCCCCTTCACAGGCTGATTGTGGACAGTGTGACGCGGTGGAACTCCAGCCTCTACATGCTGGAGAGGTTGTGGGAGCAGCGAAGGGCGGTGAAGGAGTACCTGCTGGAGCAAGGCACTGGCGGGCCATCACAACACACACTCCCGTACATCACCAGTCTGGAGTGGGGGCAGATACACCAGGTCTGCCATGTGTTGGCCCCTTTTGAGCAGGCGACCAAGATGGTGAGCAGGGAGCATGTCGGCCTCAACGACGTGCTCCCTATAGTGTTCCTGCTGGACAGGGCACTAGATCGCCTGCTCGGAGCTGGGGAGAGTGCCTTGGTGGAGCAGGAGGAGGCAACACTGCTCCACCAAGACCAGGCCCAGGACGAGGAGGAGGAGGAGGATCATGATGATGATCAGGAGGTGACTGGTGGCGTCCTGGAGTCAGGGCCTGGTCAGGAGGGAGAGCCGGTGTTGGGGGCACCGATAGTCCGGGGGTTTGGCATGACTGACCGCGAACAGCAGCGCCTCCATGACGAGGAAGCGGACGTCATGGACCCAGGCAGCCATGAGGAGTCACAGCGGGCTGTGCTCTTCCCCATGGCTGCCCACATGCTGAGATGCCTCAGGAGGGACCCCCGGGTTAAAGCCATCAAGGAGAGGGACGAGTTTTGGCTGGCCACCCTTGTAGATCCCAGATTTAAGGGGAAACTGGAGCAGTTCCTCCCAGCCAGACGGAGGCAGCCCCGGATGGAGGAACTGCAGGCATGCCTAGTCAGCCGTTTGGAGCAGGCAAGTCCCCGGCCTCCAGTTGTCCCCCCTCATCTCACCCAGCAGGTGGCTGCACCCAGCAGCAACATCAGCAGCCGAGCAGGGGACCTAATGGGTGAGATGAGGATGTTCATGCAAACTGAGCGACCCAGTACCAGCAGCAGCAGCAGCAGCAGCAGCCATCACCACCAGCGGCTGGCCCACATGGTGGCAGACTACATGGGGTCCGTCAGTGCTTCTGACAGTATGAGCACCGACGACCCCATGGAGTACTGGGTTGCCAGATTGGACACCTGCCGCGAGCTCGCTCAGTATGCGCTGGAGTTATTGTCTTGCCCCCCCTCCAGCGTACTATCTGAGCGGACATTCAGCGCGGCAGGTGGGGTGGTCACGGACAAGAGGACCCGTCTGTCCACAGACTCCGTGGACAGACTCACATTCATCAAAATGAATGAGTCCTGGATCGGCGGTGACTTTCTGGCACCCGCCGTCGCTTCAGGGCGCTGAATGGTCCCTTGTCAGTTACCAATACCTCTCCTATCTCTTTATACCAGGGGTGTCAAACTCAATTTCATCGTGGTCCGCATCAGCATTATGGTTGCCCTCAAAAGGGCCGGTTATATCTGTAATATTATATGTCCAGCGCATCCCCTCCCCTTACATTCGATGTCAAAGGCCACCCCACCATCCTACCCCACCATCAGAAGTGGAGTTCCCCCTCTCCCTTACATCACAGTGCATCTCCCTTTCCTTATGCTGCTGCTGGGAAGAAGGTGGATATTTTTTTGTTTTTTTGAAAAGCCTGTGGCGTGCAAAACACAACCCAAAAACTCCACCCGGTGCCACAGCTACTTAAGGCCTGTGTCATTCTGCTTTTCAAATGTAATCACCATGCTAATGCAATTTCAAGCTTTTGTAATTTTGGCACTATATGGGCTCCTACTGCTAATGCCAAAAGGCTGAGTGATTATGTACCGATATATTACTCATACTGGTGCTGTTACCTTTTGTCTGTGAGATTTGCCACTTTCTTACTACTGCTGGTGCTGCTGCCACCTCTTCCACGACCACGAGTGAAAAAAACACTTAATTGTGTACTGGTACTACTATGCTGCTGCTTCTGCCAGTGCTCAGATACTTATGTGACAAGTTCTTTGGCACTATATGCTACAATTATCAACGCTGCTGCTATCCTGCTGCCACCTCTTCCACGACCACGAGTGAAAAAAACACTTTATTGTGTACTGGTACTACTACACTGCTGCTGCTGCCAGTGCTCACTTACCTATGTGACAAGTTCTTTGGCACTATATGCTACAATTATCAACGCTGCTGCTATCCTGCTGCCACCTCTTCCACGACCACGAGTGAAAAAAACACTTAATTGTGTACTGGTACTACTATGCTGCTGCTTCTGCCAGTGCTCAGATACTTATGTGTGAAGTTCTTTGGCACTATATGCTACAATTATCAATGCTGCTGCTCCTATGCTGCTGCCACCTCTTCCACGACCACGAGTGAAAAAAACACTTAGTTGTGTACTGGTACTACTATGCTGCTGCTGCTGCTAGTGCTCACTTACCTATGTGACAAGTTCTTTGGCACTATATGCTACAATTACCAATGCTGCTGCTGTGCTGCTGCCACCTCTTCCACAAGTGATACAACACTTTATTGTGTACTGTTAATACTATACTGCTGCTGCCAGTGCTCAGATACCTATGTGACAAGTTCTTTGGCACTATATGCTACAATTACCAATGCTGCTGCTGTGCTGCTGCCACCTCTTCCACAAGGGATAAAACACTTTATTGTGTACTGTTACTACTAGACTGCTGCTGCCAGTGCTCAGATACCTATGTGACAAGTTCTTTGACACTATATGCTACAATTTCAAATGCTGCTGCTGTGCTGCTGCCACCTCTTCCACAAGTGATACAACACTTTATTGTGTACTGTTACTACTATACTGCTGCTGCCAGTGCTCAGATACCTATGTGACAAGTTCTTTGACACTATATGCTACAATTTCAAATGCTGCTGCTGTGCTGCTGCCACCTCTTCCACAAGTGATACAACACTTTATTGTGTACTGTTACTACTATACTGCTGCTGCCAGTGCTCAGATACCTATGTGACAAGTTCTTTGGCACTATATGCTGCAATTACCAATGCTGCTGCTGTGCTGCTGCCACCTCTTCCACAAGTGATACAACACTTTATTGTGTACTGTTAATACTATACTGCTGCTGCCAGTGCTCAGATACCTATGTGACAAGTTCTTTGGCACTATATGCTACAATTACCAATGCTGCTGCTGTGCTGCTGCCACCTCTTCCACAAGTGATACAACACTTTATTGTGTACTGTTACTACTATACTGCTGCTGCCAGTGCTCAGATACCTATGTGACAAGTTCTTTGGCACTATATGCTACAATTACCAATGCTGCTGCTGTGCTGCTGCCACCTCTTCCACAAGTGATAAAACACTTTATTGTGTACTGTTACTACTATACTGCTGCTGCCAGTGCTCAGATACCTATGTGACAAGTTCTTTGGCACTATATGCTACAATTACCAATGCTGCTGCTGTGCTGCTGCCACCTCTTCCACAAGGGATAAAAACACTTTATTGTGTACTGTTACTACTAGACTGCTGCTGCCAGTGCTCAGATACCTATGTGACAAGTTCTTTGACACTATATGCTACAATTTCAAATGCTGCTGCTGTGCTGCTGCCACCTCTTCCACAAGTGATACAACACTTTATTGTGTACTGTTACTACTATACTGCTGCTGCCAGTGCTCAGATACCTATGTGACAAGTTCTTTGACACTATATGCTACAATTTCAAATGCTGCTGCTGTGCTGCTGCCACCTCTTCCACAAGTGATACAACACTTTATTGTGTACTGTTACTACTATACTGCTGCTGCCAGTGCTCAGATACCTATGTGACAAGTTCTTTGACACTATATGCTACAATTTCAAATGCTGCTGCTGTGCTGCTGCCACCTCTTCCACAAGTGATACAACACTTTATTGTGTACTGTTACTACTATACTGCTGCTGCCAGTGCTCAGATACCTATGTGACAAGTTCTTTGGCACTATATGCTGCAATTACCAATGCTGCTGCTGTGCTGCTGCCACCTCTTCCACAAGTGATAAAACACTTTATTGTGTACTGTTACTACTATACTGCTGCTGCCAGTGCTCAGATACCTATGTGACAAGTTCTTTGGCACTATATGCTACAATTACCAATGCTGCTGCTGTGCTGCTGCCACCTCTTCCACAAGTGATACAACACTTTATTGGGTACTGTTACTACTATACTGCTGCTGCCAGTGCTCAGATACCTATGTGACAAGTTCTTTGGCACTATATGCTGCAATTACCACTACTGCTGCTGTCAAGTCTTGCCCAAGTGTTTAGATGCTGTCTAGTACTATTACCACTACTGCTTGTAAATGTTGTGTGTGTGATAATTACTTTATATTTGAATACTACTGCTGCTGCCTTCATGCTGAGTAATGCTTCATGACCTCTCTGTCACAGCGGATCCACAAACAGCATCCGCTAAAAGCTACCAGACCGGATCGTAACAAACAGCAAGTGTGACTAAATGACTGAACGTTATGTTAAACCCTGGTTTGTGGCCTTTTTACTGCAACTTTTAGCCTATCTGCAAGAGCAAATCAGCACTCTCTTTCTCTTTCTCGCTCTCTCTCTATATCTATATCTATATATATATATATATATATATATATATATATATATATATATGTATATATGTATATATTGTAGCTTTTGTTATAGTAATTTTTCAACAGTTTAGTTTGTGTTAGTAGTGTCTGTGTCCGTGTATTTTGTTTTTTATTAGATTTGTGTTAAATAAAATAATAGTATGAAATGTTTTTAGGTTATTATGAAGTTAGATGTGTTGATGTTGATGTGTTAGATGTGAAGTTAGATGTGTTGAAAGACCTAAGAATCTCAATAAGAAAGGAAACATTTGAAAAGAATAACAGGTTTAATAACCAAAAATATAAATATTTACATGGATTTTTTCAAGCGCTTGTAAATCTCAGCCAGCTCCTTGAAATTTTTTCTCTGCTGTTGTAACAGCTGTTCATTCTCGAGGTCCAATTTTTTTATTTTGCGCCGATTGGACAGGACTTTTTGATTGGTCCTCTCCATGACATAGGATTTCTCCTGAATCTCTTTCAAAACTGTTAGGATATAAGAAAAAAAAAATTAGGATTAAATACTGTACTTTTTTATATCTACATCTTATTGTTGAAATGTCATTAATCGTTGTGCACATATTTACCCTCCTGACTGATGGTCATCACAGGCGCTGTGTCATCCTCCTGCTCCTCTTCTGCATCATGGCATTCACCAGGAGGTTGGGTGGGGGGAAGTTGCAGCTCCTCAGGAGCTGGGGGTGGTAAGTCGGAGGGCCCTGGCTGCTCCTTATCCCTCTCCTCCTCTGCATCCTCCTCTTCATCCTCCTCTTCTTCCTCCTCCTCCTCTGCGGCCTGTCGCCTTGTGCGCTTGGGGCGCACAGATGGTAGAGGAGATCCTATAATAACACAATGTTTATATATGTAAAAATGATTTCTAATAACATATGCACATTCTGTGTACTCTGCTGTATTGTATATGAATACACATTTATTTATATAGACAGTTAACCAATGGGATAATGTTATACTAAAGGGTCTTGCTGGCACTACAGGGGACTGAGTGTGAGCTGGGCTGCCACCATGGTAAAATTAGCTGTTTGTGTTTCCTTTGTATTATTCTGAAGATCTCATGTTAAAAAAAGGGCCTGATGGAGTACACGTGATTACTATGATAACCCCACGCCTAGCACAGGAATTTAGTGGTAATTGAGTTATAAAATACCACCCTTTCCCCTTGAAACCCACCACACCACCACTTTAATTCCATGGTTTAACTTGATGGAATAATGTCTTTTTTCAACAGTACTATGAATACCTTCGGTGGTGATATATGTTACCACAACATGGCGTCTGGGTTAACAACATCTGCCCTAAGGTTAATTACATATCACCTTACATGACTGTCACCAATAACTTACCTGGATGAAATTCATCGCGGATCTGTGTGACCCGGTCCATGTGGCGCCTCTTCAAGTCTGACCATTTTTTGAGAATGGCCATGTGGTCATGTGACCCGCCATGAAACTCATGTAATTCCTCCAATACGGACTGGACGATTTTTTGTTTATCCTGCTGGCACCTCATTAGGTCGTAACCATGTTGCAGGAACCTCTGCAAGATGAAGAACAAAGTATATTATAATACTTTTGTTTAAACCCTTATGGATATATGACGTAAATGTATGGTATTCAATAATTGGAAGCATTCTCGCCTTATTAATCACTGACAGTGGTAACATGACAGATTTTATATGTTGCCATTTTGGTCACCAGCTTTTTGGAATAAATATAGCAGCCATTATCATTTGCATAATTATGTATATATGAGTAACATCACAGGATAGACGTATAGGGGAGAAATGAGTTGCTATTCATCTGACCACTATAATAATTTTTTGAGCCTTACACTGGCCCTGTACAATAGATTATTTTTTTTAATCCCTATCTTTACATATGAAAAATAATATGTTTGTTTCTTTTCACTTTTTGATGAAAAGGGAGAACTCTGTGGACTCTGATGTAAAAGGGAGAACTCTGTGGACTCTGATGTAAAGGGAAAACTCTGTGGACTCTGATGTTAAGGTAGAACTCTGTGGACTGTGATGTTAAGGGAGAACTCTGTGGACTCTGATGTTAAGGGAGAACTCTGTGGACTCTAATGTAAAAGGGGAACTCAGTGGACTCTAATTTAAAAGGGGAACTCTGTGGACTCTAATGTTAAGGGAGAACTCTGTGGACTCTAATGTAAAAGGGGAACTCTGTGGACTCTAATGTAAAAGGGGAACTCTGTGGACTCTAATGTAAAAGGTAGAACTCTGTGGACTCTAATGTAAAAGGTAGAACTCTGTGGACTCTGATGTAAAGGGAGAACTGTGTGGACTCTGATGTAAAGGGAGAACTCTGTGGACACTGATGTAAAGGGAGAACTCTGTGGACACTGATGTAAAGGGAGAACTCTGTGGACTCTGTTGTAAAGGGAGAACTCTGTGGACTCTGATGTAAAGGGAGAACTCTGTGGACTCTGATGTAAAGGGAGAACTCTGTGGACACTGATCTAAAAGGGGAAGTCTGTGGATCCTGATGTAAAAGGGGAAGTCTGTGGACTCTGATGTAAAGGGAGAACTCTGTGGACTCTGATGTAAAGGGAGAACTCTGTGGACTCTGATGTAAAGGGAGAACTCTGTGGACTCTGATGTAAAGGGAGAACTCTGTGGACACTGATGTAAAGGGAGAACTCTGTGAACTCTAATGTAAAGGGAGAACTCTGTGGACTCTGATGTAAAAGGGGAAGTCTGTGGACTCTGATGTAAAAGGGGAAGTCTGTGGACTCTGATGTAAAGAGGAACTTTTATGATTAATTTCATATGGTTAGAAATGTTATTTAATAGCGACATCTATGCAAACTAAGACAAAAAATTGCTGTGCGACGCTGAAGTGTTCGGGTTTGAAATGAACAAAAGGTGGCAACCCTGGGCATGCTGGGAGTTGTAGTTTTGCAACCGCTGGAAACACACTGTTTGGGAAATACTAATATCTGATCTTGCATCCTAACTTTTTAACTAGTCTAAAATGCAGTTAAAGATAATGAAATAACAAGTGGTGAAATTACTTACAGTAATCAGCAGTTTTTCCTCACTGGATGAAAAGTTACTCCCCACCATCTTCGCTTCGCAGGGCAGCAGTAGATTCGCAGGGCAGCACTAAATAGCAATCCGAATATACACTGGCAAAGAATCCAGGAAATGATCGCCGTTTTCGCGACCGCGTGTTGTCCGCGCGCATGCGCGGTCGAGAATTTCGCAATAAATTTCGCATTTGCGAAATTTCACGTTAGCGAAATTTCGCAATTTTTTTTTTGGATGAAATATCACGAATATTCGAAATTTACGAATATTTCTCGAATATTCTCCTATATATTCGCGAAATATTGCGAAAGCGAATATGGCGTATTCTGCTCAACACTACCTGTGAACCATTGCTGGCAGGCTCTCAGAGTGATAGAAATTTCCCTGTGCTCAGCAGAACCCTGGAGTGGGAGATTAGAGAAGAGTGTCCTCTCTTATTGTGCAGCATTTAAGAATATCCCATGCCTAAACCCCTCTCCTGTTAAAGTTCTGCAACCAATACATTTCAAAAAGACATCCACTAGACTGAGCTATTGGACTGTGCTTCTGGCTATGAGCAGTCTCTGCACTATTAGGATAGAGCTAGCTATTACCACTGCCCCCTACGTAGGTAGCACTACAGTAACAAAGTCAAAATAGATTTGCAACGGGGCAACAGACATCTTGTAGCATTTGCTCTTAGCCAGCACCCTTACTTCAAAACTTTAAAACTGACTATAGGTTCACTTTGAAGCTGAGCACCAGGCAAACCACTAACCACACATTTGAAATACATATATATGAATTGTCCAACCTGCCACAGGATTTGTACTGGATTTGTGCCTGGATCTTCAACAAGTGTTGCGATATGGCACCCTTGCCATATAGCACAGAACTCTCAGCAAGATGCAGTTCAGTTCAACAGTACAGCCTGGTCTGAGACCAATTCCAGCCTGTAGCGTGAACAGCAGGGCACAGGTGAGCTCACCCTACCATATTCAAACACACACAACTGCACAAAACAATAGTGTTGCCACTCAAATTTCAGAAATTTGAAAATTGAAAATCTGAAAATTAGAAAATCCGAAAATAAAAATGAAAATCCAAAAATTCAAAAAGAATGAAAATCTGAAAATAAGAATGAAAATCTGAAAATAAGAATGAAAATCTGAAAATTCGAAAATAACTAATAACTATTACTAACTATAGGTATTAGAATTTTTTTTTCAAATTTGGCTTTTAGTGAACGTAACAAATACAAATTTATCCAAAGTAATAAATGCCGCATCTAAATGAATGGATTGTAACTGATGAATAATTATACATAATAATAATAAAAACTTTTTATTATTATTATTATTTATTATTATAAATTTGTTACGTTTCATTCATTTGTTACGATTTTCGAATTATCGAATTTACGAATTTTCAAATTTCAAGCATAACGAATGACCCAAAAAACTAAAAAAATAAAACTAAAAATAAAAAATTTCGGCAGTGCACATGTCTAGTGTACAGGGGCACATAGGTGCAGGAATGCTGGAAGCATATGTAACTCTACCCCTGCAAGGGGTGCTGATTTGTCCCAGGTTCCTCTCTCTCTAGTGCAGCGGCTGTTTGGCTCAATAAAAAGTCTAGGGGTTGCCTTTTTCTGCATTTATTGCTGGTTAACTTGGGACAGGGAGATGTGGGATACTCTGGAGCACTGAACAGTAATACCAGGACACTACTCACTCTGTAGCTACTTTTCAGAATACAGGCAGTCCCCGGTTTACAAACAAGATATTGTCTGTATGTTTTTCTTAAGCTGAATCTGTTTGTAAGTCAAAAGTTTTTAAGCTTTTTGTATAGCATAGGGAAGGGTTGTCACCCCTGTAACATTTGATTTGCGGTCTGTACCCCTGTTCAGAAGATATCGCCTCACTTTCTGTCCCAATGACAATTGGATTTTTACAATTTTGGGTTGTTGTACAAACAAGCCTTGGTAAAAAAACATCAGTTGATGTACCTTTTTCCCATGTTATCTCTTACAGGAGTGAATTTCCCTGCCTAGGGGTAGTTTTCCTCTTACTTCCTGTTGTTTCCCTCCGTTTGTAAGTAGGAGTCGTTTGTAATTCGGATGTTTGTAACTAGGGAACCGCTTGTAGTCCCCTCAACCTTATCTCAGGGAATGGACAGCACCATAAACACCATAAACATTGCCCCACACCAGGTAAGACTTAGGTCGCGTACACACGATCGGTCAAAACCGATGAAAACGGACTGAAGGTCCGTTTCATCGGTCCAAACCGATCGTGTGTGGGCCCCATCGGTCAGTTATTCTTCGGTCAAAAAAAGAGAACTTACTATAAAATTTAACCGATGGACGCCTAACCGATAGGTCAAAACCGGTCGTTAGTATGCAAAAGCATCGGTTAAAAGCCGCGCAAGCTCAGAATCAAGTCGACGCATGCTTGGAAGCATTGAACTTCATTTTTTCAGCACGTCGTTGTGTTTTGATACAATCGTTTTTTTAACTGATGGCGTGTAGGCACATCAGACCATCAGTCAGCTTCATTGGTTAACAGATGAAAACGGTCCTTCGGACCGTTCTCATCGTATAGACTGATCGTGTGTACACGGCCTTAGTGATAATTCACCAGGGGATCCGCAGAACCACAATCACCCCAGGTGTGTACTCAGATAGCTGGATGCCTCCCTTCTGCATCAGGCAGACAATTAAAAGTGGATTCTCCAGACCCTGGGTGAAATTTTTGTAGGTAGGTCCCGCAGCCTTATATTTGCTGGAACCTCGTGCTTCTAGGCAGGTATCAGTCAATGACCTGGAAGGACAATAGCCCTCCAGGCTGGGTACCTCCCCTCCTGGACCAGAAACCCTAACTGCTCCAGCCCCAGACTATTTATGCGCTCTGCAGCCCCTTTGTGGTCACACGTCCACAAGGATTTGCTGAGACCTCATAAATATTCAAACTCTTCAGTTCACTTGGCCTTCTCAACTCCTATGTTCTGGAGCTTTCTAGAAAGGCAGGGAGAACCAATCAAGTGTGCAGCCTGTGGGGCCCTGATCAGTCCAAAGCAATAAGAGGGTGCTACATGGGTCTCAGAAGAGTGAGTTACAATTGGGACACAGAGAAACTTAGGGGTTCAAAGGTGTGAGAGATAATCTCAGACAGACGTTCTCAAACACAGGAACTCGGCAGCTAGAATAGTGACGCATTGCTTGAATGCTGAAAATGTATGGTTTAAGGAAGTAGCTGGGCTCTGTTTGATGCAAAAACTTGGAGCTGGAGCAGGTGAGTGTTAAAATATTAAGATTTTTTTTTTATATGAATACATTACTGTACTATTTAGTAGTCTTTTATGCCAGCTTTGAATTTAGCTTTAAATTTTCTTGAGAGGAGACAGCGAGGAACACTGGACTGCAGGGAATGCAGCCCTTCCATTATTAATGGGAACAAATCGAGATGCAATTAGTAAAATAATACATGGTTGACACTCAGTCTTTTGGAGCCCCATTCTCTCTCCGTTCAGCCCTCCTTTCTTTATCCTTCTCCATTCCAGTTCCTCTCGCCTAACTTTGTAATTTTTTGACTGCAGGGAGATCATGTTACTGAGGATTGATTCCGCTACCTCAAAGACACACAGAGGAAAGCACTGACAGCTCTTGAAAAGAATCTTCCATTGTTCATGTTGCCAGCCACCTGGAGTCAGGAATGTTCGCGTCGTGCTTATTAACTTTTCGAATGGTTATAAAGTAAGACATAAAAAGTTGGATGAATAAACCCCTCATTTTATTCACACTCTTCTGCACAACATGAAAATAGAACATTTCATGATTATCTTCATTAACTGTCATGTAGATCAGATCACATGATCTCTCATCAACTGCCACTTAAAACTGGTCATTTGGCAGTATGAATGAGCCATTGGATCTTTCATCAAGTGCCAGTTGCAATGCGCCTTTTTAGCTGTACTGTAGCTTCCCAGGAAACCCATCACAGTGAAGAGGAAAATAAATTGCAAAAGAGTTGGGGCAAAGCATTTTAAATGTTAACTTTCTGTGATTCAGGGAATCTTTAACATTTAATGTAAGCAGGAAGGTTTGCCACTCCTCAAGCTTGCTTCATATGCCAGTATCTGCAGGCAGAATGGAGCTCATCCATGTTCCCCATACAAGTTGACTGCAAAAAACTAAACACACACTGATAATATCAGCATCTCAATAAAACTTTATTGTTTCAGACATGCACAAGAAAAGCCCTGTCTGGGATCTCTCCGTTTTGATGCGTTTCAACCTAGAACAGACTAAATCGTAGGGGACCGCCCCACTTTGATGTGGTTCAGCCCAGAATAGACCAATTCATAGAGGACCTCCCCACTTTGATGTGGTTCAGCCTACAATGGACTAAATCGCAGAGGACCTCTCCACTTTGATGTGTTTTATCCTAGAACAGCCTAATTGTAGAGGACCTCCACACTTTGATGGACTAAATCGTAGAGGACCTCCCCACTTTGATGGACTAAATCAGGAGTCTCCAAACTACGGCCCTCCAGTTGTTCAGAAACTACAATTCCCATCATGCCTAGTCATGTCTGTGAATGTCAGAGCTTTACAATGCCTCATGGGAGGTGTAGTTCTGCAACAGCTGGAGGGCCATAGTTTGGAGATCCCTGGACTAAATCATAGAGGACCTTCACACTTTGATGTACTAAATCATAGAGGACCTCCCCACTTTGATGTACTAAATCACAGAGGACCTCCCCACTTTGATGGACTAAATTGTATAGGACCTCCCCACTTTGATATGTTTCAGCCTAGAATGGGCTAAATCGTAGAGGACCTCCACACTTTGATGGACTAAATCGTAGAGAGGACCTATTCACTTTGATGCATTTCAGCCTAGAATGGCCTAAATCGCAGATGACCTCTCCACTTCGATGGGCTAAATCAAAAAGGACCTCCCCACTTTGATGTGTTTTAGCCTAGAATGTGCTAAATTGTAAATTACCTCCCCACTTTGATGTGTTTCAGCCTAGAATGTGCTAACTCATAGAGGACCTCCCCACTTTGATGCGTTTCGGCCTGGAACGGATTTAATCATAATTTTAAAGGCTAATATGCAAATTATTGTCATAAAGAATGTTTGGGGACCCGGGTCCTGCCTGGTTCCCAAAGTAATTTAAAACTACTCGCGGCTATAATGAATTGTCGGGTCCAGACAATACAGATAAAAGTCATTAAAAAAAACAGCATGGGTCCCCCCCCCTTAGTCCATTACCAAACCAAAAAAAAAATGCGTGGGGGTCCCCCCCAAATTCCATATCAGACCCTACAGGTCTGGTATGGATTTTAAGCGGAAACCCGCACTGAATAAAAAAAAAATGGCTTGGGGTTCCCCCCAAAAATCCATACCAGACCCTTATCCGAGCACGCAACCTGGCAGGCCGCAGTAAAAGAGGGGGGATGAGAGTGCCCCCCCTCCTGAACCGTACCAGGCCACATGCCCTAAAAATGGGGAGGATGTCCCCATGTAGATGGGGACAAGGGCCTCATCCCGCAACCCTTGCCTGGTGGTTATGGGGGTCTGCAGGCAGGGGGCTTATCGGAATCTGGAAGCTCCCTTTAACAAAGGGGAAATACAGATCCCGGCCCCCATCAACATGGGAACATCCTTCTCATGTATGTTGAGGGCATGTGGACTGGTACGGTTCAAGGGGGGGGGGGTTCTCTCGTCCCCCCCCTCTTTTCCTGCGGCCTGCCAGGTTGCATGCTCAGATAAGGGTCTGGTATAGATTTTTTGGGGAAACCCCTGCCATTTTTTGCAGGGGAAATACAGATCCCGGCCCCCGTATGTGAATTGGTAACGGGGTACATTGTACCCCAACCATTTCACAAAAAAAGTGTCAAAATGTTAAAAAACACAGGAGACTGTTTGGGACAAGTCCTTTATTAAAAATAAAAAATAATAAAGTTTCCAATGATGTAATCCACTCTCGAGCGATACGGGGTTGGGGTCACCCATGCACATCATTGGGTAAACCCGGGCTTTCTCCTTGCGCCAGAGAGGGGGTGGGGTCACCCGCACACATGATGTGTGGCCCGTCCTCAGCTATAAAAGAGCTGTCACACCGGCAGAGCGTTATTCGGCCGGGCGCCTCTTATGGAGGCGGTATCGTTCGTTGCGCCGTTTTTTTTGTTTGTTTTTTCCGTATCCGTAACATTTTCTTTGGTGAAATGGTAGGGGAACAATGTACCCTGTTACCAGTTCAGATAGGGGGGTCAGGATCTGGAGTTCCTCTTTGTTAAAGGGGGCTTCCAGATTCCGATAAGCACCCCACCCGCAGACTCCCACAACCACCGGGCAAGGGTTGTGGGGATGAGGCCCCTGTCCCTATCAACATGGGAACATCCTTCTCATGTTGAGGGCATGTGGACTGGTACGGTTCAGGAGAGGGGTTCTCTCGTCCCCCCTCTTTTCCTGCGGCCTGCCAGGTTGCATGCTCAGGGTCTGGTATAGTTTTTTTGGGGGAACCCCTGCCATTTTTTGCAGTTTTTAAACTTTTTTTTGCATCAATACATGTCCCCTGGGGTGGGACCCAGGTCCCCAAACACTTTTTATGACAATAACTTGCATATAAGCCTTTAAAATTAGCACATTTGATTTCTCCCATAGACTTTTAAAGGGTGTTCTGTGTATTTTCGAATTTGCCACGAACACCCCAAATATTTCGCTGTTCGGCGAATGGGCGTACAGCCAACGTTCAATTTCGAACTCATGTTCTACTCTAACATAAAGCTCATCCCTAATCAGAACCATATAAAATACTGAGCCCATTGGAAAATGCATGACAGTTTGGCGACTAGCATTTTAAGACCAATATACCATTGGATCATTGGCCTGTGCATTCTCATAAAAAAGATTTTACTTTCAGGTTCAGTTGACGTCAAGACCTGCCAGCTGAGTGTGAAATAGCATTAGCTGACCATCTTTTTTTTTAAATTATAGGTGCCCTTGAAGGCTATATCCATAATATACAAATACATAAGTAGCAAGTAGTAAGTTGTGATTTTTTTTTTTGGAGCTGCTAAATTGAATTTATAATTTAACACGGGCATTTTGTGCATGTTAAGACAACAAATAGGGAATTTATGAGGCTACTCAGAATTCTGCATGCTTTCAAAAGGAAATTTCTACTAAATGAGAGATGTCATGGGTGTTGGCGGCACTACATGGCATTTGGCGACAGTTTTCTGCGGTGAGTGTTTTTTTTACACCTCTGGTCATTAATCTAGGAATGCGATAGAAGATGAAAATCAGATTTTTAAGACCTTAACCAGAAGGGTAAAAAAAGAAAAAAAAAAATATCCACATAAACTAGGCAATGTGAATTTTTAATAAACTATTGTTTAAAACAGATTATAAAAACAGATAATTACATTAAAATAAAAACGTTGGGGTTACTTGCTATAGCTGAAGAGTATAATATCTGGTGCATAGAAAATAATCAGCTTCCAGGTTTTTTTCTTTCTAAGCCTAATTGAATGGGCTGAGGTTAGAAGCTGATTGGCTACTTTGCAGAGCTGCACCAGATTTTGCACTCCCCAGTTTTAGTAAATCAATCCAATTGAGTTGCAGTTGAAAGAATGCTCTGCAGTGCTCCGAAGACAGCTGTCCAAATTATCCAGTCTAGGTGTCACTGGAAGCTGGTTTATAGCCAAGCATCGAAATAGAGAATATACATATATGAGAACTGTCCTTTGTGCCAAAAATTACCCATTTTACTCAGCCAGTATCGTGACACAGACACCCACGTTGTACAACATAGCCAGGTCCTGATTGGACAATGGAGTCATCACTGTTTATGTTCATCCGCTCAGCAAGCTCCTTGTATTAGAATGACCGGTCCACAGAAAGTGGTGTTAGGGAAAGTGCAAACTGAGTCATCTATTATGCCGCAAACGCATGATCATTTTTCGGCATTCGTGAAAACCGTTGTTTTAAAAAAAATTCATTTAAAATGATTGTGTGTGGACTTCACATCATTTTTCGGGTTCTGAAAAACGAAAAAAAAAAAATTCCGAACATGCTGCATTTTTTAACGACGTTTTAAATGATGCCGGTTTTTCGGGTTGTAAAAAATTATCGTGTGTGGGCTAAAACGTCGTTAAAAATCCGCGCATGCTCTGAAGGAAGTTATGAGACGGGAGCACTCATTCTGGTAAAACTACCGTTCACAATGGAGTAAGCATATTCATCACGCTGTAACAGACAGAAAAGCGCAAATCGTCGTTTACTAACACAAAATTAGCTAAAGCAGCCCAAAGGGTGGCGTCATCCGAATGGAACTTCCCCTTTATAGTGCCGTCGTAGGTGTTGTACGTCACCGCGCTTTGCTAGAGCATTTTTTTAAAATGATGGTGTGTGGACAACGTCGTTTTAATGATGAAGTTGGAAAAACTTTGTTTTTTCTACATGCTGAAAAACTTATTTTTTTAATGCCGAAAAATGATCGTGTGTACGCGGAATTAGGCTCTGATGGTAATCCTGTTGGGTTGGTAGACTAGTTGAGTATGATGACAATCACTCCCATTAGTGACCTATCCCAGTTTGGGCTGATGTCAATTTACAGAAAATGGTGGCGGATAACATGTTGTAGGGGAGACAGAGAAAAAGAGGGAGAAGAATAAAGAGAAATTAAAAAGTATGGGATAGGGGTGTAGAGTGGGATATGGGAGGAGTAGGGGAATAAGTGTGCTAATGATTCGGGTGGGGAGCTATGGGCAGATTGGGGGGGGATTTGCAGTGAGGCTGGTAGCTGATTTGGATAGGGTGCTCAGTGCTGGTCAGTGCGAAGTGGGGGATCCTGCATATGGGGGCTAAGAAGTACAATAGATCAGTTATTTTGGGAATGCTGCATTGCTTGAGGCTGGGTTCACACCTATGTGAATTGAGTGCGGCTTATACCGCATCTAATACGCAGAACATTTCTAAATACATTGTTTTCAATGAGGCTGGTTTACATATGTGCGATGCATTCGCACTGCGCATTGCCGAAAAAACGTGTGTGTATTTTAGGCATTGCGGTGCGGCTCAGGTGCGAATTCAGGCCCATTATCTTCTATGAGTACGCAGCTGATTCGCAGATGTATTCAGTTCTCTTCAGGATTTGTCTCATTCAGCCCAATACACTCCCCCCCCACTCTCTGTAAGGAAAGGACTGAGACACCATTGGCACGCACACGCGCGCATGCGCGCATACCTGAAACGCAGAAGACGTTGTTGACCAATATCGCGCGTTTGCGCGCGCATGCGCGCATCCACCAACCACAACGGCGCACTCCCGCGCATGCGCGGGCGCGGCGGACGGCGCGCACGCGCAGGGGGCGTTCCTGACCCCTTCTAACCTATTTAAAGGGCGCTCTGATCTCTGTGCGGTGCTGACCGGTCTTCTATGCTTCTATGAATTCCTGACGCCCGTATACTTCACCACGATTCCTGTTTAAACCACCCGGCTTGTGACCTTGACCTTGCTCCTGCTAAACCCTTGTATACTCCGCTGCCTGCCTGCTAACGACCCGGCCTGTGACCTTTGACCCTGCCTCTGCTCAATCCCTTGTACTTCGCTGCCTGCCTGCTGCCAAACCCGGCCATCCTAAGACCTCTGCTTCCAAGACTCCTGCCACGGGTCATCCTGACTTGCTAGGGGGCTGGAGTCCCCCTCTTCTGGGCTCTTCGCTCTACACCACCTAGCCCTGTGCCTGCTGCTCATCTTGGGTCTTCTGCCCTTCCTGCATCCAACGGCACTTCAAGCAAATACCATCAGGCACTCGTGTTCCTCCTACCAGAACGCCATCTGTTTCACCCTCAGAGGGGTTCTGGGTTGGAGATACAAGAGAGGCCGACCTCTTCACATCAGACTCCTACCAGGTACGTGACACTCTCCTCTCCCCTGTAACTTCTCCCAGGTCTACAAATTCGCAGCTAAAATGGAGCTAATCTGCTGAACACTAATCTCTCTGCAAAGATAAGAGAGCTGAAATTTGCACTGCACAAGTGTGATTCCGGCCTAAAGATGGGAGCTCCATTACCATATGGTTTGCTTTTAGGTATGTAGTGTGGTTCCCTGTGTTGGCTGGTTTGAATACATGTTTGTATTTTGTCTAACTTTAAGGCTGGGTTCACACTATTGCCAATTAGATGTGGGTTTCCCTGCATCCAATTCTCATGTCAGGAGACTGTGACTGCCTCTCACTGGAGCCAGTTCACACAGTCCTGGGACGGCTGCAGAGCGAATTGCACAGTCTTGTGCGTCTTCTGGTCCATTTCAGGTCTGAATCCAGCCAAGAATTCGGATTGAAATCGGACCTGAAATGGAGAATAAAGACGCTCCGGACTCCTGCAGTGAACCGCTTCACATGGCAGTGTGAACCCAGCCTTAATAAACATTTATTACATTAAAAATTATTTCTTTAGGTAAAGAAGAAGAAGAGCTTTAAAGTATATATAAATAGGGTGACCAGACATCCCTGGTTTTCAGGGACAGTCCCCGGATTGCGGACACTGTCCCCGGACCAAGTCTGTCCCTGGTTTAGTCCCCGGATTGAATTTAAACAGGGGCAGGGGCAATTTCACAGACAGTAAGTGCAGAATTAAAATGGTGCCCCTTTCTGATGATCATATGCTGGTAGGAGCTGAGGGACCATGTCTTCAGTTTCTGGCGCATGTCCATTCAGCTCCGCTCTCATGTTCCTCTGCCTTGGCTCATGTGGAGTGATCTTCCTCCACTCCCCACCCAGTAGTAGCCGGTGCCCGAAGAGTGAGACTTGAGAGGCTGTGGGGCAGGCGGTGGTGGCAATGGGCAGAGAGAGGCAGCTGAGCGATGTCCAGCAGCAGGAACAGAGGGGAAGTGGATCCGATCGTTGGGCTGCCAGTGCCTCTCTGGCATAATGAATGGTATCATAACTCACGGGCAGCAGGCACTCTATCATGGCTCTGGCTGGCACTGTCACAGTGTGTCACATAACAAAATCAGCACCCAGCAGCCATGATGGATTGTCTGCTGCCTGTGAGTTATCATAATTCTGATGATGTTAACCAATTGCTGATCGCCTGATAGCAGATTTAGTGCTACAGGGAAGTCGCGTTGTGCAATATCACGTATATACTGTACGTGATCCTGCATTTCTGGGTATGGGAGCCAATCAACGGCTCTGGTGGACTCTATATCCACCGGTACCTGCTGATCGTTATGTACATAGGCAGAACGGTGGACTTTGCATCCTGTGTGCCTGCAAAAAAGGTACAGGGATCAATGCCTTCCCTTAGTAAAAGCACCTCCCCTGCAGTAAGAAAACACTTGTTAGGCACACATTTTTTTTTTTTTTTAAAGTGTATTTTTGTGCGTGAACTCGAGAGAGAGGAGCCGGACTGCAGGAGTTGGGAGTAGGCAAACCCTCCCCCCGGAGGCAATCGCCATCCTTCTCCATGCCCCTGGTGGCAATGGTGGGTGTGAAAGGGGGCCTCCCACTCACCCCGCCCTACCTGCTCCTCTTGGGAGCCCAACTGGGGCCCAACTGGACCCCAATGGGGCAGAGGGACTCCCCCTATGAGGGAGTGAGGGGGCCTAGCCCACCCAGCCAGCCCCATAGGTCCTTCGCCTCTCTTTATTTTAAGAGACCGCATGGCCAAAGTGCATGTGTTTTTAAACCAATTTTGTGTGCGTGCAAGTGTGGTGGTTTTTGTGGGGGGGGGGGGGGGGCGTACTAAGCACAGGCGTACCTTGCATAGCACACCCACCGGGAGCTGGGCTGAGACCACCAAACTCAATTCACATGTAGCCGAGACCGGGATCCGAACCCTTGGCTGCAGAGGTGAATGGCTTGTCAGCGCAGTGCCAATCACGTTGAGCCACCACAGCTCCCTGTTAGGCACACATTTAACCCTTTGATTGTCCTAGATGTTATCCCCTTCCCAGCCAGTGTCATTAGTACAGTGACAGTGCATATTTTTAGCACTGATCACTGTATTAGTGTCACTGGTTCCTACAAAGTGTCACTAAGTGTCCGATTTGTCCCCGCAATATCGCAGTCCAGCTATGAGTTGCTGATTGCCACCATTAATAGTAAAAAAAAATGTCCCCGGATTTCATTTTAAAAATATGGTCACCTTAATATAAAGCCAAAATAGCTTTCTCATTTTAGATATACCTGTATTTTCCTTCTGTGTCCCATTGTAGAGAATTCCCTTTATTTCCTTTCCTGTAGACATTTTTGCATCTATTACTGTTCTGCAGACAACACAAATGTTGAATCTCCCACCCACTTTCAGATCCAATGACAATGGTCTTCAGGACCTATAGAGACAGCTTCAGCTTTAGATATATTGTAAGGCTTTCACCGTCTGAATAAAAGCTCTGACTGAGCTGCTCAATAAGGGATGAGTTATGACTGTAACTCCATGATTTGCATGTATACAATTCAGATTGAGTTACTGAGCTCTGTAAAAATGTTTACAACAAATGAGCAAAGGGCACGCGAGGCTGACGCACACCGCAAGTGACCGGAATTGATGTGAGAAGGCGTCTAGAATGCTGATTTTCATTGTTTTGCCTATTTTTTATGCTTTGATGTAAGAGTCCATCATGGAAAAGGAGGAGGAGAGAATGAAAGTTTAAAGCGGATGGCCCATTAAAAAACAATATTAAAAGCCAGCAGCTACAATTACTGCAGCTGCTGACTTTTAATATTAGGACACTTACCTGTCCTGGAGTCCAGCGGCGTCTGCAGCAGAGGACGAGCGTTCGCTCGTCTCTCTGCTGCTCCCCCCTCCATCCACGGTGAGGGAACCAGGAAGTGAAGCGCTCCGGCTTCATTGCCCGGTTCCCTACGGCGCATGCGCGAGTCGCGCTGCGCCCTCCGATTGGCTCCCGCTGTGTGCTGGGAGCCGAGAGTTCCCAGCCCCAAACGGGGGGGGGGAGGGGCGACGGGAAGCTAGGAAAACCCGTCTTTTGCCCGACTCTGTTGTGGCTGGAAGTGGGTGCAAATACCCGTCTTTTGCCCGACTCTGTTGTGGCTGGAAGTGGGTGCAAATACCTGTCTTTGGACACGTATCTGCACCCCCCTCCCCCCTGAAAGGTGTCAAATGTGACACGGGAGGGGGTAGGGTTCCGATCAGCGCAACTCCACTTTAGGGTGGAGATCTGCTTTAAGGTTGACCTACTAGAGATCCATTTATGCCTATTGTCATCTTAATAAAGCGGGGTTCCAACCACAATTAGCATTTTTTAAATGTATGTCCGTTCATCATTCGTTTTTATAATATAAACCCAGTCACTTACTATTTTACAATCCCCCGCAGCTCCGCATAGTTATTCAAAAAATATACTTTATAAAACAGTTGTCATTTTGCTTGTGGGCATTATGAAGCCCACAAGCACTTACTTCCTGGAAGCCTTGGATAGGGAGTTATAAAGGGGAAGCGCACTGCATCCTGGGAAATGATGACATACATTTCCCAGGAGCATTAGCGTGCTGAGGAGCCGAGGGAGATGATGTCAGAATCCTAGGTGATTCTTAAAACTGATTTCGTGGGACCGCATAGAAACAGGCATTACCAGGTGAGTAAACTTTTTTTTTTTTTCTTTTTTGGGTCTAATGAGCACAATAATGAAAAAAAAAATTGGGATTGAAACTCCACTTTAAGGTAAGAGTTCTGGGAGACTGGTGGGAGGATTTTTCATCTTTCCAGAGTATTTACATTATTGTGCACCATCCTTTTCACACTCCCACGGCACGACTTCAGGGGCGACTCTGCAAGTCGTTCTGAATACGACTCCAGAGGCGACCTGCAAAACGACTTCTGTATAGAAGTCAATGCAGGTCGCCCCGAGCCGCCCCTGTAGTCGTGCAAGAACCTTTTTCTAAGTCGGAGCGACTTGCGTCGCTCCTATTGGAATGGTTCCATTGCATTGAATGGGATGCAACTCGTCAGTCGGCTGAGCCACCTGACGAGTCGCCCCAGTGTGAAGCAGCTCTAAGACATTGGAATACTGGCCACTTGAAGATAGACATCCATTTTATATATAGTGGACTTTATATATATTCACAGTGGTTTTAGTGCTTTATTTCCTTATTGTCACTTGTTCCAGGCACTGTTCATTTTTAAGTCCCTATTTTTTCAGGCACTTTACACTTCTAAGTGATTATTTTTCTCCATTTATTTTCATTTGACACTATGGCCCGGATTTACATAGGACTTACGCCGGCGTATCTAAAGATACGCCGTCGTGAGTACAAATGTGCGCCGTCGGCCGGTTCACAAAGCTAGATACGTCGAAAAGCAAGGCTTCAGCCACCCGACGTAACTTGCCTACGCCGGCGTATCGTGGGCGCATAGTTACGCTGGACGCATTCGGCGTACCCATGTTAAATATGCAAATTAGTAAGATACACCGATTCACGAACATAGATGCGCCAGGCGGAAAAGATACGCGGTTTGCGTAAGGCTTACGTCCGGTGTAAAGTTATCCCACATATAGGTGACGCAACCCATTCAAAGGTATGGACCAGGGAACAGCCATCGTATGTTACATCGTTTACGTAGTACTACGTGAATAAGGCTGTGCGTAGGTTACGTTCACGTCGTAGGCAGTGTATTGATGTATCTTAGGCAGCTATTTCGACGTGACTGTGAGCATGCGCACTGGGATGCGTTCAAGAGACGACACATGCACAGTTAGTTTTTTAAAGCTCAGCCCATCATTTGCATGGGGTCACGCTTCATTTTAATATATCACGCCCACTTCCAGCCCACTTCCACCTACTTTGACTTACGCCGACAACTATACGCTACGCCGCCACAACTTTGAGCGCCTATTCTTTGTGAATAGCATGCTTGCCTCTCAACGTTGCGCCGCCGTAGCGTAAAGAAGATGCTACGCCCGCACAAAGATGCGCCGATCTACATAAATCTATATGTTATTTTGGTTTTATTTTGGATGTATTTTTTCTTGAGCGCTGTATTACCTCTTATATAATAAATGAGCAAAGGGGACAGAGGAAAAATTTGAGAGAAGTAGCTCAGATCTCTATGAAATATTAATATAAAAATATCAACGTTTACCTAAAAATATTTTTCACAATGTATTTTTTTTTAAAGTCCATAATAAATAAAGGACATAAACACAAAACCTACTTCATCCTTCCCTTTTATATATCTCTCAACTCTTCAGCAATTACACTCAACTGAACAAGCCCTTAGTTGGTTATTCAGGTCACATAAGACACAGTCTATCTGAAAAGGAAAAGCCGAGCTTTCTAAAGCTGAAGTGTAAATTCTGTACTTGGTTATCTTCTTCTCTAATAGCAAAGACAGTTTATCAGAGTACTTTAGTGATTCCTGGAAAGGCACACTTCTAGCTAATGGGTCCTTGTGATAAACAGTCTTCCCAGAGATAATTACACCAGGAAAATACAACTCACAACCTATTGTTGTTCTTCATGAGATGTGGCAACTTGCCATGTATACATACATATAGGGCCAGATTCTCTAAGAATTCCGGCGGCGTAGCGCAAGCCATTTACACTACGCCGCCGCATCGTACTAGAGCAAGTGCTTTATTCTCAAAGCACTTGCTCCGTAGTTTTCGCCGGCGTTGCATAAATCGCCCAGCGTAAACCCGCGCAATTCAAATGGGGCGGCTTGTATTTAAATTAAGCGCGCCCCAGCGTCGAACGAACTGCGCATGCGCCGGCCGGGGAAAAAGCCCAGTGCGCATGCTCCAGCTCACGTCGGAAAGCGTCGTTGAAACTGACGTCAAAACGACGTGAGCGTCATTTACGCAACTCCCTATTCGCGAACGAGTTAGTGAAACGACGTAAGCGACGGAAAAAGCCGACGCTGACCCGACGCCATACTTAACATGGCATCCGACGGGACCCGACGGCATCCGACGGAACTTCGTAAGGTTACTCCACATAGAAGCTGGGGTAACCTTACGCGGACGAAAACGACGTACGCGACGACGGGGCGGCGTAAAAGCGACCGGGAATCGGCGTACTACCTCATTTGCATATGCAAATGCAAAAACAACGTAAAGGCCACCTACACTTGTCGGATGTAGAAGTGCGTCTAAGCATCACGCGCATAGATACAAGACAAAAAAAACGGCGATACGACGGGGTATCTGAGATACTCCGTCGTAACGCCGCTGAGAATCTGGCCCATAGACTTTTGCTAAAGGGTAACTCCAGGGAAACAACTAAATACACATCGGAAACACCTGCAGTCTATAGGAATGAAAAATAAATTGTATTTTAACCACTTGAATGAATGAATGAATGAAAACTTATATAGCGCGGCACATGCGAACTGAATCGCCTCTGGGCGCTTGTTGTTCCTGTCTCCTTTGATATCAAAAGCCCCGGACCATTTTGCTGGTCAAAACCAGGCCCCCTTTTGCGATTTGGCACTGCGTCGCTTTAACTGACAATTGTGCGGTTGTGCGACGTGGCTCCCAAACAAAATTGACGTCCTTTTTTCCCCACAAATAGAGCTGGTATTTGATCACCTCTGCGTTTTTTTTTGCTCTATAAACAAAAATGAAGTGACAATTTTGAAAAAGAAATTTTTTTTTTTTACTTTTTTGCTATAATAAATATCACCAAAAAAATATATAAACATTATTGTTTTCCTCAGTTTAGGCCGATACGTATTCTTCTACATTATTTTGGTTAAAATAATCGCAATAAGTGTATATTGATCGGTTTGCGTAAAAGTTATAGGGCCAGATTCAGAAAGAATCGCCTATCTTTCCGGTGGCGTAGCGTATCTAATTTACACTACACCGCCGTAACTTTGAGAGGCAGGTGCCATATTCACAGAGAACTTGCGCCCAAAGTTACGGCGGCGTACTGTAAATGTGCAGGCGTAAGCCCGCGTAATTCAAAGTAGGCTGGTAGTGGGCGTGTTGTATGTAAACTAATCGTGACCCCACGTAAATGAGGCGCCGAACGAACTGCGCATGCTCCGGCCGTGGACGTATCTCAGTGCGCATGCTCCAAAATCACGTCGGAAATATTCATTGATATCGACGTGAACATAACTTACGCCCAGCCCCATTCCCGAATGACTTACGCAAACGACGTAAACGACGTACAATTCGACGCTGTTCCGACGTCCATACTTAACATGGGCTGCGCCTCATATAGCAGGGGTAGCTTTACACCAGTCGAACGCCTACGTAAACGACGTATGTCAATACGACGGGCGCAACTACGTTTGTGAATCGGCGTATCTACCTAATTTGCATATTCGACACCGAAATCGACGGAAGCGCCACCTAGCGGCCAGCGTAAATATGCAGTTAAGATCCGACGGCGTAAGAGACTTACGTCGGTTGGATCTTGCCTAAATTCCAGGGTATCTGATTCTTTGAATCAGTCGCCGAGATACGACGGCACTCATTCGGACTTACAACGGCGTATCTGGAGATACGCCGTCGTAAGTCCTTTTTGAATCTGGCCCATAGTATCTACAGGCATACTACACTTTTAAGTACACAATGGGACCAGAGCATGTATGTAAAACGAAAATTTACTTAAAGTGAAACAATATCTTTTTTCACTTCTAGGGTGTAGTAGGAGGTCAGGGGCTGTAGTGGGGGTGTCGGAAGCTGTAGTTGAGGTCTCAGGGGCTGTATTGGGGGTGTCGGGGGCATACTGGAACAGGGCAGGCTATGCTCTCGGAGCTTTAGCTCCTTCTACTGCGGCTGCAAAATGTCTGCAGAATGTCTGTACAGTACTTGTAAGGCACTTTACATACATTTGCGGGTATGTCCTTACTCGCGAGTGTATGTAAAGTGAGTGTACTTAAAGCGGGGTATGCCTGTACTAAATAGGGGATAGTTTTATGGCATTTTTATTAATATTTTTTTCACTAGTAATGTCAGTGATCAGCAATTTTTATCGTGACTGCAACATTATGGGGAACACATCGGACACTTTTGACACATTTTTGGGACCACTGTCATTTTTACAGCGATCAGTGCTATAAAAATGCACTGATTACTGTGAAAATGACACTGGCAGTGAAGGGGTTAACCACTAGGTGGCGCTGAAGGGGTTAATTGTGCCTAGGGATGTGTTCTAACTGTAGGGGGTATGCGCTATGTGTGACACGACACTTATCACAGCTTCCGATTACAGGAAGCTGTGTACACTGTCCTGTGCACTGGTCCAAATCATTTGATGGAAGGGGGATTATGGTGTGGGGTTGTTTTTCAGGGGTTGGGTTTGGCCCCTCAGTTCCAGTGAAGGGAACTCTTAAGGCGTCAGAATACCAAGACATTTTGGACAATTTTATACTCCCAACTTTGTAGGAACAGTTTGGGAATGACCCCTTTCTGTTCCAACATGACTGCGCAGCAGTGCACAAAGCAAGGTCCACAAATATATGGATGAGTGAGTTTAGGGTGGAGGAACTTGGCTAGTCCTGTGCCGGATAGAACATCATTAGGATGAATTCGAGCGGAGACTGCGAGCCAGGCCTTCTCATCCAACATTAGTGCCTGACCTCACAAATATACTTCTGGAAGAATGGCCAAACATAGACACACTCCTAAACCTTGTGGACGGCTTTCCCAGAAGAGTTGAAGCTGTTATAGCTGCAAAGGGCGGGGCCAACTCAATATTGAACCCTACGGACTAAGACTGGGGTGCCATTAAAGTATGTGTGTGTGTGTAAAGGCAGGCATCCCAATACTTTTGGCAATATAGTGTGTGTGTGTGTGTGTGTGTATATATATATATATATATATATATATATATACACACATACATACAGTATATATATATATATATATAACTACATACAGTAGATATAAATATATTTATCTGTATAGATATACTATATATACCCACTGTATGTATATAAACACATTTTCTCAAAATGTTCATGTTTTACAGGAGTGTTTGATGCTAAAATGTTTTTTTTTTCTTTTTGGCTTCATGCTTCATGAAAGAAGCTTTTAAAACAGCAGTTCAACAAACCAGAAGGAATGGAGTTTCACATAATACCTCCAGATATTGAGATAACGCAATCGGACTTTCTCCAGTGAGCCTTCTTTGTTCTTTTCAATTCCTTTCCCAACTTTTCACTCTCAGACTCCCGGCTGTTTCCAGCAACGGCAGTTCACATTCATTCTAGTCTCCCTGCGAAGGCCTGGGCGCGGTGATGGGCGTAAATGGGGCTCCCGAGGGCCAATTCATCAAAGCGGAAGCACCGAAGCGAGCCACAAATCAGCTTATTAGCACACAGTGAGTGTGCCGTGGACAAGTCGGGGCCAGGGGAGGAAACTGTGTGGAGACCAGCAAGATTAGAGGTAAACTCATGATTGAAGATGACCTCTGCCATTGAGCAATATTCTGGACGGAGATCCCAATTTCCCATTGAACAATAAATAGATAATAAATACGAGGGAACTCAATGATTTTCTCTGTGCTCTACGGCAGAGCAAAGACCAGGAAGCAGCACAGTGTGAAGAATGCAATCTATTATATTAGATGGACCTTAGTGTCAATACCATTATAACAGAATGGGCAGGTGCTGCATATGGTTGTGTTTGAAGCTATAAAAATTCAACAAAGGTTCAAAGCCATCTCCACTCAACAAAAAAAATGCCTGGATCTGGACGTTAACCACTTGTCCACCGGGCCTATTTTGGCACTTCTCTCCTACATGTAAAAATCACAATTTATTTGCTAGAAAGTTACGCAGAACCCCCAAACATTATGGGCCAGATTCTCAAAAGAGATACAACGGTGTATCTATGCGACTGATTCTTAGAATCAGTTATGCATAGATTTTGCTTAGATCCGACTTGCGTAAGTCACTTACACCGTCGGATCTATGTTGTAATGTTACGCTGGCCTCTAGGTGGCGTTCCCGTAGATTTCTGCGTTGAATATGCAAATGAGCGTGATACGTCGATTCCCGAACGAAGTTGCACGCCGTCGACGTAGTTTACGTAGTTTGTGGACGCGTAAGGCTACCCCTGCTATATGAGGGGTAACCTTGCGTAGGTCCGGCGTAAGCCATGTTAAGTATGGACGTCAGGACAGCATCGTGTTTTTCCGTCGTTTACGCAACTCGTCGCGAATAGGGCTGTGCGTTAATTACGTTGCCGTCAAAATCAATGTATTTGTGGCGTACTATGGAGCATGCGCAGTGGGCGACGTTTACGGCCAGCGCATGCGCAGTTCGTTCGGGGCTGGGGCACGCTTAATTTAAATACAGCACGCCCCCCTCCTTCCCTATTTGAATTACGCAGCCTTACGCCATCCCATTTACGCTATGCCGCCAAAAAATTATGGAGCAAGTGCTTTGAGAATACAGCACTTGCCCAGTGCGGAGGCGTAGCGTAAATGTCTTTTTTTGCGGAGATGTACGAGAATCTGGCCCTATATAATTTTTTTAGCAGACACCCTAGGAAATAAAATGGCGGTCATTGCAACGTTTTTTCTCGCACGGTATTTGCGCAATAATTTTTCAAATGGTTTCATGAATTAGAAAATAACAAAACAGTAAAGTTAGCCCAATTTTTTTGTATAATGTGAAAGACGATGTTACACCGAGTAAATAGATACCTAACATGTCACACTTTAAAATTGCGCACGCTCATGGAATGGCACCAAACGTCGGTACTTAAAAATCTCCATAGGTGACGCTTTAATTTTTTTTACAGGTTACTATTTTCGAGTTACAGAGGAGGTCTAGTGCTAGAATTGTTGCACACGCTCTAACGCACGCGACGATACCTCAAATGTGGGGTTTGAACGGCGTTTACATATGTGGGCGGGACTTGCATGCATGTTCACTTCTGCGCGCGAGATAACGGCGATAGGGGCGTTTTGAAAAAAAATGATTTTATTTTTATTTTTTACTTTTTATTTATTTTTAAACTTTTTTTAATATTTTTTTTTTTTTTATCACTTTTATTCCTATTAGGGCCCTTTCACACGTGCGGACAAACGGTCTGTTTTTTACAAGTTCGTTTACAGACTTGTAATGCATTCCTATGGGATTGTGGATGTTAGCGGATGATGCATTCGCTAACGTCCGTAAAGATCCGCGTCCACAAAGATCCGTTTTTTTCAGATGGAAGAAAACCCTATTTTTCTTCCGTCTGGCGGATCGGATGAATACGGACACATGGTCCGTATTCATCCGATTCCCCATAGGGGAGAGCGGAGGAAAGACAGGGCGGTCCCTGCACAGTGTGCGGGGACCGCCCTGTCCGCCGACAGCTCAGCGGGGATTACGGATGATCCCCGCTGAGCAGACGGACACACACGGGGCTGATCAAATACGGATCCGCTCCGTGTGAAAGAGCCCCGACAAGAAATGTAAACATCCCTTGTAATAGGAATCACTGTGACAGGTCCTCTTTATGGAAAGATGTGGGGTCAATAAGACCCCGCATCTCTCCTCCAGGCTTACAAGCATGAAATCGGTGAAAAAAAAATCAGCGATCACATGCCAGCAGCCGCGATTGCGGCTTTGTTTACTTCCGGGTACCGGGCGTGACGTCATAACATCGCACATGGGCCTCCGACGTTCAAAGAGATAACTGGTGACTATCTGGTCACCAGTCATCTCTATGCTTTCCAGGCAGCGCCGGCCGATTCGCCCTCCGGGCCCCCGATGGCACGGGAGAGCCCGGAGAAACACCGGATGGTGGCGGGAGGGGAGGGGGTCGTCCCCTCCCGCTGCCTATAAGAACGATCAAGCGGCAGAACTGCCACTTTGATCATTCTTATGGTGCACAGAATCAGTGGCTGAAGACGGCGATATCTGAATGATGCCTGTAGCTGCACCCATCATTCAAATATCACCGCACAAAGTTGAGGACGTCATATGACGTCCTCCGGTGGACAAGTGGTTAAAGAGAAACTTCATCCTTATCTTAAAACTTACAACAAAGACACCATTTAAAATCTTTAGTAATGGCAATCTACAAGCAGATACTTAGACTTTTTATTTATCACATACATTATTTTTATTCTCCTCTCCATCCTTCTCCCTAATGTCCATTTTCTCATAAAATAGATAAATCTATCCTCCTTTACCTCTTGAAACTCCACCTGGAACGCTCGGTCTGCATCTTGGAACATGTGACAGTGCACATCGTCTGAAGAGGAAGGCGCTGGTGATGTGGCCTTTCCAGGATGCATCTATGAGGCCCTTGATTTTTTTTGCAATTAGAATACATACGTACATATGGTGGCAGCAAACGAAAAGATCACATAGATGTTAACAATATTGGGCCAGATTCAAGTACAGAGGCGTATCTTTGTGCGGGCGTAGCGTATTTCATTTACACTACGCCGCCGTAACTTTGAGAGGCAGGTGCCGTATTCACAAAGAACTTGCGCCGGCGTAAGCCCGGTAATTCAAAGTAGGCTTGGAGTGGGCGTGTTGTATGGTAATCAACCATGACCCCACGTAAATGACGTTTCCCAGTGCGCATACTCAAAATTCCTGGCGCAAATACTCATTGGTTTCAACGTGAACGTAACTTACACAAAGCCCTATTCGCAAACATTTTACGCAAACGACGTAAACGATGTAAAATTTGACGCTGTCCCGATGTCCATACTTAACATTGCGTACGCCTCATATAGCAGGGGTAACTTTACGCCGGACTTACGCTTACGCAAACGACGTAAAAAAATGCGACCGGGCGCAAGTACGTTCGTGAATCGGCGTATCTAGCTAATTTGCATATTCGATGCGTAAATCCACGGAAGCGCCACCTAGCGGCCAGCGTAAATATGCAACTTAGATACGACGGTGCGCTGGTCGAATCTTAGCAAAATTCCGGCGTATCTTGCTTTCTGAATACAGAAAAAAGATACGCCGGCGCATCCTAGAATTTACGGGGGTAGATTCACATAAAGATACGACGGTGTATCTACTGATACACCGTCGTATCTCTGAGATCCGACGCTCGGATCTATGCGGCTGATTCCTCGAATCAGGTTTCCGCATAGATCTCCCTTAGAACCGACAGGTGTAAGTGACTTACACCGTCGGATCTTAGGCTGCAATCTCCCGCCGGCCGCTAGGTGGTGCTTCCGTTATTATCCGTGTACAGGATGCCAGAAATGGGTCCTGGACAATAAATTAGTATCACCATTGTTTGGGCCGTGGGGAGTTTAAGAGGGCTCGATTACAGAGGCCCTGGGTTTGAAAGGGTTAACCCACTTGCGAGAGGGGTCTGAAAGGGGACATACATTGGCCCGTATGCAGGCAGATGTAGTTTAGCCTCCCTACAAGGGTGGCCCTGTTCGGCCGCTGTTGTGCAGAGAGAGTGGAGGACAGGGGGGGAACCAGGTTCTTTTAAGGCCTCTGTAAGGGGCATTAGGGCAGCAACTCTCCAGTTGGGCACTGCTACCCCTGACTGATCTGGCAGCCATTTTTGATGAGGACAGCCCTTTGGGTTGGTGTGCATTCTGTGGAGTGGGTAAGTGAGAGACAGATCTCCCGCTGGTTAGGTAAAGTCTGATTAGCATAGGTTCCTGTGGAGGAGAGACAGAGCAGGGACTGTTGCTGTGTCTTGAGCAGTAGCCTTTCTAATCTAGGGGACCCGTTGCATGTCTGACTTCAAGTCACCTCCTCTGTCGAATGCTGTCAGGTATCTACAGTGTGCACCATCACTCCTTGCCTGTTTCATTGTAAGTGTTCTGTTCTGGTGTGGCCGTGTCTGCAGCTTTTGCTGTTCTCTGTACAATACCACATTAAAATATATTGGTGCATCAACCAGTCTCAGTGTAAGTCTCTTTCCCTGTGGGCAGTGAGCCCAGACCCACCAATAAGTAGGTGTCGAGGAGTTGTGGTATGGAACAGGGCACAGTGGTGAGTGAGCTATGGGCTGTTTGTATGCTGAGAGGCTGCTGGGCTACTTGTGACCCTTTGCAGGACCCCTGAAGCAGGTGGGAACTGTAAACCCTGTTGTTGGACGAGGGTGTGCTGGTGGTGAGCCAAAGTTATGCCTTGTACCAGAGTTAATACACTTGGCAGAGAAGCAACCCCACACAAGTATGGTCTCAGGATGCTCTACTGTTGGCATGACACAGGACTGATGGTAGCGCTCACCTTTTCTCCTCCAGACAAGGTTTTTATCAGATACCCCAAACAATCAGAAAGGTGGTTCATCAAAGTAAATTACTTTTTTTTTTTCTGGAGAGTGCCTTCTTTGCCACCCTTCATGACACCAGGCCTCATCCCCACTCACATCTGCCTGCTGCCATTCCTGAGCAAGCTCTGTACTGGTGGTGCCCTCATCTCGCAGCTGAATCAACTGTAGAAGAAGGTCCTGCCCAGTGGCAGCTACCACTGGTTATGCTGCTAGCTGGATTTTCTTGGGCATCCAGAAACCTTCTTCACAAATGCAGTGGAAATGTTTTTTATGGTATTAAGCTCATTTTCATGGCAAAGGGGGACATTGCAAATAATTGAAATTCATCAGATCACGCTTCATAACATTCTGGAGTATATGCAAATTGCCATCCTAGGAAAGGAGGCAGCAGACTTTGTGAAAACTAATATTTGTGCCATTCTCAAAACTTTTTGGCCACGGCTGTACATCCATCCATCACCAGCATTGTATATAACCTCCTTGTATAGAACCTTCACCCCAGGTAGTAAAAATGCACGCTTACCAAACATAATTACCCTTCTATTTCTAGAAAGGTCTAATCTCAGATCTTCCTCGGCCAATGCACAGATCTCTCAGGAGTGGCTTTAAACATTCTCAGTAGGAAGCCAAGAATACTGGTCCTCCCCATGGACCATGGATAGGGATACAGAAACAGAATGTGCCAATAGTGTAAAACCTTCTTTGATATTATACTAAAAGTTTAAAATCACACCTACATTTTAAAAACTATCATATTGGCAATCCCATTACAGTTTTGTTCGCCGGCAATACATTCAAACACTCACACTTCTGGGATTGGTAAGGACGTGATGATGTTAGCACGCAGCTCCGCTCTATTCGCTTCGTCACATGTGACGTCAGGGCACTATGAGAAGACTTTTTCTGTTTATTCACGTGGACTACTTGGTACACTATATTTATATACCTATTTTATTTTCAAATTTTGGGGGATTTATATTATTTGAAGATTTGTATATTTAATCTTTGTTACTTTTTGGATAGCGCAGCTCTGGAATGTATTTATAATTTAGCACACGGTATCGCTCGGCTGAGTTGCTACGTTGCACTTTATTTTCATATGTTGTGTTTTGCACAAGCGAGATTTCTTTTTGCACACGTTTTACAAAGTCTGCCATAATGTTCTAATACTGTACATTGTGCTAGTATGGCAGAGGTCTAATTCCACTTTAAGGGTAACTGTATTTATAACTAGAAACATATTACAAAATTTAGGCAGTGCTTAAAAATAACTGCTGCACCCAACGGCCTGCAAACAGTGCACTAAATCCGTGAGTGCTTCCCGCCGATGGCTGTAAGCTGTAGACAAGGGAGCCGGTCTTCTTCATTTTGACCTTATTCTCTAGAAGCCAGCGTGAAGCAGACAACCCTTGTCCGCAGCATCAGGATACAGGCTTTAGAACAGGAAGCAGAGCTGCCAACAGCTCATAGCACTGGAGGCAGGCTGCGGGGTAAGTTATCATCCGGGACTATACAGATGCTTATTTATAGCTAGCAAGCCTGTCCTTGACTACATAATGCCTGAACTATGATTTTAGTGGAAGGTCCTCTGTAACATAGCAGTCACTTACTGTCCCGTAAAAGAAAAATCACTTAGGCTATGGATAAACAGCGTGATCCAGCCGCTCAAATCTCTAGATTCATCGGTAATAGTAGCAATTGTTAAATAGATGGAAGAAACGTTTCCCCCGTGGTGTAAGCTACAGCAGCATGTAGCCAAATGCTTGAAGTCTGAGCAACTGATTGCTACTTTCCGATTGCTTATTATTCTACTTGTGTGGTAAAGAACGTCGGGAGTCCTTTGTTCAGTTTTTTAGCGATTGATTACTAGTACTTTTAGGCCCAGTTTACACTTGCGGGTGGGGAGTGTACGTACACTAAATTACCAAAAGTATTGGGACACCTGCCTTTACACACACATGAACTTTAATGGCATACCAGTCTTAGTCCGCAGAGTTTAATATTGGGTACGGCCACCCTTTGAAGCTATAACAGCTTCAACTCTTCTGGGAAGACCGTCCACAAGGTTTAGGAGTGCATCTATGGGAATGTTGTGATGTGAATGAGAAGGCCTGGCTCAAAATCACTGCTCAAATTCATCCCAAAAATGCTCCATCGGATTAAGGTCAGGCCAGTCAAGTTCCTTCACCCCAGACACCCTCATCCACGTCTTTATGGACCTTGCTTTGTGCACTGGTGCGCAGTCATGATGGAACAGGAAGGGGTCACCCCCAAACTGTTCCTGCACAATTGGGACCATGAAATTGTCCAAAATATCTTAGTATGCTGACGCCTTAAGTGTTCCCATCACTGGAACTAAAAGGCCAAGCCCAGCCCCTGAAAAACAACCCCACACCATAATCCTCCTTCCACCAAATGATTTGGACCAGTGCACAAAGCAAGGTCCATATAGACATGGATAAGCAAGTTTGGGGTGGAGGAACTTGACTGACCTCAACCCAATAGAACACCTTTGAGATTAATTAGAGTGGAGACTGCGATCCAGGCCTTCTTGTCCAACATCAGTGTCTGACCTCACAAATGCTGTTCTGGAAGAATGGTCAAACATTCCCAAAGACACACTCCTAAATCTTGTGGACAGCCTTCCCTAAAGAGTTGAAGCTGTTATAGCTGCAAAGGGTGGGCCAACTCAATACTGAACTCTACGGACAAAGACTGGGATGCCATTAAAATTCATGTGCATGGTAGGCGTCCCAATGCCTTTGGTAATATAGTGTATTTTGCAGCTGAAATGGTGTGCATGTGGAATGGCGAAATGTTCCTGTGTCCATTGAATGTGACAGCAGGAATATTTTTTCCGTGCCACGATACAAAGGCACATCCATCCCCACTGCTCCATAACCTATTCAAAACCTATTCAAATGATTGGGGTTTCCCTACTAGTGTGGGGTTTAAGGGTTAACACAGATGGGAAAAAGGAAATATAACACCTCCTCTTCCTTTATGGAAGAGTGGCAAAAAGAAAGCCATTGTTGAGAGAAAGCCAACGCTATGGGTGGCGGAAATCTAACACTGCACATCACCCTGAACACACCATGCTTTTCTTCAGCAGGGACAGGGAAGCTGATCAGAGTTGATGGGAAGATGGATGGAGCCAAATACAGGGCAATCTAAAGCCCCGTACACACGGCCGAGGTTCTAGGCAGAAACCAGCGAGAACCTCGCTGGGAGCCGCATTCTGCCGAGAACCTCGGCCGTGTGTACGCTCTCGGCGAGCCCCACCCGTCGGGAAACCCGTCGAGCAAATAGAGAGCAGGTTCTCTATTTGCTCGACGGCCCGTCAGGATGAATGGCTGGTTGCCTTTCCCGACAGGCGGGTCGCCGAATCTGACGGCCGGCAGAGAACCTCGACGGGCGGAACGATGTGTTCTGCCCGTCGAGGTTCTCTGCCGTGTGTACGGGGCATTAGAAGAAAACCTGTTAAAGTCTGCAAAAGACCTGAGACTGGGGTGGAGGTTCACCTTCCAGCAGGACAACGACCCTAAACATACAGCCAGAGCTACACTGGAATGGTTTAGATCAAAGCGTATTCATGTGTTAGAATGGCCCAGTCACAGTCCAGACCTAAATCCAACCGAGAATCTGTGGCCAGACTTGAAATTGCTGTTCACAGATGCTCTCCATCCAATCTGACACAGCTTGAGATATTTTGGACAAAAAATAAATTAACAATTTCACTTTCTAGATGTGCAAAGCTGGTAGAGACATCCCCAAAAGACTTCCAGATGTAATTGTAGTAAAAGGAGGTTCTACAAATTATTGACTCCAGGGGGGGCGCCATACAAATGTACCCCCCACACTTTTCACATATTTATTTGTAAAGAATTTTGAAAACCAATTATAATTTTCCTTCCACTTCACAATTATGTGCCACTTTGTGTTGGTCTATCACATAAAATCCCAATAAAATAGATTTACGTTTTTGACTGTAACATGACAAAATGTGGAAAATTTCAAAGGGTATAAATACTGAATGAAATTGAATATGAAATTGTTGTCCTTTTTTCTCCACAAATAGAGCTTTCTTTTGATGGTATTTAATCACCACTGGGTTTTTTATTTTGTGTGCTATAAATACAAAAAGACAATTTTTTTGTAAAAAAAATGTTTTTTTTGTTTCTATGGAAGGAAAATAAAAACACTTTTTTTTTTAAAGCATTTTTTACACATTTTTACAGCACTGATGGGCACTGATGAGCACTAATGGGGCTCTGCAGTGCCACTGATGAGCACTGGAATTGCACTGATGAACACTAATAGGGCACTGTAGGGGCACTTATGAGCAGTGCACTGTAGTAGCACTGATGAGTACTTTAGTGGCACTGATGAGTACCCAGATAGCAAGGATAACTTGCCACAAATTTGAATTGTAAGTCTGTTAAAGCGGTTGTTAACCGCATATACAATTTTTTTTTTGTAAACATGCAAGGCAAAAGTTATAATCAGCTAGTATGCACCGCATACTAGCTGATTATGAAAAACTTACCTCGGAACGAGGTGAAGAACACTTACCTGGTCCACGCCGAGCGAGATGTCATCTTGCTCCGGCGTGTCTTGCGGGTATCGCCGCTCCAGCGCTGTGATTGGCTGGAGCGGCGATGACGTCACTCCCGCGCGTGCGTGCGGGAGATTTCAAATCGGCAAGGGTCGGCGCCTGCCGGTCCTTTCGCCGTGGATTCCCCCTGCGCATGCACCGCTGCAATCAGCGGCGCTTTGCGAGGGGAATATCTCCTAAACCGTACAGGTTTAGGAGATATTCTTTATACCTACAGGTAAGCCTTATTATAGGCTTACCTGTAGGTGAAAGTCAAAAAGTGGGTTTACAACCACTTTAACTTGCTGCACATCTTCCCTGGCAAGTTGTAGACTTGCAGAGCACTTGAAGCACAGGTTCTAGTTGACACGTTTCCAATTTGTTGCAAATTTGGGTGGCAAGTCTCTAGCAAGAACAAAGTTGCAGTGGTGAGTCTACAGCAAGAGCTCTGCAAGCCTACAGCATGAAAATTCAACCACAGTGACCCTGGGTCACTGTGGTGGGATGACTATTGCACAACATAACTGAACCAGAACTTGCAGCAGACTTGCAGAATGTTTGCAAAGAAATTTGATCTGGGCTCATGCAATGCGGACTTGCTACAATTGTGCAACAAACTTGTAAAAGCCTGGCAAGTCTAGAAATAGCTTGGCAAGTCATTTTCTAACTTGCAGCTCAATTGCTTGGTATCTGGGTACTCACTGATGGCACTGTAGGGTACTGATGAGCACTGATAGGCACTCACTGATGGCACTGTAGGTCACTAATTAGCACAAATAAGCACTCACTGTAGGGCACTAATCAGCACTGTAGTGGCACCGTAGGGCACTGATGGCACTGATAAGCACTCACTGATGGCGCTGTAGGGCACCGATGAGCACTGTAGTGGCACCATAGGGCAGGGCTTGACAAATTTGCTTGGAATCTAGGAGCCAGCTAAAAACGTTAGGAGCCAGGAACGCGCCCCGTCCTGCCGAGCTTGCGCGCAGAAGTGAACGCATACGTGAGTAGCGCCCGCATATGAAAGCGGTGTTTGCGAGGTTTCGCCACGATTGGTAGAGCGAGAGCAATAATTTTAGCCCTAGACCTCCTCTGTGAGGCGGCGTACACACGACCGAGCTTCTCGGCAGAATCCAGCGAGAAGCTCGCTGGGAGACATATTCTGCCGAGGTTCTCGGTTGTGTGTACACTTTCGACGAGCGTCCCGTAGGGAAGCTCGTCGAGCCAAAAAAGAGAGCACGCTCTCTTTTTCCTCGTTGTTCAATGAGGACTTTGTCTCGACAAGCTTTTTCGACCGCTCATCGGGAACCTCGTCGGGCGGAGCGATGGGTTTAGCCCGACGAGGTTCTCGGACGTGTGTACGCCGCCTAACTCAGAACATGCAACCTGTAGAATTTTTTAAATGTCGCCTATGGAGATTTTAAAGGGTAAATGTTTGTCGCCATTCCACAAGCTGACGCAATTTTAAAGGCGTGACATGTTGGGTATCAATTTACTCGGCGTAACATTATCTTTTACAATATAAAATTGGGCTAACGTTACCGGTGTCTTATTTTTTTTACAAAAAAAGTTAATTTTTTCCCCAAAAAAGTGCGCTTGTAATACTGCTGCGCAAATACGGTGTGACAAAGAATTGCAACGACTGCTATTTTATTCTCCAGGGTATTAGAATAAAATATATATATAATGTTTGGGGGTTCTAATTAGAGGGAAGGAGATGGCAGTGAAAAAAGACAGGGGAAGCTCTATTAGCATTGCTGGTGGTCTTGTCATACCAACGGCCACCACAAGATGGCGTCAGATCCCAGAAGGAAGCATAGGCCTGCAGAAGGTCGCAAAGCCGTGTCCTCAATTATCGGTTGGCGTGGCCCGATGCGATCGCGTTGCGGGGGAAGTGGGGGCGCATGGAGATACAGGATACCCCCACTGTGCCGCCCCAGGTGCCAGGTCGCTAATTCTAGTCGCAATTGCGACCTGGCGCCTGGGTTTCGTCAAACCCTGCCATAGAGCATTGATTACCACTATGCTCAGGTGTGAATGCAGCCTGAGAGTGCACCAGGTGATTATAATGAACCAGACCCTCCCATTCAGATTCAGTCTGCAAAGGACACAGTGAATCAAACATCTATTTCTTCAAAGTATTGCTTTTCTCAACAAAAGCGGGGTTACATTTTAAGTTGCCGCTGGAAACCATGGAATCGCTGTTTTGTTCCAAGCGCCCCTTTAACCTCTATTCCAATAAAACGCCTTATTTTATTTATTTTTTTGTTCTGTCTCCTTTTCCAAAACTGACAAAAAACACCTGTAAAAATAAATCTCCTGCCGGCTGTTTGGACATATCGCTCAAAAACGGACTCATGTTTCTGTTCAAGCAAAACATAATTTATTTTTAACTCGATGCTGCGAGATCTGCAGGGGTTGATGAAATTGTGCTCTGCAGTAATTCATTTGCTCGGCTAATGTGAGCTAAATCAAACACAGCCATGAAATAGACTTACAGGAAGTCTTCTGAAGAGCGGGCGGGCGCTTTTGCGCGGGCCTTTAATCCTTTGGCTTCCGAGCCGCTCTGGCCCGTGATAAAGTGTGAAAATCAAAATTAGCTGAGATACAAAAACAAAAACAAATCAATGACGTGACCACCTCTAGAACAGTATTAGGAGAACTGCTCAGAGGATTTTTTTTAGAAAAGTGAATGCCTTTTGGCAGGTGCATTGTTAAGCAAACAACATTCTATTTGGATATATCATGTGCTTAGGGGTTTATCAGCACCAAGATCTTGGCTTCAGTTCCCATCACAAACTTAAAATAGAACTAAAGAACAACATTTTTTCATTGCGGAGAGAGTAAGGGAGGTCTGTCCCCAGGAACCTTCATTCCAGCACAATACAGTGTCCCGGAATGAAACTGACACAGCTACCCCCGGGGCCAATCTGATGCCCCCAAAAAAGGCTGCCACATCACCGCTTTACTCACTGACAGTACTTGTCCTGGCCGGGAATGACTGGAGGAGCACAATCCCCGCCCCCTGCTTGTGATTGGACACAAGAGGTGGGATTTATGATTTCTCCAATCACTGTGTAATCCAATCAGCACAAGCTGATTTTTGGGAAAGAGGGGTGTCCCTAAATGGTAGTTTGAAAATGTGGTCACCCTAGTTGTTACCCCTGTTAGATTTTTTTTCGTTTGTCATCTGTGTCCCATTAGTAGGAATGAGCTCCGTGTTCGATTCAAACGTATGTTCGACTCAAACATCGTCTGTTCGACCGTTCGTTCAAATTCGAACGTTATGGGCCATTCGCGCCAAATTCGAGTGGCGCGTTACGGCCCATAATTCGATGCGGCATTGCACGCTGATGATTGGCCAAGCATGCATTATGAGCCGCATGCTTGGCCAATCACAGCGCGCAAAAAACGGAGAGCCATAATTGGCCAAAGCCAGGGTAGCTTTGGCCAATTGTGGCTCAGGGGGTTTAGTACACGCCCCACACTATAAAAGGCCAGTAGATAGAGCAGGCAGGCTAGTTAGTTAGGCCTTGTACACACGAGGGAATAAATCCGCTGAAGATGGTCCGACGGACCATTTCAGCGGAAAAATCCCCTCGTGTGTAGGGGCAAACGGACGCTTTTTGCTGGATTCATCCGGCGGAAAAATTCCAAAGCATGCTTTGAAATATTTCCGCCGGATAGCTGGCTGGCAGATATGTCCGCTGGTTAGTACGGCAAATCAGCGGACATATCTTGCCGCACATGCGTCGTATCCTGTGAATGGATCCGACGCATGCGCGCGGAAGTGTTTACTTCCTGGTGCGGTGACGTGGCGGTCACGTGGCGGCGTCAACGTCACCGCCGCGTCACCGCGCTATCCGCCGGCGGGGAATTTGATCCGATGGTGTGTACAGCCATCGGATCAAAACATCCCGGCGCAAATATACGCTGTAAACGGTCCGGGGACCGTTTACAGCGGATATTTCCCGTCGTGTGTACAAGGCCTTACAGTGTGTAGAGGATATATATTTACATCCATCCCAGGAGTTGTACTTATATTTATACACTGTATAGCTTAGCTAGATCAGTTGTTCCTAATTTACTGGCAGGTAGGTGATTGTGCTATTTAAAGACGTTATCACAGGTATAGACACCCAGCAGGTACAATATTTAAAGGAATTTTTCATTTTTTTTTATTTAAGCATCATTAAAATTAGGGCTGTCCCGATACCGATACCAGTATCGGTATCAGGACCGATACCGAGTATTTGCAGGACTACTTGTACTCCCGCAAATACCCCCGATACCTAAATAGAATACTTCCCGTCCAATCCAATCCAATCCGTCCAATCCCGAGAAGACGAGTGTCTGTACATGGCGCGGCGGGCATTAGCAGAATTCAAACGAAAGGTGCCTGTAATGCGTGCTGTGATGCACGGGGATTAAGGTGGCAGCAGCATCTACTACTACTAGGTATGGGGGACATGGCTGCAATATGGGGGACAGGACATGGCTGCAATATGGGGGACAGGACATGGCTGCATCTATGGGGGACAGGACATGGCTGCATATGTGGGGGCCATGCATGGCTGCATATGTGGGGGACATGCATGGCTGCATATGTGGGGGACATGCATGGCTGCATATATGGGGGACATGGTTGCAATATGTAGGAAGACAAGGTTGCAATATGTGGGGGGACATGGCTGCAATATGTGGGGGGACATGGCTGCAATATATGTGGGGGGACATGGCTGCAATATGTGGGGGGACATGGCTGCATATATGTGGGGGGACATGGCTGCATATATGTGGGGGGACATGGCTGCATATATGTGGGGGGACATGGCTGCATATATGTGGGGGGACATGGCTGCATTTGGGGACACATTTTAAAAAAGTATCGGTATTCGGTATCGGCGAGTACATGAAAAAAAGTATCGGTACTTGTACTCGGTCCTAAAAAAGTGGTATCGGGACAACCATAATTAGAATCACTGCTCCTGAAAAAAAAAAAAAAATCTTTTAAATATTGTACCTGCTGGGTGTCTATAGCTTGCCTTTGAAAACATTTTTGAGAACCCGGGTCTTGCCCCAGGGAACATGTATCAATGGGAAAAAAGTTTTAAAAACGGTAATTTTTTCAGGAGTCCTGCTCCTGAAAAAAAATACAATTTTTTTAACTTTTTACCATTGATACATGTTCCCTGGGGCAAGATTTGGGTTCTCAAAGACGTTTTACGACAATAACTAGCATATTAGGCTTTAAAATGAGCACTTTTGAATTTGAACGTTCGAGTCCCATAGACTTCAATGGGGTTCTAAATGTTCGTGCGAACGTTCGGTCCGTTCGAAGGTTCTGGTGCAAACAGAACGGGGGGGGCTGTTCGGCTCATCCATACCCATTAGGAAGATTTCCTTTCACTTCCTCTCCCATGGCCAAAACAGGAAGTGGGAGGACATGCCTCCAAAGCAAGGGAATCCCTGATTGTCACCAGAACTAGTGTCCCCAGTGGAAGAGTTTGTTCTGGTGACAACGTAAAACTTCAGATTTTCCTTCATCTTAAAGCCCCGTACACACGGCCGAGGTTCTCGGCAGAAACCAGCGAGAACCTCGCTGGGAGCAGCATTCTGCCGAGAACCTCGGCCGTGTGTACGCTCTCGGCGAGCTCCGGATGAATGGCTGGCAGAGAACCTCGACGGGCGGAACAATGTTTTTCCGCCCGTCGAGGTTCTCTGCCGTGTGTACGGGGCCTAATGCCGCGTACACACGATCATTTTTTGCGATGAAAAAAAACGACGTTTTTTAAAACGTCATTTAAATTGATCGTGTGTGGGCAAAACGTCGTTTTTTGTCTTAAAAAAAACGACCAAAAAAAAAATTCCAACATGCTTGAATTTTTTGTGTCGTTTTTCAAAACGTCGTTTTTTGTGTCATAAAAAGTGATGGTGTGTGGGCAAAACGATGTTGAAAACTACGTTTTTAAACCCGCGCATGCTCAGAAGCAAGTTATGAGACGGAGCTTCAAAGAGTGCCGTCGAACGTGGTGTACGTCACCACGCTTTGCTAGAGCTTTGTAGAAAAACGATGGTGTGTACGCAATGTCGTTTTGGAAAATGAAGTTTGAAAAACTTCGTTTTTTTTCATGATTGAAAACGTTGTTTTTTTTCATCGCAAAAAACGACCGTGTGTACGCGGCATTATTCTTGGTGATAAAAAGAAACAGGACAAATAGAGAGGGTGAATCTTCCTAATGGGTACACATACAGCAATAAAACCTGACAGGTATACAAGTCCATCTCCACTTTATCCAAAACATTAAAAAAAAGTTATACTTTAAAGCTGAACTCCGGGTATGTTTTTTTGGGGTATTGTTACAGTGCCCTGAAAAAGTATTTATACCCCTTGCGATTTTCCACATTGTGTCACGTTAAAATCAAAAATGTAAATTCATTTTATTGGGCTTTTTTTTGTGGGTAGACCGACACAAGGTGGCACATACCTGTGAAGTGGAAGGAAAATGAAAAACAGTTTTCAACTGTGAAAAGTGTGGCGTGCATTTGTAATCAGCCCCCTTTACTCTGATACCCCCTAACTACAATGTGGAGAAACCAATTTACTTCAGAAGTCACCTAATTAGTAAATAGAGTCCACCTGTGTGTAATTTAATCTCAGTATAAATACAGCTGTTCTGTGATGCCCTCAGAGGTTGGTTAGAGAACCTCAGTGAACAAACAGCATCATTAAGGCCAAAGAACACACCAGACAGGTAAGGGGTAATGTTGTGGAGAAATTTAAAGTAAGGTTAGGTTATATACAAATATTTCAAGCTTTGAACATCTCACAGAGCTCTGTTTAATCCATCATCCGAAAATGGAAAGAGTATGGCACAACTGCAAACCTACCAAGACATGGCCGTCCACCTAAACTGACCGGCCGGGCAAGGAGAGCATTAATCAGAGAAGCAGCCAAGGTAACTCTGGAGGAGCTGCAGAGATCCACAGCTCAGGTGAGAGAATCTGTCCACGGGACAACTATTATGCCCCGTACACACGGTCAAACTTTTGCCCGGCCAAAATCACATCGGAATTCTGACGGAATTCCATCGGAGTAAAAGAGAACATGTTCTCTATCTAAACTCAGATGAAATTCCATCGCAAATTCCGATCGTGTGTACGGGGCATTAGTTGTGCACTCCACAAATCTGGCCTTTATGGAAGAGTGGCAAGAATTAAGCCATTGTTGAAAGAAGTCCCGTTTGCAGTTTGGAAGAATCCATATGGGGACACAGCAAACATGTGGAAGAAGGTGCTCTGGTCAGATGAGACCAACAATTGTGGCCTAAAAGCAAAACGCTATGTGTGGCAAAAAACTAACGCTGCACATCCCCTGAACACACAATCCCCACTGTGAAACATGGTGGTGGTGGCGGCATCATGTTGTGGGGATGCTTTTCTTCAGCAGGGACAGGGAAGCTGGTCAGAGTTAATGGGAAGATGGATGGAGCCAAATACAGGGTAATCTTAAAGGAAAACCTGTTAGGCCGCGTACACACGAGGAGGCATTTCCGATGAGACAGGTCCAATGGACCGTTTTCATCGGACATGTCTCCAGGGATATTTTGGTCTGATGTGTGTACACACCATCTGACCAAAATCCCCGCGGACAGAGAACGCGGTGACGTAGAAGACATCGACGTGCTCAAACACGGAAGTTCAATGCTTCCACGCATGCGTCGAATCAATTCGACGCATGCGCGGGATTTCGGTCCGATGGTTGGGTGTACCGACAGACAGGTTTCCAGCAGACAAGTTTCTAAGCATGCTTAGAAACTTTTGTCTGCTGGAAACCTGTCCGCTAGGCCGTACACACGATCGAACATGTCCGCGGAAACTGGTCTGCGGACCAGTTTCAGCGGACATGTCTCCTCGTGTGTATGCGGCCTTAGAGTCTGCAAAAGACTTGAGACTGGGGTGGAGGTTCACCTTCTAGCAGGACAACGACCCTAAACATACAGCCAGAGCTACAAAGGAATGGTTTAGATCAAAGCATATTCATGTGTTAGAATGGCCCAGTCACAGTCCAGACCTAAATCCAAATGAGAATCTGTGGCAAGACTTGAAAATTGCTGTTCACAGACGCTCTCCGTCCAATCTGACAGAGCTTGAGATATTTTGCAAAGAAGAATGGGCAGAAATGTACCTTTCTAGATGTGCAAAGCTGGTAGAGACATCCCCAAAAAGACTTGCAGCTGTAATTGGAGAGAAAGGGGGTTCTACAAAGTATTGACTCAGGGGGGCTCTATACAAATGTACCCCACACTTTTCACATATTTATTAAAAAAAAAAAAAACATGTATTATTTTCCTTCCACTTCACAATTAAGTGCCACTTTGTGTTGGTCTATCCATCACATAAAATCCAAATAAAATACATGTACGCGTTTGGTTGTAACATGACAAAATGTGGAAAATTTAAGGGCTATGAATACTTTATGAAGGCACTATATACTGGTTTAGCTTGGACCAGTGTAAGTATACATATTCCCTACCTACGTATCTAATCCCTGTGGAAGCAAAGAATAATTGTAGTAGTCACTGCTGCTACTACAAATGGGAAGTTCATTCGATTTCTGGAAGATCAATATATTTTTTTTGTATTTGCAAGGGAGAAATATGCTAGACACTGCTGAGGGCCCCAGTGTACCGCCATTGTCAGCTCAAACATGAAGTAATGAGCACACTGGATGTTTGGCAGGTCATGAAATAAGAATTTAATTTGAATGGGAAGGGGAAAAAACTGCCTGTAAAAAAATATATATTTAAGAAAAAAAAATATATATATATATTAGGGCTGTTACTGATCAAAATTTTTGTGTTCGATTAATAGTTTTTTTTTTTTAATCGATTAATCGACTAATTTCGATTAATTATAACGCACATACAGATCCATCTACTTTTAGCTGATCTCCTTGCAGGCTGATTCCCAGTGCAGCTGCCAACAGCAGGATACAAAAAACACACAAAGGCAGCGCTCGATGGGAATAGCATTAAAACTTTTATAATCTTCAAGTAGGTAACAAAATAAATATTGCACTGGAGATAAAATCGATGCAGCTACATAAACTGTAATAATGGTGCGAGTAATACCAAATGGTACCAAAAGCAGTCATAAAAATATATAGCCAAGTATGATACTGGTATAAAAATGTGTACAACGATACCACTGCTGAATCCAGATGAGAAGAGGTTACCATCAGTCCGTCGGCATGTAGATGTCCCATGAAGGGAACTATCACAACTCCCAGTGGATGGTTGTTAAATCCCAGGTTAATAAAAGGAAGTGATAGAGGGAAGTGTAACAGCTTCTATGTGGCAGATAGTAAGGTCCACCATGCAGATATGAAGGCACAGCTAAGGAGCCCTTCAGATGGACTCGGCAAGCCCTGCCGGTGTCCGTGATGTTACCGGATCTCCGACAGAACTCCCTGAAGGCCCAGAAGCCGGCGGAGAGGCGAGTACCAATCAAAATCATTTTAATCGATCAAAAATATTTTGATCGATCAAAAAAATTAAAGATTAATCGATTAATTAAAAGTTAATTTGCACAGCCCTAATATAAATATATATGCACACACATAATATATACTGTATATGGCATAAATAAATAAAATACTTATATACATTTATCGGGGTATTGCGTGCTCCCGCGTATATCGCGCACCCCTAATGTCGTACCTCAGCCAATGGGCAGGGATTTTCTTGGGTCCCTTGGCCTGCTGGAAGAACCTATTTATTTGGGTGGTGGGGTTCTGTGCCACCTGGACGGCCGTCTGGGTGGACGTGTGTCATATTGCCCCAGGCTGCTAAGCCAGAAACCTGAGGCCTATCTCAGGGACATCTGGCTGCTAGGCTAGCTGAAAGCCTATCCAGAAGAAGGGGCGGACTGACCACCTTGCCACTAGGGGGCCCCATCAGGGTTACCAGCCTCTGTAAAACCAGGGACGATATGTAAAAATCTGTGTTTTTCATTTAACATCTGTCCCTAAAATGTCCCTTACCGACTTCTTTTCGGTTTAAAATTCCCAAGATTATAGCTGCCTGCCTCTCCAGTACCTTTTCAGTGTGTATGTATACTGTGTGTGTATACTGTGTATGCATACTGTATGCTTGTGTGTGTATACTGTGTGGCCCCATAATATATTGCCTGGGGTCCCCATAATCTCCCATTGCCCGGGGCCCCATGAGTTGTCAGTCCGCCGTTGTTCAGAAGTAGAGCAGGGTTGGGACTGCAGTCTTGTAGTCCAACCAGAAGTAATGGTTCTGACAGCCGGGGAATCGGTTGTGGTCGGAGGTAGAGGGAAAGCTGTCGCCACGAAGGGACCATCCACCTTACTACCGGAGACCAGTACCAGAGCAGTCTTCTCGCCAGTCGGGGACGATGAAGAAGTGGGAAAGCATTAGCAAGTGCCAAATCCGGGACCCAGCGGGACAGCAGAGGTGATGCTTGTGGAGCATCAGTGAGTGCCAAGCCAGGGACCTAGTGTGTCAGCAGGGGTGAAGCTTAAGTAGTATCTGTGAGTCCCAAGCCAGGGACCCAGCAGTGAAGCGGGGTGATGCTTAAGGAAGATACTGAGTGCTACACTGAAAGAGCTCAGGGGATCCAGTGGCTAGTGGATTTGAAGTCTCGTGGGAGAGACTGGGAGCTTGTTGAGTGAAGACCCACAGTGAGTGATTGTGGGGTAAAGAGAACTGTTCATGTTGCAGATGTAGTTGAATACTGTTAATGTTAGTAATATCTACAAGATTGTTGCCATAGGAACCAGCGGTCCTACCTATACAGAAGTGGGGTCTGGCTGGATGTCTTCACCTGTATAGCGGTTTGCCTATAGAAGTCGTGGAGTCTGCCAATCAACATTGCATCTACCTAATGGTGTCCTGGCCCCATCCTGAGTTTCAGGGGACAGTCCCCTGATTGAGGACACTGTCCCCAGACCAAGTCTGTCCCTGGTTCTGTCCCCAGATTGGATTTAATAGAGGGCAGGGCAATTTCAAAGACAATCAGTGCAGAATTAAAATACAAAAATTAGAATTGCACCCCCCCCCCCCCCGTGCCTACTAGCATAGGGGGTGTATTTTTCCCATTATCTATGCCCCTTTCTGATGATCATGTGCTGGTCGGAGCGGAGGGAATATTTCTTCAGTTTTGCTTGCATGTTCTTCTGCCTTGGCTCAAATCCTGGGCAGCCACCTGCCTTTGCCTTCCCTGGCGGAGTGATCTTCCCCCGATCCCCACCCAGTAGTAGCCGGGGACTTGAGAGGCTGTGAGGCGGGCGGCGATGGGCAGAGAGTCGCTGATTGTTGCCATTACTAGTAAAGAAAAAATATGTCCCCGGATTTCATTTTAAAAATCTGGTCACCTTAGTGTAGGAATCTGGTAGGTTAGTGTAGTGGTCAGTGTAGGAATCAGATAGGTCAGTGTAGGGATAAGGTAGGTCAGTGTAGGGATCAGGTAGGTCAGTGTAGGGATCAGGTAGGTCAGTGTAGGGATCAGGTAGGTCAGTGTAGGGATCAGGTAGGTCAGTGTAGGAATCAGATAGGTCAGTGTAGGGATCAGGTAGGTCAGTGTAGGGATCAGGTAGGTCAGTGTAGGGATAAGGTAGGTCAGTGTAGGGATAAAGTAGGTCAGTGTAGGAAGCAGGTAGGTTAGTGCAGTGGTCAGGTAGGTCAGTGTAGGAATCAAGTTGGTCAGTACTACTGTACTAGTGGAAGGAACTCAGGAAGTGCTAAAAGTCTGGCAGGGGGTGCAAATTTCTTGCCTTGTCCCGGGCGCGGACAACCCCACACTACACCACTAACTGCATATATAATTTGAGGAAAATTTGCGTATAATATTGTTTACCATTTGCCATTAAATAAAATATGTCCCCGGATTTGATTTTAAAAATCTGGTCACCTCAGCTTCAGGAGCCCTGGGACTTTGCTACATATACATATATATACTGTATATGTCAAATATATATATATTATACACACATTTATATTATGCATCACAAGCCCATTAAAAAAATGAATGCCTTTACATTTTAATGGACCAAATACAATAACAGATTATTATTTTTCTTCTATATAACAAAGACCATGCTAAGCTCCTGGGACCGAGATGACCAGAAGTCATAAACTGTTATAGTCTTGCTGAGTTCCTGCCATTCACTAAGGCGTATCACAAAATCAATAGCAGATCAGGTGAGCAGGCAACTGTTAAACAGTAATGCTCCATCTCTACACATAGTCGTTAAAAAACAATTATTAGGGCTACAATTAACTTTTAATGATGTTTGATATTTTTTACTGCATAATGCATTGGCAATAAATATAAAAATGCAAAAAGGTGAATGTTCTGAGCATTAATATACCTGCCAGTACACACCGCCACTGTGCTGAGTCCAGATTGATTTTGCTTTGGCCAAAGGTCAAATACATTTCTAGAAAATTCAAGGCCAGGCTGAATAGGATTTATATACACTGGATACAAAAACACAAAGAGGAAATAAAAGTGTACTGTATTTTTTTGTTTTTTTAAAGGAACAATGCGGCAAGAGAATAGAGTCTACCATTACTGCCCTCTAGTGTTGTAGGTGGCTGGCTGTCATCCTCATTCAGTACTATACTATAGCCAGTGTGGCGGTGTGTCCATAAGGGGCGCACAGGAGCCCCTCCCGCTCTCCTGCCACACCTCTATCACCATAGATAGATTCATGCATTGCATGAATCTATCAATGGTCGCCGCTGCCACCCCCTATTCAGGTGCCGGCCCCTTTTCGGGTGCCATGAGGCTTAATTACAGCGGCAGGGTATTTTTTTGAAGCACCTGATTAGAGCCATAGGCTCTAATAGGCATCGAAAAAGGCGAACAGCGGGCGCCATGATGGGCGCTCATAGTTCACTCAGCGTTATGTTAGAAAGTGAATGAATATTCGCTTTCCTAACACTGAACCGCCTCCAGTCCAGTGCTTGGGTCTGTTACCTGTCACCTGATTGGCTTAAACAACAGGCGCTGTGATTGGACACCTATCAGGTGTCCAATCATAGCAGAGGACGGCAAGAGAGGACAGGAGAAGACATCAAGGATGCATAGAAGACACTGCTGTGACCCGATGCGCCACCGAGACAAGGCAAGTGCCAGGCGGGTGGGGGATGCACAATGCAGCATTTGATGGGCACAGTAGCGGCAATTGATAGGCACACTGGCAGCAATTGATGGGCACGGTAGCGGCAATTGATGAGCACACTGGCAACAATTGATGGGCACAGTAGCAGCAATTAATGGGCACACTGGCAGCAACTGATGGGCACACTGGCAGCAATTGATGGGCACAGTAGCAGTTGATTGATGGGTCTAGTGGCTGCATTTGATGACACAGTGGTGGCAATTGATGGCACAGTGGCTGCGTTTGATTGGCACAGTGGCTGCATTTGATTGGCACAGTGGCTGCGTTTGATTGGCACAGTGGCTGCGTTTGATTGGCACAGTGGCTGCGTTTGATGGGCACAGTGGCTGCAATTGATGTTTTTTTTTTTTTTTCAGTTTGCGCTCCCCCAAAAATTTTGAGCACCAGCCTGCACTGACTATAGCTCAGTGATGGTGAACCTTGGCACCCCAGATGTTTTGGAACTACATTTCCCATCATGGTCAACTACACTCCAGAGTGCAGGAGCATCATGTGAAATGTAGTTCCAAAACATCTGGGGTGCCAAGGTTCGCCATCACTGCTATAGCTGGTACTCATTGAAATTCAGCTTGTCCAGCGGAGGCCTGGACAAAATTGTGATCCATGCATGGCTATCCCCGCTTATCAGAGGTTGATCATCGAGTGTCCACTTTATGGCAAAGTGTACTTTGAGGTTGGGTTCACACATATGTGAATTAGATGTGGGTTTTCCCGCATCCAATTGGCATGGCAGGAGTGCGTCCGGTTCTCAATGGAGCCGGTTGACACACCACCGGAGCGCTCGTTGTGCAACGCTGTACCCAAACAAAACTGACAACCTTTTTTTCCCACAAATAGAGCTTTCTTTTGGTGGAATTTGATCACCTCTGTGGTTTTTATATTTTGCGCTATAAACAAAAAAAAGAATGACAATTTGGATTTTTTTTTGCTATATCAAATATCCAAAAAAATAAAACAAATGTCTTCATCAGTTTAGGCCAATATGTATCCTTCTACATATTTTTGGTAAAATAAATTCAATAAGCGTAAATGTATTGGTTTGCACAAAAGTTATAGCGTCTACAAAATAGGGGATAGATTTATGGTATTGCTAGTATTACTAGCAATAGCAGTGGTCAGCGATTTTTAGTGGGGCTGCAACATTGCAGTGGACAAGTCGGACACTTTTTTGGGACAAGTGACAGTATATACAGTGTTTAGGGCTACAAAAATGCACTGATTACTGTATAAATGACACTGGCAGTGAAGGGGGTTTACACTAGGGGGCGATCAAGAGGTTAAGTGTTCCCTAGGGAGGCGTTTCTAACTGTGGGGGAGGGGACTGACTGGGAGTACAGAGAGATCGCTGTTCCTAAACACTTTCACTTTCAAATTTGTCTGTTAGTAAATGTAATGAATACTAATTTATCTGAAGTTACGAATTATCCAAAATAACGAATGCCGCATCTAAACTAATTGAACTTAAAAAATTAATAATAATAAAAAACAATGATAATAATAATAAAAAAATGTATTATTATTAATTTGATCTGTCCCATTTGATTAGATACGGCATTCGTTATTTTGAATAATTTGTATTCAATACGTTCACTAACTGCCAAATTTGAAAGGAAGTTTCAATACCCATAATTTAATAGTTAGTTATTATTAGTTTGTTATTATTTAGAATGTTTGGATTTTCGTTCTTTCAAATTTTCTTTTTTATTTTCATATTTAGAATTTATGAATTTTCTAATTGACTAATTTTAGAATTTAGGATATTTTGAATTTACAAATTTCCGAATTTATGAATTGTGATCATAACGAATAACCCGAAAAACGAAAAAAAAAAAAAATGAAACAAAAACAAATTTTTCGGCAGTGCACATGTCTTCTTATCACTGCTGCTTCCATCACTGTGCTTTAGCTTATCCTCATGAGATTTGATGTGCTCAGCATTCCCTGGGATCTCATCAGAAGTTGTAGGTAAGATCAGTTTATTATTATTATAAATATTATTATACAGGATTTATATAGCGTCAACAGTTTGTGCATTGCTTTACAATGTGAGTGCAAAACAGTACAGTTACAGCACCTTAGAGCTTACAATTTAAACTTTTTGTTCCCCCTCAGGTGCCTATCTGGCATTTCATGGGGAAAGGGTAAGCTTGAAAAGTGGACCTTTAAATGATAAACTATGTGCAAAAAAAATTAAAATCTTCACTGCCTTACAATTATTAATTATAATATTGTATAGAAGCGGCGCTAAAACAATAAACAGGTGATTAAATCCTAAAACAACAATATAATGCGTTATGACACCAAACTTATTTTGTGACAAACATAGATTAGAAAGTGACACCAAACTAGCAAACAAAAATAATCAGTTCATAAAAGCCCATCAGTAAGGGCATAAGAAAGAATGGGTTGAAAAACAAAGTTCAGAAAGGAACAATCAATTCATAATCCAATTATTCCATAATTCTCCCCACATTCCCAATATTCAGTGCTTCTACCACTGGGTGACACCGGATAAATGAGCCTCCTACCGGATCCCGTAGACCACAGGTTACATAGTTACATAGTTAGTCAGGTTGAAAAAAGACACAAGTCCATCCAGTTCAACCATAAAAAAATAAATAAACAAACAAAATAAAACACAGTACATCCCATACACCCAACTCCATACCCACAGTTGATCCAGAGGAAGGCAAAAAACCCCAGCAGAGCGGATGATCCAATTTGCTACCGGAGGGGAAAAAATTCCTTCCTGATCCCCAGAGAGGCAATCGGATTTACCCCGGATCAACTTTACCTACAGAACTTAGTACTCGGTTATATTATGTGTATTTAGGAAAGAATCCAGGCCCTTCTTAAAGCAATCTACTGAGCTGGCCAGAACCACCTCCGGAGGGAGTCTGTTCCACATTTTCACAGCTCTTACTGTAAAGAAACCTTTCCGTATTTGGAGGTGAAATCGCTTTTCCTCCAGACGTAAAGAGTGCCCCGTGTCCTCAGCGTTGACCTTAAAGTGAATAACTCAACACCAAGTTCACTATATGGACCTCTTATATATTTGTACATGTTGATCATATCCCCCCTTATTCTCCTGTTCTCAAGAGTGAATAAATTCAGTTTTTCTAATCTTTCCTCATAGCTGAGCTCCTCCATGCCTCTTATCAGTTTAGTTGCCCTTCTCTGCACTTTCTCCAGTTCTCCAATATCCTTTTTGAGAACTGGTGCCCAAAACTGGACTGCATATTCCAGATGAGGTCTTACTAATGATTTGTACAGGGGCAAAATGATATCTCTCTCTCTGGAGTCCATACCTCTCCTAATACAAGAAAGGACTTTGCTTGCTTTGGAAACCGCAGCTTGGCATTGCATGCCATTATTGAGCTTATGATTAACTAAAACCCCCAGATCCTTCTCCACTACAGATCCCCCCAGTTGAACTCCCCCTAGCATGTATGATGAATGCATATTCTTAGCCCCCAAGTGCATAACTTTACATTTATCAACATTAAACCTCATCTGCCACTTAGTCGCCCAATTAGACAGAGCATTGAGGTCGGCTTGTAAATTGGAGACATCCTGCAAGAATGTTATTCCACTGCATAGCTTGGTGTCATCTGCAAAGACAGAAATGTTACCTTTGATCTCAGACCCAATATCATTTATAAATATATTGAAAAGTAAGGGACCCAACACTGAACCTTGGGGTACACCGCTGATAACCTTGGACCATTCAGAGTAAGAATCATTAACCACAACTCTCTGAATCCTGTCTTTCAGACAGTTTTCTATCCATTTACAAACTGATATATCCAATCCTGTAGACCTTACCTTACACATGAGCCGTGTGTGGGGAACTGTATCGAACGCTTTTGCAAAATCCAAGTATACCACGTTCACTGCCACGCCTCTGTCCAGGGTTTTACTTACCTCTTCATAAAAGGAAATCAGGTATGTCTGACAACTTCTGTCTTTCATGAATCCATGCTGTCTGCTGCTTAAATAGTTTGTTTCCAGCAAGAACTCATCCATGTGGTCTTTTATTAAACGTTCCAGTATCTTCCCAACTATAGAAGTTAAACTAAGAGGTCTATAGTTACTTGGTAAAGACTTTGTTCCCTTTTTAAATATAGGCACCACATTGGCTCTACGCCAATCCAGTGGTACTATTCCTGTCATTAATGAGTCCCTAAATATTAGATACAGTGGCTTTGAAATTTCAGAGCTCAATTCTTTTAAGATCCGTGGGTGGATGCCATCTGGTCCAGGTGCTTTATCCACCTTTATTCTGTCTAAATATTTCTGGACCATATCACTTTTGAGCCATTGTGGATTTGTGTCACTCCCACCCCCATTATGGACATGAGCTCCCCCATACTCCATTGTATACACAGAGCTGAAGAAAGCATTTAATAAATTTGCCTTCTCTATGTCCTCAGTCACCCACTCTAGATTATTTTGTAAAGGGCCTACATGCTCAGACTTGACCTTTTTACTATAAATATATTTAAAGAATTTTTTGGGGTTTGTCCTACTATCTTTTGCAATCTGTCGTTCATTTTGAATTTTGCATCCTTGATTTCCTTTTTACATATTCTATTATATTCTTTGTAACATTTAAACGACACTAGTGTCCCTTCATTTTTATATTTTTTAAAAGCCATTTTCTTATTGTTTATAGCTTTTTTAACTTTGACCATGAGCCACATAGGTTTTATCTTTAGCCTTTTAAACTTATTGCCCATGGGAATATACTTTGCAGTGAGGTTCCAAAGAGTCTTTTTGAAGAATTCCCATTTCTGTTCTGTGTTCATCTGTGCCAATATTCCCTCCCAGTCCAAGCCCTGGAGAGCAGTCCTCATGCTTTGAAAATTTGCTCTCTTGAAATTAAGTGTTTTTATCTTTCCTGTATGTATTTCTTGCTTATAGTTAATATTAAATGAAATCATGTTATGATCACTGCTACCCAGGTGTTCCTTTATCTGAACATTAGTAATAAGCTCTGCATGGTTTGAGATTACCAAGTCCAACAGAGCATCATTCCTAGTTGGGGCCTCAATAAACTGGACCATAAAATTGTCCTGCAATAGGTTTTTAAATTTTTGTCCTTTAACTGTCCCAGAAATTCCATTATTCCAGTCAATTTCTTGGTAGTTAAAATCCCCCATTATTATCACCGTCCCAGCCCTTGCAGCCCTTGCCATCTGTGCAAGGAGCCGAGTCTCCACCTCCTCATTAACATTGGGTGGTCTATAACAAACGCCAATTATTAACTTTGAACTACGCACATCTGTATGCAGTTCCACCCATAATGCTTCAACTTCATCACACTCTCCATCAACCAGGTCCTCTTTCACGCTTGCTTTGATGTCACTTCTCACATAGAGACAGACGCCTCCACCTTTCCTTTTTACCCTGTCTTTCCGAAAGAGAGCATAGCCAGGAATATTAATAGCCCAGTCATGTGAGGATTGAAGCCAAGTTTCAGCAATACCGATTACATCATAGCTCTCCTCATGCACCAGAGCTTCCAACTCACCTGTTTTGCTTGGAAGGCTTCTGGCATTGGTGAACAAACACTTAAATGTATTGTTACATTTTTCGCTGGTGTTTTTCATATAATTTTTAGTAGTGCAAATGGCACTATAATTTCCAATGGCTGTTTGCAACATGGGAACTTTCTTGTCACCTGCCATAACCCCACCTCCATCTATCCCCATTCCACTCTCCATTAATGTCTGACCCCTAACTGACCTGTGTGCCCGATGTAATTCTAGTTCACCCTCCCCCGGTGTCGAACACAAGGCCTGCGGGCCGTATCCGACCCTCTGAGCCATTTCATGTGGTCCTCGTAACTCTCCTGCAGCTGCAGGAGAGCTCCAGCCCTCCTCTGGTCCTACTCCAGACCCCTACTTTCCGCTTTCAAGCAATGCATCCATCTTCTTCCCAGCAGAAACATAGGGAAAGGGGGTGCACTGTGATGTAAGGGAGAGTGGGGGACTCAACTTCTGATGGTGGGGTGGCTCTTGACATCTAATGTAGAGGGGAGGGCATGTGCTGGACATCTAATCTCACAGATACAACCGGCCTTTTGAGAGCAATCATAATGCTAATGCGGCCCACAATGAAATTGAGTTTTACACCCCCGCCGTAGACAATTAGATAAAATAGTTAAATCCACATGTTAAATTCCTTTGAATAAGAATACTCCAAAAGCCAGGTGCGTATCCAGTCGGGGGTTAATCCATCAACATAATGAAAAATAAAACACATATGTGCCTATAGTGTAATCTGTAAAGATCATTTATTTAAATAGCATAATCACAAATATTAGAACTGTAAACGGAACCACACTACAAACATAATGGGCAATAAGCTTAAAAAACTTGCGTATAGCCATAAAATCAAATAGATAAACTTGCTCTCACATAGACAGCAAGCTGTGTGGCCCCCCTGGATTCTCCCGGCAGTCAGCAAGCATGCGTAATGACGTAGCATCGTAGCCACACCTTACATGTTTCATCAGAGAGATGACTGGCTTAATATTAATTATAACCCAACCTAGCTGCTGTGCAAATATCAAACAGATATGAAAAATACAGAAATACTAAAGGCAGTGACAATCACAAATAAATAAATAAATACCAAGTAATAAAAAAAAATAATACAAATCACACTACAAATTTTAAACAAAATAAACTGAAATCCTATATCAAGTGGTCTAGTGATAATTAAAGTGCATAATTGTATCCACAAAGTACAAAGTCCGTTAAGAGCATTAGTATAGTGAATAAGTATAAAGTTCATTAATACAAAAAAAACTCAATGCAAAGTCCATTAATACAAGTGCCAAAGTGAAAAGTCCAAGCTCCCATTCCTTAAGGCTGGGTTCACACTGCCGTACGGAGAGGCTCACTGCAGGGGCCCGGTGCATCCATGTTCACTGTTTCAGATCTGATTTGGTCCGAATTGTTGGCTGAATTCGGACCTTAAACGGACCAAAAGACGCACAGGACTCCTGTGCAATTTGCTTCGGAGCCGCTCTAGAGATGTGTGAACCGGCTCCATTGAGGTGCTTTGTTGACTTTGCACTTTGTGGATACTATTATGCACTTTGTTTATCACTAGAACGCTTGAAATAGAATTTGAGTTTAATATGTTTATGATGTGTACTGCTTTAAAGCAGGAGTTCACCCCCAAATCAACTTTCTGACATTAGTTCCAGCATACTGCTAACATCTGCAGTATGCAGTTTTATTTTCGGTACTTATCGTACCGCTAAAGCGTGTCACAGCTTTCCGAAAATACTCGAAGTGACACTCGGGTGTTTACCGCGCCTGCGCAGAGTGTCACTTTGGGTGTTTTCGGAAGCCGTGACGCGCTTTAGCAGACCGTCAATCAACTCCTCTTCGCTTAGGAATGCCTACTCCCCGCAGGATTCCCCGCTCGGAGCCGGATAACAAGGGCGATAAGTACCGAAAAAAAAAAAAACAGCATACTGCAGATGTTAGCAGTATGCTGGAACTAATGTCAGAGAGTTGATTTGTGGATGAACCTCCGCTTTAAATTATGACAAAGTTACCAATGAATAATCAGGCCCGTGGCAAAAAAAAAAAAATTTCTATAGTTCATATGGGGTATAAAGGTACAGGAGTTAAACCGATTGTTACTTTGCCAAGTAAGACCTGAACACAGTCACGTTGGGGGACAGTGATGTCCTCCTCTCATATAAGCTCCAACCTCGTTGACACCAGATGGACTCAGGTTGGACTCCTGTAACAAGGACAATGTGTTCTTATTCTTATGTTTATCGAGATTTAAAAAAAAAAATACAAAAGTTGTGAGCAAGTCAAAATAATTTTAGATAAATGGCACTGAAACTTTGTCAAGTAAGACCTGAACACTGTCACGTTGGGGGACAGTGCTGTCCTCCTCCCATATAAGCTCCAACCTCATCAACATCGGATGGACTCAGGTTGGACTCCTGTAATGGGGACAATGTGTTCTTAATCCTACGTCTATACAGATTTAAAAAAAAAAAAGTACAAAAGGTGTGGGCAAATCCAAATTTCTGAAAAATGGCATTTGAGACTTTGCCAAGTAAAACCTGACCACTGTTAAATTGGGGGGGGCATTATCCTCCATTATAAGCTCCAACCTCATCAACTCCGGATGGACTCAGATTGGACTACTTTAATGGAACAATGTGTCCTTAATCTTACGTCATTCCAGATAAAAATAAAAAATACAAAGGCGTGGGCAAGTCAAAATTATTTCAGATAAATGGCACTGAGGCCTTGTACACACGAGGGGATATTTCCGCTGAACATGGTCCGACGGACCATTTCAGCCGAAAAATCCCCTCGTCTGTAGGGGCAAACGGACGCTTTTTGCCGGATTCATCCGGCGGAAAAAATTCAAAGCATGCTTTGAAATAATTCCGCCGGATAGCTGGCCGTCAGATATGTCCGCTGGTTAGTACGGCAAACCAGCGGACATATCTTGCCGCACATGCGTCGTATCCTGTGAATGGATCCGACGCATGCGCGCGGAAGTGTTTACTTCCTGGTGCGGTGACGTGGCGGTCACGTGGCGGCGTCAACGTCACCGCCGCGTCACCGCGCTGTCCGCCGGCGGGGAATTTGATCCGATGGTGTGTACAGCCATCGGATCAAAACATCCCGGCGCAAATATGCGCTGTAAACGGTCCGGGGACCGTTTACAGCGGATATTTCCCGTCGTGTGTACAAGGCCTGAGAGTTTGCCAAGTAAAACCTGAACACTGTCACGTTGGGGGACAGTAATGTCCTCCTCCCATATATGCTCCAACCTCATCAACACCAGATGGACTCAGGTTGGACTACTGTCACCCGGGACAATGTGTTCTTAATCCTACGTCTATACAGATTTTAAAAACTATACAAAAAGTGTGGACAAATCAAAATAATTTCAGAAAAATGGCATTGATACTTTGCCAAGTAAAACTTGAACACTGTCAAGTTGGGGGGGAGCAAGCTGTCATCCTCCCATTAAAACTGAACACTGTCACATTGGGGGACAGTGATGTCCTCCTCCCATATAAGCTGCTCAACACCGGATGGACTCAGATTGGACTCCTGTAACGGGGACAATGTGTTCTTAATCTTACGTCTATCCAGATTAAAAGACAATACACAAAGGTGTGAGCAAGTCAAAATAATTTCAGATAAATGTCATTGAGACTTTGCCAAGTAAGAACTGAACACTGTCACATTGGGGGACAATGCTGTCCTCCTCCCACATAAGCTCCAACCTCATTGACATTGAATGGACTCAAGTTGGACTCCTGTAACGGGGGACAATGTGTTCCTATTCTTACATTTATCCTGATTTAAAAAAAATATATACAAAAGGTGTGGGCAAGTCAAAATAATTTCAAATAAATGGCATTGAGAGCATCTCAACCTACACATAATACAGCCTGTGCTAGTCAAGCTGTACTTGTGATATTTATATAGAAAGAAATCATACCCCATTGAGCCGCATTCACACATGATGAGCAGTGATGTTTTTTTTTGCTCCTACCATAAAAGGGACTCACGCTGAGACACATTTTCTTCTTTATACCTCACCGTAACTAACAAGCGCCTGGAACTTATGCTTCTTCTACTCATGCCAAACTATTTAATTCGAAAAATTCACATTTTACATCTTCACTTATGATACAGTTCATAAGAAAAAAAAAAAAAAAATATGATTCTAGATGTTTTTGGCGAGTAAAGGCCAAAAATTACCATTAACTTATATGAATTGAAGTCATGTCTATTTAGTACACTATATGGCCTAAGGTTTGAGGACATCTGACCACCACACCTAACTATATGGCCAAAAATATGTGGTTCCGTTGTTTCCTATGAAGGGTACTGTTACTGCTTTAGCATTAACTATTGATTGCATTCAGCTCTTTTCTGTTCTGGTATGCCTGTCCCCCTGTGTACAAAGCCAATTCCATTAAGCCATGGTTTAATAAGTTTGGTGTGGATGACCTTTAGAGCCGGTTCACACAGGGGCGACTGACAAGTCGCGCTCGGCTCTATTCAATGGAACTGCTCTAACAGGAGCATCTTTGGGGGCGACTCGTCAGGCGACTTAGCCGCCTGACAAGTCGCGCTCCGCTCTATTCAATGGAACCATTCTAATAGGAGTGTCTAAAGTCGCTCTGACTTAGAAAAGGGTTCTTGCACGACTTTGGGGGCGACTCGGGGCAACTTGCATTGACTTCAATACAATAGTCATTTTGCAAGTCGCCTCTGAAGTCGTCTTGAGATCGCCTTGCCAAGTCGCCCCCAAAGTCGTGCCGCACCTGTGTGAACCGGCTCTTAAGCCCCATACACACGGTCGGACATTTGGCCAACCAACTACAAAATCTGCAACTTTTCAAATTTGTCCGATCGTGTGTACGCTCCATCGGATCAACTTTTTCTGGTTTCATCCGACAAAAAGTTGGGTCTGCGAATGGACCAACTTATCGGCAACAAAAGTCAGATGATGCCTTGTGTGACCGTGTGTACAGCAATCCAACCAACAAAGTGCAAATACGCATGCTTAAAATCAACCAACAATAGCAGAAGTTAACCAAAGGGTGGCGGTAAAGAGCAGAAAAGAGCAGAAAACCCATGTGATGATGGGAAAGTTTTAGAAAAGTTTTCAGAAAAGTCTGACTGTGTGTATGCTATGGGTGTGACCGGACAAATCAATTAGGACAAAAATCCAAAGGAAATTTTGTTGGATGTCCTACCGTGTGTACGAGCCTTTAGGCCTTGTACACACGATCCGACCGGTCCAATGATATTGGCCTGAAGACCAGTTTCATCGGACCAAATTGATAGTGTGTACGGCCCATCGGACCGTTGTCCGTCGGACCAAAGTTTTAAAACTGGCTTTAAAATCTGTCCGATGGACACCTGTCCGTCGGACCAAAACGATGGTTAGTACACAAAAGAATCGGACCAAAAACCCGCGCATGCTCATAATCAAGTCGATGCAAGCTTGGAAGCATTGGACTTCGTTTTTACAGCACGTCGTTGTGTTCTATGTCACCGCGTTCTGGCCCGATGGGATTTTGGACTGATGGTGTGTACGCACATCAGACCATCAGACCACTTCAGCGGTGGTCCGATGAAAACGGTCCGTCGGACCAGTCTCATTGGACCAGTCTGATCGTGTGTACGTGGCCTTAGTGTCCTGCACAGATACTGACCTCAAATCTAAAGAACATTTTTGGGATGAATTGAACCTCCGATTGCAACCTAGGTTTTCTAGTTCAACATCAGTACCTGACGTCACAAAAACTCTTTTGGTTAAATTGGAACAAAGTCCCTTAGACACTAAAAAATCTAGTTGAAATCCTTCCAAGAAGACAGAATGTCTTCCCAGAAGGAGGTTGTTATAGAAAGAAAGGGGGCGCGTGTGTGTGTGTGGGATTGTTACTCAATATCAATGCCTATGCATCAATCTCATAAAATGATGAAACCCTGTCTGTCTTTTCTTAAAGTGGATCTTCACCCACTCCAATTATTGGTTCCTTTGCATCCCGCCAAACCTCTGCTGCTTATATATTGGGTTCTTATTTCTATTTAGTTGCGGCCTGCCCCCCTCTCTCCCTATTCCCCATCACTCGTCTATGCGAATTACATCAGTGCATATCCCAGGAGCCCCAATGCATCTTCTAGTTGACCTACGGAGGAGGGGGTGGGCCTAGCACCACCATCATTTGTAGGCTGAACCAGAATCTGGAAGAGCTGGTGCAGAAAAAATGATTTCACAGATAAACATGGCGGCACGGTTTCCAGCGACAGCTGCACAAAAGAGGTTCTCAGTGGGACAACATTGGATCCCCTGTGTGGGTGAGTATCTGAAGTGTGGCATCAGCATCAGATAAGTGGGGCATCAAAAAAAATATAGGTGGGGGGGTGAAACTCCTCTTTAACCACTTGCCGCCCGCCAATGACATATTGACGTTGGCAAAGTGGTTTCAATATCCTGAGTGGACGTCATATGACGTCCTCAGGATATTGAGCCGCTGCGCGCCCCCGGGGGCACGCATCACAGTGATCGTTGTTGCAGGGTGTCAGTCTGACACCCCGCAACACCGATCTAGGTAAAGCGTCTCTCACGGAGACACTTTACCACGTGATCAGCCGTGTCCAATCACGATTGATCACGATGTAAACAGGAAAAGCCGGTAATCGGCTTTTCCTCACTCGCGTCTGTCAGATGCGAATAGAGGAGAGCCGATTGGGTGCTCCTCTGACAGGGGGGGTTTGTGCTGATCGATTATCAGCACAGCCCCCCCGAGGATGCCCACTGGAACACCAGGGATGCCCACTTGACCACCAGGGATGTAAAACAAAGTTATGCCCCCCTAGACCACCAGGGATGACACAAATAATGGATGCCAATCAGCGCCGCAATGGATGCCAATCAGTGCCCACAATGGGCATCACTGGCATTGTTTGGCACTGATTGGCATCCATTAGTACAACACATGTTAGTGCCACCTATCAGTGCCCATCTATGCCCATCCGTGCCACCTATCAGTGCCCATCCATGCCGCCTATCAGTGCCCATCCGTGCCGCCTATCTGTGCCATTCCGTGCCGCCTATCCGTGCCCATCCGTGCCACCCATCAGTGCCCATCTGTGCCACCCATCAGTGCCCATCCGTGCCGCCCATCAGTGCCGCATATTAGTGCCCATCATCAGTGCCCCTCAATGCCACCACATCACTGCCACCCGGTGCCCATCAGTGCCGCCTTATCAGTGCTCGTCAGTGCAGTACCATCAGTGCCCATCAGTGAAGGAGAAAATGTACTTATTTACAATGTTTTTTAACGGAAACAACTAAAAAATCTAAATTTTCTGTAATTTTTAAAAAAAATTTGCAGAAAATAAAAATCACAGAGGTGATAAATACCACCAAAAGAAAGCTCTATTTGTGGGTACAAAATTATACAAATTTAGTTTGGGTACAGTGTAGCATGACCGCGCAATTGTCATTCAACAGCACTGAAAGCTGGACAACAGCACTGAAAGCTGGAAATTGGTGCAACAGCACTGAAAGCTGGAAATTAGTCTGGGCGGGAAGGTGTATAAGTGCCCGGTATGGAAGTGGTTAAGGGCCAGTCCATTGAGAAGTGATACTTTAGTCATATATTTAACCCAGTGAGCAGAATTAACCCCAGCTGTTTATAAATCGTAAATGCACCAACATCAAAGTGTCCCTGTTATACTTATCAAGGTACTGTTAGCAGAATTGCCACCTTAGCTTTTGTTTGGATTTTATTGCATAGAAATTGCAAGACATTCTGGAAACGGGGCCCATTCTTAGGGATCAACTCCCTATGGCTACTATGGAGTTGGGCAGCCGCATTGGGCCCACAAGGTAGGGGCCATCACTGTAGTAGTGATTTCCAGATTCCACAGGGATCCCACAGGTATGAAGTAGGCATACTAACATGGTCCAAACCAATGTAGCATATCAGTTTTAAAGTAAATACATAATAATCAGGACCTAACCCTGCAAAGAAGCAAAGCAGTAGGAAGCAAATGGTTACCGGTACATTTATTAGCAATAAAGCAGTGATATGAGCAAGCCTGCTGATTCAATTATACTGTTTAGAGAGAAAAGAGCACATATGACCCCTATTAGCCTATTGTGCCTACAAGATACCCTCACTAGGTCTAGGACAACATATGCATAGTCTGTATTGTGTTTCCAGATTTGAGCAGTACATTTTAATGCTGAATTGCACTTGTCACTCTGGTCTCCCTGAAATGAAAGCACAGGGTCACCAGCCTCCTGGGACTCTTTGCAGGTCTTTTGTGTTATCTGCAAGAGCCCTTTACCTCTAAAATTCAGGCTGGCCAAGGACAGCCATTCACTCTGAGATGCTGACTTTTCGGAAAGCTGAAATTTGCTTGCTGCAGTCACTTAGAGTGCAGGGGGCTTCCAGGACATCTGCAGCAAACCTTTGAAAGGCGGAAGCTACTGAATGACACCTGTTGGTTTCTAGTCTTCAAATCACAGCTAATAACAGACAATATTACTTTCAAAGAACAACTTTAGGAATGAATTCCCCCAACTCCTGAGTGTAGCCTACCCGGTAACATACCTTACCTTCCTTCCCTCTCCAGAGATCGTCAATGTTTGACCCTGTGTGGTGTTCAATGGCTTTTGCAATGAAACATCCCGACCAGGGTCACTTCTTACTCTATGTTTGCACTGGTCTAATTTATTCCTGGAGCAGTCATATTCTGCTGTGTGACTGGAGGCCACTATGGCTCATCCAAATGTACAGTGCCCTGAAAAAGTATTCCCCCCCCCCCCCCCCGGCATTTTTCGTGTTTTTTATTTGCCTCACAACCTGGAATTAACATGGATTGTTTAAGGATTTCACTGTGGGGATGGTGTTCTTTGGGTGATGTGTTGGGTTTGTGCCATACATAGCGTTTTCTTTGATGACCAAAAAGTTAAATTTTAGTCTCATCAGACCAGAGCACCTTCCTCCACACATTTTGGGAATGTCCCACGTGCCATTTTGTTTTTTGCTGAAAGTAATGGCTTTCTCCAGGCCACTCTTCCATAAAGCCCAACTCTATGGAGCGCACGGCTTATTGTCGTCCTATGTACAGATACTCCAGTCTCTGCTGTTGAACTCTGCAGCTCCTCTGGGGTTACTTTAGGTCTCTGTGCTGCCTCTCTGATTAATGCCCTCCTTGCCCGGTCCATGAGTTTTGGTGTGCGGCCGTCTCTTGGCAGGTTTGCTGTTGTGCCATGTTCTTTCCATTTGGTTATGATAGATTTGATGGTGCTTCTAGGGATCATCAAAGATTTGGATGTTTTTTTTTTTTTTATAACTTATCCCTGACTTTTACTTCTCAACAACATTGTCCCTTACTTGTTTGGAGAGTTCCTTGGTCTTCATGGCAGTGTTTGGTTAGTGGTGCCTCTTGTTTAGGTGTTGCAGCCTCTGGGGCCTGTCAGGTGTGTGTATGTAATGACAGATCATGTGACACTTAGATTGCACACAGGTGGACATAGTTTCACTAATTATGTGACTTCTGAAGGTAACTGGCTGCACCAGAGCTTTTTATGGGCTTCATAACAAAGGGGGTGAATACATACGCACATGCCAATTATCATTTCTTTATTTCTGAAAAATTGTTTTATGTATGTATATTTTTAATTTTACTTCACCAACTTAGACTCTTGTGTTCTGATCCATCACATATAATTCAGATTAAAACAAAACAATGACCTACTGATGTAATTTAACAAAATAGGTAAATGGCTGGAATGCGGAAAAAGGTAAGGTATTTGACCAAGTGGGCTGCATTCAGAGGGTTAGGGGGGGGGGGGGGTTAAAGTGTTTCTTAACCTGAAAAAAGTACTTCATTGCAGCTTACTAGTCCTTAGATGTAGTCCTTGCCTTCGTTTTTTTTTTTTTTTTTGTGCAAGCTTTATTTACAATATTTTTACTTGTTCTGTAACACCTTTCCTGTCTTGGGGTGGCTACCCCCACTCCTCCACTGTATTTACTGAGGAGCAGCATACAGTAGCCTGGAGAACAGCCTGTGGAGAGGGTAGTGGTAAATGGACTAGTAGATTTAGATGGCCTTTGTAAAAGTGACTAACAAATTAAAGCTTAACTCCAGATAAAACCTTTTAGGCAGTTACAGTTACTTTACCCGTTTATATCCAATCTCATTTCACTTTTCTTTTCTACTTTTACTCAACATTAAAAAATAAATAAAAATTCTCTATGCCCGTCCCTTTCTAATTTCCTTTTCCCTTGCCTTTCTGTTACAGTAACTCCAGGGGCCAGAGGTGCAAACTTAAGGGCTGCAACCTTTCAGCAAAGTAGTCGTTTGGAAACTAAGGTCGGCAGCCTGTAAGTGGGGTTCAGCGGGGTGTAGCGGCAATAACACATACACAGTCCAAATGCGATGTAAAGAACTTGTATTGATGTAATGCAGAGACAGTTCACAATAAACCCGGTGGGAAGACCGCCCAACCGAGAACACTCACGGTTCCAACAGTGTGTAGAGAGCAGGTTTCAACCAGACTGACAGCACCTGCCAGGAGGGGCAGAATGCGACCTGGCTGTCTCGTACCCAAGCAGGAAAATGTCCAAAGAAGTTGTGAGTTTTACGCTTTCACTGCTCATCAGGGACCTTTCCATGTCGCAAGTTCTGGCGGGGTATCTGTCCCTACTTCCCACTCTCAAAAGCACACCAAGCCTGACAACCAGGGTCTTAAATAGGTTCTGCCTGACCCAAGATGGCTGCAAGAGTCAAATTGGGTGGCAGCATCAAACTGTATAGCTTCCCAAGTGACCCAGGAAGCCACAGAGGAACCATGTTCCCCTCGACGTCCTTTCCAACTGTATTGTTGCTACAGATGAGCACCACCTACAGTAGAGAAAGTAGGCTGCACCTGCCTACAAGCTCATCACCCCTGGGGTGGGGGGGGGTGCTCTGGTGAAGACCAAGATGCCACTTATGCCTCGTTTCCACTGAGCGGATCGGTTCGATACAGTTTGGTACGCTAATTTGGGTGTTTCCATTATGAAAGTGTGCCATAAAACCAAACCGTACTGCACCATTCTAGGTCCAGCTGTGGGACAGTACGGTTAGGGCGAAGCTACAATACATTCCACTGATTGGTGGACACGCTAGGCATTTTTTCTAAACCCTGTATGGTCCCTGACGGTCCGACTTGCAGTGGAAACACTCACCTGAATAGACCGGACCATTCTAACCGTTCCAAACTGTGGAAATGAGGCATTAGAGATCACCTGTCATGGGTAAATATCGTAACACTTTCTCATTATCCTATCCTTTTCTATTTCATTTTTACAATAATATTTTCCTTCCCTTTCCCTTTCTCATTTGTTTTCTGTTTTTCATTTCCCTTTCCTTTTCATACCCAAGTGTATCTATACCCAAAACATATTAATTTCAGTTCTGGAAAAAATGGGAATAGGTCAGAATCTCTATCAGGTTTTATTGCTAATCAAAATTTGGCTAGTGAAATGTTCCCTCTTTTCCTGTCCTGGGGACAAACTTCTTATCAGACAAAAAGTGAAAGACTTTTTCCCACAAAGTCTCCAATAGAAGTAAAACTTGGCAGGAGTTCTAATTCTTCCCCAATCGATGACACGTTTTGGCTTTGGATAAACTTAAATTTTCCCATTCCTCTCTCTTTCCATGTTACCTTTCCTTTCCTAATCACCCATCCCCTGTCATTCCCCTTGCCCCTGTTCCCTTGTTTCCTTTAATTTTCCCATTCCTCTCTCTTTCCTTTTACCTTTCCTATTCCCCTGTCCCCTTTCCTTTCCCTTGCCACTATTCTCTTTCTTTTACCCCTTTAATTTTCCTTTCTCTTTTGTCTTTCATTTCTCCCATGTCTTTTTATTTTCCCTTTTCTTTCCCCTGTCCCCTTTTCATTCTCATATCCCCTTTCCTTTTTCTTATTCTCCTGAGTTTTTTCCTTTTCACCGTCCACATTTGTTTTCCTTTTCCAATTCCCTTTTTCTTATTCCTTTTTCTTATATTTTTCCATCCTCTGTCTCCTTTCTTTTTCACTGTTCAGCTCTTTTCCGGCAGCCATAGTGGACTGTGCGGCCTGGCAACATGAAGTTCAGCCCATTTGTTACTTCTGACCGAAGCAAAAACCGCAAGAGGCACTTCAATGCCCCCTCACATGTCCGTAGAAAGATTATGTCCTCTCCCCTCTCCGAGGAGTTGAGGCAAAAGTACAACGTTCGCTCAATGCCCATCTGCAAGGACGATGAAGTACAGGTCGTTCGTGGACACTACAAAGGCCAGCAAGTTGGCAAAGTTGTCCAGGTGAAATACGTCATCTACATTCAACGTGTGCAGTGTGAAAAAGCCAGCGGCACCGCTGTCTATGTTTGTATCCACCCCAGCAAGGTGGTGGTCACCAGGCTAAAGCTTGACAAGGATCGCAAGAAGATCTTGGATCGCCAAGCCAAGTCTCGCCAAGTTGGCAAAGAGAAGGGCAAATACAAGGAAGAAACCATTGAGAAGATGCAGGAGTAACTTTATCAATAAAAACAAACTATCAATTTTCTTTTCCACTGTTCAATTTGTATTTTCCTTCACCCTCCCTTCCCTGTCCCCCTCTCTCCCTTTTCAGTCTTATTTCCTTTTTCCCCTTTTCCTTGTTCCCTTTTTCTTTTCTCTGTTCCTCTTTTTTGCCCCCTTTCCTTTTCCCCTGGCCCTTACCCATTCCTCTGTTCCCCTTTTCTTTTACCTTTCTTTTTTTCTTTCTTTTCTTTTCTTTTTCCATTTCCCCATGTTACCTTTTCATTTTTTTCCCTGTCCCATTTTTGTTTTCCTCTCTCTTCACCCTTCCTTAATTTTTTTTTCTTTCCTTTCACCCCTTTCCCCTTTTCCCTTTTTCTTCACCCCAGTCCACTTTTAGTTTTACTTTCCCTTCTCTTATCCTCTTTTTATTTTCCTGCCCCTTACCCATTCCTCTGTTCCCATTTTTTTCCCTTTCTTTTTTTCTGTCTTTTACTTTTTTCCTTATTTTTCCATTTCCCATGTTTCATTTTCCTTTTTCAATGTCCCATTTTTGTTTTCCTTTCTCTACACCCTTCCTCAATTTATTTTTGTTTTTCTTTCCTTTCCCCCCTCTCCCCTTTTTCCTTTTCCTTTCTCTTTACCTCTGTCTCCTTTTGATTTTATTTTCCCCTTTCCTTTCCCTTCTCTGTTTCCCTTTTATTTTACTTTTCTCTTTCTCCTTTTCAATTATGTTTCCTCATTTAATTTACCTTCCCTTTTTCCTGTTCATTTTCCCTGCCCTTGTTTCCTTTTCAAATAAATTTCACCTTTTCTCATTCCTTTACCCTTCTCTTTCCTTTCTTCTTCCTTCCTGTCTTCCATTTGCCTCCCATTTTCCTTAAGGCTCCATGCACACTGAAGCTCATAAACTGCAGTTTATTGGCGTTTTGGTGTTCTTTTCAAAAGCCCATAAACTGCACTCTATGTTAGCCTATGTGTCCATCGCGTTCAAAGTACAGTGAGGAAAAATGCAAACAAACGCAAAATGCCGAAAAAACGCTAACAAGCGCTCAAAAACGTAGCTCGCCAGCATTTTTTTTGCATTTTTTTTATCCATTGAAAACAAAAAGCTAAAAAATGCTACACTGAAAAACGCTAATAAACTCTATTGCAAAAACGCAAACAAACGTTGAAAGGCTCCCTGCAAAGCTACTGGCGTTTTTTATAGCTTTTTTTTAGCTTCCAGTGTGCATGGAGCCTTAGGCCTCGTACACACGAGCAGACAAATTTGTTCAAATCGGTCGGGCCGACCGATTTGAACAAATCTGTCTGCTGGGGACATATTGGTTTGATCGTGTACACACGATCAAACCAAAATCCCCGCCGCCAGACGGCGCGGTGAGGTGGCGGTGACGCCGCCACGTCACCGCACCAGGAAGTAAAACACTTCCGCGCATGCGTCGAAACCATTCGGCGCGTGTGCGAGAAGACATGTCTGCTGGTTAGCGTACTAACCAGCAGACATGTCGGGCGGACGGGTTCCCAGCCGACAGATTTCAAAGCATGCTTTGAAATCTGTCGGGTGGCCAAATCCGTTGGCTCGCCTGTACACACGGTCGAATCTGTCTGCTGGGACGGTCGGGCCGACCGTTTCCAGCAGATAGATTTGATCGTGTGTACGCGGCCTTACTTTTTCTTTCTTCTCTCCACCCTTCCTTTCTCTTTTTTTCTTTTTTTCTTTACTCTCTTCATTTTTCTCTGCCTCGTGCATCAGGCTCATTATGATTCCTTTTGTCCATCCAAACAATAAAAGAAATAATTAACTATCCATTCGATCATCGTCTGTAATAAAATACTGCACACATCATCATTTGCATGAATGGTATTGCTGTGGAAGCATAAAAATCAATTATAAAGCTATTTTGACAATAAAAAGGGCTGGCCGTTACTTTGTATGCATGCTGGTGGCTTTGGAAGCCAGATTATCAATGTTTAATGGGTTCCTCGAAGACAGTATTGCACAAACATTTTCCGTCAGATGCATGCTTAATTAAGCCAGATTATTACATGCAAAGGGCAAGGCACAAGTGCACTAAAAAGAGTCCCGTGGGATTGCTTTCATGAGAAGAGTGGCTTTCTTAATTGCTAAGCTCCAGTAACGCAATGGCAAGGCTGCTTTCTTGTTTCAACCGCAAATCAATGGCTGTTTGTCTTAGACATACCAAAGGGTGCGAGTGAACATTTCTGGTTGCTGCAGCAACTGGATCACATGACCAGGACAGCATCCATGTCCCTCTAGACATCAGATTATCTAGGATTACCTTAAAAAGAAAATAGCTGTAAACAGTGGTGTAACAATGGCCATAGTGGCCCATGCAGCTGCTGTGGGGCCTGGGATAGGAGGGGAGGCCTCATTAGGGAAGATTTTAAGGAAAACTAAACTGTGAAGTTTTCAGTATAAAAGAGCTGGAAAAAAAAGTTTACTATTATTTATTACTACTATTATTATAGTTTATTAATATTGCATAGTATGTGGAAGGGCTCCACATACTATATTATTTAGGGGTGAGCAGCACTTTCCCTACCCCCTCTGTGTCCTTTTCCTTTCCATTTCATATTAATATTGCATTTACTATACTGACAGCCCTCCTGCCTGTCCTGATTTAGGTAAACTTTATGTGAAAGAAGATATTCACTCTTCTTTTGAATATTTTGGGCCCTACTTTTCCCTTTAAAACACTTTTCAGTCATTGAGTAAGCACTGATTGTAGTGCGAAACGTCAGCTGTATGCCCCTGTCTTTGCTGTGATGTGTGGTGTTTGAAAACTTTTATCAATAAAAGGCAACCGAGAAGGTTTTTCCAGAGTGCGGCTGTCCAAACATTTCTTTCTACAACTTTTCAGTCATTCCCAACAGCAAAACCATACTCCTTAACTTGCAAACAGGTAAAAGCAGTGATGACAGCCAAGTCAATGACCAGCCCATACCTTTATGGGTTTGCCGGAGCCATACATCCCATACCCAAGGAATGAGTAGTACAACAAGAGTGCTTTAAAAGCAATTCTGTCTTTTACTGGTAACCAATGAAGGGATCTCAGTGAAGGTGAGATTGATTCCCAGGGTTTTTTCCCAGTCACAAGTCTGGCGGCCGTATTTTGAACGACTTGTAGACGAGTGATTTGGTACTTTGGGAGTCCAAGATAGAGGGCATTTGCATAGTCCAGTCTGGAGTTGACAATTGTTCCCATCACGACTGCTATGTCTTCTTTAGGAATGAATGGAATAAGTCTGCGTAGTAGGCGCAGCAGATGGTGAGATCCGCTGACTACTGACCCTATTTGTGCATCCATTGTCATGTAGGTGTCGAAGATGACTCCAAGACTTTTGACTTTGGCGCTAGGGGAGATGATTTTACCCAGAATGAGCGTGGGTGTCCAAGTTGTTGTAAGTTGATTCTTTCAACTGGCGTGAAACAGGAGAAGTTCTGTTTTCGAGCTGTTGAGTTTAAGATAACTCTTTGTCATCCAATTTTCTATCAAAGAGAGGCATTTCTCTAGACGGAGATGATGATCCTTTTTGTTGCAGATGCGAAAATACAGTTGTGTGTCATCTGCATAAGAGTGGTAACGTAGCTTTTGGCTACTGATGATTTCAAAAAGAGGGCGGAGATAGATATTGAACAGCACAGGCGACAGAGGGGATCCTTGAAGGACTCCGCGTGACACAGTGCGTTTTTCAGAAGTAAAAGGTCCCACTATTTGTGATCGGTTTTCCAAAAAAGAGGAGAACCAAGATAGGTCACCTTCCGCGACTCTGGCTACTTCAGCTAGCCGAGTCAGTAATAGTTTGTGGTCTACCATGTGAAAAGCTGCGCTTAGGTCCAACAGAACTAGAAGACAAGATTCTCCTAGAAGACAAGATTCTCGAGAGCGTCATCCCATATTTTGAGCAGTGCTGTTTCTGTTCCGTGTCTGGGTCGGAAACCCGATTGAAATGGATTGAGCAATTTATGGGTGTCTAAATGCTGTTGTAGCTGTTTTACCACTACTTTCTCCATTATCTTGGAGAGGACATTTAGGCCTGTTATAGGACGACGGTGTTTTGGGTCTTTGGCGTCGAGGGTGGGTTTCTTTAAAATAGGTTTGATTATGCCTTGTTTTAAGCAGGTGGGCACTAAACTTTCCTTGAATGATTGGTTTATAAGTTGCGTGATCGGCGGTGCCATGATATCGGCACATTCCTTCAGCAGTTTAGTGGGGATGATATCATTCGGTGTTGTGCTATTTCGTAGGGAATCGATGATGTTTTTTGTGGCCTCGATGGAGATGGGTTTTAAAGTGAACTTTGTTGATTGCAGCGACTTTATGTGGGTATTGGGTGTATGATTGAGGGGGGGGGGGGGGTTAATGGCAGTTATATTTTGCTGAATGCTTTCACGATTTGCTCGATTTTGTTAACGGAATAATCCGATAATTCATTGCAAAATTCTTGGGTGTCAGAATTGGAGCCTTTAAGACAGACTGGATTCATGGTCTGGGTGACTAAATTAAAGAGTTTGCGGGGACGGTTGAGGGCATTAGTAATGATATTGGAGAAATTATTTTTTTTGGCTTTAAAGGCTTTATAGTTGGTGTGGTTTTCCTCTGAAGAGCTTCTTTTCCAGGCTGCTTCCGCTCTTCTGCGTTCTTGCTTTAGCAACGACAGCTGGTCGTTAAACCAGCTGGAGTTGTTTTTCCGGATGCAGGTTTTGCGTTTGGGCGCTACTAAGTCGGCTGACTGCTGTAAAGCTATGTTTATGGCATCCAGTGTTTTTGTGGCTGTTTTTTGTAGTTGGATTGTTTTTATTTCGTTCCCTAAAGTAGTTTTGAAGAGTTCTGAGTGGAGCTTCTTCTGCGATCTAGTCCAATGTGTTGTCACTGGTTTTAACGTTTTTGTTAAGGGGGCATTTATCGTAATTGTGAATTTAATTGCATGGTGGTCTGTCCATGGCAATGGTTCATTTTTCAGAATGTTTATTTCCAGATCTTGTCTGAAAATAAGATCGAGCGTGTGACCTCAAGTATGTGTGGGCCCACATACTAGTTGCTGCAGCCCTAATCCTTCCAAGTGGCTGATGCAGGCGTCAGCAACGGGATCCTGTTTACTGACTATACTTCTGTTTGATCCCCATATGCTAAATCTACTACTGGACCCCAGATTGCTCATCTCCTGGTGGGGTGATTGGCTTGTTCCTTGACTATGCTTCTGCTTGATCCCAACCTGCAACCACTTGGTACTGACTTTTGGCTTGTTTACTGACTATACTTCTGCTTGATCCCTACCCGATAAATCTGCTACTGGACCCCAGGTTGCTCACCTCCTGGTGGGGCGATCTTGAGGAGTGTGACCTTGTATTATTATGCAATAAAACCCATCTCCACCACCGGGAGCTCTGGTACATACCAGTTAGTGTTTAGACCCCACACTTTGGGTGAACCTGCTTCATTCGCCAGGGTGCTCTGCTTATTTGCTTATCTTGCTGGGAGCCTCTCTACTGCTATAGCTACTGGTCTCCAAGTCTGACAGCTGAACGTGACACTGGTACTTCCTTGCTATCTATGGCACACTCTACTTACTACACTGTGGACCTCTAGTGGCTACTTAGGGAACTACACTGCCTACTTTTCATTACAGATCTCCCAAGCCTAACTATGGTGACATCCAGTGGCCAGTTTGGGGAACTACACCAGGCAATTTTGTGCCTCTACCCTACTCTATGCATTTGTGCCTTATAGTAAATGTTGCACAATATACATTTAAGCAGTGCTCTTTAAAAGGCTCAATGCAGAGAGATATTAGTCTTAAAATAGTCTTTAATGTGTTCACTGCAACCGTATAAAATGCCAGTGCTAAATAATCACATAACATAACCTGCTGTTACATTTGAAGTTCATGTATACCAGCTAGAAATGTCAGGTCAGACTGGGCCATTTACACTGTGAATGGGATACTATGGCTGCTTACAGAAGGAAATGCCTACTCATACTTGTGTCCTTTATCAACACAAAAATAATAAAAAACACATTGCTATGTGTTTAACCTGCTTCACATTTCTGAGATAATGTAACATAATAAAGAATATGCATAGGATTCATTACAGCAAGTGTATAAAATGCCAACTGTCAATGATCACATGACCTATCCCGAAGTTCAGATATAGTGAGTATAAATGTCAGGTCATACCAGGCCAGCTACACAGGAAGGGATACTGTGACCGCTCACAGAGAGACACTCAGAGTCATTTTTGTGTCTATTACCAAAAATAGATATATAAATAAAAAAATAAAAAATTATAAAAAAATGAAGAGTGGAATTTCCCAAGTTCTCATTCCTAAAATAGATTAAAATAGCTAGTAAAAAAGATGTGATGGACTAAGCTGCAAAACAGCAGTGCCAAGTCAATATCCCTGATACTATACATATATGATATGTGTTGCAGTGCTTGCCAAAAATGGTACATATACCTGTCACATGCCTGAGAACACAAATGGTGATGCCAACTACTCTCATGTAGTCCAAGGGAGGGGGTGAGCGTGACACTTCACACCAGGGAAAAAGCCTTGCATTACTGTGTGGAGTAACAGACAGAAGAACATGAAGTGAGGATTTCTCAGAAGAAATAAGGACATTTAAAAGCAAAATGGAAGGATGAGGTACCGTATTTATCGGCGTATACCGCGCACTTTTTTGCCCTTAAAATCAGGGCAAAATTGTGGGTGTGCGATATACGCCGATACTGGCTTCCCGCGCTGTGTTTGAACTTTGCTGCTGACATATACCGAGCACAGTACACTCGGGTACAGTCGGCCAGGCTCGGCTCCCCTCGCGGTTATGCGTGCCGGAGTGTATATGCGCTCGGTATATGTCGGCGGTGGCGTTCAAACACAGCGGGGATCGGCTCAGAGACAGCGCTGGAGCAGCGGGGAGGACACCACGAAGGCCGCAGACGGATGTTGGACCGGACAAGGCCACCGGGCAAGACACCACAACTGTAAGTAATAATAAATAAATAAATCAGGAATTTCACGCCCAGAGTAGGGGTGCGCGCTATACGCGGGTGCGCACAATAGGCCGATAAATACGGTAAGTGAAGGAGGACTGCACTAAGGCTGCTTTCACATTGCAGCGTTACCCGCGGTGGCGGTATAGCAGTGCGATTTTTAGCGCTGCTATACCATCGTATTTACCGCGCATTGCGGGCGTTATTACCGCGGTTTCCCATTGATTTCAATGGGAAGGAGCGGTATAGGAGCGGTGAACACACCGCTCCTTTACCACTGTAAAGATGCAGCTAGCAGGACTTTTGGAGTGGTCCTGCTAGCGCACCGCTTCAGTGTGAAAGCCTTCGGGCTTTCACATTGAAGCCTGCAGGGCAGGTTTTTTCACGCGGTATAGCAGCGCTATTTTTAGCGCTGTACCGCTTAAAAAATGCCCCAGTGTGAAAGGGCTCTAAGGTAAAGGAAGCTATTTAGGAAAAAAAAAGGGTACCTTTACAACCCCTTTAAAGAGTTTTACCTATAGTAGCTAGCTGCTGCCATACCCCCGACATTTAACGTCAAACAAAGTACATATTTTTACTAGAGGCCGGTTGGTAAGTGGTTAATGTCTTTGATTTGGGGTTTGGGGATACGTACTGTATAACATTTTCAGAAAACCAGCCTCGCTAACAAGCCAGCTTGGTCGTTTTTAGTCCGTCAGATGTCATTCACAGAGGCCACAGAGAAAGGGAAAATATTACAAGCTCTTCTCCTGTTAAAGGCAAGAATACAAATTGCCGGCCGAATTTGGCCGTTACGGATGTCAAGTCCTTCTCAACTTCATTTTTGTCTTTTCTTGTGTTCGATAGAAGATACGCCATTGAAAAGAAAACCAGCATGTCCGTCACAGCTTAGGAGGCTGGTCAGAACCACCGGCGTGAAAGAAAGCCTTTTGTTTTGGTTCTCACATAATTCGCTCTGCAACTTTTGGCTCGGCCTGTCCGTTCTTTTTTTTTTTTTTCGAGGTAAAAAATAGCCGGGCAACCTTTCAATTAGTAACTAATGAGTAGACATAGAACACCTTTGAAGCTCTGGCTTGTTAGGGGTCTTGTTGAGGAGGTGTTGTTGCTGTTTCTGACAAGGATCAACCAAAAGGAAAAAAAAAAACAGAAAAAAAAACATTCTTGACAGAACTCAGCTGCGGTTTTGAAAGCCTGATCTGAGAAGGTTCCCTGCGATGTGTTGGGCTTGTTTCTTGAGTTCTGCATCTTTTGAGAGACACAGCTGGGGCCTTTGATGACTTTGGATGGAATTTAAATTTGGAGGATATTTCTGACAGCGAAAAAAATTCAAATATCAAAGTCGGCGGCAGATGTTGACATGAGATGTAAACACGGGAACAATATGTATGAAAGATTTTTTTTTTCTTTTTAAATAATTCTTCTTTCTGTCAGTCGGGGGTTATTATTTAGCAAGAGTGTTTGCTTGAAATTTACTCAGCTAATGATACAGGTGCGTGTTAAAAGCTCTCTTACTTTTACCGCTACAATGCTTTTCTTTTCTTTTTTTTTTTAAGCATCTGTCCATATTTTAACACGTCTAAAAATACTTTTACTTCTCTGTTATGCCGCGTACACACGATCAGTTTTCGGGTTGTAAAAAACAACATTTTTCAGGCTTTAGAAAAAACAAAGCTTTTTTCAACTTGATCATTAAAACGGTCTTGCCTACACACGATCGTAAAAAAAAAATGCTCTAGCAAAGCGCGGTGACGTACAACACGTACAACGGCACTATAAAGTGAAAGTTCCATTCGGATGACGTCACCCTTTGGGCTGCTTTTGCTGATTTCGTGTTAGTAAAAGACGATTCGCGCTTTTCTGTCTGTTACAGCATGTGCAGATTTTTCACGTCGTTAAAGCCCACACACGATCATTTTTTACAACCCAAAAAACGACGTTAAAAACGTTGTGAAAAAATAGAGCATGTTTGAAAAAAAAATTGGCCGTTTTTCAGAACCCGAAAAATGCTGTGAAGCGCACACACTGTAGTTTTTAATGACAATAAAAAAAAACTTAATTTTTTAGAATCCGAAAAACGGTTGTGCGAGTGACATCAGAGTACATGTGTAATACATGTTCAAGGTATTGCTTTTCAGCTCATTCCTTTTTAGATGCTTTTGAACTTATTTCTGTGTGCCCAGTGCATGTCAACACAAAACACCAGGCAAACCAAATAATAATAATAATAATATTTTTTGCTTTCTGCTATAATACACATCCAATAAAAATAAAATGTAAAAATTGAATTTTTTCCCCAATTTGGGCCAATATGTATTCTGCAACATATTTTTGGTAAAAAAAAATCTCAATAAGCATGTATTACCGTATTTATCTTCCTATAGCGCACACCGGCGTATAGCAGGCACCCATACTCTAGAAGGGAAATTACTGGAAAAAAAAAAGAATTACTTACAGTTTGTCGGTGTCTTGCCTGGCGTCCATCGGCGGTCTTGAGCGGTCTGGCATCCGTCTGTGGCCTCGGTGGTGTCCCCTCCGCTTCTCCCGCACTGTCTCTAAGCTCTCCCGCGCGCCACCGCCAACATATATCGATCGCAGTACACTCGGGTACACTCGGCTATGCTCGGCCACGCTCGGCTGAACTCGCATAAAGGCTAGGAGGCGGCACAGGGCGTGACCGCGAGCGGAGCCGAGCGCGGCCAAGCATAGCCGAGTGTACTGCGCTCGGTATATGTCGGCGGCGGCGCTCAGAGACAGCGGATCGGTGTATAACGCGCACCCACGATTTTAAGGGGAAAAAAGTGCGCATTATACGCCGATAAATACGGTAATTGGTTTGCGCAAAAGTTATCACGTCTACAAACTATGGGCAATTTTTATGGCTTTTTTTGTATTTATTTTGCTACTAATGGTGATCCAGGATTTTTAGTGGGACTGCAACATTACGGCGGACAAATTGGACATCTAACTGACACTTTTTTGGGAACCAGTGACATTATTACAGTGAAGAGTGCTAACAATATGCTGTTAGGGCTTGTTTAAACTTGCTTCGGCTTCAACACACATTTAAGGGCTAGTTTACACTTGCTTCAAATCAAGGCTTCAGACAGGCTTTGTTAAAGCTCTCTAAAACACCAGTCAAAGCCCATGTCAGTAAAAAAAAACAATTAGCTTACAGTCCTGTTTACACCTGCTTTTGCTTTTCTTTGCTTCAGCTTCGCTTCAAAAATGATACTCCATGTCGCTTTAGTAGTGCTTCAAAGCGTCTTCAAAGCCTCCATAAAAGTCTATGGCAAAGCTCGCTTGAAGCCCCACTGAAGATTCATTAAAGCCCCACAAAGCCTCATCGAAGCCCCACCAAAGGCTCATTAAAGCCCCATCGGAATTCCACCAAAGCCTCAAGGAAGCCCCACCAAAATAACATATCCACTACAATGGTGATACACATCATATTGTAAATGTATGTTATTAAAAATGACCTTTCCTTTTCAATCTACAGCTCTGTAATTTTCTAAAAATGTAATACAATAGAATGTGTACAGGACGTCCACTACAAACCTAATTTCCAGCTTGTGTGATTGGTTTACCAATTTTCCCACTAAGACTGGACATCTCTGACTTCTCTCATGTTGTTTAAGTAGATCTCCACCTCTTTAACCAGCTGCCACCATTATACTGAGGCAGGTTGGTACGACTGTGCAAATCACCCTAGCTGTATGTTGGCCACTTTATTATTATTTCTGGTGTCAATTTATGCATCGCTTTACATATATATTCTACATTTACATCAGTCCCTACCCTCAGGGAGCTTACAATCTAAGGTCCCCTAGCTCACATTCATACATACACATACTAGGGCCAATTTAGACAGGAGACAATTAACCTACCCGCATGTCTTTGGAGTGTGGGAGGTACCCAGAGTACCCGGAGGAAACCCACGCAGGCACAGAGAGAACATGCAAACTCCAGGCAGGTAGTGTTGTGGTTGGGATTTTTGATTTGTAGCACTGCCCCGAAGGAGCTGCTGGTTTGTTTTGGGTGGCATGTTACCTCTGTATCTCTGTCGTCTAGGGTACTTGATGAGAGCTGCAGTAAAGGGAATGTCCACACAACAGGTGTATTTTCTGTGCTTTTATTACCCAGCCGGGTAAAAACGATTAAACAGCAGAAAGGTGAAGGGATAGCAAATAGGTGACAGCAGATTCAGGTATAACTGAATACGGGAAACAGTCCTGCTTCCACTCGCCACTCCAGCCGGAGTGGGTATAGCGCACCTGGACAGGCCTCTCTCACCAGCCTGGCAGCCAGAGTATCACTCGGAACTTAGGATTAAATCTCTGCCACAGTATGGAGACAGTTATGGTCCGGAATCCTCTCTCAGTAGATTCAGCACCCGGATCTCCTTCAGGTAGTTTTGCAAAATAGCAGCTGACAGGCGACCAACATCCAGCCTGTCAGAACTCAGGTAGTCCCAGATGAATGGAGAAGCCCCTCCTGGAACACCAGCCTCATGCTTGGTATCCTTCGGACAGACTCCTCATCGGTCAGCTTCCTTCAATTGGACAGTACACATGTGCATTCGTTTTCGTTAGAATGCATTTACGTCCGAAAATCAGTTTTTTTCGTTATCGTTTTAACAAACGATAACGAAAGCGCAAGGAATGAAAACCGAAAGATCCGACATAAAAAATGCTTTATTTTCGTTTTCGTTGCGGTAAAAATTCGATATAGAGAGATTCGACATTGTAGGGAAAAGATTCGACAGTATAGGGAAAAGATTCAACATTATAGGGAAAAGATTCAACATTATAGCGAAAAGATTCAACATTATAGGGAAAAGATTCGACATTATAGAGAAAAGATTCAACATTATAGGGAAAAGATTCAACATTATAGGGAAAAGATTCGACATTATAGGGAAAAGATTCAACATTATAGTGAAAAGATTCGACATTATAGAGAAAAGATTCAACATTATAGGGAAAAGATTCGACATTATAGGGAAAAGATTCGACACTATAGAGAAAAGATTCGACATTATAGGGAAAAGATTCGACATTATAGGGAAAAGATTCAACATTATAGGGAAAAGATTCGACATTATAGGGAAAAGATTCGACATTATAGGGAAAAGATTCAACATTATAGGGAAAAGATTCGACATTATAGGGAAAAGATTCAACATTATAGGGAAAAGATTCGACATTATAGGGAAAAGATTCGACACTATAGAGAAAAGATTCGACATTATAGAGAAAAGATTCAACATTATAGGGAAAAGATTCGACATTATAGAGTAAAGATTCAACATTATAGGGAAAAGATTCGACATTATAGGGAAAAGATTCGACATTATAGGGAAAAGATTCGACATTATAGGGAAAAGATTCAACATTATAGGGAAAAGATTCGACATTATAGGGAAAAGATTCAACATTATAGGGAAAAGATTCGACATTATAGGGAAAAGATTCGACATTATACGGAAAAGATTCGACACTATAGAAATAATAGATTCAACATTATTACTAGTCATACAACATTAGAATTCTTGTGGGCGGAATATTCGAATGGAAATGTACGATTCGACGTAAAGATTTGACGTTCCGTCGAATATTCTTTTTACCATTCGACAGAAACCAAGTATTATTGGATTTTCGGACGAAAGCTATTCCCCAACGAAAAAAGAAATAAATCAAAACGATTTTCTGGAGTAACTAAATAAATTTTATTTTCCAAACGAAAACGAAAAAACAAAACAAAATATTTCAGTCTGCACATGTCTATTGGACAGACAGCTCGGGACCCCCTTTAGATTGGGAACCCAGTCGATCACTGGGCTCACACATCGGATCAATTGCTCCGGGCCAACGTGGTCCAGGAACACTGCTACCCACGCACACCCCGGCCAGGAGGGTGTCGTTAATTGGCTACCCCAATGAGGAAGAACCTTGAGGTAATGGCATCTGCACCCTTTATACCCCTTCCCAGCATGCACAGCGGGACGACCAACTCCACTGGCTGCTAAGGAGTGGCACTCAGACACACTTGACCACACTGCTTCCACCTGCCGTCCGGGGGTGACGGGAGTCCCCGGACAAAAGGACAGCCCACAGCACAGCCAAGCTAGAGCAGAGACCCAAATTTAAACATCAAACTAACTACTTCTCTGAATTCTCCCCCTAAATTGAACATAGCACCGAAAGTAGCCAGGTGCTACATATTATTTACTCTTTTTAATAAAGGCATTGACTTTGAGTGCGGCTGTCCAGAATTTCCTCCTCGCCTAATTGTCCAGGCAGGGGGTATCGTGGTTGGGATTGAAACCAGTGAACCTTTTTTACTGCTAAATGAAAGTGTTAACCACTACATCACTGTGAGAACGATAGGGGGCACGCGGCGCGACACCGGAGCCGATGCACATGGCCGGTAGCCGCAATGTCTGCCGGACACCCGGGATCGCTCCTTGAGAGAGCCAGAACCAAAATCTGTCACTGTAACCAGACAGATCCCCTTTCTGTCAGGGAAGTAAAGAGGGATCTGCTGTTCCTAGTGATCAGTAAAAAGCAATCTTTCTCCTCCTCCAGTCAGTGTACTGCCCCCACAGTTAGAAACACCTCCCTAGGGAACACTTAAACCCTGGATTTCCCCCTAGCGTTAACCCCTTCCCTGCCAGTGACATTTATACAGTAATCAGTGACTATTTTTAGCTCTGATCGCTGTATAGTGTCTGATATGAAAAAGCTGCAATATTAATTGTTCTTCATAAAATGGATGGTGCAGCGCATTATGCAAACAATCACATGCATACATATACCTCCCAACTTTTTGAGATGGGAATGAGGGACACCTATCAGCAAAAGTATGCAGGCAGAGGACACACCCCTTGCCACGCCCCTAAAGGAGAATTGTACAAAAAAACAAGATTGGTTAAACCCACAAATGCTTTTTTTTACCACTACTATTCCTTTACATTGGCTTTTGGAATTTACAAATGCAGCAATTTAGAAATATGACGAAAGGTTTGGCGCCGGAAAACACTTTTTGATAGATAAAAGGTGCATTTTATATAGAGCTATATAGATCAAACCAAAATGAGGGACACATGAGGGACATTGTTCCAAATCAGGGACAGTCCCTCGAAATCAAGGACAGTTGGGAGCTATGTATACAAAAGATTATACATGAAATCAATTTCTTAAACAGTGATAGTACTTATCTCTGTGCACACAAAAAACAAAACAAAAAAAAAAAAACATAAACCAATCAAAATTCCAGTCTATGATCTGTGCCTTAATAATACTTTGGTGTCTTGCATCTGAATAAAGTGACTGTTCTCCACCAATATAACTCGCTGGACAACAAGCTGTAGGTAAGCGCAGCAGAGACAGCGTGTGGTATAAATCAACTCCAAGCTCTCTATGGCAATCACCAGAAGTTTTCAATCCTCACTACCATGGGGCAGCCATTAATTTTGTGATTTATACTAAAGGCTTGTATATTTACCTTGTTGCCAGCTGCCTACACCTCTAAGCACTGACTTGCTCTCATATAGAATAATTGTTTTCGAACACATACTGTATGTGTATCTGTGACTGTTGCACTGGACTTCATTATGTACTGTATGTATACATGTTTTGGTGGGACATCTAGTGGCAATTCAGTGTACTACAACTTATTATTTTTATGTCTGTAAATGGTACAATCCATTTTACCTGTATGTTGGGGCTAGTTTCTTTAGATGGACACCTGTATTCTTCCCTATGTTCCCTCAGTACGGTACCAGCCTTCATAGTGGGCTCAAGACTCGGAAGATCATTGTCTCTTTACACTTCAAATGAATAGTGAACATCTCATTGTCAGGAGCATGTAACTTTTCTGTTCCTTGGCAGCTGCTGGTCTCATTCCAGCATCCTGGTTTTGGCTGAGCTGCACTCTCCCTGTCTCACTGTCCACCTGAAGGGCGATTGACATAGACACAGCCTCTGGGTGGAGACCAAACTTTTTTAAATCTGCCAAAGAAAAAGTATGTGATTTTTTTTTTAAACAGAATCATACTTACCTAGGTGGAAGCAGCATCTGTCCCTTGCCAGCTCTAAAAATGACAACTGAGCTATTAAACACCACTGATCGCTCTCTGATAGTTCTCAGTGCTCCTTGATCAGAAAGCTGGTGACTGTCTGCTCTGCCCCCCCCCCCCCACACTCACTGGAGTGCTGGGCTGTGAAGGGGGCGGGATCGGCCGGCTCAGACTCTAAGTGGCTCGCAGCTAGACTGAGCCGGGTGCAAGTCCAGGCATGTAGGTAGATCCTAACTGGCTTTGTGATAACGGGTCACAGGAGTGCAGAACGAACTGCACTCCTGTGATCCACAGGAGAAGTACAGCCAAACGAACTTTGGCTGTACTTCTCCTTTAATGCTATGCTTGTGATAGTGTTTGAAACTTGTGCTTCAAACTCCCTGTTTCCCTGCCTTGTTCCTGTGCCTTGACCTTTATCTTTGCCTGATCCCCACCCTGCCTGCTAGTTTGGATTCCCTTGTTATTGACCTCGGATTGGACTACTCTTTGAACTCAACCTGCCTTTTGAGCATGGATTGACTCTCTGAACATTGCCTGTATTGAACCAGGACTGTCGTTTGACCCCTCTGCCTGTCTGCCAACCAGTACCGTTTTTTTGTGCTTAGCTTGGGCCTGCCCTGGTATATAAGACCTGGGGGCAACCAAGTACCAGTAGGCTTGCTTGCCTTATGGGAAAGGGATCTGCTATAGGTAAAGAACACAGATCCAGCTATAATGACGATCGTTAATACTAGGGGTAGGCATGACACTTATAAACTGTAAGTAAAACTAGATTAAATTAAAACTGCCATGTCTTATTGCAGAGTTGAGTTGTCTATGGAGGGTGATTATACAGGAGGTGACCAAACTGTCTGGATTGATCATGATCTAAAGGAGGTATGTCAATGCCTAAACCAGTGCTTGAAATAAAAAAAAATCTGTATAAGCTCACTAAAAATACACAATTTCTTCCCTTTAAAGAGGCCTTGAATCATCTTCCAAAAATAAATTGGATTGAAACAAACTATATGGATCATTAGGCTCACACCTTGCAAAACATGGAGAGTTGCCCAATTGCTTTTCCAACATGTCAGGAATGATCTCAGACACAGGCTGATAGAAGTCATATTCCAGCCTCCTCCAAGATCAGCACAACATCTAAATTTATACGATTCAACCAAATGATATGTAGCAACCCAGATAGCAAGGATAACTTGCCACAAACTTTTGGCAGTGTTGAATTGTAAGCCTGTTAACTTGCTGCACTTGTTCGTATACTTAAGGCCCTTTCACACGTCCATTCCGTTCGTCCGTTTTTTGGACGTCCGGTAACGGACCTCAATGCTTCCCTATGGGAGCGGATCCGTTAGCGGATGATGCATCCGCTAACGTCCGCTAGATCCGCATCCGTTTTTTCGGACGGAAGAATGTCCTATTTTTCTTCCGTCCGGCCAAACGGATCGGATGCAAACGGACAGACGGTCCGTTTCCATCCGATTCCCCATAGGGGATAGCGGAGGAGAGACAGGGCGGTCCCTGCACATTGTGCGGGGACCGCCCTGTCCGCCCGACAGCTCAGCGGAGACCCCCAGCTGAGCTGACGGACACACGGAGCGGACCGAAAAACGGACCGCACGTGTGAAAGGACCCTTACAGAGAATTTGAAGCAAAAGTTCGAGTTGACACTTTTCCAATTTGTAGCACATTTGCATCTCTAGCAAGAGCAAAGTTGCAGTGGTGAGTCTATAGCATGAAAATTCAGCCACAGTGACCCCTGTGGTGGGATGACTATTGCACAACATAACTGAACCAGAACTTGCAGCAGACTTGCAAAATGTTTGCAAAGAAAGTTGATCTGGAATCACGCAATGTGGAACAAACTTGTGAGGCCTGGCAAAATAACTTAGCAAATCATTTTCAAACTTGCAGCACAATTGCTTGTTATCTGGGTATGTGTGCCTAACTATGCGTAACACACATTACACATAATAAGGCACATATTTAACCCCTTGATTGCCCTAGCTGGTAACACCTTCCCAGCCAGTGTCATTAGAACAGTGACCGTGTATTGCATTATCACTGATCACTGTATCTGTATAGTAATTCTTATAGTAGTTGGCATACGCCCTCTTCCTTGGCTCAGCCACGCCAAACTTGTACAGGGTCACAACACTCAGGGAAAGGACAAAGGCTCTAAAAATGTGGACTCTGAATCTTTTTCCCAGATAGCTTCTTATCAATGTTGATGCCAGTGGCAGTTAGTGTCAGATTGTCTGCCGCACTATCACAGTCCCATTATAAGTCATTGATCGCAGCCACTAGTAGTATATAAAAAAAATTGTAGTATATATATACCATAGTTTTTAGGTGCTAAAACTTTCAAACAAACCAATCCTTTACTGAGGAAGTCATGCATATTTGATGTAACGTGTATAGGGGGAGGAGTCTCAGTTGGTGACGTCATCCCGCGGTCATCTCATCTTTACATGTGTCCAAAGCTCACACTGCTGAAGTGCTTTTTTTTAAAGGAGTATTCTGTATGTCGTTTTATATTGTAGAGATAAATAATTAGCAATCTGAGAGCACTAGATCTGGTGTTTTTATCTCTATGTTATACCAGATACACCCAAGGGAGACTAGAGACTGGTTAAGCCAGTGAGGAGGAAGAGGGTGAGACAGAGGGAATATCTGCATTACGCCAGGCCGATTCACTGATTACCCCCATAGGAGATCTGCTTTATCTGACCTGCTGGTAATACAGGGGTCAGAGTGTAAGGTGAGCGGCTAGAGCACATTGGTGAAGGAGAGCGCCAGCACTTTTTGGTCATAATAAGTGCAATGTTTGTGGGTGAAGTTTCAACTGGTGGAAGAATTTTTTGACCATTTGATATCACTTGAACTTGAAATTTTTTAGTATCACAAAATTGGACTGTTTCTTTTGCACATTAATTGCTATTGCATTACTGGTAGCGCAGCACCGTATTGTACATTAAAACCAATCAATATACACTTATTGAGATTCTTTTTTTTTAATCAACAATACTGTATGTAGCAGAATACATTTAGGCCACAATTTAGGAAGAAATTATATTTTCTTTTATTTTTTTATTGGATATGTTCGATAGCAGAAAGTAAACCATATTGTTTTTTTTTTTCAAAATTTTCAGTATTTTTTCATTTATATTGCAAAAAATTAAAAACCCAATGGTGATTAAATAACACCAAAATAAAGCTCTATGTGTATGAAAAAATAAATAAAAAATAATATATATATACACATTTCGTCTGGGTACAGCGTTGCATGACCGCGCAATTGCCAGTTAAAGTAGCGCAGTGATAAATAGCAAATGGCCTGGTCATGAAAGGGGCAAAATTTTCTGGAGTTGAAGAGGAGAAGACCATTTGATCTCTAGTTCCCTTGTCACCTCCACCCATCCTTGCCTCCAGGACTTCGCCTGAGCCTATCTCATCCTGTGGAACTCCCTACCCCAATCTGTCTGACTATCTCCTACTCTGTCTACATTTAGACAATCCCTGAAAAACGCTTCTCTAAGCCTATTCTGCCCCCACCTAACAACTGTACTTTTATTTTCTCCATCAGCTCATTCCCCACAGCTATTACATTTTGTATAACTTGACCCTGCCTCCTAGATTGTAAGCTCTAATGAGCAGGGCTCTCTGATTCCTCCTGTATTGAATTGTATTGTAACTGTGCTATCTGCCCCCATGTTGTAAAGCGCTGCGCATACTGTTGGCTCTATATAAATCCTGTATTATAATAATTGTAATTAAAGCAGAGGTTCACCCTGAAAATCAACTATTTACCATTAGATCCAGCATACTGCTGACAGTATGCTGTTTTTTTATTTATTTTTGCTGTACTTACCGTGTTATCGTAGTTCTCATCCAGCTCCGAGCTCTGATTCCCCGCAGGGAATAGGCGTTCCTAAGACAAGGCGTAGATGATTGACATGCGGGTACAGTGCGTCACGCCTTCCGAAAATAGACGAAGCGAGACTCTGCTGTTTACGGTGCTATATGGCGCCTGCCGTGTAGAGCTGACTGCGCAGGCGCCGTAAAAAGCCGAGTCCCACTTCGTGTATTTTCGGAAGGCGTGACGCGCTTTACCAGCACGTCAATCGTCTTAGGAACGACTACTCCCCGGGGCAGAGATAACCCGGAAGCCGGGTGAAAACTACATTAACACGGGGGGGGGGGGGGGACAGCATACTGATGTTAGCAGTGTGCTGGATCTAATGGTATATAGATTTTTGAGGGTGAACCCCCGCTTTAAGGAAGTTTTTTTTTGTTATACTGTTATATATTGGCACATTTAGGATTTTTTGCAGATTTTTAACATTTCTGAAAGGTTCACTTTAATGTTGCTAGAGTGCATTCAACTATACAGTCACACCAGCTGTTCCCTGCTTTGGTTCCTACCGCCACTGATAGACTATGTAAGGAATATCAAAGACCTGAAATAGAGTTTAAAAGAGCTATAAGAAGTCGAACCAACTCTCAGTACCAAAAAGAAACATTATAAAATACAGCAGCAGCGAAAAATAGTATGGAGCATATGATATTATCTTCCACTTCCACTTTTTTATTTTTTATTGTGTGTCAAATAGAAGTTAGAAAGATAAAATCGAAAGGCTTCCCAATCTGTGCCCCTCAAATCCTCTTTAACTACACATCTTGACCTCTCCAGAAAAATATAGAACTGAGAAGATTTAAAGCAACACTTCCTTGTCCTAGGCATTTCATCTGACATTGGCATGCGGGAGACTGATGAAAAACTATTACGAGAAAGTTAAGATATGGCTAGCCTATTTACTGAAAGGGGATTTCCAGGCTCCATTCCCATCTGGGTTTAACAAAAATCTCGATTGCCATCTGGACATTTCTATAAGCTCATCATCACCATGAAGTATAAGCGCAAGACAGGCTAGAAAAGTTATAAGTTGGCCAATGCGTTGCAAGAGAGAAGGAACTTCACTATGACATTATTTTTTCTAAGCAGTTCTCTGCAGAATGTAATTTAAAGCCAATGTATTACCGTAATGCAGTTATGCTGCATATATAGTAATAACCCAGATAGCAAGCAATTGTGCTGAAAGTTTGAAAATGACTTGCTAAACTATTGCTAGACTTGCCAGGCTTCACAAGTTTGTTGCACAATTGAAGCAAGTCCGCATTGCATGAATTCAGATCAACTTTCTTTGCAACTATTATACAAGTCTGCTGCAAGTTCTGGTTCAGTTATGTTGTGCAATAGTCATCCCACCACAGGGGGTCACTGTGGCTGAATTTTCATGCTGTAGACTTGCAGGGCTCTTGCTGTAGACTCACCACACCAACTTTGCTCTTGCTAGAGACTTGCCACGCAAATGTATTACAAAGTAGAAACGTGTCAACTAGGACTTGTGCTTCAAGTGCTCTGCAAGTCTGCAAATTGCCTGTGAAAATGTGCAGCAAATTTACAGACTTACAATTCAACTAGGGTGACCACGTGTCCCGGATCGCCCGGGACAGTCCCGCATTTTGCAGGTCTGTCCCGTGCACCTTCATTCCAGGACAATACAGTGTCCCGGAATGAAACTGTTACAGCCACCCCCCAGGGCCAATCTGATGCCCCCAAAAAAGGCCGCCACATCACCGCTTTACTCACTGACAGTACTTGTCCTGGCCGGGATTGCCTGGAGGAGCACAATCCCCGCCTCCTGCTTGTGATTGGAGAAATCATAAACCCTGCCTCTGGGAGGGTGTCCCTGAATGGTAGTTTGGAAATGTGGTCACCCTAAATTCAACACTGCAACAAATTTGTGGCAAGTCATCCTTGCTAACTGGGAAACACAGTTGTGCTTTTGTTTGTTTTTTTGTCACATACCTTGTGCTGCAGCCTGCACCATAGCACCCGGACCCTATGTAAACATAAACAGTCCACAAAAATTGCGTGTAGTCCTCAAAGAGATCTGTATTACTAAATCTACAGAGCCAACAGTTCTTTTTGGACGGGTGGATTAATCTGCTGAGCATGTAACTGGAAACATGTAGAAGGTTACTCCATCACCAATGTGACTTCCACAGCACACAGCACTCTAAGGTGAGAGCCCACCACCAGATAGTCAAGCAGCTTACCAGACAAGCTATGTGAAAACAGCGGTCGGCTATAACCCAGCCGCGGCCTTTGGGGAGAAACGAAAACTCCCTGGTTGCGAGTCTGCACACTGGCTCCTTAGTTGACAAGAAAACTCCACCACAAGGTCATGCGGAAAAGAAATAGCGACATAGCGTAATTCCGCAGGAAAAATTAAAAGGTATTCAAAGTATAGTCACAATATACAAGTAAAACCAGGCATGTATAAAAATTATTGCCGGCTGGCAAACAAAACGATCAGAGCCCTTCCTACTGAACGCGGTGACGTCACTGCACGTCCTTCCAGACACGTTTCGTCATTGGACGTTATCAATGGGATGGGGCGTTGCTGTGAATCACCTAATTTATGGGCTCAGACCTCGCTGTGAGATGTAAACAGTAATACTGAAGACACCATCTTGGTTGAGGGCAAACATGCCAGACCTCTGCCTAAGATATTGCCAAAACCTCTCGGGTTTAATAATTTCAACAAATCACAAACATAATATAAGGACATATAGCGGACAGTCACTGCCGCTCATGCCTAGTTAACTGTTACATAAAAAAAGGGGAAAGATTCTTAAACTGCCCCTCTTGCTCCCACTGCCTTTTAGGAAAGATTCCTTCCACACTGCTCCTGTTATCAAGATTCTCCCAGGCCAGCCCAAGCCCCAGCGTTTGATGGGCACAGTGGCCATGTTTGATGGGCACAGTGGCTTAATTTGATGGCACAGTGGCAGCGTTTAATGGGCACAGTGGCAGTGTTTGGCACAGTGGCTGCGTTTGATGACACAGTGGCAGCATTTGGCACAGTGGCCGCGCTTTGGCACAGTGGCTATGTTTGATGGGCACTCTGGCAGCATTTTATGGCAGTGTTTGATGGGCACAGTGGCAGCTTTTGATGGCACAGTGGCAGATTTGATGGCACAGTGTCAGAATTTGGCACAGTGGCTGCGCTTGATTGCACAGTGGCAGCATTTGATGGCACAGTGGCTGCGTTATATGGGCACAGTGGCTGCAATTGATGTTTTTTTTCAAAAATTATTCAGTTTGTTTTTTCACCCCCCAAAAATTTTGAGCACCAGCCGCCACTGAGTGCAACCACCTTGAACTGGCTACCACTGAATACAGAGAGTGGCTACCACTACAGTTAGATATAGCTGACCATAAAAGGCAAGGTTTGTCTACTGCTACAGTTTTAAACTGGCTACCACTTAATACAAAGAGTGATTATCACTAAAGACAGGGACAGCTGACCCCTAAACGCAAGATTTGATGAATGCTACAGCCTTGAACTGGCTACCATTAGATAGAGGAAGTCGTTACCACTACAGACAGGGGCAGCTGACCACTAAACGCAAAATTTGATGATTGCTACAGTACAGCCTTGAACTTGCTATCGCTGGATACAGGAAGTAACTATCACTACAGTTATAGATAGTTGACCACTAAACCCAAGATTTGATAACTGCTATAGTCTGGAATAGGCTACCACTAGTTACAGAGAGTGGTTACCACTACAGCCTGGGACAGGTGATTACTAAACGCAAGGTTTAAGAACTGCCACCCCCTTGAACTGACTACCACTGGATACAGGGAGGGGTCATGACCAATAAATGCAGGATTTGATAACTGCTACAGCCTTGAACTGGCTACCAGTGGATACAGGGAGTGGTTATCACTACAGCCAATGTTGTATCCTGACCTAGGCCAACAAGACCCAGGCCTCGGGCAGCACTATGCAGGGGGGCAGCACAAAAATAGTCTGTGTGCCGGCTTGCGCTACATTGTTAGGCAAATTAGTCTAGCGCCCCCATAAAGTGGTCACACTGCTTCCGGTATGCGGGCGGCGCTTCTAATTTTGACTGTCCTATAAACCTGGACCACAAACCTTTCTCACTGTGCTATATGTTTCTGCTGCACCATTGGCATGAATATATCTTCTTAGTCCTCTCCATAAAATTATTATAAATTTGTGCTTAACCACTTTCCAATAGCAGATTTACGGCCGGGAAGTGGTTATGAAATCGTGACTAGACGTTCTCAAACGTCCAGCACGATTTCAATGCCGCGCGCCCGCGGGGGCGCGCAGCGCGGCGATCGTTGATGCGGAGTGTCAGTCTGACACCCTGCATCACCGATCTCGATAACGAGTCTCCGGCGGAGGCTCGCTACCACGTGATCAGCCGTGTCCAATCACGGCTGATCACGATGTAAACAGGAAGAGACGTTGATGGCTCATCCTCACTCGCGTCTGACAGACGTGAGTAGAGGAGAGCCGATCGGCGGCTCTCCTGACAGGGGGGGTACACGCTGATTGTTTATCAGCGCAGCCCCCCCTCGTATGCCCATACTAGACCACCAGGGATGCCCACACTGGCAGGGCAAAAAAAAAGTAAAAAAAAAATACAGGTAAAAAAAAAAAAGATGCCAGTCAGTGCCCACACATGGGCACTGACTGGCAACATATACATCAGTGCCACCCCTCAAAGTCCATCAGTGCTACCCCACAGTGTGCTTCAGTGCCACCCCTCCGTGCCAATACATGCCCAGTGCCCATCTATCAGTGCCCATCTGTGCCACCCATAAGTACCCATCAGTGCCACCCATAAGTGCCACCCATGAGTGCCATTCTGTGCCGCCTATGAGTTCCCAGTGCCGACTATGAGTGCCCATCAGTGCCGCCTATGAGTGCCCATCAGTGCTGCCTATGAGTGCCCATCAGTGCCACCTATGAGTGCCCATCAGTGCCGCATACCAGCGCCGCCTATCAGTGCCCATCAATGCCACCTCATCGGTGCCCATCAGTACTACCTCATCAGTGTCCATTAGTGCCGCCATATAAGTGCCCGTAATTGAAAGACAAAACATACTTATTTATAAAAAAGTTAACAGAAAAAAATAAAAATGTATTTTTTTTTCAAAATTTTCAGTCTTTTATTAAAAAATAAAAACCGCAGAGGTGATCAAATACCACCAAAAGAAAGCTCTATTTGTGAGGAAAAAAGGACGCCAATTTTGTTTGGGTACAGTGTAGCATGACCGCGCAATTGTCATTCAAAGTGCGACAGTGCTGAAAGCTGAAAATTGGCTTGGGCGGGAAGGTGCTTAAGTGCCTGGTATGGAAGTGGTTAAAGTAAAACTATAGGCAACACTTTTTTTTTCATTTTGTATAGAGTAAGGGAGGGTTAAAGCCCCTGTCAGTTTATTTTTTACCATCCCTGTCCAACTGCAGAAATTTCCCTTCACTACATGCCCCATAGCCAAACAGGAAGTGAGAGGAAATCTATGCAAATTAAGCAAATCCATTGCCCCCCCCCCCCGGCCATCAGAATACAATACTACAGCAGACACCAATGGTCATTCGGGGACAAAACCTTACAGGCTGGTTGTACACAAGTAAGTGTCCCCACTCGAAAATTTCAGGGCGGTTTTAAACAACAAGGGGTGTGGCCTTGACAGGAAGGGGTGGGTCCTATTTAAATTAGGGGGTGCACGAGTTTAGGCCTAGGGCAGCACAAAACCTAAATACACTACTGACTACAGCCAGGTATAGATGACACTAAATGAAGGGTTTGATAACTGCTACAGCCTCCATTGGACACAGGGAGTGGGTGGAGGAACAGCCAACTACTAAACAAAAGAAATGCTGACTGCCACAGGATTAAAAATGACCACCACTGGTTGGGAAGGGGGATTAATTACTACAACCAGGAACATCTGACCACTACACCCAAGGACTGACAACTGTTACAGCTGGGAACTACTGCCGGACCCACAGTTCACTCACTGCAGTATCCACAACACAACCATGATTACAGCCACAAAGTAAGCTAGATATGTGTAGATTATTATCCGATTAAAGTGAAAGTTGTTGGTCCTATGTACATTCTACACCAGCATATTACTCCTCTAGCAGATAGCTATTCCCGTAGGTTGTGTCGCTAGTGATGACAAGCAAGCTGTGTGCGTATTGGTTATTTTGAGTCTCCAGATAAAGAGTTATTATTTCCTAACTGTGACGCCTTGTCTTCAGCACGGTGTTCTACTTGTGAGGTCTAGCTTGTTGGTGACATGAGACGTCCATTACTGTGTCTAATAAATAATTTTTCTCTACGCAGGGAAGATATACAAGAGGGACCCCTGTGGGGGGAATGCACTTCTCCTGAAACACCATCACAGCGGGATCTTACCCTTATTAGTGACTTCATTATCGCTGTGCTCAGGAAAAAAAAAAATTACATCTGCAAGAAAAGCTTTGTCAAGGGGGTGACATGCTCTACTTTCAAGTCGTCAAAGCAAGTCAGAAAAAATTTCAATTAAACAAAGTAGGCTGTGGCATGCGCTAACTAGTGCAGTCTATCTGCAGTACTCAGATGTTTTTGTCTGCCTCTACCATAAAAGTAAAAGGTAAAACTAAATGCAAAACTTTTTTTTTAGGTGAGAACGTTCTTGCATGTTGTACATGTGCTGCTGAATATTCTGTAAAGTTGTTTACTCTGATCAAACCCTGGTCTGAAGTTACTCAAGGGGTGCATTTGGGGTCCTGGCATATTTTTAAATGGAACTTGCCAGAATGTGCATACAACACAGGGCGGCTACTAGCTGTGAATGCAACTTATTTTAATGTACCAACGTCCCAATAATGTGAAAATGGAAATGAATTTGGACCAATAAAGTGGACTTTTGACGTTACAAGTAACTAGTGTAAAAAACTATAAATATTTATTAATAGAAAACGCATGTAAAGAAGATTGTATACACAATTCCGTAAAACCGTATAATATCAATGTAGCCCCCCCCTTTTTTGTGGGGTGCTATGCTAAAGTTAGTGGGAAATGGGAGAGTTAATTTACTCCCATTAACAAATTGCCTAAATTTGGGCCACTGCCATTTGGAATTGCCTTGTAGGTCGGTCTGCATGTCAGGGGGGTGTTATTACCCCTGACAGTCGGCGCTAGAGGGGGTTCTGACGGACCCAACTTCTCCCAGCAGCCAATCAGAGGAGCGGTTCTTTCTCTGGACGTGCTGGCGGGAGGGTATATCTGGGGCAGTCGCCTGCGTTAATTGTGCTATGCGGGGCCCGAGTTCCAGGTGCGGCATCCACCTTCAGGGTGCGCGCACCCATGGGCCCCACCATCGAGGCCCGCCTGGCTGAGGTTGCGTACCCAGCGGAACCTTATTCTGATGCAGAGAGGGGCCCCAGCGGCTTGCTGGGTCCCAGATCCTAAGCGGGAGCCGAACGTTGGGGGATCGGCTCGGGAGAACCCAGAGGCAGAGGTTGCCTGCGAGGCCTGGACGAACCACCGGAGATCCGGTCACCACACCACATGACAGGTACACTTCAGCTGTCAATCGGTGACCTTGAAATTGGAATTTCTGGGAGGATTCATTGGTTCTAACCGTTGACAAACCTAAGAGAAATTCACGAGGCCTGTGGCAGAGTCCCTGTTTCCTCCCAGTGACTTTGTTTAAGAGTGGCCCTTCGGCTGCAGGGCTCAAGTGAATCGCCTGTCTGGGGGCACTTCACCCACTCTAGCGAGAGTGGCGACGTTTAAATTTGACTGTGCTGAGAACAGGCCTGATACTACAGTTTTCTCCTTGCTCATCAACCTTTTCTCTATCGTGTGTCATGTTGATTTCGGCCGTGTTGGGCCTTGGAATAAAGCATTGAAAACTCAAGTTGATGTCTGGACACTTGCTCTTTAACCACCTTCACTAATATTATCCCTAGACAAGAATCACTGGTAACCTAACATGCCGGTCTCAAACAAATCAGCAGCTCCTTTGGGGGTGAGCGCTACACCAACATATAATCTCAGTAGATATAACACAAGATAGAAACACTTATATTTATGCAAATACAGTCATCACATGAGGACATAAAGCATCAGAGAGTATGTATATGTTTTTTGGTTCTTGAAGCTGAGATCAATGTGTGAAAAGGTAAGTCTTGCTTTTACTCTCAACATGTTTCGCGTACAGGACGCTTCATCAGGAGCATAGAGGTGGATCAATCAAGTTTCCGAAAAAACGCTGGTCCGACCGCTAGTGGTAGAATAAGATATATACAGCGTTGTTACCTAACCAGCCTTCTGGGCACGTGGTAGGTGAAAAATTGAAAAATGTCCCCATCTGATGGTAACCAGTGGTCGACGGCGAAATGACCCGTCCACTGTATCCCCAAATTCCTTTGGGTTTGAAAAGAGGTCGCTTGGGAGCTAAACTCTGAAGAGGAGGTAGCTAACTCAGCGAGCAGACAAAAAGAGAAGGGGGGATTGGTAGTTAATCCCTTCAATAATTAGGCGTTACCTTAACAGTCGTGGGCGCTATGAGCTTTTTTTTTATTACCACTGGCCACTCTGCCCCCCATAAAGTCTGGAGGACAGTAAACAAGCCCTTTGTTTAGAAAATTTGGAGACCCCTGTGCTAGGGTAACAGGTAACTCGGCAAGCATCAACCCATGCCCTTTTCACCCAAAATGTAAAAAATTAAAAATAAATAGGAAGCTTTGTTGAATCCCCCACCTAGATGCTTCACAGCATCACATTCTCTGTTCAAAATACGACTTTGTGCTCTCTAGCCAGACCAAGTGATGACACCGTGTAAGTTGGCTGAACAAGCCCAAAACGTGTCAAGCCAGACTGAACAGCTCGAGATTACATCTTTATCCGATGGACAAGATAGCAGTCCCATTTTACTCGGTGCCATCTCTGGAAGAGTTTGAAAGCCGCCTGGAGTGAAGCAAAAACATGTTTTGTCCCGTAGCCAGATCCGTAATGACTGAGTCTTTAATTCTGCTAGGTCTTTTTCTTGGCACTTTACAATTGACGGACAAATTAAGAAGCCAAATTCAAGGGCTTCTCAGCCTTTCAATTTTTTTTTCTGTGGCTGTGACAGTGATAATTAATCTTTTTCAGTCTGCCTCGATTTTAGATGTAAATCACCTCAATCTCAATAGGGAAGATCTTCTGGATGAATCCAACTAATCATAATTTTACACAAGACGACCTGCCACGTTGTGTCAAGTAGAGAACATTCAACGTCATGCTCCACTGGCAAGACATGAAAATACAAATAAGCAACAGAATAACATCCTGATATATATCAAGTGCTTCGGCACGTTGTTCAGCTTTACAATTACACAATGAACAAGTCAATGAGTCATTGGATAAAAAAAAAAGTATGTCTTTGCAAATCGTTATACAGGGTCTGACCCAAATATTTCAGCTTTGAATAACTAATTTATTTATTTTTTGTCATGTGAATGTACAAATTATACAGACACTGTTATTCAGTGGCTTTGCAGAGTAAAACCCCCTCACCACCACCACCAGTAACACTGGTGGACCTTCTGACCCAAGGTCTACCAGGCCCAAATCCAGCTCCTGACCAGGTCTGTGCTTGTAATCGCACTGGAAGAAATAGCATTTAAGGTCCAGCTTATTTTTAGTCCAAATAGGAGAGAAGAAACTCCCAATCGCCGCACACCAAACAAACCCTGTGGTCATGCGAGTGATGCGTTTTGCCCCATCCACCCAAACACAGCGCTAAAATGTGCTAATTTGCTCAACATACCTTAATGAAAATATGTCATAAAAGAACAAAAAGGTTCTGCTATGTACTAGTTTCTAGACATGTGCACACTGAAATATTTTGTTTCAGAATTTGAGTTTTCATCTGAAAAATACATTTATTTAGTTACACCGGAAATTTGTTTTTATTTATTTTGTTTCATTAAAAAATGCATTAGTCCGAAAATCCGAATTAATTAAGGTTGAATCTGTCATTGAAGGCTTATGGTGTCTGTCGAATGTTCCAAGAAGATTCGACGGAGCAGCTAAACTGTATGATTTCCGGTCGAATGATCCGCCTAGAAGCTATAGAAGAATTTTAATGTTGTATGACACTAAAAATAATTATATTTATAAATTATTATTACTAGTCAACCAACATTCAAATTCTTCTATAGCCTATGGGCCGAGCATTTGACAGGAAATGTACCATTGCGACGTCGTACAGTTTAGCTGCTTGTCAAATCTTCTTAGAACTTTTAGAAGGACACCATAATGACAGATTAGATATTTGTATGTTTTTCACTGCTTCGCCGAATCTTCATCGTTCATGTCGAATGGTCTACCCCAACACTGTCTCTATATATATATGTTGAATCTTTTCTCTCTATGTCGAATCGTTTCTCTCTATAATGTAGAATAATCTTGGACTAATAGAGTTAGGTTAGACACATTCAATCACAGGTTCAATAGACACAGATCGCTATTGTCAGCGTCAGGTCGAATCTTCTATCTATATCCAACTGTTGTAGCAACGAAAATAAAGCATGTTTTTATGTCGGATCTTTCGGATTTCGGATTCTGCGCGTTCGTTTTAGTTTGTTAAAACGATAACTAAAATACCTGAAGTTCGGACGAGAATGCATTCCGACGAAAACCAATGTCCATGTCTACTAGTTACTGGTAATCCATAGCAACTGCATTCTTTCTCCAACTTGTCTTGCCGAGTTAACATTTTGTAGTGGGTTTGCATCATACCCCAATGTGCATTACAGACCCTGTTCTTCTGATACACCATAATCTACCATGCATCCCTTTCAGTATCTTCATATCAGGCTTAGAACATTTCTAAACACAGTTTCAACCCAACAACTATCTCAACTGAAGCTGCCCAGGCATACTTTGACAAAGGTGATAGTCCATTTCTGGCAACCTCCAAAGCTTGGCAGTTTCTACAAACTTCCTGTGTCTGGAAAGACTACATGAGTGCAGCAGCCTCTTTTTAGTATCCCATGTCAGTTGCGATCAGGAGCATGGCGCAAAATAACTCTAGCCCTCCCCCTGTTTTATGTCCCAGGGTGGAGGGCAGGGTCCATAAAGCCCGGGAAAGGAGCCAAAACCTAGTTAACCCTTTCCCAACCTGGGCAGGCTATCTGACTCGCTATAACAAAAACTCACATCATAGGCAACCTGCCTCGGGTTCCAGTTAGGAGCAAAGTGGGAAAGAACTCCAGCCCTTCCCCTCTTTTATGTCACGGGGTGGAGGGCCGAGCCCACAAAACCTGGAAAAGGACCTCAAACATTGTTAATCCTTTCCCAGCCTGGGCAAGCTATCTAACTTTCTATAACAAAAACTCACATTGTAGCAACCTGCCCCGGTTGCAGTCAAGAGCAAGATAGGAAAGAATTCCAGCCCTCCCCTTTTTATGTCACAGGGTGGAGGGCAAGGCCCACAAAGCCAATGAAAGTCCTGGTTAAAAAAGCCAAGATCCTGAACCTGGTTAAAAAATTTCCAGCCTGGGCAGGCTATCTGACTCTCTATAAGAAAAACTCACATCATAGGCAACCTGCCTCGGTTGCAGTTAGGAGCAAATTCGGAAAGAACTCCAGCCCTTCCCCTCTTTTATGTCACAGGGTGAAGGGCCAGGCCCACAAAACCTGGAAAAGGACCTCAAACATTGTTAACCCTTTCCCAGCCTGGGCAGGCTATCTAGCTCTCTATAACAAAAATTCACATTGTATGCAATCTGACTCGGTTGTAGTCAGGAGCAAGAAAGGAAAGAACTCCAGCCCTCCCCCTCTTTTATGTCACAGGGTGGTGGGAAGGGCCCACAAAGCCCAGGAAAGGATCCTGATCCTGAACCCTTTTCCAGCCTGGGCAGGCTAACTCCCTAAAAACAAAAACTTACATTATAGACAACCTGTCTACAAACCTAATCTAGGCCGGTGCTACATCAGCATTCCATAAAATCTTATACAACCTTCCATAAAACAGTTGTATACGATTTTCGATATAGGCTTTACCTCTTTAACAATCAACAATCTTGCTCAACCAGACTATTTACTACAAGCACCTTCTTGATTATAAACTACCTACCATTAGGCATGCAATCAATATCAATTTAAACCGTCCACTTTACATTCATACAGTAGAGAAATTTCGGCGGATGAGAATTTACAAACTTGAATCTCTACCAACAAAGAGCATCTGTGCCAAGCTCCCTGCGCTAAACAGAACTGGGATTACCTTTTGTTGAACTTGACAGCTGAAAGGTTTTGAGTGATTAATTACTTGGAGAATTGACGAGCAGAAGAAAATAATAAACAAAACACCCCTTCACATAAAAACAACACAAAAAAACAACACAAACTGCTATTCATTTTAAATAAATAAAAAAAAAAATATATATATATATATATACATATATATATATATATATATATATATATATATATATATATTTTTTTTAAACAAGACAGATTGGGTTGAGATTTACAGTACCAGCAAATCCGTTGCAAAGTTAACTTTGTCGACAGCGACCATTAAAGGCAAGAAAAGAAAAAAAAAATATGCAAATGTTATTACGGCACGGAGGGGAAATGGGCTGCAAACGGCAGTCAGAAACTGAAAGTTCATTGTCTTACTTTACAAAGGACGGATCCCGATTGAGCCGCGGTTGTCATCTAGTTTGCATACTCTTTCTTTGCCTTAATTGTCTTTACGCAGGAAACTTATCTGGTAGGCCATGGGAACTAAAAGGCAGGCCTTTGAACAGGCGAAGTCCAATTAAAGCCCAATTATCTGTCTTTTACCGTGCTTACACATTCTGAGAGGCAGAGAAGACTTGAAAAAAAAATAATTAAAAAAGAAAAAGTGATCAGGGCTTGTCTACATTTCTCATAAAACGATGTGTAAAACCAGGGACGAATTCAGAGGAGACATTTATCTATTCAAGGACTGAAGTGGATGATCTGGAAAGTGCGATCGCTTTTTTGTTATTCTTTTCTTCTCTTCCCTTGGTGAACAACGGCTTCTGTCCGTCGCTGCAAAGTGAGATGTCATAGGAGTATGGCAGCGCAATCTAATGGGGAATGGGAAAGACCCAAATAACCGAAGACAAGACGGGTATGGGGATTTTTAGATTTAGACTAGGTTCAAAATTGCGCTGGCCTTTAGCAGATGCGCGGTGGTGTCATTATTTGGTAAAAGTTCCCCATACATCTGCCAACATGCATGTTTTCGTGCACACCAAACCACATTGTGCCGCAGGGCTGCAACACCATGCGAGTCGCTGCAGAATGTTTTCGGAAAGGGGCAGGGACTTCTTTTCCATGCTTCTCGGCCCATTGAAATTAAGCTGCCCTAAACGCGATGCGCAGGGTCAAACAGAAACACATGTGCTCAGTTGCACCTGTATGGTGTGAAACTTGCCTAAAATTGCCATTGCTCTTTCAACCCTTTGAGGTGGGTTTGTATGTGGATTCTTAAGTCATTACTATAGACCAGGGATCCTCAAACTATGGCCCTCCAGCTGTTGTGGAACTACACATCCCATGAGGCATTGCAAAACTCTGACATTCACAGACATGACTAAGCATGATGGGAATTGTAGTTCCTGAACAGCTGGAGGGCCGTAGTTTGAGGACCCCTGCTATAGACGATTAGTCTCCAAATTGCAGCCTAAAAGCCTAATGCAGTCCTTTGCTTGCTATTTTCCAGCCCTCGGGAACACTAATTCTACTACTGGTACGGAGTACTTTTCCTCCTACTGACACCAACAGTGGGGCATAATTCCTTCCTTTGACACCAACAATAAGGCACTATTATTCCCACTAACTCCAATAAAAGGGAATAACTTATTTTTCTGACACCAATGATGGGGCATCATTCCTTCCACTGATATCAACTATGGGACCAGCCTTCCCAGTAGGATAGTGCAGGTGGGTTCAGACTCGTGTCCAAATACACCCAAGCTCATCACTGCTCACTACACATTTTGGCTCTTAAAAGGCTGAACCGATATACACAGTTGCAGGGCTATTGCATTGTTGTTATTGGTCGGGTACCACTACCACGGTTTCATTTTTGCAGTGGCATGTCTACACCCCTGAGCAGCTGCATGCCCTTTTTAAGCATTGAGGGGGCTCAACTGCCTGCTTTTTTGATCGTGAGTTTCTGGAGTTGGGCATCCAACGCTCGGTCCTCTAATGCAGGGGTTTCCAAACTGTGGCCCAAGGGCCATATGTGGCCCTTTTCTTGTCTATATCCGGCACTTGGGGCACCATTCATTACATCAATACCAGGCACTATTCCTTCCACTGACACCAAAGATGGGTCTCGTCTGCAACCCCCCCCCCCCCCCCCACTGACACCATAGATGGGGCACTATTTCTTCCACTGACACCAAAGACAGGGGACTGTTCCTCTCACTGACACCATAGATGGAGAACAGATTCCCCTACTGACACCGCTGATGGTGCACTATTGCTTCCAATGATGTCATTTGCTTTACTCCCACTGACAACCAAGCCTATGGCATTCTGTACTTCCACTGGCCACAGTCAGGCCCCCCTAAAGTTTAAAGGCCAGTAAACTGGCCCTTTGTTTCAAAAGTTTGGAGACCACTCCTAATGGAAAAGGGAAAAGTCCTGTAAGTCAAACATCTCTGCAAAACCCCATAATCAGGGATATGACAGCCACAACCAGGCCACACCCCTAAGTTTGGTATGTCCTGCCACCTGCAGGATGGAAAGGGGAGGGCAATTATTAAAAATAATAATTTACAAAGCACAACATGCTAATGTATTTAGGGCAACGTACTGCATAGTTATTTCGGTTAGAAAATTAAGTAAATGTATAGTAACTCTTTCAGCCTCTTACCTCTTCTTTTCTGTCTTCAAGAATAACCCATTAAGTAGAGATGAAGCTTTCTCTTGGAATGATAAATGTGCGACTTCTTTCGTCTACCTGTCAGAGAAAAAGCAGTGGGGTTATTAATGTCATATTAACATAATAACAGTTATTTGTTTTCTAGTCGTAGTTATATTCTAGGTTTTAGAATTGAATACATTCATTGTGGATTATACTAACATTGTGTAGGGGGTGACAGGAGTCAACCCAGCTACATGACCTGCATTAGCTTGTATGAAACAGTGTAAGACCTAGTAAATGTTCTTTTAGATCTAAGCACTCTTAGGGCTCTATTTTTATCTCTCTCTCTCTCTCTCTCTCTCTCTACATATATCTACATATAAAAAATGTATAAAAATTAACGTGACAAGCATACGTCCAGCTTCACTGGCTTCAGGGGAGAGGAGGGGACATCAGACAATGAATGGCCCATAGTAAGCCTATGGGTGACGTCACCATCCTGGCACTGCTCTCTCCTCTTTACTGAATCCAGCAGCGTGGGAGATAAAGTGACCGGTCGGAGTACCTTTAGATTAGGTAAGTATATACATCTGTCCTTTATAGTTAGTACAGGGCTTAGAGGGGTGGGAACAGGTTTAGGCCGTGGAAGTAGTATTAGCCCAGACCTGTGCCCATGCAGTGCCAAGCAACGGGTTCACTATAAAGCAGTGGCTCTCAATCACTCGGTCTTCACCCATGTATGGGAAATCAGGCCATGGGGTTTTGTCTGCTATGACTGCTCTTGCCACATCCAGCTTTAACATACATAACCATTCTCTGCCCTCACCCATGCTCCAACTGGCCATAGGTGACATAAAAAATACACCATGCATGCAAAATATTCACTTACTTTTTAGCTTCCAGTAAGTGTATAGCTACACATGTATTTTTCCTGTTAACTATGGCCAGTTGTAGCATGGGTGAGGGTGCCAGTTGCACCAGGGTTGGCCTGGCAGGCTACATGATCAGATCCTATCTTCTTGCATGAAGCATGGTATAGTAGTGCCAGTCAATACAGCTGGCTTCTGGAAGAAGGTAGCTGTCAATTTGTATTTTATTTTTATTAATGAATGATGGTATAGTAGTACTAGTCTATAAGACCAGCTTCTGCAAAAAGATTAACAGATTTTATTTTATTTTTTAATTAAAGGGGTGTTCCAGACGCAATTATTTTTTTTTTTTTTAAAGTCAGCAGCTACTAACAGTGTAGCTGCTGACTTTAAATAAGGACACTTACCTTGTCCTACTTGCCCGCGCTGATGGCCCCCCCGATGCCGGTCCCACGATCGCTCCGGGTCCCGCGCCGCCATTCACACTATGGGAAACAGGCAGTGAAGCTGTACGGCTTCACTGCCGAATTCCTACTGCGCCTGCGTGAGTCTCACGCTGGCTTGTGAATGGGCGGCTGCTCTCTGAGAACACACACAGTTCCCAGAAAGCAGCGCGCCCCATTCACAAGCAGAAGAAGAAGAAAACACACCGCGGTGTGGAGGAGGCAGATTACGGACTTCCGCATAGCAACAGGTATTTCGGGTGAGTATTTTTATTTTTTTCAGGTTTTTTTTTATTATTTTTTTTTAAACAATATGGGCAAATGTTGTTTTCCTGGGTGGAACTCCGCTTTAATGAAGGGTGATGTATTAATACCAGTCTATACAACCAGCTTCTGGAAGATTTTATTTTTAATTATTTATTTATTTATTATTTTTTTGATGAATGGTAGTATAGTAGTGCCATTCTACACAACTGGCTTCTGTAAGAAGGCCTGTTTGGATTATTTTTTTTAATTAATGAATGATGATATAGTAGTGCCCGTCTAGACAACCAGCTTCTAAAGGAAGGTTGTCAGATTTTATTTTATTTTTAATTATTATTATTACTTTATTTTGATGAATTGGTATAGTAGTGCCAGTCTATACAACTGGCTTCTAGAAGAAGGTTTGTCATGTTTGTTTTATTATTTGTTTTTGTTATAAATGAATGGTAGGATAGTCATGACAGTCTATACAACTGGCTTTTGAAAGAAGGTTTATCAGTTTTTATTTTTTTTATTATTATTATTGAATAATGGGATATACAACCAGCTTCTGGAAGAAGGTTGTCAGATTTTTAATTATTATTCTTAATTTTTATTTTTTATTTTCTTTGGATGAATGGTAGTATAGTAGTGCTAGTCTATACGACTGGCTTCTGTAAAAAGGTTTGTCAGGTTGTATTTTTAATTAATATTGTTACTTTTTTTTTAATGAATTGTGGTATAGTAGTGCCAGTCTATACAACTAGCTTCTGGAAGAAGGTTGTCAGATTCTATTTTTAATTATTAATATTACTTTTACTATTACTATTATTACTTTTTTTTTTTTTAATTAAAGGTGGTATAGTAGCTACACATGTATTTTTGTCAACTATGGCCAGTTGTAGCATGGGTGAGGGTAGAGAAAGGGTGTGCTATACATCCTGTGTACCAGAGTTGGCCTGGCAGGCTACATGATCAGATGCTTTCTTCTTGCATGAAGCATGGTATAGTAGCGCCAGTCTATACAGCTGGCTTCTGAAAGAAGGTTTGTTATTATTATTATTATTATTATTATTTTGAATGGTGGAATAGTAGTATAGGAACCCCCTTCTAAAAAAAGGTTTGTCAGATTTTTTGTTATTATTTGTATTTTTTTATTAATGGATGGTGGGAAAGTAGTGCTAGTTTATACAACCCCTTTCTGAAAGAAGTTTGGCATAATTTAATTTAATTTATTTATTAATAAAAATTCAAAGGAGAAATTTTCATTTGGTATTTCCAGCGATGCAACTTTCAAACAGATGCAAAGGTAACTGGAGGTGTTGCTGTTTTCATGGTTACATTAAAAAAGCTTGCTGCTATGGGAAATGACCCTGTTTTTCATTCTATTGCCCTTCAGTAAATTATCATTCCAAATGTATTGTACGACTCTTTTTGTAATGCATAAATAGAGCATAATTAAAGAGGACCTGACTGCTTTTTTTTAAGACCCCTCTTTGTTTTTAAAAAAACATCACATGGAAACTGAACCATAAAAGCAGTTTCCGCCGTCTTATCCTGCACATCACTATATAAATTCCAAGTGCAGTACATTTGGAAAAAAATGACATTTTGTTCTTCTGTTTTAATATTAATTTGCAGGCCCATCGTAATAAACAGTAACTTAAAAATGCATGTTTTTTTTTTCTGGACACATTTGGAACAAAAGAAATACAGAATTATTTTATAAGGAAAACCAACACAGGGAATTATTTAATGTGTTTAAAGCATATTAAATAAATGAACAATTATGTTCTAAAAAGCTAATTTTTAAATTATATTAACTCATGTTTATGACTTATTACTCCCTTGTTTACCTGATTACTGACTATTTTTTTTTTTTTTTTAGTAAGCTGTATGCATCATCCAGGCAAATTACACCTTGTTTTTTACAAGGTAAATTAGGCTTTAATTTGATGGTAAAACTTAATGGATATTTCTTATTTTTTTATTTGATTATGAAAGTAAAACTGTCAAAAAAAACTTTAGCCATATATTTCTTACCACGACCCACCATAAAAAAAAAAACAAAAAAAACCCTACTCCAGACAATCACCAGTGATACCTTTAGCAGGGCCAAGAAGCAATAGTGCACATTTTGTTATTGCTTTTTTTTTATATTCTATTTTTCTTTTTTGTTTTTTTATGAAAGTAAAACTGGCTCAAAAGATTAGAAATATATATATATATATATATATATTTACTCTGACTCCCCCCCCCCCTCCTTTGACAAGGAGAAAAATATACAATGTATTGATGAGTTTTGCAGACTGATGACTGATAGCCAGCCCCAGGCTTTCACAGTGATCATGTGATCAGAAGCTGATCCTCCTGGCTCCTTATCGTTGGCATAAGACCTGGAGCCATTGTTGACAGCTCGGTCTCTGTCCTTGGAGAACGCTACGGAGTGTGCAACCAGCGCACGTACTTGTGAGCATATAGGCAGTGCCTTGGAAGAAGGCCCACCACACTCTAAACACATACAGTACCACTGCTTTAAAGCCATCCCACTAGGGTGACCACATGTCCCGGATTGCCTGGGATAGTCCCGCATTTTGCAGGTCTGTCCCAGGCACATTCATTCCAGGACAATACAGTGTCCGAGAATGAAACTGACACAGCCACCCCCCAGGCCAATCTGATGCCCCCAAAAAAGGCCACCACATCACCGCTTTACTCACTGACAGTACATGTCCTGGCCGGGAATGCGTGGAGGAGCACATTTCCCGCCCCCTGCTTGTGATTGGAGAAATCATAAATCCCGCCTCTTGTGTCCAATCACTGTGCTGTGATTCATTACAACACAAGCTGATTTTTGGGAAGGGAGGGTGTCCCTGAATGGTAGTTTGGAAATATGGTCACCCTACATCCCACCCCACAACCTTCCCCTCACTCCGATTTGTTTTCTGCCAGCTCCCGCCACAACAGACCACATTCCTGTGCATTCCCCTGCAGTAAAATTGGGCCTGGGCTGCATATCGCATCAGATCACATAAAAAAGTATATTTTTTTTAAAACACACCACACTAAATCACGTGGCAATGCCTGCAAACGCACTGCTCCCAGTCTCTTGACTAGACAATGAAGGAGTATCATCATGCATGAAAAAGCTGGGGTTACTCTTGAACCATCGGGAGGGCTTACAAGCTCCAAAGCAATGTCTTTAATCATTTATTGAACTCTTGAATACTTTACTTCTGTTTGGCTTCATACTCTCATAAGGACTAATGCCCCGTACACACGATCGGATTTTTCGTCGGAAAAAGGAATTCCGCTCAAGCTTGGCTTGCATACACACGGTCACACAAAAGTTATCTGAACTTTCGACCGTCAAGAACGTGGTGACGTACAACACTGACGAGCCGAGGAATTTTTTTTTTTTTAAGTGTATTTTGTGTGTGAACTCGAGAGAGAGGAGCCGGACTGCAGGAGTTGGGAGTAGGCAGACCCTCCCCCGGAGGCAATCGCCATCCTTCTCCATGCCCCCAGTGGTAAAGGTGGGTGTGAGGGGGAGCCTCCCACTCACCCCGCCCTACCTGCTTCACTTGGGAGCCTGACTGGGGCCCAACGGGACCCCAACGGGGCAGAGGGACTCCCCCTATGAGGGAGTGAGGGGGTCTAGCCCACCCAGCCAGCCCCGTAGGTCCTTCGCTTCTCTTTATTTTAGGAGACCGCATGGCCAAAGTGCGTGTGTGTTAAACCAATTTTGTGTGCGTGAAAGTGTGGTGTTTTTTTTGGGGGGGGGGGTGGGCGTACTAAGCACAGGCTTGCATAGCACACCCACCGGGAGCCGGGCTGAGACCACCAAACTCTATTCACGTGCAGCCGAGACCGGGATCCGAACCCTTGGCTGCAGAGGTGAACGGCTTGTCAGCGCAGTGCCAATCCCGTTGAGCCACCACAGCTCCCACCGAGGAAATTATTTCAATGCTTCCGATCATGCATCGAATTGTTTCCGAGCATGCGTCGGAATTGCTACAGACAATCGGATTTGAGAACCAGCTCTCAATCTTTTGCTGTCGGAAATTCCGCCAGCAAAAGTCCGATGGAGCATACACACGGTCGGAATTTGCGTTAAAGAGCTCATATCGGACTTTTACTGTCGGAATTTCCGATTGTGTGTGCGGGGCATAACAGTTTATTCATATTAGGAATGCAGTCTGCACGCATTTGAACCCAACTCTTCTGGATACTCTTTGGCAGATGAAGTTTCACCCCTGGTGCTCCAATCCCAGTAATCAATTTTCTTTTCCACTTCCCCTGGCCAACAGGAGCTTTTGCCCTTTAGCACAACACACCCTCCCCAGGCAGCAGGCTGGGAGGAAGAGAGAACTCCAGCAGCACACAACCTTTCTAGGAAGTGGGTCTGGAAGGAAGAGAAGAGAACTTTTCAAAGTCACCACTAAACCTCCTAGTAGTTGGTCAAGGAAACATAAATAGTCATCACTTAGATTCAGGGCAGCCATCAGAAATGTTCGGGTCACTTCCCCAGCTTTCGGCCTGGCCCTCCCAGACCTGACCACCAACATTCCCTAGGGCCTGCCCACTGGCCATCCCACTGAATCCACCCACTGGCCATCCCACCAGATCCTTCGGTGCACCCATTTTTATTTTAACACCCTTACTAAAATTAAAAGTGTAAGTTCAAGTCATCAGTGTTTTCAGGATTAAAAGTAAGGAATTACTGTATATATTGGCCAAAAAAAAGAAATGCAGCCTTCCACCTCGACAAGGTACAATCTTTTGAGCAGGACCCTACACTAACTGCTCTACCTTTTCAAAGAGACAGCCCCGTACAGCAAAGAGACAGCCCCATATATTCAGCAAAGAGACAGCCAAGATAACACTGGTATCTGGTAGAGATCCTATTCATAGTTAACTCCAAAACCATTATACCCACCACTCTTAGGTAACTCCCTATACCCCCACCCACCCACTGAGGCGGCGGGGAGAGAGGCACTGGGCGGGAGAGCCAGAGAATGTCACAAACTATGGTGAACGGGAGTGAACCACAATTGTGGTTAGCAAGAGATTTCAATGCACCTCTCTATGTTATGTGAGATTTCAGTATTGGACCCCATGCGTCACTCTAATCGGAGAACACGAGTTTGGGGGTTCACTACATCATCTCTTTCACATATAGGAATGCGTTGAGCTACTAAGGGTGGATGTATTACAACATGCATCCAACTCCTAGCGTTAAAAGTTTACAATGCATGTGTAGATTCCAATGCACTTCTGTATGCAAGTGATTATCAGTACCGGACACCAGGCGTCACTCCAATCAGAGAACAGGAGTTTGGGGGTTCTCTGCATTATATCACTTTAACATAAAGACATGCATTAGGCCACTAAGGATGCAGGTATGAGATACCTTCAACCCTTAGCACAGAAAAGTTAAGGAGAACATGTTCAGTAACTGAGGGCATGGGCCCAAATAACTAGTAACAACTTATGTCAAGCACGTATTAATAAAGAATAGTGAAGGCAACTAATAGTTGCATAAGAGAGGCAATTATAGCTCAGCTAAAGTGAGAGTGTATGTCCCTTTAAGATACTCCACAGCAAGCAGCCGATGACTTAACAGACAATCCCAAGCAGTATGTTAGTACTTAGTAAGTCAGAGTTAATTACAGCAATTGATTGGAAGCAATATATGTAGCAGGTAATTTTAAAGCACTACAAGTGAAACAATTGCTACTTATCTGTTTGCAGAGGCAGAGTCTTGTTGTATGTTAACAGCAATGGGATTCCGTAGTGTAGGGTGTCAGAAAGAAAGATATCTTTAGGATGTCCCCAGCAATGACAGCATGGATGCAGTGAAGGCATTAGCTAGATGTCCATAGAGTCCAGCAAGGCATGTTTTGAAGCATTGGGATCGATGGTACCAGTAGTTGTAGTGGGTCTGGCTACGGCTGACAATAATAGAACAGCGTGTGTAATACACGCTGTTCTGTTTATACCCAATAGGCATGTGTGGCAAATGCAGCGCTGATCGCGCTCGGCACTTCTGCACGCGGCACCGGGCGATGACGTCATTGTGCGGTCCCCGTATGCGTTCCAGTGTGGAACGCAATACGGCGAACAGCGCAGTTTACAGAGAACTAAATGCAGAGAACACAGGCAGGTGCACGCAACAGGAATCCTTACTGGGTTGAGGATAGCGCAATGAGAAGAGTAAAGTGCCCATACTTACTCTGGCACTGGCCTCATCCCCAGGAGCCACTCATAGGGCCCCCCACTGACTGAGTGCCCAATGGGTCAGTCCGCCCTGCTTGCTACTAAACAGAATCAACAACTCCTTGGTTGGGGCCCGGGTACGGGCCTCCTACATGTGTATGTACTGTTCCTCCCAAATAAGGTCTTGCTTAGATTAGTTGTATCTTTTTATGCTACTGGCAGGGACACTCCCCACCAGCCAGCAAAAGTAAACATTTAGACCCCTTTCACATGTGCGGACCGTATGTCCGCATTTTCATCCATCCATTTGCGGATGAAAATGGGACATACATTGGTCCCTATGTGATTGCGGGTGTCAGCAGATGAACATCCGCTGACACCCGTAATCATCCGCCTCCGCAAAGATCCGCTTTTGCGGACGGAAGAAAACCCTACTTTTTCTTCCGTCTGCAGAGCGGATCGGATGAACACGGACACACGGTCCGTGTTTATCCGATCCCCCATAGGAAAGCGGAGGAAAAACAGGGTGGTCACTGCACAGTGTGCGGAGACCGCCCTGTCAGCCGACAGCTCAGCGGGGATTTACGGAGGGATCCCTGTTGAGCAGACGGACACACGGAGGTGGATCAATACTGATCCTCCCGTGTGAAAGGGCCCCAAGACTCCGGGGCCCTACTGCTTATGGTCCCTGCATGTCTAAGCTTCCCATTACTTTGGAGATATTTAATTTCCTTATGTATTTACCAGGGAGGAAATTAAGGAAAATTTTACCAAAATGACAAAGGGATCGCAACTCTTTCCTACACTATCCAAAACCAAAAATAAATGTTTTAGCTTTAGATAAACTTTAATTGAGATACGTTACAGTCAAGCCCTCTAGCTCCTAACAAATCAGACATCCAGATGATCCATTCAGCATTGAGGCACAAGTTTGTGCTTTCCAATTTCTCACAATACTTTATTTTCAGACTCTGTACCTTGTTATGCAATTCCCAGGTGTATTAGAAGGGAAGGCCTCCATTAACTGCTGCCACAATGCTAAAACGTGGAAAAAGTCACTTTGTACGACAAATACAAGACCAAATGTGAACGGCAAGTGGCAAAAAACATGAGATTTACCCTGAGAATGTTCTCATTATTTTGTTCTCCTGTGGAGGACACAAAACTAAGTGTTGGCTAACCTTAAATGATCTTCGTTAAATTGCACGCCTGGACCAAAACAGCTGGGAGCAGGCAAATGTTTTTCGCAGGGCAGAAGACACAAAGTTATATCTTCTGTAAACTTTTCTGAAGGGTATTAAACTGAAAAATAAAGATGTTGAGATTCTCTACGTGACAAACTGTTTTCTAAAAGAATATTTCTGGGTAAATATATAACAAAAACTATTTTTGCTACAATCAGGTAATTCTTCTGAAGTCGTAAAAAAAATATAGAGTTCTGCTGTGTGTTTTCGGTGCTTGGCATTTGGAAGCAGTAGGACCACAGGAGATATGTTTGCTGTGCCACGCTTAGTGGTACGCTTAGAATCCAACATAAAACTCACATGTACGACTTGTGAGGCCGCGTACACACGACCGGTTTCCTCGGCAGAATTCAGCAAGAAACTCGATGGGAGACGTATTCTGCCGAGGAAACCGGTCGTGTGTACACTTTTCGCCGAGGAACTCGTCGAGCCAAAAAGAGAGCATGTTCTCTATTTCCTCGATGGGCAATGGGAAAATTTGGCACAAGTTTTTTGACTGCCGAACAAGGAACTCGACGGGAAAACGATGTGTTTCGCCCGACAAGTTTCTCGGTCGTGTGTACGCCGCCTAACAGGTAAAAAAACCCTGGGAATCAATTTCCCCCTCCCTTAGATCCCTTCATTGGTTGCCCTGGGACCAGAACAGCAAAGAGCGTGGGGTAATGCCGAGGAGGAGTTTAGATCCAAAATCACGGCAGCCACACTATAATGTCCAATATAGGACAAGCCAGAAGACCGGAAGCCTTAGTGAGGAAACTGTCTCACACGTCCCGGGGGAAGGGGTAGCCTGTGCTCTACGTACAGCACAGGCTACCCCTTCCCCCGGGACGTATAAGACTGTTTCCTCACTAAGGCTTCCGGTCTTCTGGCTTGTCCTATATTGGACATTATAGTGTGGCTGCCGTGGTTTTGGATCTAAACTCCTCCTCGGCTTTACCCCACGCTCTTTGCTGTTCTGGTCCCAGGTGAATACAATCCCTGATTCAATTTAGAATTTACTCATTTTTTTTATATACTATGGCCGACTGTCAACTATAGGAGACTCTATCTCTTCTTACCTATTCGGCTGTTTTCAGCTTTTTTATAAGCTACATACCACCTATACACCTTGACCATTGTGTCTGTTGTGCACTTGGATGACTAGCAGTCTATCTGATGTATGAAATTAGCAATACCTTTATGTCAAAACTTTCTCTCAAACTCGTCCTGAAGAAGCCGTTAGGCGAAACGCATAGGAGAGATGAAAGATAATATTGCCTGTAAATGTACTATGTCTATATACTATCAGTTTTCTCTTTTTTTCTATGAATTTTATTGTATGTAATTTTTTGTAATTAAATTTATATTTCCAAACCCTTTATGTCCCTGTGATTGCCTAAAAAGTCCGCCCTGTCACTACTTTTGTAGTTTCTCCTTTTTGATTCAATATTTTGGATGTTGGCATAACGTGAGTGCTTTTTTGTTTTCCCCTTCCCTATTTTTGAGTCAATAATCAAACCTGGTGTAAGCTCCATGTTGGATGGTATCGGAACTTCTACATTGATAATGAGATCTTTCCTTTCCTTGTACGATGGTGTTCAGCCTTGACAATTGGCCACTCAGGCGTAAGAACTGCATCTTGGGTGAAGGGGCCATGCTCCCCCATACCTAGAAGCACCGGATATTTTATGAGTACTTGATGGGTCAACAGAATTGTGAGTAAGTGTTGTGAAGTTATGTGTGGGGGGTTAAGCTTTCAAGTGGTTGAGGGTTTGAGTTTTCGAAAGGCTCTGTTCAGGGATGATTCTAGGCAAGTGATAGGTCTCTACAAACCACACTCTTTCAATCAAAAGTCTCAACAGTTTGTACCACCTAAGCCTCATACACAAGATAGGACTTCCATCTGACTTTTCCGTAGATTTTTGTCCGAAGGGCGTTGGCCGTGAACTTGGTATGCATACAGACAGCAGGTCTTTTTCAGCCAACTTTCACCAAATCAGGTCGTTTTTCAGCTCTTTACCGCCACCCTTTGGGCAACTTTTGCTATTGTTGGCTGATCTTTAGCATTGGTTCTGAGCATGCGTGCTTGTACTTAGGACTTAAAGGGGTTGTAAAGGTAAAACATTTTTTCCCTAAATAGCTTCCTTTACCTTAGTGCAGTCCTCCTTCACTTACCTCATCCTTTGATTTTGCTTTTAAATGTCCTTATTTCTTCTGAGAAATCCTCACTTCCTGTTCTTCTGTCTGTAACTCCACACAGTAATGCAAGGCTTTCTCCCTGGTGTGGAGTGTCGTGCAGGCGAGCAGGAGAGTCAGGATGCTCTCTACGTTGCAGATAGAGAAAGGAGCTGTGTGTTAGTGAGCGTCCTGGATCTCCTGCTCGTCCCCTCAAGAGAGGGGGCGAGCACGGCACTCCACACCAGGGAGAAAGCCTTGCATTACTGTGTGGAGTTACAGACAGAAGAACAGGAAGTGAGGATTTCTCAGAAGAATTAAAGACATTTAAAAGCAACCCCTTTAAGTCTGATGGACTTGTGTACACGCGATTGGATTATCCTCCATCGGACATTTGTTGCCGAAAAGTTTGTCTGTTTGCACAGCGAAGTTTATCCGAGGGAGCGTACACACGGTCGGATTGTCTGATAAAACAGGTCCATTTGATGTCAAAAAGTCTGATCGTGTGCATGGGCCTCTATAGTAGTAGACTCCAAAATGGGGCCCGCAGGACTAATGTGGCCCTTTGCTTGCCTTTGTGCAACGTTCCATCCAATAAGCTGGCCCTTTGTTTAGTAAGTTTGAAGACCCCTGACCTAGAGGTATATATTACATTATATGTTACAAAATAGTTGCTCATTATAAGTTATATAGTTCTCTGAATTTTGATTCTATACACCTGAATGAAACCTGTCATGGTAGCAATAATATGTGCATTCAAACATGGTACTGATGAGAGATATGCATATTAGGTGTCTACAAGCAAAGTTGAGGGGATTTGCAGCTGACTTGGGTCTTGGAAGGAGGGAGACTGCAGCCTGTCAGTTGGGCATAGCCTTAAGTGACTCCACCAATAGACAGCCAATAGGAAGTGTCCATGCTACCCAGGCATGGACAACCAAAGAAGAACCCTATGGGAGGTTGGGAGCACAATGGGAGCTGGGAGGCACTGTGGTAAGTTAGGGGATCTGCAACTGGATGAGGTCTTGGAAGGAAGGAGGTTCCAACCCGACATGTGGGCCATGGACTGGTGATTGAGAACGGTCGCCTTAGAGGACTCTACCAATAGACAGTCAATAGGAAGTGTCCATGGTACCCAGGCATGGACAATCAAAGAAGAACCCTATGGGAGGTTGGGAGCACAATGGGAGCTGGGAGGCACTGTGGTAAGTTAGGGGATCTGCAACTGGATGAGGTCTTGGAAGGAAGGAGGTTCCAACCCGACATGTGGGCCATGGACTGGTGGTTGAGAACGGTCGCCTTAGAGGACTCTACCAATAGACAGTCAATAGGAAGTGTCCATGGTACCCAGGCATGGACAATCAAAGAAGGACCCTCCTCATCTTCAGGGAAGAAGATAGAAGGTTCAGGCCCTGGCATGTCCAGGTGAAATACCAGTAATTAGTTGGTGAGGGACAAAGGGTAGGAGATGGAAAGTTTAATAAAAGTCCAGCTTTAAAAGGTACCTCTGGGCAAAGGGAAACATGGTTAAAATACGAGATGTACAGTTTGCCAAAGGATATTAAATTTTGACCAGCCCTTCTTGTTTACACACCTCTCAAAGTCCATAAGGTCACTTTGCCACATATTGTTTTACCAATACGAGGTCAGCACCCTGCTCATTGGACAGAGATGATTCACTGTCCAATGAGGAGGCAGTGAGATGAATTAGGACCAGGAATAAATACAAAGGGCCGGATTCAGATACATCTGTGTATCTTTCCGGCGGTGTAGCGTATGCTATTTACGCTACGCCTCCGCAACCTTTACAGGCAAGTGCCTTATTCAAAAAGCACTTGCTCCGTAAGTTGCGGCGGCGTAGCGTAAATTGCCCGGCATAAGGGCGCCTAATTCAATATAGGCATGTGGGGGCGTGATCCATGTAAATGACTCATGACCCCACGTAATTTACGTTTTTTCTGAACGGCGCACGCGTCATCCGTGGACGTATCCCAGTGCGCATGCGTGAAATCACGTCGCAAGTAGTCAATGTAAATGACGTGAACGTAATTTACGCCCAGCCCCATTTACGCAAACGTCATAAACGACGTACAATTCAACGCTGTCCCGACGCCCATACTTAACATTGGCTGCGCCTCATATAGCAGGGGTAACTTTACGCCGGACTAACGCTTACGCAAACGACGTAAAATACGACGCCCGGCCACAAGTACGTTTGTAAATCGGCGTATCTCCCTAATTTACATATTTGACACGTAAATCGACGGAAGCACCACCTAGCGGCCAGCGTAAATATGAAACTAAGATACGACGGTGTAACAGACTTACGCCGCTCGTATCTTAGCAGAATTCCGGCGTATCTTGTTTTCTGAATACAGAAAAAAGATACGCCGGCTATTTTTAGTAGTTACGCGGCATATCTATAGTTACGCCGACGTAACTACTTTCTGAATCCAGCCCAAAGTATCTGGGTTTTAGAGTTTTTTTCTTTCATATCTGCCTGAAGTTAAAGGGTCACTAAAGGAAAAACATTTTTTTTGCTGAAATGAATGTTTACAGGGTATAGAGACATAAAAGTTAACTGATTCCTTTTCAAAATGATTAAAAATAGATAAAAATCAATCATATAATATGCCTCCAGTTTCACTTTCGTTTTTAAACTGGTTTTGTGTTTATGTGAAGTAGAGAGAGAGAGACAGAACAAAAACAAACAAATCCAGGGCAGTGTTTTTTTTTTTTAAAATGAATCTGATTGGTTCTGGGAAGTTTTAGACACACAGTAATAACAGCTTAGACCACCGTGAGAAAGCTCCCAGCACTGTGGTTATAAGTAGGGTTGTCCCGATACCGATACCAGTATCGGTATCGGGACCGATACCGAGTATTTGCGGGAGTACTTGTACTCCCGCAAATACCCCCGATACCTAAATAGAATACCCCCCCCCCCCCCGCCGCCGTCCAATCCCGAGAAGGGGAGTGTCTATACATAGCGTGGCGGGCATTAGAAGAATTCAAACGAAAGGTGCCTGTAATGCGTGCTGTGATGCACAGGGATTAACGCGGCAGCAGCATCATCTACTACTACAAGGTATGGGGGACATGGCTGCAATATGGGGGACAGGACATGGCTGCAATATGGGGGACAGGACATGGCTGCAATATGGGGGACAGGACATGGCTGCATCTATGGGGGACAGGACATGGCTGCATCTATGGGGGACAGGACATGGCTGCATCTATGGGGGACAGGACATGGCTGCATCTATGGGGGACAGGACATGGCTGCAATATGGGGGACAGGACATGGCTGCAATATGGGGGACAGGACATGGCTGCAATATGGGGGACAGGACATGGCTGCAATATGGGGGACAGGACATGGCTGCATCTATGGGGGACAGGACATGGCTGCATCTATGTGGGACAGGACATGGCTGCAATATGGGGGACAGGACATGGCTGCAATATGGGGGACAGGACATGGCTGCATCTATGGGGGACCGGACATGGCTGCATCTATGGGGGACAGGACATAGCTGCATCTATGGGGGACAGGACATGGCTGCAATATGGGGGACAGGACAATGCTGCAATATGGGGGACAGGACATGGCTGCAATATGGGGGACAGGACATGGCTGCAATATGGGGGACAGGACATGGCTGCATATGTGGGGGACATGTATGGCTGCATATGTGGGGGACATGGCTGCATATGTGGGGGACATGGCTGCATCTGTGGGGGACATGGCTGCATCTGTGGGGGACATGGCTGCATCTGTGGGGACATGGCTGCAATATGTGGGGGGACATGGCTGCATCTGTGGGGACATGGCTGCAATATGTGGGGGGACATGGCTGCAATATGTGGGGGGACATGGCTGGATATATGTGGGGCTGGATATATGTGGGGGGACATGGCTGCAATATATGTGGGGGGACATGGCTTCAATATATGTGGGGGGACATGGCTGCAATATATGTGGGGGGACATGGCTGCAATATATGTGGGGGGACATGGCTGCAATATATGTGGGGGGACATGGCTGCAATATGTGGGGGGGACATACATGGCTGCAATATGTGGGGGGGACATACATGGCTGCAATATGTGGGGGGGACATGTCTGTAATATGTGGGGGGACATGGCTGCAATATGTGGGGGGGACATACATGGCTGCAATATGTGGGGGGGACATGTCTGCAATATGTGGGGGACATGTCTGCAATATGTGGGGGACATGTCTGCAATATGTGGGGGACATGTCTGCAATATGTGGGGGACATGGCTACATATGTGGGGGTGACATGGCTGCAATATGTGGGGGACATGGCTGCATTTGGGGACACATTTAAAAAAAGTATCGGTATTCGGTATCGGCGAGTACATGAAAAAAAAGTATCGGTACTTGTACTCGGTCCTAAAAAAGTGGTATCGGGACAACCCTAGTTATAAAGAAACAGACAAGCAGGAAGTGTGGAGAACAGAGCAGGATTACAGCAACTTCAAAGCAAAAACGAACAATAAGGACATGAAACCAGTACTGCAGTAAGGTAAAGGAAGCTATTTAGCTAAAAAAAAAAAATTCCTTTAGTGATCCTTTAAGCTTCAATTATAGTCCAGGTGTAGTTCTTTCGTGTCGCAGGAGCAAAGCTGGATCTTTTTTTAAATAATTGCCCTTTAAAAAACGCTGAATTGCCCCTCCCCTCTTATGTACTGTTTAATATTCTGCTTGTGCTTCAAGAAACTTACTGATTGCACTACAAGTTGTTTTTTTTTCTCTTTCTAAATCAATGTTTTATTGTTCCAATTCTTTCTCTAATGTCACATGCCTATTTTCTCGAATGTTTCATAAACATTTAATACAAAATAGATGTTTGACAAATAAAAAGCAATCTTAAGACGTATTCTGGTTTATTCGCCCACTTATGGAGTGTAGAACTGTCAATTTGTTGTTAAATATCTCGCAGACGTTTCCTGTGGCGTGCTTCTGAGTAACGTTTGCAAACTGATTTGCGGCGCTATTAACCAAATAATCGCCCAATAAAAATAAATAAGTGCCAAATCTCTCAGTCGGTTCTTTTTCCACCTTATTTTAATAACTTAAAGGGGTTGTAAAGGTAATTTTTTCCCCTAAATAGGTTCCTTTACCTTAGTGCAGTCCTCCTTCACTTACCTCATCCTTCCATTTTGCTTTTAAATGTTCTTATTTCTTCTGAGAAATCCTCACTTCCTGTTCTTCTGTCTGTACACTGTAATGTGAGGCTTTCTCCCTGCTGTGGAGTGTTGTGTTTACCGCCTCTCTTGGACTACAGGAGTGTCAGGACACCCACTAACACACAGCTTCTTTCTCTATCGGCAAAGTAGAGAGTGCCCTGACACTCCTGCTCGCCCCTCCCCCTTCAAGAGGCTTTCTACACACCAGGGATAAAGCCTTGCATTACTGTGTGGAGTTACAGACAGAAGAACAGGAAGTGAAGATTTCTCAGAAGAAATAAGGACATTTAAAAGCAAAATGGAAGGATGAGGTAAGTGAAGGAGGACTGCACTAAGGTAAAGGAAGCTATTTAGGGGAAATTATTTTACCTTTACAACACCTTTAACATAGAATCTAGTACAAAATCAATTTTACAATATAGGCCAGTTTGTCTCAACCTTCTTTATTCATGTCACTGTTTGAGAATATGCAAAATCTTCCTCTATAACAAGGGTTTCCAAACTTCCTATACAAAGGGCCAATTTACGGTCCTTCTGACTTTAGGGGGGGGGGGGGGGTGGCCAGTTTGAGTTGAAAATCCCTCATTTGCATATTTGAATGCCTAATCAATGGGAGCAGCAAAATGCGTCCAGACAAAAAATGCGCCCACGCTACGCCGGGGTAAGTAAGCTACGTCGGCGTAGGGTGGCCAGTCTTTAGGCGTATGTTGGTTTGTGGGTCTGGCGCACAGATACGCCAGCGCACATTTGCACTTACCGGCGCAAATTTGAACTTTCATCGGCGTAAGGGCTTTGTGAATCTGGGCCATAGTGCCTATAGTCAGTAGAAGGAGGAAGAGTGCCCCATCATTGGTAATAGTAGGAGGAATAGTACCCCATTGTTGGTATTGGTAGGAGAAATAGTGTCCAATCACTGGTATAAGTGGAAGGAATAATGCATTATCATTGGTATTAGTGGAAGGAATAGTGCCCCATCATTAGTATTAGTGGGACGAATACTGCCCCATCATTGGTATTAGTAAGAGGAATAGTGCCCCATCATTGGTATTAGTGGAAGGAATAGTGCCCCATCATTGGTATCAGTAGGAGGAATAGTGCCCCATCATTGGTATTAGTAGGAGGAATAGTGCCCCATCATTGGTATTAGTGGAAGGAATAGTGCCCCAGCATTGGTATTAGTAGGAGGAATAGTGCCCCATCATTGGTATTAGCAGGAGGAATAGTGCCCTATCATTGGTATTATTAGGAGGAATAGTGCCCCATCATTGGTATTAGTAGGAGGAATAGTGCCCCATCATTGGTATTAGTAGAAGGAATAGTGGCCCATCATTGGTATTAGTAGGAGGAATAGTGCCCCATCATTGGTATTAGTAGAAGGAATAGTGACCTGTCATTGGTATTAGTAGAAGGAATAGTGCCCCAGCATTGGTATTAGCAGGAGGAATAGTGCCCTATCATTGGTATTATTAGGAGGAATAGTGCCCTATCATTGGTATTAGTGGAAGGAATAGTGCCCCATCATTGGTATTAGTAGGAGGAATAGTGCCCTATCATTGGTATTAGTGGAAGGAATAGTGCCCCATCATTGGTATTAGTAGGAGGAATAGTGCCCCATCATTGGTATTAGTAGAAGGAATAGTGCCCCATCATTGGTATTAGTAGGAGGAATAGTGCCCCATCATTGGTATTAGTAGAAGGAATAATGACCTGTTATTGGTATTAGTAGAAGGAATAGTGCCCCATCATTGGTATTAGTGGGAGGAATAGTGCCCCATCATTGTTATTTGTAAAAGGAATAGGTAAAGGAAAAGGAATAGAAAAGTAAAAGAATGATAGTGACCAGAGAGGCAATGAGAATGATTCAGAGAGGAGCATGGCAAGGACGAAGAATGTTCAGATGGCAGAGTATACACAATGGGGGTTATTTACGAAAGGCAAATCCACTTTGCACTACAAGTGCACTGAAAGTACATTTGGAGGTGCAGTCACTGTCGATCTGAGGGGGACATGCAAGGAGAATAAAAAGCAGCATTTTAGCTTGTACATGATTGGATGATAAAATCAGCAGAGCTTCCCCTCAGATCTACAGCAACTGAACTTCCAAGTCCACAAGCAGTGCACTTGCAGTGCAAAGTGGATTTGCTTTTCGGAAATAACCCCCAATATTACCAAAAGTATTGGGACGCCTGTCTTTGCACGCACATGAAATTGAATGTCCTCCCAGTCTTAGTCTGTAGGGTTCAATATTGAGTTGGCCCCGCTTTTATAAGGCACATTGCTAATATTAGACGAGAGAAGCTTGCTGGAATTCTTAGTTTACAACTGAAATTTCATTATGGAAAATAACCGTGAAACAAAAGACGCCATACCGACTAATGAACCTTTTCTCAGCCGTCCACCGAGCGGAGATCTCCCCGCAGCAACAATAGCGGCAACATTCGTTTAACGATCACAGCTGCTTCCTTCTCACATATAAACGCATTGATGAACCGCCATTGATCGTTTAACCTTGGCGCTATGCGCTTTTCATTTGTTTTTAAATAACAGTTGCCCTTTACATGCCACACGGTGCGGAAGCATTACCATTCGCTGCAGCTCAGCACTTTTCTGACGCAAATTTAATAAGCTCATCAGTTATATGTAAAAAAAATAATAATATTGGCAGCCAATCAATGGCGGGTTTAAGAGGCCACAGCTGGAGCTTAATACCGACACAGATTATCTATGAGACCTGATACAGTAAAAGCGCTGACCTGGCAGAAAGAGGCGGCTATACAGGTACCTCTGTTGTCACAGATACTCTCCAGTTGTGAATCACTTCCGCGGGAGATGGTAACAAATCTATGAAATGGGATACATATTAAAGATGCCTATTTTTAGAGTTGTGCACAGTGAAAAAAAATTATATTAACCCTGCAATATGTTATCATAGTGAAGATAAACATACATAATTTTTTTGGGGGGGGTCAAAAGATTTTTTGGTGAAATTCTCTTACAAAAATTATTTTATTTTTATATTATTATTCTTATCATTATTATTATTTGTACGATATTTTATTTTTATTATATTATTATTATTATTTGTATGATACTGTGTTTCCCTGAAAATAAGTCCGGGTAATTCTGGCTACAAAAAACACACTAGGGCTTATTTTCAGGGGATGTCTTATTTATTTACGGTATGTACAAAAATGTTTCTCCCCCGTCAGCTCTGGAGTCAGCATTGTGAAATTCTGTAATCCCAAAAATAAACCTTTGTTTAAAGACCTTATAAAATCATAAATTCCGTTTTGTAAAAAGATGATTATGTGCAGTGTGTCTCCTTGTGTAACATTATTGTGGAAAATACCTTATTTACAGTGCTGCTGGCCGCTCACGTGACCCGCCGGAGCTCTTCTTCCCCACTCCAAATACTGCAGAGGGAGGGGCCAAGATCCCCAATGACGTCAGCCCCACTCTGAGTATTGCAGTGGGATGGGCTGCTGACATCAGCTGGGAGGAGAGGAGAAAAGCTCCTGCGAGTCATGTGAGCTCCCAACAGTGCTGTAAATAAGGTATTTTCCACAATAAAGTTACACAAGGAGACACACATCATATAATCTTTTTACAGAACAGATTACATATTTTTACAAGGACTTTAACTAGGGCTTATTTTTGGGGTAGGGCTTATATTGCAGCCATCCCAGAAATCCACGCTAGGTCCTATTTTCAGGGTATGGCTTATTTTTGGAGAAACAGGGTATTTTATTTTTGTTATATTATTATTATTATTATTATCATTATTTTATTTTTATTATGTTTTTAACACAATTAATACATTTAAAAAAAATACTATTTTAATTTAGTCCAACTAGTGATAGGTTTAACCACCTCAGCCCCGGAGGATTTGGCTGCCAAATGACCAGGCCACTTTTTGCGATTCGGCACTGCGTCGCTTTAACTGACAATTGCACGTCGTGCGACGTGGCTCCCAAACAAAATTGTCGTCCTTTGTCTCCCACAAATAGAGCCTTTTTTTGGTGGTATTTGATCACCATTGCAGCTTTTTTTTGCGCTATAAACAAAAAAAGAGCGACAATTTTGGAAAAAAAAAGCAATATTTTGTACTTTTTGCTATAATAAATATCCCCAAAAAAGATATAAAAAACATATTTTTTCCTCAGTTTAGGCCGATACGTATTCTTCTACATATTTCGCAATAAGCATTTATCGATTGGTTTGCGCAAAATTTATAGCGTTTACAAAATAGGGTATCGTTTTATGGCACTTTTATTAATATTTCTTTTTTTACTACTAATGGCGGCGATCAGAGATTTTTTTCGTCACTGCGACATTGTGGACTGTGGACACATTGGACAATTTTGACACATTTTTGGGACCATTGTCATTTTCACAGCGAAAAGTGCTATAAAAATGCACTGGTTACTGTGAAAATGACAATTGCAGTTTAAGAGTTGACCACTAGGGTGCGCTGTAGAGGTTAAGTGTGACCTCATATGTGTTTCTAACTGTAGGGGGGCGGGGCTGGACGTGTGACGTCAGTGATCGTCGTTCCCTATATCAGGGAACAGACGATCACTGACACTGCCACAATGAAGAACGGGGAAGGTGTGTTTACACTCACCTCTCCCCTTTCTTCAGCTCCGGTGACCGATCAAGTGACACCAGCGGCGATCGGGTCCGTGGGTCCTGCGGGGGCGGTCACGTAGCTTCGGACCGGGTCATGAGCGCGCCACCGGCGGGCTCGTGACCCCACAGCTGGGCCTTAAAGAGACACGTACAGGTACGTGATTGTGCCCAGCCGTGCCATTCTGCCAATGTATATTGGCGTGAAGGGGTCCTTAAGTGGTGAACCACCTCAGCCCCGGAGGATTTTTCTTTTTTGAAAGTTTTTTCAAATAACAGTAAGCAAAGTAAAGAGCTGGCACAGCAGCAACATATAGGTTAGAACAAAGTGCTGCCAGTGGGTCCAGCACAAGGAATTAGACATGTGCATTTCGTTTCATTACGAATTCGAATTCGGACGAATTTTTCATTATTCGGAAATTCGGATGCATCCGAATTTCCGAATTACAAAATTAACGAATTTAAACAAATTCGAAAAAATACGAACGAAATTCGAATTCTAAACGAATTTGAAACGAATTCGAAAAGAATTTGGAAACGAATTCGAAAAGAATTTGGAAACGAATTTGAAAAGAATTTGGAAACGAATTAGAAAAGAATTTGGAAACGAATTCGAAAAGAATTTGGAAACGAATTAGAAAAGAATTTGGAAACGAATAAGAAAAGAATTCGGAAACGAATTCGAAAAGAATTCGGAAAAAAAAAATCTATTCGAAAACAATTCAAATCGAAAACAAATTCGAATGAAAATTGAAAGCAAGTTTGAATCAAAATCTAAAAAATATAAATCGATTTCTAAAAAAGAATACAATAAAATAGAATACAAATACATACAATCAAATCCGGTTGAAATAATTTCCAATCCGGTGGAAATCATTTCCAATCCGGTGGAAATCATTTCAAATTCGGTAGAATTCATTTCAAATTTGGTTGAAATAATTTCCAATCCGGTAGAATTCATTTCAAATTTAGTTGAAATAATTTCTAATCCAGTTGAAATAATTTCCAATTTGGTTGAAATAATTTCAAATTCGGTTGAAATAATTTCAAATCCGTTTGAAATATCATCGAATTTGGTTGAAATATTAACGATAGCGGATGAAATATTATTGAATTCTGTTGAAATATTTTCGAATCCGATCAAAATATGATCGAATTCGAATCCGGTAGAAACATTATCGAATCCGGTAGAAATCTTTTCGAATTCGACCCTTTTTCGAATTCGGTTGAAAACGATCGAATTCGGCCGGGTTTTCGAATTCGGTATAAAACGATCGAATTCAATCGAGGTTTTTCGAATTTCTATTGAAAACGACCGAATTCCGAAAACGAATTTAACAAATTTAACGAATTTAACTTAACAAAATTAATTAAATAACAAATTAAAAACGAAACTATTTTTTTCCTTTAAACAAAATTAAATAAAACGTAATAGAATAAAATGATGCAAATACTGGTAACATAAGATGAAATAAAAGAAAAAGAAAATAGAATAGAACAGCCCAAGTATCAAAGTTTATTTCGCCCCAAAAGGAGATAATTGTATTTAGTATCACTATCCTTTGTTCTTCTCATACCATAAAAGGCCATTTTTTTCTCATTTTAGGCCGATACGTATTCTTCTACATATTTTTGGTAAAAAAAAACAACAAAAAAAAACGCAATAAGCGTTTATTGATTGGTTTGCGCAAAAGTTAAAATAGGGGATAGTTTTATGGCATTTTTATTAATATATATTTTTTACTATTTACGGCGGCGATCAGCGATGTTTATCGTGATTGCGACATTATGGCGGACACATCAGACACTTTTGATGCTATTTTGGGACCATTCACATTTATACAGCGATCAGGGCTATAAAAATGCATCTGATTACTGTATAAATGTGACTGTCGGGGCAGGGGTTAACCACTAGGGGGGTGAGGGAGGGGTTAAGTGTGTCCTAGGGAGTGATTCTAACTGTGTGGGGGCGGGGCTTACTGTGACATGACACTGATCACTGCTCCCGATGAGAGGGAGCAGACAATCGGTGTCCTGTCACTAGGCAGAACAGGGAGATTCCTTGTCTACACTGGCCTGTTTGGCTGATTAGCAATTCGTGTTACCAATCAATTGAACAGGCGTACCTAATAAAGTGTCCGGTGAGTGTATATTTGTCAATTCCCAAGAGAGTTGGATGCCAAAGGTGGTCCAACACCATATCGTTCTTTTACCCTAATTTTGTCCAACCCCTGTATATAATACATGTTTGTTTTTGGGTTTAATACCATTTTAAATAGAGTGCTGTCCCTATGTATTAAATGTGTGCCTGGATGAGAACAGGTACCCCAAGCAGTTGGCCCAGCTTCATTCGAGCCATTTCAGGGCTTTCATTTTCAATTTTGACTTTAAAAGGAAAAAACTTGTTTTCTCTGATCTTGTCCTTCCCGCCCTCCATGGAGTCTCGGTAAGTCAGGCTCGCCATCGGACCTTGCAGATCTCGGTTGTTTTATGATTAATGACACATTTTTGCTCGTTCTTCCTTACAATAACACGGCCTCTCTTGAGAAATAGAGACTAAAAACTGGACAGAGGACACGGGAAGACTGCAGCTAAAGGAGTGGGGGAAGACTGTATGAGAACAGGCTGCCTGTTTTATGCTTTGATGTTTTTTAAAAGAAAAACGACCCCAGACAAGCATGAACTGTCACTGCCATCCGCTCAATGTACCACCGGCAGGGGAGGGCTGGCAGGGGGGCAGGGTGGAAATTTCCCCCCGGGCTGGTGACACTATGCACAGCCATCGGCCGCCACTACCAAATGCTGTTTTTGCAGAGCAGGAATATGCCTGCTGGAGCTCTGTTAACACAGGTCACGGCCGCTGCTTACCTCCCACTGTGCAGCCGTGCCTGTGTCAGCTCTGAGGTAGATAGCTGCAGAGCTGAGCTATGTCTCATCTCACACATAGCTCAGCCTCAGCGCACAGCAGCGCTGACATCCCCTTCTCTCTCTGCACAGGCACAAGGACTCTGATGTAAGGGGGGCCTCTGTGCGGACTCTGATGTAAGGGGGGCCTCTGTGCGGAATCTGATGTAAGGGGGGCCTCTGTGCGGACTCTGATGTAAGGGGGGCCTCTGTGCGGACTCTGATGTAAGGGGGGCCTCTCTGTGCCTCTGGACTCTGATGTAAGGGGGGCCTCTGTGCGGACTCTGATGTAAGGGGGGCCTCTGAGCGGACTCTGATGTAGGGGGGGCCTCTGTGCAGACTCTGATGTAGGGGGGCCTCTGTGTGGACTCTAATGTAGGGGGGGGCCTCTGAGCGGACTCTGATGTAGGGGGGTCTCTGTGCAGACTCTGATGTAGGGGGGCCCCTGTGCAGACTCTGATGTAAGGGGGGCCTCTGTGCAGACTCTGATGTAGGGGGGCCTCTGAGCGGACTCTGATGTAGGGGGGGCCTCTTTTCAGACTCTGATGTAGGGGGGCCTCTGAGCGGACTCTGATGTAGGGGGGGCCTCTGTGCAGACTCTGATGTAGGGGGGGCCTCTGAGCGGACTCTGATGTAGGGGGGGCCTCTGTGCAGACTCTGATGTAGGGGGGCCTCTGAGCGGACTCTGATGTAGGGAGGCCTCTGAGCGGACTCTGATGTAGGGGGGGTCTCTGAGCGGATTCTGATGTAAGGGGGGCCTCTGTGCGGACTCTGATGTAAGGGGGGCCTCTGTGCGGACTCTGATGTAAGGGGGGCCTCTGTGCGGACTCTGATGTAAGGGGGATCTCTGTGCGGACTCTTGTGATCATGAAAAATCTTAGACTGTTTTCCTTGATCCATCAGTTTTTTACGCTCTATGGGCCACGTGACTGGACTTGCCCCCCAGGCCTTAGGCTGCCAGCCCTCCCCTGACCACTGGAAAGTAGAAGATGCTTCTTTATAGTGGTATCGTTCTTTAACCTATAGAAACTTAAATACTTAAAAGGAGTTGTAAAGGTACAATATATTTTCCTAAATAGCTTCCTTTACCTTAGTGCAGTCCTCCTTCATTTACCTCATCCTTCCATTTTGCTTTTACATGTCCTTATTTCTTCTGAGAAATCCTCACTTCCTGTTCTTCTCTCTGTAACTCCACACAGTAATGCAAGGCTTTCTCCCTGGTGTGGAGTGTCATGCTCGCCCCCTCCCTTGGACTACAGGAGAGTCAGGACGTCCACTAACACACAGTTCCTTTCTCTATCTGCAACGTAGAGGGCCTGGTCCTTTACCTGCATAATGGTCTGGGTCCTAAGTGGTTAAAGTTCACGTGCGTGTAAAGGCAGGCATCCCTTGGTAATATAGTGAATGTGTAGCACCCTTCCAGCCCCTCCCTCCAGCCTTTATCTGCCTGCATTGCACAAAGATGCACTGAGACCCTGTGATGGCATCACTGGGTCTAAAATCAGGAATATCAGGACTGATAGCTCCTAAGAAGAGTACCGAGGCAGGGTGCTGTGATGTTTTCAGGAAGTATGTACAGCACTCTCCCGCCAGCCATTAATAACAATTATTAGATATCACACTTCAATAATAATTATTAGATATCATCTCTATGATATGTTTATCAATGCATCTGCCTGCATTGCATAGAGAAGCACAAAGACCCAGCGATGACATCACTGGTCCTAAATGAAGTATAATGAAAATGTAACCACTTGTTACCCGCCCACCGTCATATGACGACGGGCAGGTAACTCCATTGTCCTGACTGCACGTCATATGACGTGCAGTCATAGAAAGCCGCTAGGGGCGCGCGCGCACCCGTCGCATCACTGACAACCCCGTGCGTGTGCCCGGCGGCCGCGATGGCCGCCGGGCACACGCGATTGCCGAGTAACTGAGCTGGGACGTGGAGCTCTGTGTGTAAACACAGAGCCCCGCGTCCCCGTCAGGGAGAGAGGAGACCGATTGTGTCCCTTGTACATATGGACACAATCGGTCACCTCCCCCAGTCACCCCCCTCCCCCCACAGTTAGAACACAAACTAGAAGAAACATTTAACCCCTTCCCCGCCCTCTAGTGGTTAACCCCTTCCCTGCCAGTTACATTTATACAGTTATCAATGCATATTTATAGCATTGTTCACTGTATAAATGTAAATGGTCCCAAAAATGTGTCAAAAGTGTCCGATGTGTCCGCTATAATGTCCCAGTCCCGAAAAAAAAGATCGCCGCCATTCCTAGTAAAAATAATAATAATAAAAAGCTATAATTATGTCCCGTATTTTGTAGGCAATATAACTTTTGCGCAAACCAGTCACTATACGGTTATTGCGATTTAGTTTTTTAATTTTTTTTACCAAAAATATGTAGAAGAATACGTATCGGCCTAAACTGAGATAAAAAATGTTTTTTTTTTTTTTTTTTTAAATGGGATATTTATTATAGCAAAAAGCAAAAAATATTGTGTCTTTTTTCAAAATTGTCGCTCTTTTTTTGTTTATAGCGCAAAAAATAAAAACCGCACGGGCGATTAAATATCACCAAAAGAAAGCTCTATTTGTGGGAAAAAAAGGACGTCAAATTTGTTTGGGAGCCACGTTGCACGACGCGCGTCGCCAAATTGTCAGTTAAAGCACGCAGTGCCGGAAGTTAAAGGGATGATGTGGGGCAGATGCACATGTAGGTGCACAGTCAGGCAAGTGGTTAAAGGAGGCAAAAGGAAAAAAAAAAGTGTGCCTAAAATGAATGACTGCAAGGTAGATGTCTATGACAGTGAATACTTGTAAGATAAGAACGAAAAAAACGCTAATATACACTACATATATCCTTCATCTCCTCTATCACCTCTCGGTCTTCTAGTAACTTCTGCTCCTCTCATTCACTTCGTTTGCGGCACTATACGTTCATGTAAGAAATACATTTCACCACTATTTGTATCCGGCACGATTAATTCACACCTCCTTGAATGTCTGCTAGACAGACAGTAGTAGAGTGTCAGATGTAGGTTCCACAGGAGCAGAGCATGTTACTGACCACCGCAGTAAAGCCTCCCTTCACGGTGGTGAGTAACAATCAGACAAGCAGGAAGTGAACAGAACAGAGAAGAAATAGAGAAAACAATCTCCTTTCTTATTGGGTATTCTTCCAATGAAAGTTACACTTTAAGCAACACTGTTTTTGCATTAATTTCACACAACTGTATTAACACCAAGACCATACTCAAATTAAATCATAAAAAAAAAGGAATCATTTATACAAAAATGGATTTCTGGTCATCAACATGCTAATAAAATAAAACCTTTTAATGCCTTTGCTATTGTTGCTTCATAAAAAAAATCTGGAGGCGCATGCGCGGAGCTCTGAGGATGGCTGCTTGAGCCGGGAGCTCCTCATCACCCCAGTCCAGCGGCGCCCATAAGTCAGCCAAAAACGGGTTGGAAGTGGTGCTTTCACCACACACGGCACCCCCAGACTCCAGGGCACCCCCCTACTAATTTTTTAAAAGGGACACTTTAAAGCCGCTTTTTGCTCATTTAAAAAAACGGCAAAAATCCAAGATGGCCGCCGCTGCTGCACCTCACAAGAACGGAGCTGAGGAGATGCCTGAGGGAAGGATTTTTCCAAATATGGTACCCCTGCCTTTTACCCCCCTGGTCCAAGTAAGTTACCAGCAGGACATGCCCCCCTCAACAACTCCCACAGAACCCCTGATAGGCAGTAATATGGAGGGCTCTGCACTACCCCTCATAGGACCTAACATAGGGAGCCAGGCTGCTCAATTCTCTGTCAGCACCCTGTCAGCAGCATCTGCATTCTCTGTGACTGACTTATATCAGGCACTGGCTGAACTCCTGGATAGGGGACTCGCTCAGACTGCTACCAAAATAACAGGAGATTTGAAAGCAGATTTCCAGAATTTGGGCACCAGAATTGAAGCGATAGAAGACAAGCTTGATCAAACGGTGGCAGCCACAGACCAGAACTCAGAACATATTCATACAGTACAGGAGCAATTGGATGTGGCCCTTTCCAGGATCGACGAGTTGGAGAACAGATCCAGGAGATACAATTTCCGGATCAGGGGGCTGCCCGAATCCATCACTGACATTCCAGCAGCGGTACAAAATTTGATCCAGAACTTGATCCCAAACATTCCTCAAGACCGCCTAGAGCTTGACAGAGCCCACAGAGCCCTGGGGCCACCCAGAAAGGATGGCTCACCGCGGGACATCATCGCCAAACCCCACTTTTACGCAGTAAAGGATGAAGTCATGAGACTAGCACTTTCTGTGCCCAATGTTTTGTGCCAAGGTCATCCCGTCCAAATATACGCAGACCTTTCTCCCTCCACAATGCAGCGAAGACGGTCATTAAAGCCGCTACTCCTAGTCCTGGTCCAAAAGGATATAAAATATAAATGGGCATTCCCCTTTGCGGTCAAGTTCTCGGATAAAGGGAAAAACTACTCCTTCTCAACCTTTCCTGATGGAGAAAGATTACTAATGCGCCTTAAGCTCATCTCGCAGGAACCCGCCATGGACACTTCTCATAGCATCCCAAACACCTCCAAGAGACCGACCCCCACCAGTCCTAAATCCCTACTCTGGACCAGGTCGAGGTCCAAGAAAGCTAGAGACAGCGGAGCCACTTACCCAGATCTCGGCTGACACATTGGTCATATACTCCTTGAACTTTCGAGGTTCTTGGTCGGTCCTATGCCTGAGAATTAGACTTTGTCTGATCAGCGAAACAACTTTTTGGACAATTGATATTTCAACAGTATTTCTCCTGCTAAAAAGATCTCTTTATCTATTCTATTTTTTGCAGGGAGATGTCCCCACTTTGCTTCTGAGGTCCCCTCCTCCTCGGTCCCCTTTGGGGGGAGGACGGGAGGACTTCCGGATCGGACTTAGATCCGACCAAACTGGGTTTAGATTTACTCAATCCCTTCCGGTTTCGGTTTTGATAATTGCTGTAACCATTTTTTCAGGGGCGCCCTGGCTGGGGTGGGCCCCATGTACCTCCACCTCTCCCTCAGACTCCAGAAGGTATCTGGGGGCGAGGTCGCTTGTTCTCTTTTGGAGCAAGCCTTTTTTGATCTACCTTGGTAGAAGTTCTCGAGGGGCATCTCCCCTCCCCGGGAATGTATTTTTTCTTATTTTCAAATCTGTCCTTTCCTTTTCTATTCCCCATCTTTCCCACATGAGCCTAACCTTTTATTATTTTTCAGCTTGCGGTACCTACGAACGAGGAGTGTCCACCAGGCTGCCGGACGTCCGTCCTGACAAATGGCAAGGTTGGGGGGACAGAAAACATCTAAGGGTGAGTGGAGGTAGAGACAGACATAGTTACTTTTCGGATCCCCATGGCTGATCACGTACAGAGCTCCCTCAATATAGCCACACACAATGTTCAAGGCCTGAACTCCCCTGTCAAAAGGCGAAAGATCTTTGATAGTTACAAAACACTCAGACTTGACATTCTCATGATCCAAGAGACCCACTTTCCTGGGAGGTACAGTCCCAAATGTGTCCACTCTCATTTTCCCCTCTTCTACTTGGCTAATGCCGAGAACAAGACCAAGGGGGTCGCAATCTTTTTCTCCAAATCCAGTAACTTTGAGTATCTCTCTGACTTCAAAGACCCGGAGGGACGGTTTATACTGGTTAAGGGTAAAATTGAGGGTCATCTATACTCCCTGGTCTCATACTATTCTCCAAACAAAGGGCAAGACAAGTTTTTCCAACTAATCTTGGATACTTTAACCCCACTTCTGGAAGGCACAGTCATTTGGGGGGGGGGGGGGATTCCAATGTGGCTTTTGACCAGGGTTTGGACAAATCCAGACCTCCGTCCGCCCAACTTACTAGACCCACTAGGGTCAGCCCGAAAATTGCCAAACTACTCCATGACAGGGGGTTGACGGATGTCTGGCGGGAGTCTAATCCTTCAAAGAGAGACTATACTCATTACTCTCACCCGCATAATACCTATGCCAGGATCGATCATATTTTAATTCCTTATTTTGTACTTCCGGCAGTGATCAAGGCCCAAATCAGAGACACAGTCCTATCTGACCATTCTATGGTCATCATGTCCATCCGCTCTTTAGCCGGTATGGCAAGGAACGGACATTGGCGGCTAAACGAGTCTATTCTCTCCAATCCAACCACAACAACGGAAATTAATAAAGCCCTTCAAGAATATTTCACAATTAACAATGTTGAGGATATCTCTGCGGAGACCCTATGGGCAGCCCATAAAGCTTGTATTAGAGGTAAGATTATTCAGATCTCCACGCGAATCAAAAGAGAACACGAAGCAGAAATTGTACATCTGGAAAAGTCTTATAGGACCCTAAGGGCACAACACAAAAATAAACCATCTTTAGCCTTACTAGAGAATATTGACAAGCTGAGACTAGAACTTAATTTAGCTCTCACAACGAAAGCGGAGAGATCTCTCCGCTGGAGTGGCAATACGTTTTACACCCAAAAAGGAAAAATAGGCCAGATGTTAGCGACCAAATTGTCCCCTAAAACAAGGTTTCACTCCTTGCCCAAGATACGCTTGGCAGGTCAAGAACCTACGTCCAACCCTAAAAAGATCCTGGAGGCATTCAAAACATTCTATTCTGACCTGTATAGTGCCCCTCCACAGATTCCCAGGGATTCGATTGACGACTTTTTGGACAGCCTATCCATCCCATCCTTAGACGGGCTGGAAGCACCCTTTTCGGCTGAAATGGTGGCGACAGTAATCAAGGGCCTCCGAAAGGGTTCAGCCCCAGGCCCAGATGGCCTGTCGGTCCTCTATTATAAGTCATTTGCAGATACCCTAGTCCCACATATGACAAACTTTTTTAATTTCAAGACTCAAGGCACCCCTTTGGGTACACAACTTAATACAGCATACATTACGGTTATTCCAAAACCGGATAAAAACCCAGAAGTCTGTAACTATCGCCCTATTTCCCTGATAAATAATGACCTAAAAATTCTTACAAAAATTCTAGCTCTCCGTATATCCTCTTTCATTAATAAATATATTCACAAGGACCAAGTCTGATTTATTCCAGGTCGACAAGGCCCAGATCAAGTGAGAAGGGCAGTGGACATTGTCTCAATTTTGCAATCCAACTGGGACGGAGGTCCGAAACAAAAAGGCTTTCTCCTAGCTCTTGATCTGCAGAAGGCCTTTGATTCTGTGTCCTGGCAATATCTTCTCCCCCTACTAGAACGATGGGGCTTTGGCCCGAGATTTATGGGGGTAATACAAGCTCTCTATTCTAAACCAAAGGCCCAAATTCGAATCCAAGGGTTCTACTCTTCTCCAATAGACATAGCCAGGGGTACCAGACAGGGATGCCCCCTCTCCCCAATCATTTTCGCAATGGCAATTGAAACCCTGGCGATAGCCATTCGACAGAACCCTGACATTCAAGGCGTTTCATGTGGAGACCAAACTCATAAATGTGGGCTCTTTGCCGATGACTTACTACTATTTCTAACTTCTCCTATTACTTGCCTACCAAACCTTTGCAAGGTAATTTCGGAATTCTCTAAAATCTCAGGTCTCCAAGTCAATTATGCCAAATCACAAGCCTTGAACGTATCCCTTCCACCTTCTACAGTATCCCTCCTCCAACAGTCATTCAAATTTGAATGGTGTCCCTCATCTATCAAATATCTAGGGATTTCCTTAACAGCTCGTACAGAATCCCTTTACACAAATAACTATCCTCCCCTATACCGAAAACTTACAGCCGACATGAATAACTGGGCCAAATATGATCTTTCCTGGCTGGGCAGAATTAACTCTATAAAGATGACTTTGCTTCCTAGAATTTTATATCTATTCCGCTCCCTTCCCATTCCCATCAGAAAAGACCACGTGCAGACTTTACAAAGCAAAATACTCAAATTCATTTGGGGAAAGTCAGGTTACAGAATCCCCCAAAACACTCTATATAACCATAGGAAAAGAGGAGGACTAGGATTGCCGCATCTATATAAGTACTTCGTAGCTGCCAGACTGGCTCAACTATCCGTAGTTTACTCCAAACTGGATAAACCAGACTGGGTCCACATAGAGGGGCAAGCTGTCCCCCAGTTCTCCCTAGAATACTTACTCTGGTGCCCCCAAAAGAGAAGACCACCCATTTTGTCCCCCTCCCTTTCTCAATCTTACGCCCTTTGGGATTGAATTCGTCACCTTCCAGCCCTGGTTTCGAAAGGGCAACCTCTAGCCAGTGTATTCCAAAATCCGGATTTCCCACCTGGAATGGACAGGAAGGCCTTCAGTTGGTGGTTGGATAAGGGTCTGTACCGCATAGGACACTACTTCACAACCAAAGGCCCTCTTACCCTAGACCACTGTGTGACTAAATTGGACCTCCCTGACACTGAAAAATTCAGATTCAAACAAATATCACAATTCCTACACACTTTATGGACGGATAGGCCTCTACCTCCCAAATTCACAGATTATGAGCTCTGGTGCGGGCAGACCATGGGACAAAGGGGATGAATATCTGTCATCTACTCTTCACTCACCCGCCCAACTGAGAAGTCTTCTTATATGATGGCTTGGGAGGCAGACCTCCAACTAGAGTGGGACTTGGAGACCTGGCGGGCAGCTTGTTCTGATTCTTTTCAGGGCATCTTAAATACTTCCCTGATGGAAGCAAACTTAAAGGTCCTTATGAGGTGGTATATGACTCCCGCCAGGCTTGCGGCCATCTACCCATCATCAGATCCCAGCTGCTTTAGAGGTTGTCAACTCCTGGGCTCTATGGTGCATGTCTGGTGGGAATGTCCCAGAATCAGACCAATCTGGAAGAGGATTTTTAACCTCATTTGTACAGTCACTGGACGGCTTCTGTAGCTCTCCTAAATGCTCGGATTCCGGGTATATCCAAGCCCAATCAGAAGCTGATCCGATTTATGCTTCTCGGGGCTAAAATTACCATCGCAAGGGCTTGGAGACAACCCAGGGTTTCCATTGCAGAAATAAACCGCAAGATTTCGTGGATCATAGTGCAGGAAAAGCTGGCCAGCATTCTTTCAAACACGAAACAGAAATTTGAAGCCGTGTGGGGACCATGGGCGTCCCACTGTGGTATACCTCTGGCGACAGGGGTACACCCCGCGCAACCTGCATCCTTCAGCACAAGTTAGGCTCATGCTTCCCTTCCTTTCCCTTTTTCTTACCCCCACTTTTCTCTCTCTCTTTTCTTACTTCATTTATTTTAAGACAGTTGTATGACCAGAGGGTAATGTTCTTTGTTCTTCATCCAGTTTTTCATATGGGCAATTTGGTAACACTATAGGCCTATCTTATTTCGTGAGTATGAGCTAGAGGTTCAATGAAGCCAAATTCGAACCCACTAATTTCCTTTCAAATACTTTTATAGGAGGAGGCGGATTGGGAGGCGCCTGGCTGGGACACAGAATGATCCCATTAGGGGTGTCCGGGACAGGCAGGATCCCCCCGAGCGCAAGACCACCATATTCACTTCTTTTTCTGTTTCCCTTTCCTCTGTTATCAAGCTCGTTGGATTCCTTTAATCAGCTCACAGTTGGGCAATTTGAAATCAATTGAGTCATTGTTACTGTCATTATGCCCGGTTTGTTGAATGTTATGATGTTGTAATTTCAGCCTTTGGTCATACTATATCTGTATCCTTTATTTGAAAAAATAAAAATCTATTGAAAGAAAAAAAAAAATCTTGACAGGAGTTTTAACCATTCTCTATTAAAGCTAAAATGAAAAGTTTGGACTTTGGATATAATTTATTTGGCTGTAGTTATAAGAAAAAAATCTGCTTTGGGTTCTTCTTCAGGAGGGAGGGGCAGGAAACCTCAGCATATTTAAAATTTCATTTTTATTTGACAGGAAAAAAAAAAAAAAGCGCCTCAAACAAAAGTGAGTTTTGCAGTGTTCATAAAGCCTCGATTTACACCTCTGTTAAACGATTTAGGCCACTAAAAAATTGATGTCCAGAATCCGGGGTCATAAAACTTCATTTACTCAAAGGTGTAACAACTGCAGAGTAGTATAAAATGTTTATGGCACAAATAAATTGCTGTGAGATGGTATTAATGTCTATGAACTAAAAAGTTTCATCTCGCTGTGACACGGATGTACCCGGCGAGTTTGGGGATTGTCACATTAATGATTTGCATATAGCAGTCTATTTAGCGGGACAGTTAACAGGATGTTGTTAACAAAAAAACTTCTCAGAGGAGTCAATCATAGCTCATAAAGAAGAAGATAAGGACAAAGAACAGCAAAAGCCGGCTTACTTTTAGCTTTAATGACGGGAAGGGCTCTAGCTATAAAAATTACATTGAGCCACTATCAGCAAAAATCACGAAAAGCACCCTTGCAAATGCTTTTAATAAGCGTGAAATGTCATTTTGCGATGTGTAAGTTGTCTTTTGCTGGTGGATGTAACATTCTGTTTGTTTTGCTGTTACCAAATCAAATGTAATTGGGACAGGGTAACTATTATACGTGTTATTATTTTGACGTATTAGTCAAATATAAGCAGTACTGGTTGCAACATATTCTTATGCCCTGTACACACGATTGGTCCATCTGATGAAAACGGACTGATGGATCTTTTCATCAGTTATCCGATGAAGCTGACTGATGATCAGTCGTGCCTACACACCATTGGTAAAAAAAACGATCGTGTCAGAACGTGGTCACGTAAACCACGTACGACAGCACTATAAGGGCTCTTTCACACGTCCGTTCCGTTCGTCCATTTTTTGGACTTCCGGTAACGGACCTCAATGCTTCCCTATGGGAGCGGATCCGTTAGCGGATGATGCATCCGCTAACGTCCGCCAGATCCGCATCCGTTTTTTCGGACGGAAGAATGTACTATTTTTCTTCCGTCCGGCCAAACGGATCGGATGCAAACGGACATCCGATAGCGGAGGAGAGACAGGGCGGTCCCTGCACAGTGTGCGGGGACCGCCCTGTCTGCCCGACAGCTCAGCGGAGACCCCCCCGCTGAGCTGACGGACACACGGAGCGGACCGAAAAACGTAACGCACGTGTGAAAGAGCCCTAAAGGGGAAGTTCAAATTCAATGGCGCCACCATTGGGGCTGCTTTAGCTGGTTTTGTGTTAGTAAAAGCCGATTTGCGCTTTTCTGTCTGTTACAGCGTGATGAATGTGCTTACTCCATAACGAACGCTAAATTTACCAGAACGAGCGCTCCCGTCCCCTAATTTAGTCTGAGCATGTTTTGGTTCCACTCCTGTTTTTGTTTATCCAGTGCTCCTCTTTGCCAGACAAACTATAGGTAGGGGCAGGTTTAGGTTACCACCTGCCCCCTGCCTATTGATTAGCACACCTGTGCTCCTTATTAGGAGGCTTTAAAATCATAGCTAGGACTGCAATACACGCGTTGGCATTGTAGCTTAAACAGGTATTTGCAAATGCATGTAACTAAACCTCTGTTTTTAATTGCATACAGTTAGACAGATCAATTTGGTTTAGTGCTTTTTTGTTTGGCAACCTTGAGCCTGGCCACTATGGAAATTTTTTTTATATTTCATATTTATATATTTAATCGCATACTGTGATAAAGCGCATCTCATTCAAAGTCCCAACCCTCCACCTTTTTTAGAAATTCAGTCTGAGCATGCGTACGTTTTTAACCGATGGACGTGCCTACAGACGATCGTTTTTTTTCCTATCGGTTAGTTAACCATCAGATAATTTTAAAACAAGTTCCTAATTTTTTAACCGATGGTTAATAAACCAATGGGGCCCACACACGATCGGTTAGTCTGATGAAAACGGTCCTTCAGACCGTTTTCATCAGTAAACCGATTGTGTGTACGTGGCATACGAGCATTCCATCCTATGAGAAAATACCCTAATGCCGCGTACAGACGATTGAAAATTCCGACAAGAAAAGTCAGACGTGAGCTTTTGGTCAAAATTTACGACCGTGTATAGGCTCCATCTGAGTTTTTCTGCAAGGAAAATTTGAGAGCTGGTTTTCAAATTTTCCGACAAGAAAAGTTCATGGAGGAAATTCCGATCGTCTGTATGCAATTCTGATGCGCAAAAATCCTATGCATGCTCGGTATCAATTTTACGCATGCTCGGAATCATTGAACTTAATTTTCCTCGGCTTGTTGTAGTGTTGTATGTCACCGCGTTCTTGACAGTCGAAATTGTGTTTTGAAGGTGTGTATGCAAGACAAGTTTGAGCCAAGATTCCGTCGGAAAAAAATCCATGGTTTTCTTGTGGGATTTTCCGTTCGAGTGTACGCGGCATAAGAATATTTGATCAGAAGAGAAAATAGCCCAAGAACATTTGATCAGAAGTAGGGATGAACATGAGTTCGACTCGAACATTGCATGTTCGCCGAACAGCGAACTATTTGGGGTGTTCGCGGCAAGTTCGTGTGAACTTTAGAACCCTGTTAAAGGGACTCGAACGTTTGAAATCTAAAGTGCTAATTTTAAAGGCTAATATGCAAGCTATTATAATAAAAAGTGTTTGGGGACCTGGATCCTGCCCCAGGGGACATGTATCAATGCAAAAAAAAGTTTTTTTGGCAGCAGTGATTTTAATAATTCCTTTAAGTGAAACAATAAAAGTGAAATATTCCTTTAAATTTTGTACCGGGGGGGGGGGGTGTGTAAAGTATGCCTGTAAAGTAGCGCTTGTTTCCCATGCTTAGAACTGTCCCTGCACAAAATGACATTTCTGAAGGAAAAAAGGAATTTAAAATCACTCGCGGCTATAAAGAATTGTCGGCTCCCGGCAACACAGAGAAAAGTCATTCATAAAAAAAAAAAAATGTGTGGGGGTCCAACGGCATTTAAAAAAAAAAATTGGGGTGGAGTTCCCCTTAAAATCCATACCAGACCTCAAGGGTGTGACGCAGGGTTCCCCTTAATATCCATACCAGACCCGAAGGGCCTGGTAATTGAATTTGGGGGGACCCCCACACATTCTTTTTTTATGAATGACTTTTCTCTGTATTGCTGGTACCCGACAATTCATTATAGCCACGAGTGATTTTAAATGACTTTTTTCCTTCAGAAATTACATTTTGTGCAGGGACAGTTCTAAGCACAGGAAACAAGCGCTACTTTACAGGCATACTATACACCCCCCTAGGTACGAAATTTAAAGGAATATTTTAATTTTATTGTTTCACTTTAAGCATTATTAAAATCACTGCTCCTGAAAAAACTGCCATTTTTAAAACTTTTTTTTTGCATTGATACATGTCCCCAGAGGCAGGACCCGGGTCCCCAAACACTCCCCTGAGGCAGGAACCAGGTCCCCAATCACTTTTTAGGATAATAACTTGCATTTTAGCCTTTAAACTTAGTACTTTCGATTTCAAACGTTCGAGTCCCATATACTTTAACAGGGTTATAAAGTTCACACAAACTTTTGGTCTGTTCGCAGGTTCTGGTGCAAACCGAACCCAGGGGTGTTCGGCTCATCCTTAATCAGAAGGAAAACTAACTCTAAGGCCTCGTACACACGATCGGACATATCCGATGAAAACGGTCCGCGGACCATTTCCATCGGATATGTCCGATCGGGAGTTTGATCCGATGGCGTGTACACACCATCGGATCAAATTCCCCGCCGCCGGACGACGCGGTGACGTGGCGGTGACGCGGCGGTGACGTTGACGCCGCCACGTCACCGCCACGTCACCGCACCAGGAAGTTAAACACTTCCGCGCATGCGCCGAATCCATTCGGCGGCGGCGCGGCGGCGGTGGGGGACGACATGTCTGCTGGTAAGTGTACTAACCAGCAGACATGTCGGGCGGACAGATTCCACCGGATAGATTTCAAAGCATGCTTTGAAATCTGTCGGGTGGAGAAATCTGTCCGCTAGCCCATACACACGAGCGGAGATGTCTGCTGAAACGGTCCATCGGACCGTTTTCAGCGGACATATCCCCTCGTGTGTACGAGGCCTAAAACATTTATGTCTCAGAGAATATATTACAAGAACTCTTGATCAGAAGGGAAAAAAAGAACATTCCACCCTTACATAAAATACCATAGAACATATGATCAGAAAAGACTGAAGAACATTCAATCAGAACAGAAAATACCCCAAGAACATTTGATCAGAAGGGAAACTAACCCTAGAACATTCAGGTCTAAGAGAAAATATTAATAGAACTCTTGATCAAAAGGGAAAAAAAGAACATTCCACCCTTATATAAAATACCCTAAGAACATTCAATCAAAAGAGAATATACACAAAAAACATTTAATCAGAAGAGAAAATATCATAAGAACGTTCAAAGAGTAAATATCCTAAGAACATTCCATCAGAAGATTAAATACCCTAAAAATTGATTAGGAGGGAAACTAACCGTAGATAATTCAGTCAGAAGGTAAAATACCCTAAGAACTCTTGTTTAGAAGAGATAAGAACTCTAGGAATATTCAACCCTTACAGAAAATACCCTAAAACATATGATCAGAAGAGAACTTACTGTACCCTAAGAACATTCAATCAGCAGAAAAAATACCCTAAGAACATTCAATCAGAAGACAACACCCTAAGAATATTTGGTCAGATAAAATAGCCTAAGAACATTTGAACAGAAGAGAAAACACTCTAATGCCACGTACACACGATCGGATCGTCTGATGAAAACGGTCTGATGGACAAACCGATCGTGTGTGGGCCCCATCGGTTTTTTATCCATCGGTGAAAAAAATAGGAACTTGTTTTAAAATGATCTGATGGTTAAAAAACCAATAGAAAAAAAACAATCGTCTGTGGGCATGTCCATCGGTTAAGAATCCATGCATGCTCAGAATCAAGTCGACGCATGCTTGGAACCATTGAACTTCATTTTTTCAGCACATCGTTGTGTTTTATGTCATCGCGTTCTGACACAATTGTTTTTTTAACTGATGGTGTGTAGGCAAGACTGATGAAAGTCAGCTTCATCGGATATCTGATGAAAAAATCCATCAGAACCTAAATCTTTATATTCCCGCACATCATTGGGGTTTATTATGTTCTCTAAGTGTAAACTAAATTTAACCTTTTGCAACAACCATCCTTTATGTTATGTATTGTTGTACTTAATGTGTTTTTTTTTTTTTTTTAATGAAAATTGTCTCAATAAATGTATTTTTATAATTATCTTGTTCTAATCCCTGGGTACCAAGATAGTCCTTAACACTATTGGCGTATTGGGGCAACGTTTTGGAGTAGCCCCAGGCAACCCCATTTTCTAATATCCATTGTCTAATCTCAGGATGATGGTACCCCCCCATCTGTTTAATCATTTAATCGAGGCAATACCTATTAATCAACCTTTTTTATATACAAGGAAAAGCCTTAGAGCAGATGGGGTATGGGAGCCAAGTACCCCACACCTATGCAAATGTAGTCTGCTCAGGATAGAAGTCCCAGGAGAGATGTACAGAGTTCAGTAGTAGCAAAATGCAGCAATCCTGTCTCATGAACCACTAAATAGGAGTCGTGAGTCAGATGCCCAAAGCCTAATGGGCGAGTCAGAGTCCTCTAAATGAGTAATCACTATTCTGTCTCTAGGACAGATAGCTAAACCTTCTAATCATATAAACTTCAGATACCATATTTCTTTAATCTCAGTTTTATTAGAACAAGCCAGGTGAAACTACGAAATAACAGAAATAGACCTCAATAAGTACAATATTGCATACATTACAGCATACATTACAGAAACAACGATCTGCAATATAGGAGGAGATAGTGAAAACATAGGGCTAGATATGCGCTCAACGTTGCGCCGGCGTAGCGTATAGTTGTTGGCGTAAGCCGACGTAAGTCAAAGTAGGTGGAAGTGGGCTGGAAGTGGGCGTGATATATTATAATGAAGCGTGACCCCATGCAAATGATGGGCTGAGCTTCAAAAAACAAACTGCTCTTGGACGCATCCCAGTGCGCATGCTCACAATCATGTCGAAATAGCTGCCTAAGATATGTCAATACACTGCCTACGACGTGAACGTAACCTACGCACAGCCCTATTCACGTATTACTACGTAAACGACGTAACATACAACGGCTGTCCCCTGGTCCATACCTTTGCATGACTTACCCCTGCTTTATGAGGGGTAAGTTTACACTGGATGTAAGCCTTACGCAAACCACGTATCTTTTTCGCCTGGCGCATCTACGTTCGTGAATCGGCGTATCTTACTCATTTGCATATTTAACCATGGGTACGCCGAATGCGTCCAGCGTAACTATGCGCCCACAATATGCCGGCGTAGGCAAGTTACGTCGGGTGGCTGAAGCCTTGTTCTACGACAAATCTAGCTTCGGAATTGACATAAAGATACGACGGTGCACATTTGTACTTACGACGGCGTATCTCTAGATACACCGGCGTAAAGCTTACTAAGTGGTGATGGCGATAGATTGAGAAATACATGTCTTGCTTCCTGCAGTATCCTCTCAAAGAATGGTGGCTGGTCCACTTCCTGTGAAGATCCTACCCAGAATTCCCTGCTTACTAACAACTTTCTTACCTACACATACAGTAAATCAAATAAGCAGAACAACTGCAGCAATACCAAAAAAGAACACTAGATTCTACGCTCCACATAGGATTGGCTTATGTAAATTACAAACCTTACATGTAATTTTAACAACACAGATACAGATATTCAGCATAGAAATCTGGTGGACAGAACAATCACTCAGTTCTGGGATCAGGAGAGTAAATGCTGGGAGCATATCTGGCTGGGTAGATCTATGGAGTGGAACTTGAAGGGAGGGACTGTCTGAGGAAAGATGGCTGCTAAAGTGCTGACTATGCTTTCACATGTGACTGCTGTGGACTGTCCACGAGATGTGTTTGGCAATATACTGTCAAGTGACTCCAGAATGTATGTAGATGTGATGTCACTGTATTGTGCCATGTTTCATGTACCGCCAGTAAAGTGCAGTAACTTATTTATGTGTGGACATTCCTTTTGTGGGATATAAAGTTGAAGGGGCAGGAATGAAGTGTGGAGGCTTCCGGTATGGAGTGGACACAATATGGCAGAGGGTGCAGCCTCAGCAGGAGGGTTAGTGTTCAAGAAAGAACAGGAGTGGGGCAGGGACTTGTGCTATGCCGCCAACATCCAGCTAATTGCAGAGCTCCTCTTACAAGATGGCATTGGTTTTCAGTGGGCGGTCGGGGGACGATTAAACCATGGCTACTGCGTTTCAATGAACTTTCCAACTAAGGCAATGCACCTGCATTGCCACAAATTTCCACAGCACCCCTAAACAAAACTACCAGATCCCCGGTGTCAAAAATCAACCTACTGTGACAGTTGAAAGATAATGCACAGAGAGAAACCATTAGAGTTCAGTAGCTTTATGACTGCCATGTGACTTCAGAGTATCAGCTTCATGTTTCCAGTAATAGGATTATAGGAAATAAGGTAGCAGCATAATGGTTCAGCAGTTTTATGATCCTCCAGCACATCTATAAGAGTACACAGCACTAGCTCCATGTTCCCGGTAACAGGGGATTAAGGGAAGGAACACACGGTTAGTAGCGCTCATCGGCTTCAGCAGCTTTATGCAGGATAGGAACCGTCACAACTGCAGCATCATCATGTTAAAGAAGATTTAAAACATGGGAAAAATTGGTGACCAAATATTAGCATTAGAATAATAGTTTGGACACATTTCATATATACAGGTGTGTGTATGTATGTATATATATATATATATATATATATATATATATTGAAAAGGACAGAAATTGGGCTCTGTACCTGGACCCCATGGAACTTACAAGTAGTGTTCCAAAGATTGATATTCCCTAGCTGGGGAATACTTGGAGAGGTCCTGGTGGCCTGTATACTGGAAGTTGTGGATAGGACAGAGATGGCCCAACCTGGAAAAGTGCAGACGACCGTGACCATAATGATGAGGATGTATGTGCGCTGAAGTTATAAACGTATTGGACTCACTTTTTCTTGTTACCCATCCTAGGCCTATGCTTTGAACTGGAACCTGGCTCAGTTGGGGAAGAATATGAGATGAAGAGTTGGGCTTGGAAAAATACTTGTATTGGCAAATGTATTCTTATTTTGCACCTTCTGGGAGTGGGAACTCGCACTAACAAGTAACTAGGGCAAGGGGCCTATTAGTGGTACCTGGTAATGGAAGATATACCCCACATACTGATGGCCCTGCCTACACATCATTTGGCTGTGATGAAGATCTGTAAACTTCTAGATTAGTGTCTCTCAACCACCAGGCATCAACCCACTGCCTCCCTCCTACTGGGCCGTCCTCTAACATCCCACATGACTGCCCAACTCCCATAGTGATAACTGCCAAACTTGTAAAGTGGACAGTAGCACCCCTCAAGCCCCACAATCTCCCACAATGCACCCTCCCATAGTGTTATACAATCTCCTGCAGTGTCCCTAAGCCCCTTAAGTGGTTCCCCACCTTTAAAAGTTAACAGCAGTACCCCTCAAGCCCCACAGTGCCCCACAATGCCTCCTCACCCTCCCACAGTGTTCTACAAACTCCTTCACTGTCCCTAAGCCCCCTTAAGTGGTTCCCTACCTTCCAAAGTGAACAGCAGTGCCCCTCAAGCCCCACAGTACCCCCCAATCTCTCACAATGCCCCCTCACCACAGTGTTCTACAAGCTCCCACACTGTCTCTAAGCCCCCTGCAGTGGTTCCCCATTTTCCAAAGTGGAGAACAGTGCACCTCAACCCCAAAAGTGCCCTCCAACCTGCCACAATGCCCCTCACTCTCCCACAGTGTTATACAACCTACTTCAGTGTCCCTAAGTCCTCTGTAGTGGTTCTATACCTTCCAAAGTGAACAACAGTGCCCCTCAAGCCCCACAGTCATCCCCAAACTCTTGCAATGCCCCCTCACACTCCCACAGTGTTCTACAATCTCCTGCAGTGCCCCTAAGCCCCCTGAAGTGGTTCCCACATTCCAAAGTAAACAGCAGTGCCCCTCAAGCCCCACAGTGCCCCCCCCCCCAATCTCCCACAATGCCCCCTCCCACAGTGTTCTACAAGCTTCCACAGTGTCCCTAAGCCCCCTGCAGTGGTTCTCCATTTTCCAAAGTAGACAGCAGTGCCCCTCAAAAACCAACAGTGCCCTCCAACCTGCTATAATGCTCCTCTCCCTCCCATTGTGTTCTACAATCTACCACAGTGTCTAAGCCCCCTGCAGTTGTTCCCCACCTTCCAAAGTGGACTGCAGTGCCCCTCGATCTCCACAATACCCACTCACTCTCCCACAGGGCCATACAACCTCCCACAGTGTCCCTAAGCTCCCCATCCAACTGCAGGGGCTTCAGCCCCTGATAGTACCCTCAGTCCCTCGGAGTGTCCCACACTACCCCCTCAGCTCCCTTTTTTACTGTTGGGGCAAGTAAAGTTTTGGAAGATTTTCCCGGCCCTGGTCTTAATAGGGTTGATAATCAGTGCTGTACTTTCACATCTAATGTGATCTTTGCTCTATAACTTTCACTGTTGGTACTTTAACATATTCAGCTAAGACTTCTGTGATTACCATTATGTTATAAACTGTGTTTTAGGTCCCCTTTCATGGCTAAGTGAGGGGGATTTTTTCTTTTTTGTTCCTTGCAAGGATGGTAAAGCTTCCTACTGTATGTCATGAAAAGCGGAGCGGCCATGTAATAATTTTGTCACGTGCAGCAAGACTCTGTTATAATTGCTCTTCTCTACATGCCATCAACTGTCGATGTTCAAATGCTGTCCGGAAAAAGGCAAACTGAGCACTTCAAAGCTGAAGATGAAAAACTTCAGCTCTTTCCCTGACTAATTCCTTTTTCATATGTCCTCTTTTGAACTCTGGTGGAACTTTACAACCATGAGTACGTTTGATGGGCAAAAAGGGATAAAGAAAAATGAAAAAAATATTTTGTTGGGTGAAATTAAAGCTTAAAAAGCAACTCCAGGTAATGAGTAAAACCAGTCAGTGAAAATCAAAACTATGGAGATCTCCAGCCACAACTTTTTAATATGTGTTTTTGGGTTGTATAAAAAAAGGTTCAAGTATATTCCTCCTCAACATTGAACTTCTGATATTTGGTTAAGTTAATATACCATTGAATTAATTTTGTTACTGTATATCAGAAAAGTGAAGAAAAAAATTGATCTTGCCAGATGTGAACTAATAACTTCCTGTGCTGGCTGTACTGCCTGTTATCACTTGTCAGTGTTCCCAGTTCTTCTCTCTAGACCACAGAAAAACTCCCACTTAAAGGATCACTAAAGGATTTTTTTTTTAGCTAAATAGCTTCCTTTACCTTACTGCAGTCCAGGTTTCATGTCCTCATTGTTCATTTATTTTGCTTTGAAGTTGCTGTAATTCTGCTCTGATCTCCACACTTTCTGCTTGTCTGGCTCCTTATGAAAAATCTCATGGCAGCTTTTTACTGTGGTCCAAGCTGTGTGTCTAAAACTCCTCAGGAACAATCAGATTCATTTTAAAAACAAACTACTGCCCTGGATTTGTTTGTTTTTGTTCTGTGTGTCTCTTTACTTCACAGAAACATGAAACCAGTTTAAAAGTGAAACTAAACTGCAGGCACATTATATGATTGATTTTTATCGATTTTTTATCATTTTTAAAAGGAATCAGTTAACTTTTATGTCTCTATACCCTGTAAACAGTCATTTCAGCAAAAAATGTTTTTTCCTTTAGTGACCCTTTAAGTTATAGTGATTAGGAGATCAGGAGAGGGGGGTGTTCTGTGGTCCTAACATCTGTCCTAGGGTAGGGTGATCAGACATCCCCGGTTTCAGGGGACAGTCCCCAGATTGAGGACAGACCAAGTTTGTCCCCGATTTTGTCCCCGGATTGGATTTAAACAGGGGCTGGGGCAATTTCAAAGGCAGACAGTGCAGAATAAATAAAAATAAATCTGAATTACACCCCCCCCCCCCCTCGCTCTGCCAATTCTACTAGCTTAGGGGGGTCTATTTTTTTCCATTATCTGTGCCCCTTTCTGACGTTTGTGCGCTGGTTGGAGTGGAGGGAATATTTCTTCAGTTTCGGGTGCATGTCCATTCAGCTCCGCTCGCATGTTCTTCTGCCTTTGCTCAAGTCCTGGCCAGCCGCCTGCCTATATCCTTGCTTTCCCTGGTGGAGTGATCTTCATCCGCTCCCCAGCCAGTAGTAGCCCGAAGCATAAGACTTGACAGGCTGTGAGGTAGGCGGCAGCAGCGACAGGCAGAGAGTCGCTGATTGCCAGAATTACTAGTAAAAAAAAGTATATCCCCAGATTTCATTTAAAAAATCTGGTCACCTTATCCTAGGGTGACAATACTCAGCTACAGCTGATGCCCCAGGGTGAGAACAAAGGAGACAAGAAGCTGCAGTCTTGGCCTCAGCAGCTGCTCAGGCTGAGGGCCTGGAAAAGATTGCTGGAGGCATAGGCGTGCGCACAGGGTGTGCCAGGTGTGCCCAGGCACACCCTAATCGCCTTTTACAGCACAGATTCCCCCTACTTCCCTGGCTCCCTCCTTCCCTCTGCAGTGCTACCAGCTTCCCCCTCTCCTGCCAGCTGTTGCTGCAAGAATGTTTTAGGATGAGTGGAGGAAGGGGGCGGTAAATATGTAATTGACCATCTCCTTCCCTTTCTGAATGAACATCGTAGTGTGTGTTTGAGCTTTGGGGTGCACACTAGGGATGAGCTTCGAGTTCGAGTAGAACTCATGTTCGACTCGAACATTGCCTGTTCGCCGAACAGCGAACTATTTGGGGTGTTCGCGGCAAGTTCGTGTGAACTTTAGGACCCTATTAAAGTTGTAATAAAAAGTGTTTGGGGACCTGGATCCTGCCAGGGGACATGTATCAATGCAAAAAAAAAGTTTTAAAAACTGCAGTTTTTTTGGCAGCAGTGATTTTAATAATTCCTTTAAGTGAAACAATAAAAGTGAAATATTCCTTTAAATTTCGTACCTAGGGGGTGTGTAGTATGCCTGTAAAGTAGCACTTGTTTCCCATGCTTAGAACGGTCTCTGCACAAAGTGTAATTTCTGAAGGAAAAAAAGTAATTTAAAAAAGGAAAAAAAGTAATTTAAAATCACTCGCGGCTATAATTGTCGGCTCCCGGCAATACAGAGAAAAGTCATTAATAAAAAAATAAAAAAAATGGGGGGGTCCACGGCATTTAAAATTTTTTTTTTCAATTTAATATCCATACCAGACCCTAAGGTGAGTGATTTTAAATGACTTTTTTCCTTCAGAAATTACATTTTGTGCAGGGACAGTTCTAAGCACAGGAAACAAGCGCTACTTTAAAGGCATACTATACACCCCCCTAGGTACGAAATTTAAAGGAATATTACAATTTTATTGTTTCACTTTAAGAATTATTAAAATCACTGCTCCTGAAAAAACGGCCGCTTTATAAAACTTTTTTTGCATTGATACATGTCCCCTGGGGCAGGACCCGGGTCCCCAAACACTTTTTAGGACAATAACTTGCATATTAGCCTTTAAAATGAGTACTTTAGATTTCAAACGTTCGAGTCCCATAGACTTTAACAGGGTTCTAAAGTTCACACAAACTTTTGGTCTGTTCGCAGGTTCTGGTTCGAACCGAACCCAGGGGTGTTCGGCTCATCCCTAGTGCACACCCTAATGCAATAGACTGCACACGCCTATGGCTGGAGGGTACTGTACTTAAGTGCTGAGCCTGGCGAAAGATCTTTTTATCTCCCTCAATTGAGAATCTACATGTGGTTGCTGCCGTGGCAGGCAGCTGGCAGGCAGCTCCTGGGACACTGCCATCTACTGGTTCAAGAATAAATCTCTACTAAATACTTATACCGATGTACAGTAGTTGTTGCACAACATACATAGTTACATAGTAGGTGTGGTTGAAAAAGACACAAGTCCATCAAGTCCAACCCATGTGTGTTATTATATGTCAGTATTACATTGTATATCCCTGTATGTTATGGTCATTCAGGTCCTTATCTAACATTTTTTTTTAAACTATCGATCCCCCCCACTGAGACCACTGACTGTACGTAGTTTAACTACTTGAGATCCGCTCTACAGCCGAATGACGGCTCTAGCGCAGATCTAAATTGTCAACAAGCCGTCAATTGACGGCTTGTCACTAGCTGCTTCCCGGCACGCGCTCCAGAGCGCGCTGCGGGGAAACACTGTGTTGCCCGTGTCCCTTGGACACAGCCAATCACAGATCGCCGCGAACGGTCAATCAGAGTGGCCGTTTGCACTGCGATCTGTGCGGCCAATGAGAGATGATCTCATAGATCATCTCTCATTGCCGTTTTACATAGAGACAGCGTTCTGTCTCTGGAGAGCAGGAGATGGATCTGTGTCTCTTGTACATAGAGACACAGATCGGTCACCTCCCCAGTCACCCCCCCCCTCCCCCCACAGTTAGAACACTATGCAGGGAATACATTTAACCCCTCCCTCACCCTCTAGTGTTAACCCCTTCAATGCCAGTCACATTTATACAGTAATTAGTGCATTTTTATAGCACCGATCGCAGTATAAATGTGAATGACGCCAAAAATGTGTCAAAAGTGTCCGATGTGTCCGCCATAACGTCGCAGTCCCAATAAAAATCGCAGATCGCCGCCATTTCTAGTAAAAAATAAATAATAAAAAATAATAATTCTGTCCCCTATTTTGTAGGCACTATAAATTTTGCGCAAACCAGACGCTTATTGCGATTTTTTTTTACCAAAAATATGTAGAAGAATAGGCATCGCCCTAAACTGAGAAAAAATAAGTTTTTTTTTTTTTAATTGGGATATTTATTATAGCAACAAGTAAAAAATATTGTATTTTTTTCAAAATTGTCGCTCTTTTTTGTTTATAGCGCAAAAAATAAAAACCGCAGAGGTGATAAAATACCACCAAAAGAAAGCTCTACTTGTGGGGAAAAAAGGACGTCAATTTTGTTTGGGAGCCACGTCGCACGACCGCGCAATTGTCAGTTAAAGCGACGCAGTGCCGGAAGCTGAAATATCACCTGGGCAGGAGGGGGGTATAAGTGCCCAGTAAGCAAGTGGTTAAGGATAAACCTCTTTTCTTCTAATTTTAATGAGTGGCCACGTGTCTTGTTAAACTCCCTTTCACAAAAAAAGTTTTATCCCTAATATGGGGTCACCAGTACATTATTTGTGAATTGGAATCATATCCCCTCTCAAGCGTCTCATGTAAATGTACATAATGCAACTGAGTACTAACATTTATAGGTAAAGTTGATCCGGGGAAAACTTGATTGCCTCTCAGGGGATCAGGAAGGAATTGTTTCCCCTGCTGTAGTAAATTGGATCATGCTCTGCTGGTTTTCCTTTTGCCTTCCTCTGGATCAACTGGATATATATTTGTGTATATGGGATTGTATGATATTATTATTATTATTATTATTATTATTATTTTTATTTTTTATGGTTGAACTGGATGGACTTGTGTCTTTTTTCAACCTGATTAACTATGTAACTATATATCTCTTCTCCAGAGAGAATAAGTTCAGTGCTCGTAACCTTTCCTCATAACAAATATCCTCCAGACTCTTTATTAGCTTTGTTGCCCTTCTTTGTACTCGCTCCATTTCCAGTACATCCTTCCTGAGGACTGGTGCCCAGAACTGGACAGCATACTCCAGGTGTGGCTGGACCAGAGTCTTGTAGAGTGGAAGAATAATTGTTTTATCTCTGGAGTTAATCCCCTTTTTAATGCCAATATTCTGTTTGCTTTGTTAGCAGCAGGTTGGTATTGCATGCCATTGATGAGCCTATCATCTACTAGGATCCCCAGATCCCTTTCCATCCTAGATTCCCCCCAGTGTATAGATTGGATTAATATTTTTGCCACCCAAATGCATTATTTTAAATTTTTCTACATTGAACCTCATTTGCCATGTAGTTGCCCACCCCATTAATGTGTTCAGATCTTCTTGCAACGTTTCCACATCCTGCTGAGAAGTTATTGCCCTGCTTAGCTTAGTATCATCTGCAAATACAGAGATTGCACTGCTTACCCCATTCTCCAGATCATTTATGAACAAATTAAAAAGGATTGGTCCCAAAACAAAACCCTGGGGGACCCCACTATCCACCCCTGACCATTCCAAGTACTCCCTCATTTATCACCACTTTCTGAACTCGCCAGTAGCCAGTTTTCAATCCATGTACTCACCCTATGGTCCATGCCAACGGACCTTATTTTGTACAGTAAACGTTTATGGGAAACTGTGTCAAATGTCTTTGCAAAATCCAGATACACCACGTCTGCGGGCCTTCCTTTATCTAGATGGCAACTCACCTCTTCATAGAAGGTTAATAGACTGGTTTGGCAAGAATGATTCTTCATAAATCCATGCTGATTAATTACTGCTAATGATACCGTTCCCATTACTAAAATCTTGTATATAGTCCCTTATCATCTCCTCTGTATTCCAACAATATTAGTATCTATCTATCTATCTATCTATCTATATATTATACTATATATATATATATATATATATATATATATATATATATATATATATATACACATACACACACACACAAGTATGTATTCTTATCTCAGAAAAGTTCCTTCTTTTGCTCTCAGCCTCCTCTTCGCTAATTGACCATGCTATTGTGTGAAGATGTCCTGTGTTTACATTTATAATAATGTGTATTTTATAGCAGGTGAGCGAGGAGACGTGACGTCTACCCTGAAGGGTCATATCTATGAGTCGCCTAGTCTGGGTAAATGATTAGTTAATTAGCTCATGTTAATTTATGTTCTGGTTACCTCCTCTAACTGTATATAAGGTTGTATTCTTGGTTCTATTAAACACTCCGGCCAGATTCATAGAGCGATTACGCCTGTCTATCTCGCGTTAGACTGGAGTACTTTCGAATTACGCGTGTTTTTTCACTACTCTGAACTCTCAAACCATGAAAATACGGCTGTGGGCTTCAATTCGACTGGCTTACGTGTTAGTACGCCTTCGGATCTACGCTGCAATAAAATTGCGGCCACTGGGTGGACTTCCCGTCGTTTTCCGCGTCGTGGTATGCTAATGAGCTTTTGCCGGCGATCCCAGAAATCACGATCTTCAATCGCAGTCTCTTACGGCATCTTTAGTCATCTTTTTGCTGCGTAAAACTATACCAGCTTTTAGCTGGTCTAATATTAGGCAGCCCATGTTAAGTATGGCCGTCGTTCCCGCGTCGAATATCAACGTTTTCCGACGTCTTTTTTTATTTTTGACGTAAAACGTCCGGGAATAGGAATGTCCGTAAACGACGCTACTCAAACAACGAATGACGTATCGACGTTATTTCGTGCAATGCACGGCGGGAAATTTCTGAACGGAGCATGCGCAGTTCGATCGCCGCGGGGACGCGCCTAATTTAAATGCTTCACGCCCCCTAATCGCGTATTTCGATTACGCGGCGAGAAATAGACTACGCCGCCATATACGGGCAAAAATCTACCATAATTCGTCGTAGAGCCTGGTAAAATGCGGCTGCGTAGCGTATCTCGGATACGCTGCACAAATGTACGTGTACCTGAATCTGGCTCTCCATGTTCAGCAGACAAACAATTCTTGTCTCATTGTGTGCTTGAGAGCAGCTGGAATATCTGATATCTATATCCAGACTTATAGGAAGCCATATATGACGGAAGCACTCAAGCGGAGTGTGGGACATTCCGTTACAGATATACATGGATAACTTTTTTTTAGAGAATAAGGATATCATTCAGTGTCACTTTAAGTGGTAGAAAGGTATTACTGTGGAGCACAGCTCCTGATCTAAGGTGAATATTGCAGCAAGAGTGACCTTTTCATTTTTACAAGACCAAGGCAGCATACTAAAATAAAATTTTCATACAGTATGTATCCAAAACACTTAAAAAATGCTCCTGTTTTGTTTTTATTATTTAAATAATCAGAAGCCATCCTATAATATATAACACAGCAGGCTGCGAGTCAATAAAGTATAAAGCACATTTCACAAAAACTTGCCATCATAGGAATAAAGGGCCCTTAGAATTATGTCAAAATGTTGGCCAACTATGAAATAAGCTGGTCCGGGTAAATTGTACACTGCAAAGATAATGCTACGGTAAAGATTTCTTGAGCAGCCAAAAGCAAACACGGCACCGTAATATTACCCTCAAAGGTGCTATTGAAAGATAATAACAGATCCAAAGTCGCTGTTTACATCACAGGGGCACACTTAGGTCCAAGGTGTCACTCATGGATACTTTTATAAGCCGGTGCGCTAATGTGACCCGAGCAACACACATCCCTGTCCCAAGAGTTCATGCTAAACTTCATGGATTAATAAAATAAAAATGCAACACAAGCATAATAAAATATAAATAGAATATTATTCCCACCCCCCCAGCAGTAGGGTGACCACATTTTCAAACTACCATTCAGGGAAACCTAAACAAGGGGGTCTTCAAAACGTTTCCACACCTTTTTATACTTAATAATATAATATTATTTATAACATATAATATATTTATAATGTAATATAATATGAGGGGGTCTTCAAAAAGTTTTCACACTTTTTTATTTAATATAATATTATTCATATTTATATTTAATAAGATTATATTATTTACATTTTTAAAATCTAAAAGATATAATATATTTATAATATAATATGTGGGGGGGTCTTCAAAAAGTTTCCACACTTTTTTCAAAAATTTAAATCAAGATATTATATATATTTATAATCTAAAAAATATAATCTAATATATTTATAATATAATATAATATGAGGATTCTTCAAAAAGTTTCCACACTTCTTGATATTTAATAAAATCATATTATTTAAACTTTTAAAATCTAAAAAAAAATATAATATATATTTATAATATAATATAATACGAGGGGGTCTTTAAAAAGTATTGACACTTTTTTATATTTAATAATATAATATCATTTATATTTATAATATAAAAAATATAATACATTTATAATATAATATAAGGGGTCTTCACAAAGTTTCCACACTTTTTTTTATATTTAATAATATACTATTATTTATATTTATAATATAAAAACATATAATATAGTTATAATATAATATAATATGAGGGTTCTTCAAAAAGTTTCCACACTGTTTTTTATAATTTAATAATATAATATTGTTCACAAAAGTGGGGAAACTTTTTGAAGACCCCTCATATTATATTATAAATATATTATATTATATGTTTTATATTATAAATATAAATAATAGTATATTATTAAATATAAAAAAAGTGTGGAAACTTTGTGAAGACCCCTTATATTATATTATAAATGTATGATATTTTTTATAATATAAAAAATATCATACATTTATAATATAATATAAGGGGTCTTCACAAAGTTTCCACACGTTTTTTTATATTTAATAATATACTATTATTTATATTTATAATATAAAACATATAATATAATATCATTATAATATAATATAATATGAGGGGTCTTCAAAAAGTTTCCCCACTTTGTTATATACTTAATAGAGTTAAAAAAAAAAAGTGGAACCTTTTTGAAGAATGTTAATATAATATAATATGATATATTATAATATATAATTTTTTATTATACATTTTGTTTTATCATTTTTCATCTGGTAATGCACTGGGCCTCTGCACCCTCTTGTTTCAAATTTATAAAATGAATTTAAGTGGAACTAAATCCTCCTATCCTTTAGGAAGCTGCCATCTTATATTGGTGAGAGAAGATAATTCAGCACTAGAAAACATTTTACCAACTAAGAAATATACTTCAAAGAATTTTAAATAAAGACATAGTGGATTGCTTGGTCTATCTTTTAATACAAATATAAACACACGGACTAGGAGTTGTACATTAACAAATCACTATACAATTTACAGCTGTAGCCCATTTGGTGAGATACGTTGAGGTTTTTTTTTTATGTGTATGTGTTTAACTTACAAAGTGAAATTCCCTTTGGGACAACACCTGTCTGGGAAACGACCGTTCTTCCCGAAGAAACAGTACCCTGCTTATTTCCGCCATATGGCAAGAACACAACGCGCCAGCTGGGCACCGTCTGGCAATATCGACGTTTCCCCATCAATGACACGTAGAATTATCCCTCCCATTAGCGTGACATAATCACATAAACAGAAACTGACCAACTGAATTACTGTCTGTAGCGACATCAGCATTGCATATAGCGCACGCCAATGCCTCTGCCACATCCAGCTGTTATTAAAATAAATATTTTTGGTCATTTCAAATCATATTTGCACATAAAAACAAAAAACGTTTTTTATTTTTTTATCAGGAATGCACATTTGTAATCATCTGAATCTCCACTGGTAAGGTGTTATACAATAATAATGCAGCTTTACCTTTTAGGGATAGGTGTACAGCTCAGGCTATAAGGTGCTGACCTGTCTCCTGCCTTTGTTATATGAGAGCTTTTGAATGTCTTTTCTAGACATGTGCATTTGTTTTCGTCCGAATGGATTTTCGTCGGAATTTCAGGTATTTTCGTTATCGTTTTAACAAATGAAAACGAACGCACAGATAACAAAAAACGAAAGATCCGACATAAATGCTTTATTTTTGTTTTCGTTGGTCGAATATGCCTAACCTTAACTCTATTAGTCCAAGATTATTCTACATATAGAGAAAAGATTTGACATTCTAGAGAGAAAAGATTCGACTGTATAGAGAAAAAAGTTTGGACATTATAGAGAGAAAAGATTTGACATTATAGAGAAAAAAATATTCGAAATTATAGAGAGAAAAGATTTGACATTATAGGGAGAAAAGATTCAACATAGAGAGAAAAGATCGCTGCTGGAATTGGGTGGGGGAAGTAAAATAAAAATAATGATGAATGTTATTGGCCGGTTGTAAAGAGGAGGAGCTGTAAAATAGCTAGAACTAACTTGACAATTCAACATGAACGACGAAGATTCGTCAAAGCATCAAAAAACATTCAAACGTTGAATCTGTCATTGAAGGCTTATGGTGTCTGTTGATAGTTCTATGAAGATTCGACGGAGCAGCGAAACTGTATGACACCGCAATCATACATTTCCGGTCAAATGCTCCGCCCATTGGCTATATAAAAATTCTAATGTTGGTTGACTAGTAATAATAATAATAAATATAATTGTTATTAGTCATACAACATTAGAATTTTTTTATAGCCTATGGCCCAAGCATTTGACCTGAAATGTACGATTGCGGCTTTATACAGTTTAGTTGCTCCGTCGAATCTTCCTAGAACTTTCGACAGACACCATAAGCCTTCAATGACATGTTTTTCGATGCTTTGTCGAATCTTCGTCGGTCATGTTGAATTGTCAAGTTAGTTCTAGCTATTTTTACAGCTCCTCCTCTTTGGTTACAATCAGCCAATAACATTCATCATCGTCATTATTTTTATTTTATTTCCCCCACCCAATGCCAGCAGCAATCTTTTCTCTCTATAATGTCGAATCCTTTCTCTCTATAATGTCAAATCTTTTCTCTCTATAACGTCAAATCTTTTCTCTCTATAATGTCGAATCTTTTCTCTCTATAATGTCGAATCTTTTCTCTCTATAATGTTGAATCTTTTCACTCTATAATGTCTAATCTTTTTTCTCTATAATGTCAAATCTTTTCCCTCTATAATGTCGAAACTTTTCTCTCTATAATGTCGAATCTTTTCTCTCTATGTCAAATCTTTTCTCTCTATAATGACAAATCTTTTCTCTCTATAATGTCGAATCTTTTCTCTCTATAATGTCAAATCTTTTCTCTCTATAATGTCAAATCTTTTCTCTCTATAATGTCAAATCTTTTCTCTCTATAATGTTGAATCTTTTCACTCTATAATGTCGAATCTTTTTTCTCTATAATGTCAAATCTTTTCCCTCTATAATGTCGAAACTTTTCTCTCTATAATGTCAAATCTTTTCTCTCTATAATGTCAAATCTTTTCTCTCTATAATGTTGAATCTTTTCTCTCTATAATGTCGAATCTTTTCTCTCTATAATGTCGAATCTTTTCTCTCTATAATGTCAAATCTTTTCTCTCTATAATGTCAAATCTTTTCTCTCTATAATGTCGAATCTTTTCTCTCTATAATGTCAATTCTTTTCTCTCTATAATGTCAAATCTTTTCTCTCTATAATGTCAAATCTTTTCTCTCTATAATGTTGAATCTTTTCTCTCTATAATGTCAAATCTTTTCTCTCTATAATGTCGAATCTTTTCTCTCTATAATGTCTAATCTTTTTTCTCTATAATGTCAAATCTTTTCTCTCTATAATGTCAATTCTTTTCTCTCTATAATGTCAAATCTTTTCTCTCTATAATGTCAAATCTTTTCTCTCTATAATGTTGAATCTTTTCTCTCTATAATGTCTAATCTTTTTTCTCTATAATGTCAAATCTTTTCTCTCTATAATGTTGAATCTTTTCTCTCTATAATGTCGAATATTTTCTCTCTATAATGTCGAATCTTTTCTCTCTATAATGTCAAATCTTTTCTCTCTATGGGCCAGATTCACGAACACTTGCGCTGGAGTATTTGGATATGCGCCGCGTAACTGTGATGATGCGCCGTCGTTTCTATGTGCCAGTACCCACCAAACTAGATGCGCCCAATAACGGGTCATTTGCGACCGGCGGAACGTTCCGACGCCAGAGTATCGTCAGCGCTTAATTTCGCTGGGCGCATCAGTCGCGCCTATTGATTTCCCCTGCAAATATGCAAATGAGGGATTTTTCCCAATTCACGAACGGATTAGCACCATACGCTGGCTACATGCGCCGCGCGTATCTCGTCCGTCCGGCGCAAAGTTATTTCTACAAAAGGCTGCTTTATCTTTACTCCAGACGGTCACAGGTCAGCAGGAGAGCAGCTACAGCAGTGTTACCGACGATAAGAGCTAGCTGAGCACCCCCACTTGCAGGACAACACCTCTGTCCATGCTTGTCTGTCAAATTTTACAGCCATGGAGGAAGACATCATAGGTCTCCATAGCCGAGATGACGGCTGACAGCTCCTGGCCATTAAAGTTCAGCTTTCTCCTGTGTGTTTGCGGGGAACGGGAGCAGCCATCTCCGAACAAAAGTAACATCACTGCGGGAGGGGGAGCAGGATATACTTTAGTGCCGGAATGGCGCTTCTACGGGCGCATTTAAACGCCCAACGGAAGGCATTGCGCTGACGTTTCCCGTGAAGTGGTGCCGACGGAAGTTGTGAGCATGCGCACAAAGGGGGCGAGTGGAGCCTCACTCACTGCGCATGCTCCGTGGTTGATGCGCTGAACGTAAGCCTCTGCGCTGGGCTCCGCCCATCATTTACATATGATCACACCCACTTCCCCTTGCGTCGGGTTACGCCAGCGCATTATCGTTACTCTGGCGCAAGTTTACGCGCAATCTTGTGAATTACAGGACTTGCGCTGAAAGGGTCTTCAGAGTAACGTAAATGAGAAGCGTTACTCCAGAGGAAAGATACTCTCATCTACCTGAATCTGGCCCTATAATGTCAAATCTTTTCTCTCTATAATGTCAAATCTTTTCTCTCTATTATGTCGAATCTTTTCTCTCTATAATGTCGAATCTTTTCTCTCTATAATGTCAAATCTTTTCTCTCTATAATGTCAAATCTTTTTTCTCTATAATGTCAAATCTTTTCTCTCTATAATATTGAATCATTTCTCTCTATGTAGAATATTCTTGGACTAATAGAGTTAAGGTTAGGCACATTAGACTAAAATAAAGCATTTGTTTATGTCGGATCTTTCGGTTTTCGTATTCTGCAATTTTGTTCGGATGAAAATGTATTCGGACGAAAACGAATGCACATGTCTATTGCTAATAAGAAAAGGTGTTTAGTAGTTTATATTTACTAAAATAATTGCATTTCCATGTTCTGTGTACTGTTGGAGACTAGATATAGTTAATGCAGGGTCCTGGGTTTAGTAACACTTTAAGCTTTGACAAGACACGTGGCCATAAACTACGTAGAGGGTTCTTTACTGTAAAGGCCCATACACACAATCGGATTTTCCGACAACAATTGTGTAATGGCAGGGTGTTTGTCAGATAATCCGACTGTTTGTACTCTCCATCAGACAATTGTTGTCGGAATAAAATCCGTCGGAATAAAATCCAAAAGTACAAACACGCATGCTCAGAACCAATAACCATAACACAACATTAGCAGAAGTTGCCCAAAGGGTGGCGCTAAAGAGCAGAAAAACCATGTTGTTTCGTGAATCTTGGCTGAAAAAGTTATGTCGTCTGTATGCAGAACAAGTTCACGGCCAACGCCCTTCGCACATAATTCCACGGATTGGTCCGATGGAAATCCGACCGTGTGTACGAGGCTTAAGATGTGGAATTCCCTTCCACAGGTGGTGGTCTCAGCGGGGAGCATCGATGGTTTAAAAAAACTATTAGATAAGCACCTGAATGACCACAACATACAGGGATATACAATGTAATACTGACATATAATCACACACATAGGTTGGACTTGATAGACTTTTCTCAGCCTCACCTACTATGTAACTTTATATGTAACAATAAAACCTGGAGGCCTTTTGGCTACTATGCAAAGCTGCACCAGATTTTGCACTCTCCAGTTTTACTAAATCAACCCCTCACTGTGTCTTATAGAAGAGTTAAGATGCCTGTGGATGACGCCAAGTTAGCAGTTACTGCCTGGACAGACTAAGGTCTAAGGACAGGACAACAGGCAGTGATGCTCAGGGGAGGGCTGCGCTGGGGGGCAGGGGGGAAATTGCATCCCAGGCCACCCTAACTTATGTTCAACATGGCCAGCAGCCGCTGCCCGCTACTATTTTCTTTTTTATTCTGGTCTAGGAAGTCGGGCCAGGGGCATGGTTACAGTGGCCGACCACCAGCTGTTGCATTCTGGGAGTTGTAGTCCACGCTTAAGCTCCTGATGGGTGGAAAACAGAGCAGCGCAGAGGAAACTACAACTCCCTGGGACCGGATTCTTGGAAGCAGGCAGAGGCAGGGTGTGCCAGGAAGTCGGAACGCAGGGCTGCAGGGCTGGGCTCTGGCTGCAACTTGACCCCAGGACCAGGAGCATTACCCCCCCAGGAGGGTGCAGGGACCTGCTGAGCTGAGATCACTACGGTGAGATACCGTGACAACCCTAGCTGACCCCCCATCTCTCCCCCATACAACACATGTAACCTGCCCCAGCTGCATTGATGGGCACTGGTGAGGCTGCATTGAAAAACCAGGTGGGCCATGGATGGTGAGCTGATTTGGTGGTTCAAAGGGCCACTTAACTGGACTCGCCCCTCAGCCTTCCCCTCGTGGTGCTAGAGACTAGTGTCCCTTGCCCTCTGCCTGCCTTTTTTTGGGCACAGTTTCCAGAGTTCAGTTCCCCTTTCAGGGAAGACAGTGCAATAATAACTGAAAATATATACTCACTCAATGTACACTATACTACCCCTTTAATAATGAGAACACTTTGTGGATCAGAATTGACATTTAACATCAAGAGGACCCAAAGAGCTTTAGAATTGGCCTCGAACATCAACATTTTTCTCGTCCTTGTATCCTTTTATAGTTTGTGACTGCATGAAAACTCCAGATAAGCAGATTCTAATCAGCTGTGTGTTTGGTGTGTCTTTACGATCGCCGGAGTAATGCAATATCTCCATAACATCGAGCACTATAGCTTCTAAAAAAGTGCAACAATTCAGGAGCAAAGTTAATAAAGCATATATTCCTGCACTACGGCATGTGGATAGGAAAATGTCTGTTTTACAATTCATGCATCCTCAGTAATATCCTCTGTGCTGTAATATAACTGGGCGAATCAATACTTTATAGCCTGGGATCAATATGCGCACATTTTATACTTAACTGTATCTTCTATAATGTTATTTACCTATTGCTGAATGTTGTTGTGTGTGCTGCTTCTTTGTATTGACTAGAATGCAGAAAAACATTATGAGACACGCCATCTTGTTTCTGATACGTCCAGATCTCGCCCTCGAATGGGTTGGACTCACCAATAGTTTTGTTTTTTGGAGCACCCTCTAGTGCAGGGGTCTCAAACTGGCGGCCCTCCAGAAACAACAAGTCCCATGAGGCATTGCAAGGCTGACAGCTACAAGCATGACTCCCACAGGCAACAGCTGGAGGGCTGCCAGTTTGAGACCCCCTACTCTAGTGTGTGCTTCTAGTAGTGTAGTAAAATCGAACTCTGACTCTGGCTGTAAATCTGTGAGTTTTAATTGGGTCAGGGTTACAAGAGTTCAGGGCTGGATGATCCATCCTGGCAGCTCTCTGGTGCCTCCTTCCGTTCCCAGAATATTGGAGAATGTTCTGGAATTAGTGGGCGGCAGTGAAGAGGAGCTTCCTTTAATATTCATGGGACCTCAGCCAATCCCCAAGAGTGGGCTGGCATGGGTCTGAGAAAATCCCAAAAATAGATATGGGCCTTGCCAGCATGGGAGTAAGATGGAAGCTGAAGATGCAGTGATGAGGGGGCTGTCGGTGGCCCCTGCAGTAAACCCCCTAGTCTGGGGAGGGGGGGTGCTCTGCCTCAAGCCAAGGCCCGGGTGCTGGTCTGAAAGGACCCTACCACAGAAAGTAAGTAATTCAGCAAAATGCAAGGGTTGACAAGGTGGGAGACTGCCACATGTAGCAAGTCTCTCTTGAAGAGAGCGGTGGCTTAAATCTTTGGTCTTGTCCTGGGAGATCTACACAGAGTCAGTCGGGTGGACTGGTGTGAAGAGAAAAAAAAACAAATATAAAAACTTTAATGGTAGAAGGGGACGCAGCAATCAAAATTATATCAAAAAGATTTTATTACAATAGTTAAAAATAACATATATAAAACACATTAAGAGCTCATATGTAAATATATGCAGTTGGCCAAACTGTAGTAGCTTCTACTGTTCTGTCAAGAGTTTGACGCGTTTCGCAATCTGCTTCCTCAGGACTGTTATGTCTTGAAGAACAACAGTAGGCCTGCTGTTGTTTGTCAAGCTACTACAGGCTGGCCAACTGCTTATATTTACATATGAGCCCCGCTCTTAATGTGTTTTATATATTGTCAGGTCACCTGAGTCCAGGTGACAGATGCACCCCATTGGGGTCAAGAGTGCACCACAAGGTAGTGGACCCTACGGCTGACTGCTGTGGATGGAGCTGTGCTGAATCATAGAATGCATTAAGATGAAAACATTTCTGCCTTTACAACTCCTTTAATGCAGAGAATGCATTAAGGTAAACCATTTAATGCCTCTACAAACAATTTAAATATGAGAGAATGAAAGATTTTTTTTTAAAACGTTTTACACGTTAACCACTTAAGGACCGCCACAGTCTATATAAGTCGACAGAATGGCATGGCTGGGCACATGGACGTATACATACGTCCCCTTTAAGAGCCCAGCCGTGGGTCGCGAGCGCGCTGGCGCACTTATGACCCAAAGCTCCGTGACGGTGCCCGTGGGACCCGATCGCTGCGGGTGTCCCGCAATCGTGTCACAGGAGCTGAAGAACGGGGAGAGGTGTGTGTAAACAAACCTTCCTCGTTCTTCTCTGTGGCAGTGTCAGTGATCGTCTGTTCCCTGATATAGGGAAGGACGATCATTGACCTCACACGCCCATCCCCGCCTCCCTACAGTAAGTAACACACATGAGGTCACACTTAACCCCTACAGCGCCCCCTAGCGGTTAACCCCTTAACTGCCATTGTAATTTTCACAGTAATCAGTGCATTTTTATAGCACTTTTCGCTGTGAAAATGACTATGGTCCCAAAAATGTGTCAAAAGTGTCCGATGTGTCCGCCATAATGTCGCAGTCATAAAAAAAAACGCTGAATTGCCGCCATTACTAGTAAAAAAAAATTATTAATAAAAATGCCATAAAACTATCTCCTATTTTGTAAACGCTATACATTTTGCACAAACCAATCGATAAACGCTTATTGTGATTTGTTTTAACAAAAATAGGTAGAAGAATACGTATCGGCCTAAACTGAGGAAAAAAAATAAATTATATCTTTTTTGGGAATATTTATTATAGCAAAATTAAAAAATATAGAATTTTTTTCAAAATTGTAGCTCTATTTTTGTTTATAGCGCACAAAATAAAAACCGCAGAGGTGATCAAATACCACCAAAAGAAAGCTCTATTTGTGGGGAAAAAAAGGACACCAATTTTGTTTGGGAGCCACGTCGCACAACCGTGCAGTTAAAACAACGCAGTGTCGAATCGCAAAAAGGGGAAAGGTCCTTAACCCGCATAATGGTCCGGGTCTTAAGTGGTTAAAAACATTCACGTGGGTGCTATTTGTCACTTGTATGTGAATAATGATACATTTGTATAGCAATTTTTAATTCTTTATAAATAGACCCCATGGTATCTCAGTACATACTGTAGCTTAAAAAAAGTTCAACTGTGTCTAGATGCAATGGCAAATCACAAGTACATTTTCAATTTTTTTTCCAACTTGTGTTCTACGTCTTGGAACGCCTAGTATTCCAGTAGGAGATTATTCACGGTGATCACAAAATTATTGAAAAAGACTATCAGACCCTTTTAACGTAATTCTCCTTTATTAGCGAGAAGCCTTGAAATCCTTTTAACGATAGCCAGCCTGGAGAGTTCCCCTGTGTTTTACAGCATGTACGCTTTAACTAAACCAAAGAAGATCTCAAAGTCCTGTTGAAAACAGCAAAACTCTAAATTTATGGCTTAGCTGACGGTACGGGCATAAAATGTGTATACATTTTATGGCGCAGTCCCGAGGTCTGGGACTGAGCTCCTCGCCACACTCCTGTTCCTGCGGTGGCTTTTATACAGCGGGACTGAAGGGTAGTAACACGAGTCCTCAGAGCTCGGTCCTCGGGGGACACTTAATCTTTTGCGCTGTGTGCTTTGTGCCGCGGTACATCAGATGGTGTCCACACTGGATCCAGTAACAAAGCATGTTGGAATATTAAACAGAACATGGGGGGGGGGGGGGGCCATGAACCGCAAGAAATAAAACAGCAGATCTTGTTAGGGATTTTCGAAGGAAAGAGAAAGGCAGACTTGTAAAACAGCAAATGTACTTTTGGTGGTTACACGTGTCACCTGAAGGACAAATCTTTTTTCCAGCTTCTTTGTATTGCTGTCGTAATTACACATCTGCCCGGCTAACTTTTATAGATGTATAAACCACACGTGCGCCTGATCTGCTGCTAAAGGAATGGCAGATCTTTAAAGGGGTTTGGGTTTAATTACTTTACCATCAGGATTTTTGAGGATTTTTTATTTTTTACAGCTGAACTTCAGTCATGTACAGTTTTTTTTATTGCATCTGCGGTGGTGTTGAACCCCCCCCCCCTCCTCCCAAGGGCTACCTCTCCCTGATCCCTGCCAGGATGAAAGGCTCCAGACAGGGACGTAGAGTACAATATGGTCCACCTAGCCAGAGGGCCTAGCGGACCCCTCCTGGCCAGTCGAGGTCCACCACTAGTTCGAGGGGCTTGTCCGAAGAAGACCTCTACTCATGCCTCATTCAAAATATTGAGAACAAATTGCTAAAATAAAGCTAGGATGGGACTTTGACTGAGGCAATACCTAGTATATACCTCCAACCCCAATAGGTTAAATGAAAAGACTAAGTTGTGGGACTTTTAGATGAAGCACACTGCTAGATTGAATGAACCAACTATGGTAAACATTTTTAATAAAGCGGGGGTTCACCAAAAATTCTGATAGTGTGAGGAGAAAAAAAAGCCAATCACTGGCTTGTTTACAAGGGACATCGGTCCAGAAGAGGAAGAAGGCACATCAGCCTCATCAGTGCCCATAAAACCCACCTGCCAGTGCCACCTGCCAGTGCCCACAGTGCCATCTATCAATGCCCACAGTGCCACCCATCAATGCCCACCTGTGATGCCAATCAGTGCCACCTAGTAATGCTGCCTGTGAGTGTAACCAATGAGTGCCATCACTGTCACTCATCAGTGCCAATCACTGGCACCTATCAGTGCCCATCACTGACACCTATCAGTGCCCATCATTGCCAGCTATCAGTGCCACCTATCAATGCCACCTATTAGTGACACTTTTCAGTGCCCACCAGTGCCACCTATCAAGGCACTTTAGTGCCACCCATCAGTGCCCACCAGTGTCGCCTATCAGTGCCGCCTTATCGGTGCCCATCAGTGCCTATCAGTACAGCCTCATCAGCGTACACCAATGAAGGAGAAAAATTGCCAGTTTGCAAAATGTTATAACAAAATATAAAAAATATAATTTTTTTTTTTTTTTTTAATCTGTGATCAAATACCACCAAATAAAGCTCTATTTGTGGGGAAACAAAATCATAAAAATCATTTGGGTACAGTGTTGTATGACCGCGCAATTGTCATTCAAAGTGCGACAGTGCTAAAAGCTGAAAATTGGTCTGGGCAGGAGGGGGGTTTAAGTGAACAGTAAGCAAGTGTTAAAAAAAAAAGGCAAAAATAAATGAAGATCAAGAATAGAGACTATAATAATTATTAGAATAATTGGACAATGCTGTCTCAGCAAACCCAGACTTATGCTTTCTCATAGTGTGGTTTAATTTTAAACAAGTTTGCTACCTGACACCTGCATTAAACATTTCTTTTCTTACTATTCCTAAGATATACATTCTTAGCGTACAGGGTTATACAAGGGCAGCAAGAAGCTGATAAAAAATGTATAATACACTAAAGAGTTGTCTTTTTATTCCTAGACACCTGTCACATTTACATTCATAGTCAATCTATACCAACAAAGGACATTTTTGAGGGCTCAGGTTTCAAGAAGATTGTATTAATATATTTGACTTGCAATTAACTTTCTTATTATTCATCCACATGTATTGTATTATTATTTTAGAAGGCTTTGATGGTTGATATCTGAAAAAAAATATATATATATAAAAAAAAAAGTTTTTCAAAGTTCTACTTTTAAGATAGTACCAAAATAAAGTACAACATTTGAAATTCCTGACAAATGGAACATGCCGTAGTTTTAATTTTTTTTTAATTGTAAAATATTTTCTCTTTCGTTATTATAATCAGAACTAAAAAAATAAATAAAATGACAAACATGCAAAATACATGTTCCTTGTTTAGTTAAAGCAAAATATTTAATTTGAATATTATGTGAATTTAGATCCAATCAGCATGCGAGAACACAGAGCTCTTATGCTGTAGAAAGGCTGTTTACGAGGCTCAATAGCTAAATTTACACACACAAGTAAATAAAGCAGATATTGAAAAGCCTATGGCATGCAAAACACACCCAAAAACTCCACCCGGTGCAAAGAAATTTGTGCACAACATCAAGAGGTGCGACAAAAAACGTGCAGACAGGTGCTACGTCGATTGGTCCTCCATAAAGAAGGACCCAACCCTGATCCCCCTGGGCGCTCCTGACAGGGACTGAGGTACTCACATGGTCTGTGCAGCCGAAGCCGACATGGACCCCATTCCTTGGAGGGTCTGCCGAAACAGAACCCTCCCAGTACTAGGTGGGGCTCCCCCGAAGGGAAACCCCATGAGAGCAGGCGAACTAAGCCAGAAGTCCATGTCCACCCACTCCCAAGACTTTCAGGGCTGGACCGAGGACTGGCACCCTTACATCACACTGTGACAGATGTGACATCGAACAAAAATAAAACATAAAAATGACAAACAGAGGGAAAAATTAAAAATAAAGTGGGGGAGAAGGAAGATGAGGAGAGTAAAAAAATGACCACAATGCAATACAATGGCCGGCCCTCCGTCCAGGAATCAAAAATGTCTCTGGTCCTGACCAAAAGGCCTGGTCCTAGAGGCAGGTGTTAAAAAGTGTGGTATGGTGACGTGACCAAGGTGCCCAAAAGCAAAAGTTGCGGTTAAAACACTAGTGCAAGTTATAGCACCCCTGGACTGCCACTCCAGGGACACATCACCATAGGCTTTTCAATGGACCCTGACCCGACCAGATATTCCTGCCCCTCCCTATCCAAAGCAAGGGAGTGGGTTACACCTTCCTCTCCTTTTTCCAGAGCAGAGACTTCTTAACCTCCACACAGTCCCATTAAATGTACTAGTGAGAGGCAGACTGTCTAAATGGAGACAACTTCTGCTATACTCACACACACATGAATGAGTCCCCCACCCTCCCTCTTCAAAGCAGTGATTCCGCTCCCTACATCTCCAGAGAAGTGAATCCACCACCTCTCTCCATACAGTGCCATCACATACTGCAGTCAAGGGCATAGTGTCTAAATGGAGACATCTTCAGCTACAGTATGTATATATATATATATATATATATATATATATATATATATATATATATATATAAGCTTACAGTGCTTTTGGAAATTGTTTTTCATGGGTACATCCTGTTTAAATATTTGTTTGTAACAGAAAGTGTAAGCTTGAGAAAGAGTGTGGTACACTCAAAATCATTGCTGATGGATTGCTCAACACATTTTTTGTTTTAAATTATGTTGCACTTATTGGAATATAGAGTAAAGAGACTGATTGCAGCATATCATAAATATTGCATCTCTTTCATTGAACTTGTAGCATAAATATTTTCTACATATTATAAGATGCAAAAAGGTTTTAACCACTTGGAAACCGCATCACGTCCAAAGACGTGAACAGCGCGGACCTGAGGCGCCGGGGTCACGTCTTTGGACGTGATTTGCTTGTAATTCCCCGCGCGCGCCACAGGGTGGCGCGCGGCGGGGAAAAACAGTCCCGACGCATCACCGAGGATCCGATGCGTGTACCCGGCGGCCGCGATGTCCGTCAGGTACACGCGATCGTCGGTGAGACAGCAGGGACGTGGAGCTCTGAGTGTAAACACAGAGCTTCACGTCCTGTCAGTGAGGTGACAGATGCTGTTTCTCTTGTACATAGGGAGACAGCATCGATCACCTCCCCCAGTCACCCCCCTCCCCCCATACAGTTAGAACACACCCAGGCAATACATTTAACCCCTTCCTCACCCCCTAGTGTTAACCCCTTCAATGCCAGTCACATTTATACAGTAATTAGTGCATTTTTATAGCACCGGTCGCTGTATAAATGTGAATGGCGCCAAAAATGTGTCAAAAGTGTCCGATGTGTCCGTCGCAATATCGCAGTCCCAATAAAAATCGCAGATCGCCGCCATTACTAGTAAAAAAAAAATATAAAAAAAAAAATCATAATTATGTCCCCTATTTTGTAGGTGCTATAACTTTTGCGCAAAGCAGTCACTTATTGTGATTTTTTTTTTTTTTTTTTACAAAAATACGTAGAAGAATACGTATCGGCCTTAACTGAGAAAAAAAAATATAAAAAAAAAAAAAAAAATGGGATATTTATTATAGCAACAAGTAAAAAATATATATATATTTTTAAATTGTCGCTCTTTTTTTCATTATAACCCAAAAAATAAAAACCGCACGGGCAATCAAATACCACCAAAAGAAAGCTCTATTTGTGGGGAAAAAAAGGGACGCCAATTTTGTTTGGGTGCCACGTCGCACTACCGCGCAATTGTCAGTTAAAGCGACGCAGTGCCGGAAGCTGAAATTTCGCCTGGGCACGAAGGGGGTTTATGTGCCCAGTAAGCAAGTGGTTAAAGGTGATGAGGCTACATGGCCAAAGGAAGGTTATAGTAATTCTGGCATATTGTTATATCCATTTTCTTTTCTTGTTACTGTATACCGCGTGTACCTACTGTCTGACAATTGGTTACACCCTTATGTGTAATAAGTCAATTCTGTACTTTATATCAGTGGTCATTACCCCTGTCCTCAGGGCCCACTAACAGGCCAGGTTTGCAAGATAACTGAAATACATCACAGGTTATATAATTTGCTGCTCAGTGATTGCAGTATTCTAGTCTGCATCTCCCCAAGGTAATACATAAAACCTGGCTTGTTAGTGGGCCCTGAGGACAGAGTTGATGACCACTGCTATATATGACTGCCATACATTTGATTATCTTTGCAACGTGTACCATCTCTAATGTTTGTCTACACAATTCCACAAGGTAAGGTGCTCCATTATACCCATTATACCTCTATCAGGCTTTGGTATGATGTTTTACCGTGCCAGACTAGCAGTACTAGCAGTTTCCATCTGCTTCCCAGTAGATAATCATGAACGAATGTCGGCAACGAGGTGATAGTAAAAAAAAATCTTCAATGTTATTGAAAACAAGAAGTAAAATGTTCTGCTAGCATGGGTTGTGCTATGGAACATTTTACTCCTTGTTTTTAATAGATATGTGCATTCCCGTTCGTACAAATGTTATTTTCGTAAGAACATTTTCATTTTCGTACCCGCAGGATAATGTGTACATACGAAAACGTTAAAGTACCAAAATACAAAAACGACGGGATTACGAATGAGCCGCATAACGAACAACCGCAAATACGAACGAACGATCCGACGGAAATAAACGACAAAACGAAAATGGCAAAAGAACGAAAATGAAATCTATAACAAAAGATTTGCATTCTGTATTTTGCTTGAATCCGTTTTGTGTTCGTTTTCAGTCGTATGTTCATTGTTCAATGACATAACAAAAGAATTTCATTATGTATATTGTATTGAATTCCTTTTTTCTGTTCGTATTGTGTATTTAAAATACTGAATGCAAATCTTTTGTTATAGGTGTCATATCAACATACGAAAATAACAAAAGAAAACGGATTCAAATGTAAATCTTTTGTTATAAATGTAATTATCGTTTTTTTGAATGGCCAGTGAGTGAGTGTAGAGTTAGTGAAGCAGCTTCTCTTTTGTGCTGAGACTGTACACCAGTACAGTGAGTAGTACAGTAAAGCCAAATAAACTTTTTCTGTGGATTTTCATCTGAAGGGAGATCAGTTGGCCAGACTTTTGAACCCAAAAATGGTTTTCTGATGCAGTTTAAAAACGAACAAATTTTCTGAGAACGATCGGAAAACGATCGTTTTTATGTTTGTTGTTAAAACAGTCTGACCAAGTGTATAGGGCTTAGCAATAGTTAATATGGATGAGCTGCGTGTTGAAAGTGCCGCGAATCCCGCAATATATTTAGGAAAGTACAAAATGACGAAAATCCTTTTTCTGTTCATATTTTCAGTCACATGTTCATATGAACAATTGAACATGTGACTGAAAATATGAACAGAAAAAAGGATTTTTGTCATTTTGTACTTTCCTAAATATATCGCGGGATTCGCGGCACTTTCAACGCGCGGCTCATCCATATTAACTATTGTTAAGCCCCATACACTTGGTCAGACTGTTTTAACAACAGATTGTTCTCAGAAAATTTGTTTGTTTTTAAACTGCATCAGAAAACCATTTTTGGGTTCAAAAGTCTGGCCAACTGATCTCCCTTCAGATGAAAATCCACAGAAAAGTTTATTTGGCTTTACTGTACCAGTACTCACTGTACTCTCAGCACAAAAGAGAAGCTGCTTCACTTACTAACTCACTGGCCATTCAAAAAACGATAATTACATCTATAACAAAAGATTTGCATTTGAACCCGTTTTCTTTTGTTATTTTCGTATGTTGATATGACACCTATAACAAAAGATTTGCATTCAGTATTTTGAATACACAATACGAACAGAAAAAAGGAATTCAATACAATATACATAATGAAATTATTTTGTTATAGATGTCATTGAACAATGAACATACGACTCAAAATAAAAGAAAAAGCATTCAAGATACACAGAATGCCGAAAATTCACGAAAATTATTGTCTAACAAGTAACGAACATGAATTAAACAGAATAACGAACAATCCCGCATGTACGAAAATAAAACGGAAACGGAAATACGAAACAATCGGAATACGGAAAAATTGCGTCGTACGAAAAACGAACGGGGACGAACGGGAAAACGAGCGTCTTATGAAAAACGAACGGAAACGAACCGACGAGACCATACGAAACGGAACAAAAAAAAATTTTTTTTTCTGTGCACATGTCTAGTTTTTAATAAAGAAGATCTACTTTTTGATCATTAAAATCTACTGTTTGTAAACCATTTAACTTGAAATAATAAAAATGTACTGATTTGATAAAATATATATATACACACACATATTGTTAATTTTTTTTTATATATATATATATATATATATATATATATATATATATATATATATATATATATATATATCATTTTATTGATTTCATTCGAAAAAGAGAAGGTGTACAAACATGGTCAGAGGTCAAACAAAAATGTTATTTTTTTAATAATATAATTGTATCAGAAGACAGTTACAGTATTAAACAGAAGCACACTGTCATCTACAGGCTGCTGTGGCCTTTGCAAACCAAAACCATTTTTTTGTCAATTACACCTTCACTTAATGTGTGATCTCTTTGCCATGCAGTAACTACATGGTTGGAAACTACTATAACTGGTTCTCAATCAATAGTGGAAACTGAAGCTGTCAGTGAAAGCCAGGTTTCACAACTAGAAGCTGAAATAATGTTGGCAGCTAGCTGTAAAGTGGTAACACTGGCAGTAGCATGGGGGAGAAATGTATGAATGGACACTGATTATTATTTTTCCACTCAGTAACATCCACTACATTGTATGAATGTGTAGCGTTGTGAACGGGAAATGGGGTCAAGTCAGTGACTACAGTGTTCCAACTCACAAAGCATTCTGCACATAGCGGTCGGTCACAGACACGCTCAGCATTCCTGTATTGAGAAGTTACAGGTAATAAATACATTTCATAACATAACATATAGTATTATATATAGCAAAAACAGTTATACTATAAAATAATAATAATAATAATAATAAATTATAATATAATATAATTGTATATCTAGATATATCTAGATATATCTATATAGATAGAGGTATATATCTCTATCTCTATATATACACAGTATTATATATGTATAAAGTGAGGAATTAAGTTAAACTCACTTTTAACATCACTTCTGCATGACTTGAATTGAGCATTTCCATGTTACAAGTTAATGACAGGGAAAACAGCTCCAAAGTTAAGCTTTCCTGCACCCCACCACAAGATCTAATTAGTTTAAGGAGGAGGAAACGACCCACTCAGATGTGTTCCACTTCAACAAACTTAAAGCCATTCAAAAAAGTTAAAATTCTGCCACAGAGCCAACCATTGTACATGCTCACTGCAAGAAAAGTCATTAAAAAATAAAAGGTTAAGAAACATACTATGGGGTTTGGTAATTAGGGTATAGATCAACGGGCAGATAACAATTTATCTTTTGATAAAATTGGATTGGTTGCTTTTGGTTATTGTGAATACATGTTGATAGCATAATTATAAGAAGCTGCATTTTATGTATGTATATATATATATATATATATATATATATATATATATATATATATATATATAGCTATAATTTGGTTTAAGGCCCCATGTATACCGGACGCTGCTAAACGTACGTTCAAAGGTAGTTGGACGCTTTTGTTCAACTGCCCCTGAACTCATTCAATGTTATCCTATGTGGCCATGTACACATTCTCGTTTATTGCCATTGCGTTTATTGCCATTGCCATTGCCATTGCAGTTGCGTTTAACAGCGTTTCTTTAAAAGCCAAAAAAATAGGTTCAGACGCCGAAGCTTTCCACGTTTCAGACACCAAGCGCGACTAAACGCTGCATGTAAATGCGGCGAAACTGATGTTTTAAATGTGGGTTAATATCTGTCAAGTTAAATCATTCAGGAGCAGTTGTAAAAATGTCCCGTGTAAAGCCTAAATTTAGGTATGGCAATTTTGTAAAATTATATCATTGGTGCAGCTATGTATGTAGGATAAAGAGAATCACCACAACACAACACAAAATGCAGTTACTCGTGCTTAAATTACCAATGGTTGGTTATGAATAGGCTGTCAGAACATTAACTTAATTAGCTTTAACCTGGGACCTCTTCTGTGTTTGTCATTAACTCTTCCCATTGGGCTGTCTGGGATGCTGGATAGCTCCCTCTCTGATCTGTTGGATAGACCTATCTGATCCATTAGACTACTCTGCTTGGTGTCTTGATTGCCTTGAACCTTGAACCCCTTGCTCCTCCCATGAACTTCCTATATAAGCCTTATCTCCGCACTTCCTCTTTGCGAGGTTATTGTGCCTTCCCAGCCAGTGCCTTGCGATTTGTCTGCTCTGCTGCCATTTGTACCTGCAACCACCTGTGTTTGACCCTTAGCCTGTTCCTGGACTACTCAACTGCCTGATCCCAATCTGCAACCAACCAAGATTGTCCCTCGGCCTGTCCCTGGACTACTCATCTGCCTGATCCCAATCTTCAACCCCCTGTGCTTGACCCTTGGCCTGTTCTTTGACTACTCTTCTGTTTGATCCCAACCTGCAGCCACATTGTGAATTATCATTACTGTCCCATCTCATGTAATCCAAGATATTATTTCTCAGTTATCCTATGCCCCTAGTGTACATAGGATGACTTTAGACACGAGTCATCGGTGAAGCTGAAATGGGAGTACCCCTTTTAAGCCTCGTACACACGATCGGACTTCCATCGGACAAATGCGTGGAATTTTTTGCGAAGGGCGTTGATTGTGAACTTGAAATATTACAGGTTGTTGAATCTAAACCCAACAGGTCAATAGAAGAGTGACTCATTTATGTGGGAACACAAACTGTTAAGGGGGGTAATTAAGTCTGCTTCTGTCATGTAAACTAACCTTAGTTTGGCTTCTAAAGACCTTTTCATTGTTTTATGTTAATTGACACTAGATTGTGTGAAGTTCTATTGATGATAATATGTGTTGTGAGTTAGCACAGTCTAAAGGTTCGATGTCTGACTTATGTTTACTAAAGCAATGTGTATTGTATAGCAGGTGAGAGAAGCCAGAGTCTTGATGTCTGACTTGTCATCTGTAGCTAATTAGCTCATGTAGATTATCTTGGTGCCAGAAAGTCTGACTAAAGATGTGTATTGGGCTCCTTGTGTCATGTTGTAGGTGGAGTTAAGCCATTGTTCATTGGGGTTCCTAAACTGTATATAAGAAGCCTGAGTTTACCATTAAAGGAACTATTTGTTTTGAACCAGAGGACAGAGCTGTCTCGTTTCTGGGGAATCCATATGGGCCGTGTTTGTCTGCTGGATTGTGGAGTGTCAATAAGCTGTCATTGGTTGGTGGAATGGAATATCGTAAACGGCGTCAACCCCTGACCGTTACAGTCATGTTCTAAGATTTTAGTAACTCATAGGCACATATAAATATAGAAGAGTGACAGCAAAAAAGGTGCACTGAGTTTGTCTCATTTTTATTGATATACTATATGTATATATATATATATATATATATATATATATATATATATATATATATATATACACATATACACATATATATTTTTTTTAATATTAATAAATCTTTGTATTATTAATTTCAAAAACTAATTACATCACTTTTCTACATAGTCATATTCCTTTGCAATGCATTTTTCCCAGCATCGTACCAACTTTTTAATACCATCAGCAAAACTCCTCCCGCCCTCACTGTTTCCAATGAAAATATAAAATTGCGTAAACTTTTTGAAGACCCCTTGTGTATATTTATTGGATGACCATGATCTTTGGGCCCTTAGGTGGCACTGCAATAAAAACAGACATGACTTGTTCCATGTCTGTGAACATAGAGCTAGATTCAGGATGGAGAGCGGATCTTTGTGCGGGCGTAACGTATGTGATTTACGTTACGCCGTCGCAAATTTTACAGACAAGTGCTTTATTCACAAAGCACTTGCCTGTAAAGTTGCGGCGGCGTAGCGTTAATGGCCCGTTGTAATTCAAATTGGGCGGGTAGGGGGCGTCTAGTATTTAAATTAAGTGTGATCCCGCGCCGAACGTACTGTGCATGCGCCGGCCGTGAACGTTTTCAAGTTCGCATTCTCCAAATCACGTTGCAAATTGTCAATCAAAGCGACATGAGCGTAACTTACGCCCAGCCCCATTCACAATCGGCGTACGCAAACGGCGTAAACGACGTCCTATTTGACGCTGTCCCGTCGTCCATACTTAACATTGGCTGCGCCTCATAGAGCAGGGGTAATACCCTATACAAGTAGATACCCTGGCCTCAACTACGTTCGGGAATCAGCGTATCTACCTCATTTGCATATTGTATGCTTAAACGCCACCTAGCGGCCAGCGTAAATATGCAACTTAGATACGACGGCCTAAGTGACTTACGCCAGTCGGATCTAATGCAAATCTATGCGTAACTGATTCTATGAATCAGGCGCATAGATAGGAGGCCTCCGACGCAGAGATACGCCGTCGTATCTCCTACCTGAATCTAGCCCAGTACTATCTAAATAATGCAAGGTTAAGCTGGTTTCACACTAGGGCAAATTGGATGCGTAAAATGGCCTGGTCATGAAGAGGAGCTGAAGTGTTTAAACATTTGATATGTTTTTTATTTTCTATTATGAATAAAAGACGGGTTCATGAGATTTGCAATTCATTGCTTTCTGTTTTTAGCATCCCAACATTTTCGGAATTGGGGTTGTATATATTTTATACTGTTTATATATTTTTTTTTGTGTTCTGTGTTTGTCCCAAGCATGTTTGAATCCATTTACTGTTGACTGACTCACTACCTCCACTGGAAGTCTAATCCAATCATCAAGTGCTATTCTGGTAAAATAATAATTTCTAGGATTAGTTTTGAACTTTTTTTCTCTTGCTATTTGAGGTCACGTCCCCATGTTCGTGATTTTATGTTTATATTGAAACTCGGTATTCAATATTACACCCTTCTCACAATCTGGACAATCAGAACGTTGGGTTGGCCTTTCTTTATTAGAACGTGGCTGATGCTAATTTTCCTATGCCTTTTATCTGTTGTGTTAATAATTATTGTATTGTCCTTGTGAGGCTTGCTCAGAGATGACCTTTTGCTTCTAGGAAAATAATTTGAGATAAATTTAGATCGTTCCATCCATGCACTTCTCCTCAACAACCTAATGAATGTTTCAGGAGTACCCAAGCTCGGAGGGGGGGCTGGAAAATGCTCTTTCCTATTACCGTATCCACAATCAGCGCAAATTACAAATGTTCTCAGTTAGATATGGCACACCTCAAAACACGCCAGTTTCGTTCTATGAATAAATAATTGTGATATTGATGAAAATAGCTACATATAAATTGATGAAGTCTGCTAAACACCATATTTTATAATGTAACTCATGGCAACAGGTATAATCATTTAGTCAGTGGCTAAAAAATCTGCAATCGTGTTAAACCTGAGCTCCAGGCAAACCACTAAATAAACAGAAATACATACTGTAAATGGGAGCTGTTTTGCCTGCCAAAGGATTTTTATTTCTGTTTATCCAGTTTTGAAATTTACACAACCTGTAAAGGAAACCACAAGGGATCCATGGTGTCAGAAGTTCAGGAAATGATCTCCTGAATGGCTTTTTTTTGCCGAACAATGCCTAGCTTTCAGCCGCAGCAAAGTCCTATTGGTTTGAATGGCCCAGGTTGATAGTCAGTGACACTTATCAACTGGACATGCCATTTTCAACGTCTTGAGTTGAGAACCACTATACCTAAGTGTAGCAAGATCACAGGTCTCCTTTAGTCTATTGAGAACCTCCAAAGCCAGAGACAGCTGACATCCTTCTGTATAGAGTGGGTTGCAAGGCATAGTGGGTGTAATGTAAGGTAGATTCATAGGCGCCAGACACTTCTTGAATGCAAAGAGATTTATTTATTCTTGAACAGAAATGTGGGAGAGGGTGTTTAGGGCCAGGACACCCTTGGATACTTGCAATGTCAATTGGCAGACTCCAAGACTTCTACAGGTAGACAGCCATGCAGGAAAAGGCATCCAGTAAGACACTACATCTGCATGTGTAGGATCGCTATCTCCTATGGTAACAGTCTTAGAACAGTTCCTAACACAAATTGTAACAAACTCTTTTACTTTTATACAATCACTTCTTGTAGATTCTCAGCCCACTGGGCTCCCCGTCTCTCTGACTAGACTTGCTGATTCACTGCCACTGAATCCCATGAGCTCTTCTAATCTTCTTACTTTAGTATCTTTTTTAAGCATCACCCCCACTTCCCTGCTGGGTGCCTGGCTTGGCACTCACAGAAACTCCTCAAGTGTCACCCCACTGGCTGGGTCCCTGGCTTGGCATCTTCTGAAGTTTCCTGATTTTTCAACATCCCTGGTTGGTGAGAATACTCTCAGCCCCTCCATGGTGACGGTACCCCGCTACTCACTGTGGTACCTGGTAACAAGGTGGTTGGTCCCTTAGTGGCGACAGCTTCCCCTCTACCTCCGACCACAACAGGTTGTCCGGCCAGCAGAACTGTCACTTCTGGTTGGACTGCAAGCTAAAATCCCAACCCTACGCTGCTCTCTTGCTTCTAGATAGGCCCTTTAGACAGCCTAGCAGTCAGATGTCCCCGGAATAGACCTAAACTTTGGCCTAGCACCCTGGGCAGCACAACACACGTCCACCCAGACAACCGTCCAGGTGGCACAGAACACGGATCACCTGATCCAGCCAAATATATAGGTTCTCCCAGCAGGTTAAGGGGCCAAGAAAACCCCTGCTCATTGGCTGAGACACCACATATACTTCTAATTTGGCCTTGTCCACATATAGCAAGGGCTTTATTCAACTTTAGTCAGAGCTGCACAGTTTGTTTTATTTACAGATGCCCATATCTGTATAGGCAGTTTTGTGGTAAAGGTGAACTATGCCTTTTATGGACCAGGCCTTTTTCTGACACTTGTTGGTTACAAGTTTAAATTAGTAGGGGACCCTCCACGGTGATAATCCCCTGCACTCAGCCCCTCCATGGTGACAATCCCCCGCTCTCAGCCCCTCCATGGTGATGGTCCCCCGCTCTCAGCCCCTCCACGGTGACGGTCCCTCGCACTCAACCCCTTCACGATGACGGTCCCCCCCCCCCCCCAACACTCAGCCCCTCCACGGTGACGGTTCCCCTGCACTCAGCCCCTCCACGGTGACGGTCCCCCTGCACTCAGCCCCTCCACGGTGACGGTTCCCCGCACTCAACAATCCATGGTGACGGTCCCCCCACACTCACTCCTCCGCCTCCCGTTCTGATTGGCCAGGAGGAGAAGCCAAATGACAATAGCGAATATTGATTTGCTAGTGTCACAAATGGGTGGGTTCGGGGCGCAGTGCTCTGCGTTCCAAGCCAACCTTTTTCAAGCAAATTAGACTCACAGAAACCTATGAGTCTGGCACCCTGCATGCATCCCCGCATGCAAACTATGAGAGTGGCGCCCCTGTGCCCCAAATGGACCAGCCGATCCTGGTAATGCATAACCCTACCCACAAAAAAATAAATACTCAAACACAGCTTTATTTAAAAAAAAAGTCCCAGTTTGTAGACCCATGTCAATCATGATTCCTGACACCCATCATAAGAAAAATCCCAACAACCTTATTGTGATGTCCCCGCTCACTGAATGGCAGCTTCCTGAGATGTCATCACCAACATAAATAGAAGGGGCCATATTTAGGCATTAATGTCCCCCCTCTATCCTCACCCTTTTGCTTACGTGGTCAGAGATTCCTGAGTGAGTAACTTATATAGTACTATAAATGCAAATTAAAAATGCGCCTCAAGGTGCTTCCTGGCCATGTAATTGAGTGAGAAGTGTGATGTCAGTGGTTGCTAAGGATGGAATGGATGCAGGCACCCACTACTTCCTTAGAAACCACTGTCAGCAGGAAGCGGACATATTTATCCACACTAAATGCCCTAAGTGAACGCTCAGCTCACCTCTAATTGTGCAGAATAGATTTCAATTTTAAAATGGAAATGATCTTTCATTCCATAAGAAATTCCATCTCTATAGATCAATTTTTCCATGTGGCATTGATTTATGAAAAAGCTTCCATACAACAGCTTTCTATGATCTCTCTTTAATGAACAAACATTTGACTTTAAATAACCCATTTCTTCTGACTGCTGTAAACAACACTAGAAAATGAGGACACTGACACATACAAGAATAGGCTGCAGGGGGGGGGGGGGGGATTTTACAGGTAGGTACAGATGGTCACCATAACAGCGTAAAAAAGTGAATTTTAATTCCCTGTTAAGTCCTGGAATGAGCATGTTTACAGGATAAAATTAGTTACAAATTTTATTTCTGTATTTAATCACTAAACCTTTTTTTTTTTTTTAAATTCTGTGCCTGACTACAGCCAAAATTAATTCTGCATTTCACTAAGATTAATTACTTTAATTATGGTGCATATGCAAATGAGGACGTGGATTCAGCTGACCAGGAAAAATGATGTAGCTTAGCTACCATGGATGTTTGCAATTGGTGTGATATGTTGTAGGTTGGGATTTACAAGAAAAGGGGGCAGAGAAAAACACCTCGGGGCAATAGCAGAAGTGTTTTCCTCATAAACCAGTCAACTTTAATATCAAACTGAGCGCCTAATCTTAGAAACATGGAGCGTGGAAGAGGGGAGTATTTCAAGAGCAAATGGTTCCTCAAGGCATGAGCTCCAGTTTTCTCCAGTTCTTAAACCTTCTATTTTCATAAATCAGAACCTTTAAGGAATCGCATGACTTTCTATGAGCAATAGTGGCAGGTTGATTAATTCTTTTTTTTTTATAAATGATTCCTACTGACTAAAGACAAACAAGCCACTTGGCAAATATTCACCATAGGTCCTAAGAAGCTCAGAAATACTGAAACATGATTGCCGAGATAAACGAAGCGTGGGTAAGCTGGTAGCTAAGAATTTGGTAAAGAAAGGGAAAAAAAATTGGCTTTTGGAAAATTGGAATAATCTTTCAGCTGGCTACAGCTTCATCCTACCGCACAGATAAGCCAGATGTAGATATAGCTATGTTATTATTATTATTTTTTTTTAATTATTATTATATAGGTTTTATATAGTGCCAACAGTTTGCACATTGCTTTACAATATAATTGGGGGCAGTACAATTACAACACAGAAGGAACAGGAGGGCCCTGCTCACGCAGCTTACAATCTAAAGGGAGGTGGGGTGGTACAAAAGGTAATAGCTACAGGGGATGATCTGATGGAGGTACCCCAAGGACAGTTTTTTAGGTGGAGGTGGGATAGGCTTCCCAGAATAAAAGAGTTTTCAAGGACAGGAAAGGAGCTGACTGGACATACTGGGGTAGAGAGTGACAGAGGATGGGAGAGATTCTGGAAAAGTCCTGGAGGTGAGCATGGGAGGAGGTAACAGTGGTGCTAGAGAGCAAGATGTCTAGGGTGGAGAGGAGAGGACGATTTTGTCAATTTCTGCAGATGAGGTTGATTATGATATATTAGGTTAACCTCCCATGCCCAAGATCTAATTTCTCCTTACTTTATTCCTCTCCTTCTTCCCAAACCAACAATACTAAATCTCCTAAGCTCTCTCTTGGAAGTAAGTTTTTTTGTTTTTTCAACTCTTTTTCCACACCCGATCACCAGAAGCCACCACAATTTGTTTAAATTCTCTAAATCAGTGTTTCTCAAAGTTTTTTCAATCAAGGCACCCTTTAAAATCCTGCACATTCTCAAGGCACCCAATTTCTAAAATGTAAAAAATGTAACTAATAGTTTTACATATGACAGAAACATCCACACACATAGGACACCCAACATTAAAGGTAACTTAATTGGTTCTTAGAACGCTGTGTAATAGTGCACAATGAAAACCTGTGGCTTTGTGTAATTACAATTCTGATTGATACAATTTTTGGTAAATTTTTTGGAATTTCGCCAAGGCACCACTGAAAAAAACCTGAAGGCACCTCAGGATGCCTGGACACCCTGGTTGAAAAAGGTTCCTCTAAGTGCATACCCTAAAAAACATGACCAGTCCAGTACCGTATTTATCTGGGTATAACGCGCACCGGCGTATAGCGCGCACCCAGTTCTTGGAGGAAAATTTCCTGGAAAAAAAAAATGACTTTTTAAATGTCCCTCTTCGGTGTCTTGCCCGGCGTCCATCGGCGGTCTTGTCCGGTCTGGCGTCCATCTTCTGCCATCGTGTTGTCCTCCCCGCTTCTCCCGTGCTGTCTCCGAGCACCGCCGCCGACTAATACCGAGCGCAGTACACTCCGGTACACTTGGCTATGCTCGGCCACACTCGGCTCCTCTCGCAGGGCGTGACCGCGGGCAGAGCCGAGCGTGGCCGAACCCAGCCGCGTGTACCCGAGTGTACTACGCTCGGTATATGTCAGCGGTGGCACTCAGAGACAGGGGATCGGCCTATAACGCGCACCCACGATTTTCCCCTGTTTTTAGGGAAAAAAAGTGCGCGTTATAAATACGGTAATTTATTGGAATCTTCCACTTCTCCTCCAATAGTCCTTCCTTCTGGACTCACCAAATGATTTGTGAATAAAACTCTGTTCCAGAGTACTATAAGCTTGGGCTTGATGATGTGCCCCTCAGGGGACATGTCAATGACAGCCTTGGCTTACCGAAAGTGGGTTGTTATTTGTTTGTAAGAGGACCAACACTGAATCAGAGAGCAGTAAGTCTGTGGTGGACAATGCTGAAGAGAGGTGAGTATTGCAGCCTCATCTGCCTTTATTATACTTTACACTTCTAGATGGCTGCTTTTTTTAAATGTTGTAAAATTGTGGAGTTAGCCTTTAAGTTCAGATATGGGTGTTGGAGACAGTTGTGATATAAAGCCGCGTACACACGATCAAATTTTTTCGTCGGAAAAACCTTGGATGGTTTTTCCGACGGAATTCCGCTCAAGCTTGGCTTGTATACACATGGTCGCACAAAAGTCCTCTAGACTTTCGACCGTCAAGAACGCGGTGACGTACAACACTATGATGAGCCGAGAAAAATTAAGTTCTATGATTCCGAACATGCGTTGATTTGATTCCGAGCATGCGTAGGATTTTTGTGCGTTGGAATTTCCGACAAGAACTTTGTTGTTGGAAAAATTGAGAACCAGCTCTCAAACATTTGTTGTTGGAAATTCCGACAGCAAATGTCCGATGGACCATACTCACCTCCTCTCCAGCATGGTCCATCACAGACTTACTCCTTTACGATTCAGTGTTGGTCCTCTTATGCCGGGTACACATGGTCGAAGTTTCCGACAACAAGCTCACATCGAACATTTTTTGTCGGCAATTCCGACCATGTGTACCTGGCATAAGAGGACCAACACTGATTCGGAGAGGAGTCAGGCCCCGTACACACGTCCGAGAACCTCGTCGGGTTAAACTCATCGTTCTGCCCGACGAGGTTCCCGATGAGTGGTCGAAAAGCTCATCGAGCCAAATTTCCTCATTGAACAACGAGGAAAAAGAGAGCATGCTCTCTTTTTGGCTCGACAAGGTTCCCGACGGGACGCTCGTCGAAAAGTGTACACACGATCGAGATTCTCGCCAGAATATGTCTCCCAGCGAGCTTCTCGCTGGATTCTGCCGAGAAGCTCGGTCGTGTGTACGCCGCCTAATACTTGTTGCACTATTAATCTACTTCATATCCCACGGACAGATGGTATAGTTAAGAAATTACATTATTCCAAAAAAAAGAATACAATAAGAAGCTAGTCATATAGGGGTAGATTCAGGTAGGAGATAAGTCGGCTTATCTCCAGATAAGACGTCTTTTCTCTGCGTTTTATGCGTCCAATCTATGCCACTGATTGCTAAAATCAGTTAAGCATAGATTTTCCTTAGATCAGACATGCGTAAGTCTCTTACGCTGTCTAATCTTATTTTCATATTTTAGGCTGGCCGCTAGGTGGCGTTCCCGTCTAAAATATGTAAATGAGCCTATATGCCGATTCCCGATTGCCGGCGCTATTCAATTACGTTGTTTGCTAACGTTAGCGTAGTACCGTCGTAATGTTATTCCTGCTATATGAGGCGCAGGCAATGTTAAGTATGGACGGCGTGCCAACGCTTTTTTTCCCGTCGTTTACATAAAACGTTCGCGAATAGGGCTTTGCATAAGTGCCGTTCACGTCGTTTAGACGTCGTATTGCTGTCGAGATTTGGAGCATGCGCACTGGGATCAATTCACGGCTTGCGCATGCGCAGTTCCTTCGGTGCGGGGACGCGCTTCATTTAAATAATACACGCCCCCTACCCGCCGAATTTGAATTTGGCCGGGTCTTTTACGCTACGCCGCCTCAACTTTACAGGCAAGTGCTTTGAGAATAAAGCACTTGCCTGAAAAAGTTGCGGCGGCCTAGTTTAAAAGCCAGACGCTAGGCATGCCTAAAGATAGGTATTTCTACCTGAATCTGCCCCATAGTTCTTACAGCACTCAAAGAAATTCTATCTAACTCGAAGGAAAATTAAAAAATAAACAGAAATCCTAACCTTAATTCTTCATAATACAAAAAAACAAAAAAAACAAAGTCTAGTTAATTCAAGGGTTAATGGACTAATTTTATACTAATATTTAATTGACCCGACTAAAAACTTGGCCCAAACTTCCTTCAGACAAATTATCTGCCGGTGATGAATGGAAAACTCCTCTCCCAGTTTGATGGCGTGTTTCAAGCCATACATAATAATAAGTAATTTTGCATTGCGCTGCCTCCATAGCCAGGTCATATTTTGCCCCGGGAAAGCGCGTTAATCAAGCTTGTCTATATGAGATATTATCTCAATAAAAGGCCTCGCTCAGGAATAAAGTGCTCATGAGTCCAGCTTAGATTTGTGGCAGGTGTTCCGACGATACAAATGATTCACAAGGCTGCAAACATCTGGAAAGCAAAGCAATTAGCACGTTGGAGCGTGCTCACCTTCCTACCCTATCAATTATTTATTGCCGTGGCGTAATATCAAAAGTTTTGGTCCAGTGTGGGACCTTCATCAGGATTAATGAATCTTGGAAAGTTTCTGCGGAGGATTTAAATAGGCTACTCCAGATAAAAGGAAAATAAATATGTTTGGTAACAGCTACTGTATAACGGTGACTGCATTCCTGTGAAGATTTTATCTTATTATTATACAGGATTTATATAACAGTTTACGCAGCGCTTTACAATATAAAAGGGAGACAATACAGCTACAATACAATAAAATACAAGAGGATTAAGAGGGCCCTGCTCAGAGGAGCTTACAATCTAATAGGGTGGTACAAAAGTTTGTACCTGTGAGGAATGAGCTGATGGAAGTGGTAAAAGATTAGCTGGAGACGTGATAGGCTTCCCTGAAGAGATGAGTTTTCAGGGATCGCCTGAAGGTAGCAAGAGTAGGGGATAGCCGGACAGTTAGAGGTAGTGAGTTTCAGAAGATGGGAGAGGCTCTGGAGAACTCCTGGAGACGAGCATGGGAGGAGGAGACGAGAGAGCTTGACAGTAGGAGGTCTTGAGAAGAGCGGAGAGGACTGCTTGGGTGATGTTTGGAGACGAGATTGGTGATGTAGCTTGGGGCAGAGTTGTGGATGGCTTTGTAGGTTGTGGTTAGTATTTTGAATTTAATTTGCTGGGTGATCGGGAGCCAGTGCAGGGATTGGAGGAGAGGGTTGTCAGAAACTGAGCGGTTGGTAAGGTGGATAAGTCTGGCAGCAGCATTCATGATAGACTGAAGAGGGGATAGCCTATAGAGAGGCAGGCCAATAAGAAGGGAGTTGCAATAGTGCTGTAACCTCTAGCAACTAATCAGTGAGCTGTAATGTGTGCTGTAACCTCTAGAAACCAGTCAGTAAGTGATTACGATATGCTGTAACCTCTGGCAACCAATCGCAATCAATGCCTGATCTGATACAGTAAACTGATTTTAAGCCTATCTGATATTTAGGCTTCATTTCCACTGGCGTTTTTACAGCCATGTTTTTTACAGCTTAAAAATGCCTGTCCATGTTTATTTTAGAAGCTGGAGCTTTAAAAACGCCGCGGCCGCGTTTTTGAGCGTTTGTGCGCGTTTTTGCGCGTTTATGCACGTTTTTAAGTGTTTTTTTTTGTCTGGCGTTTTTACAGCTCTATTGCTGGAGCTTCAGAACGCACTGGCCCCGCGTTTTTTTTGCAGCTTAGCTATCTACAGCTCAAAAACGTCATGGTGGGCATGATGCCATAGACTAACATGGACAGGCGTTTTTAAGCTGCAAAAAACGCTCAGAAAAGTGGCTGTAAAAACGCCAGTGGAAATGAGGCCTTATTGTATGTCTCAGAGCAGGTGGAGAGCAAAATTGCATGGGGGGGGGGGGCAAGAATCTTTTTGCCCGGGGTCCAATCAACATTAAAGATGGCCCTGCCAGGAGATGTGCCTTATTGACCTACCATGTGATGGTGTCTGCATAGTTCAACGCAACTTAGCAGAGCCGGTGGCTTGACATTAATGATCTTTGTGCTATCTATAAGGCCGCGTACACACGATCAGACCGGTCTGATGAAACTGGCCTTATGGACACCTGTCCGTCGGACCAAAACGATGGTTAGTACAAAAAAGCATCGGACCAAAAACCCGCGCATGCTCAGAATCAAGTCGACGCATGCTTGAAAGCATTGAACCTCGTTTTTTCAGCACGTCGTTGTGTTCTACGTCACCACGTTCTGGCCCAATGGGATTTTGGACTGATGGTGTGTACGCACATCAGACCATCAGACCACTTTAGCGGTGGCCCGATAAAAACGGTCCGTCAGACCATTCTCATCGGACCGGTCTGATCGTGTGTACGTGGCCTAAGGGTGGCATTATGACCACCAGTGTAAGGGGGGCATTCTTCCAATTGACCACCAATGTAACAGGCATTTTTCCGGCAAACCCCTAATAAAGTGGTTTTGGTAGAGGTTCTCTGAGACCTGAAAATGTGTTTGAAGGTTCCTCTGGGGTAAAACGGTTGAGAAAGGGTGGTATATGCAGTTTAACTGCATTAAAGTACCGTATATACTTGAGTATGAGCTGACCCGAATATAAGCCGAGGCACCTAATTTTACCACAAAAAAATGAGAAAACTTATTGACTCAAGTAGAAGCCTAGGGTGTCCATCTGCATGCCTCACTGTGCCTCACTGTGTCCATGTGCATGCCCCACTGTACCCATGCCTCACTGTGTCTGAGCCTCACCGTGCCCATGCCTCACTGTGCCGATGCATCACTGTGCCCATGCCTCACTGTGCCCATGCCTCACTGTGCCCATGACTAGACTTATGTTTAACATGGGAATATATAGAAGGTGTGCCCGGCTTTGAAAAATTGGTGCTTTCTGGCAATAGGCCCCCCAGACAGCAAACTTTGCACACTTGTAGAGGAAGACCAGGGGACCTAGCCCAGCCGGTACTGGGTCCCCAAAGTCACCAGATATATAACCGTTTAACATGGGAGTCTATGGAAGGGTTGCCCGGCTTTGAACAATCGGCGCTCCCCGGCCAACAAACTTTGCACACTTGTAGGCAGAGCTGTATCCTGGCCTAGGCCAACAAGGCCCAGGCCTAGGGCAGCACTTTGCAGGGGTGTCCCCGCCGGCTTGCGCTACACTGTTAGGAAAGTTAGTCTAGCGCCCCCATAAAGCCGCCGCGCTGCTTCTGGTATGCGCTTTCAATTTTGACTGTTTTTTCATCCTGGACCACAAACCTTCCTCACTGTGCTATATGTTTCTGCTGCACCATCTACTTAAAGTGGAACTATAGGCAACACTTTTACCATCCCTGTCCCATTGCGAAGAATTCCCTTCACTTCCTGCTCTATGGGCAACCAGGAAGTAGTCCCCCCCCCCCCAGGCCCTTAGAACTAGTGTCCTCACTTCAGGGCGGGTCTTAAACAACACAGGGTGTGGCCGTGACAGGAAGGGGTGGGCCATATTTAAATTAGGGGGTGTACGAGTTTAGTCAGGCTTAGGGCAGCACAAAATCTAAATACACCTCTGCTTGTAGGGAAGAGTGGGGCTATATGTGTGCCAAGTTTGGGGTCCAGGGGACCTACTGCCGGCCAGTCCCGGGTCCCCAAAATCCAGGAGATTAGGCACAAAAAGGTGACTCGAGTATAAGCCAGGAGGGGGGCATTTTAAGCACAATAAAATGTGCTGTAAAACTCGGCTTATACTCGAGTATATACGGTAATAAATAGTGGAGATTAATCTGGGTTTTAATAGTTCCCAATAATGAAGATAGCCCTCACTACTCTAAGAATGCTGCCAAGCTTTCCAAATCATTTTCAAAAAGCCAGTGCTTCAGCAGATCAACATTGAGGTATGCTGGATTGTTAAAACTGGCAGATTGCAATATTACCCATTCCACATGCACACTATTCACTAGGAGTATTTGAAATAAAAATAAAAAATAAGAGCGTTTCCTTTAGTCCCGTTCATCCAGGGAGAATCTGAATTGCAGAAAAGAATTTCCGGAGACGGAGAAAAGGGTTTTGAAAGTTGTGCTGAAATGGAGAGCAGAGGCAGCTTAAAAAGCAACTTTTATCTGACAGCCCATCAATCATATTTCAGTCTCTTCAAAGTGTCTTTCAGAGACGTGTCCCAGTTTGGACTGCACTGTCTGGACGTCCTCTGCACTTGTCTATGGGCGATTTGCAGCCTGACTGCCAATGGCTCAGTAGCATCTCTTGAAATAGGTCATAATTTAATGCATCAATTCAGAATAGGACAGTATAACGGCATGACCTTGATTCTATCCTCATCATTAGATTGCTAAAGAGGACAATGAACTGCCATTTATATTCATCAACATATACAGAGGTATCGTTTGGTAATAGACAGTCCTGTAACTATGTGTGATTGGGCCCCGCAGCAAAAGCATCAAGGGGCCTTCCTGTATCTCTAAAACAAATCTAGTGATATACATGTAGCACTACCCCCGGAAGAGCTGCTGGTTGTTTGTGTGGCTCCCCCGAATTCCTAGGGGTGAATGATGCGTATTGCATTTGGTAGAAGTAAAGTAATGTCCACGACAGGTGCTCTTTGCTGTGCTCTTTATTACCCAGCCGGGTAAAAAACAATATAACTTGTGGTGAGGAAAGTAAAGTTTAAGAAAAAAAAGGAGAACAGCAGATTCAAGCTTGATGGTAGGGAAACGGTCCTGCTCCCAAACGTAACACTTCTCTGTGCCACTCCTGTTTAAGTGGGCTTAGCGTACCCGGACAGGCCTCTCTCACTGACCTGGCAGCCGGAGTATCACTCGAACACTTGTAGGATAAAGTCCCTGCCACAGACCCTCCTTGGTGAACTTCAGGGAGACACCTCTGCCACAGGCCCTCTCTGATTTGTGGTAACGGAGGCAATCCTCCTTTGGTGAATTACGCCTGGATCTCCTTCAACTTGTCGCCCAGGTACCGACTGACAGGTGATCAATCCTTCAGTGTCCGGCTACCTTGATCCCGGATGGTTTGTCAAGGCCCTTTTGGTCCGCCAGCCTCTCTATGGCGCTCCTCAGACGGACTCCCCACCGAACAGCAATACAGCTTGGGATCCTAAAGGGTGGGAACCCAGTCACTCACTGGGTCCCCATCGCTGTTCAGATGCTCCGGGCCATTGTGGCCCCGACACCAGGAACACCGTGTGGCACGCAGGCCTCGGCCAGGTAGGCCATAACGCTGGGGCACCGTGATGTGGTCACCCTGAAGGTGGGTGCCACACTCGAAGAAGAAGACCCAGAACCAATGGAGTCTGCCCCATAAATACCCCTCCCCAGCATGCACAGCAAGGATAAACCATCCTGATTGGCTGCTGGGAAAGAGCACCCAAACCTTGACTACTGCTACCACCTACAGCACCGGTGTGGGAAGAACACCCCAGCACAACAGAATGAGCCCACATCACAGCCAAGCTAAGACAGAGACCCTGCACAACACATAACAATTTGGATCAGAGTTTAACTACACTCTGACATCCCTCTAAATGTAACTAGCACCGTTACTGTAAAGTAACCAGGCGCTACATACAATACATCAATTCTTAAACACAGTTCAGTGGAACCCTAGGGATCCTCCAGAAGTTGCTGGAGGTTCCTTAAGCAGTGAGCAGTAGAGGCTTGATCTTCTGCCTGATGGTACCCTACAGTTGCTGAGCCAATATCCCTTGTCTGGGGCCATTATTTCTACTGACCACCAATGGAAGGGAGCCCTTTCCAACCCAACTGACCACCAAGATAAATGGGCACATTTTCACTGACCACCAAGATAAAGGGGCACATTTTCACTGACCACCAACGCATGGGGGCTAAACATGATCAAGTTTGCGTGTCAAATGCTCCTGCTACACTAGGTTCCTTATTGTATAGGCATTTAAAGAGGAAGTAAACCCTCTTTTCTTAAAAAAAAAAAAAAAAAAAACACCCTGCAAGGCAAAGCCTCAATGAGCTAGAATGCATAGAATACTAGCTCATTATGAAGTACTTACCTGAGATCGAAGCCCCCGCAGCGGTGTTCGGTTACCTCCTCCGTCGGTGCTATTTCTGCACAATTCACTTCCGTGGCGATGACGTCAGTCCCGCGCATGCACGCGAGTGCCGCCACTAAAGGCATGACCGCTGTTTGTAACAGCACGCTCAGTGCGCCTGCGCACTGTTGTCTATGTTGCATGCGCCTTAGACATGGGTGTCTTTCTTTTGCAAATATCTCCTAAACCGTGCAAATATCTCCTAAAGTCTGCATTTTATTTTTATTTTTTACGCTATACATACCGTATAATCTATATTTGCAATCTGGCTTCCAGGTGCTTCTCCCCGCGGGAGTAGCCGTTTCAATGCTGAGGAGGAATGTCCTCTGGGAGGTCACCCAGATGATAGATGTCCTTTCAGAAAAAGTTCCCCCCAGCGTATGGAAACGAAAGGCAGAAAGAACATACCTACACGCTGTAAAGAGCAGGCCCTAGCAGGGGGATAGGTGCATACATAAAACTTCACATTAGTTTTGTTGTCAAAAGCCACCCCAAGAACTTTAACAAAGATGGACAAAACAAAACCAATTTTTTCCACACTAGGTAAATCCACAACTCTTCCATTATGTCTCTGCCTGTATGATTACAGTAGATTAAAGGGTCACTAAAGGAAAAAAAAATGTTTGCTGAAATGACTGTTTACAGGTTATAGAGACATACAAGTTAACTGATTCCTTTTCAAAATGATTAAAAATAGATAAAAATCAATCATATAATGTGCCTGCAGGTTAGTTTCACTTTTGAACTGGCTTCATGTTTCTGCAAAGTAGAAATAGAGACACAGAACAAAAACAAACAAATCCAGGGCAGTGTTTTGTTTTTAAAATGAATCTGATTGGTTCTGGGAAGTTTTAGACACACAGTAATGACAGCTTAAACCATCGTGAGAAAGCTCCCAGTATGGTGGTTATAAGGAAACAGACAAGCAGGAAGTGTGGAGAACAGAGCAGGATTACAGCAACTTCAAAGCAAAAACGACCAATAAGGACATGAAACCAGTACTGCAGTAAGGTAAAGGAAGCTATTTAGCTAAAAACAAAATTCCTTTGGTGATCCTTTAAGGGCCCATTTACACTGTTGCACTGCGTTGCATCAAGGCAGCATATCCATTTGAATGGGTTGCCTAATCCACCAAAATGAACCAGAAAATTAGCATGTGCTCTTTTTTCTTTCCGCAGTGCAATGCACATCTGTTGGGAAGGTGCGTTGGGGTGCCAATCAGAATGAATGGCACTGCAACATGCCAAAGTGCATAACACAAATTACTGCAGCACGGGACCCTTAAAGCAACCAATGTCCTAGTCTGAATACTGTAGCTTTACAAAAAGAAGACAACAGTAATAATGTGTAAGCTCTAATACCATATAGTATGGAGATTACATGGAGTTTGGACTCCCAAACCTGAGGAGGCAGAAAGCATGTCACAGTTCAGTATATGTGGGTTGGAGGGGGAGTTAGGATTTTAAGTGACAACCTTCTTCAAGCAACAACACACTCTGCAAGAAGAGGATTTGTTTGAAAACATGTACAGGGCCATAAATATAGAGGGAGGGGGGGGGGGGGGCAGATAAGGGAATTTGGGACTTTATATGAGGCATAGGACTTGTAGGTCCAATGTCTCCATCCCTGTATAACATGTACAAGGCCATATCAGCGTTAATTTAAATACAAAGTTACTACATACAATGATCAATGCTAACCAGACATCCACTGTTATCCTGTAAGAAAGACGTCCCATCTCTGCCCCAAGCTACATCAACAACCCAAAATCCTAATCTCAAAATATCAACCAAACTGTCCTCTTTACTCCTCCCAAGATGTCCTGCCCCTCTAGGTCCTTTATTTGCTCTTCCATGCTCACCAAACACGTAAGAAAGCCATCCACATCTCTGCCCCAGAGTACACCACTGACTCAAAATATCCACTTCACTCTTCCCAAGATCTCCTGCTTCCTAGCTCCCTTGTTCCTACCTACATGTTCTTCTCACGGGCATCTCCAGAGCCTTTTCAGTCCTCTAAAACAACTAAGCCATCTATAAGGCCACGTACACACGATAAGTCCATCCGATGAGAACGGTCTGAAGTTCAATGCTTCCAAGCATGTGTCGACTTGATTCTGAGAATGCGTGGATTTTTAACCGGTGCTCGTGTGTACTAACAATCAGTTTTGACCTATCGGTTAGCCATCCATCGGTTCAATTTTAAAGCAAGCCCTCTGTTTTTTGACCGAAGGATAACGGACCGATGGGGCCTACACACAATCGGTTTGGACCGATGGAAACCGAACCTCAGTCCGTTTTTATCGGTTTGAACCGATTGTGTGTGTACGCGGCCTAACTCTTCCCCTAACTACATTGCCAACCACATCTTAAAATATCACCCAACCTGTCCTCTTCATTCCTCTCAAGACCTTTATCTCCTTTGTCACCTCCTCCCATGCTCTGCCCCAAGACTTATTGGAAAGCAAAACTACTGCATACAATAAGCAATGCTAACCAGACATCCACTGTAAAGTCTGTAAGGAAGCCATCCACATATCTTCCATAACCTTTGACACCAACTCAAAATATCACTCAAACTGTCTACTTTACTCCTTCCAAGACCTCCTGCTTTCTAGATCTAATGTTCCTTCTTCCACATTCCCCTTAAGGACATCTCCAGAGCCTCTTCCATTCTTTGGAACAACAAAACCATCCACAACTCTTCCCCTAACTACATTGCCAACCACATCTCAAAATATCATCCAACCTGTCCTGATTCCTCTCAAGACTTTTATCTCCCATGCTCCCCTCCAAGACTTTTGGAAAGCAAAACTACAGTACTGCATACAATGAGCAATGCTAACCAGACATCCACTGTAAAGTCTGTAAGTAAGCCATCCACATATTTCCATAACCTTTGACACCAACTCAAAATATTACTCGAACTGCCTACTTTACTCCTCATAAGACCTCCTGCTCCCTAGCTCACTTGTTCCTTCTTCCATGTTCTCCTTCAGGAAATCACCAGAGCCTCTTCCATTCTCTGGAACAACAAAACCATTCACAACTCTTCACCTAACTACATTGCAAACCGCATCTCAAAATATCACCCAACCTGTCCTCCCAACCTTCATTCCTCTCAAGAACTCTAGCTCCATTGTCACCTCCTCCCATGGTCTACTCAGAGATTTCTTGGAAAGCAAAGCTACTGCATACAATGAGCAATGCTAACCAGACATCCACTGTAAATCCTGTAAGAAAGCTGTCCCATCTCTGCCCAAAGCTACATCAACAACCCAAAATCTCAATCTCAAAATATCAACCAAACTGTCCTCTTTACTCCTCCCAAGATGTCTTGCCCCTCTAGCTCCCTCATTCGTTCTTCCATGCTCACCAGACATCTACTGTAAAATCTGTAAAAAAAAAACATCCACATCTCTGCCCCAGAGTACACCACTGACTCAAAATATCCACTTCACTCCTCCCAAGATCTCCTGCTTCCTAGCTCCCTTGTTCCTTCCTCCATGTTCTTCTCCTGGGCATCTCCAGAGCCTGTCCAGTCCTCTGGAACAACTAAGCCATCTATAACTCTTCCCCCAACTACATTGCCAACTGCATCTCAAAATATCACCCAACCTGTCCTCCTCATTCCCCTTTAAGACCTTTTATCTCCCTCCTCCCATGTTCTCCTCCAAGATTTATTGGAAAGCAAAACTACTGCATACAATGAGCAATGCTAACCAGACATCCACTCAAACTGTCTACTATACTCCTCCCAAGACCTCATGCTCCCTAGCTCCCTTGTTCCTTCTTCCATGTTCTCCTTCAGGACATCTCCAGAGCCTCTTACATTCTCTGAATCAACAGAACCATACACAAATCTGCCCCCAGCTACATCAGCATCCTCATCTCAAAATGTCACCCAAACCATCCTCTTTCCTCCTCCCAACACCTCCCATGCTCTTCTCTAGAACATTCTCTAGAACATCTCTAGAGTATCCCGGGGTCTCCAAACTATGGCCCTCCAGTTGTTCAGAAACTACCATTCCCAACATGCCTAGTCATGTTTGTGAATGTCAGAGTTTTACAATGCCTCATGGAACCTGCAGTTCCGCAACACCTGGAGGGTCGTACAAAATGAAGGAAAAACTTTCTGGACAGCCGCACTCCAAAAATAAATTTATTTTATTTTAACAACAAACTGAATAAGCACTAAAGTTTGGTGTGAAATGCGTCAGGTTGTCATTGCATTGCCAGCACCCATGGCTTTGGGTCAGGTGAGGAAACTTTCTGATTAGTATCCTAGAGCGGTGATTTCTCTCTTTCAACCTGGAGGGTCGTAGTTTGGAGATCCCTGCTCTGGAACATCCCTACCCCAATCGACCCAGCTATCCCCAACTCTATCCGGCAGAAAACTCACTTCTTCAGGGAAGCCTATCCCACCTCTATCTGACAACTGAACTTGTGCTTTCACAAATAACTCATCCCCACACAAGTATTACCTTTTGTATCACTTGCTCTTCCTTTTTTAGATTGTAATCTCTGACGAGCAGGGCCTTTCTAACTCTCTTGTCTTGAGTTGTATTGTTACTGTATTGTCTCCTTTTATTTGGAAAGTGCTGCTTTTGGTGCTTTTGCTTTATAGATCCTGTATAATAATAACTACAGCAGACGATGGTATCCTGATTACCTTAGTTGAATCTGACAATTTTGGCTCAGATTCCACTGCTGTCAATGTTGTCCCGAACGTTATGCAAAAACTTTTCACAAGCAGGCCTGCATAGCTATAGATGGCCGAAATCTGGATAATCAGCTTTTCTGCCAAACTAAGCACAAAAGGCAGACACAGATAAGCAGCTTGTCTCATGGCTTATTTATTGCGGATTTATTACTGACCCTTCTGATAAAGCCATGAAGCCTCCAATAGCTCAATGTCTTTCTCACTTCCTATTTTTTGCTACACGCCATGTTATTTTTATTTTTTTTGCCCGCACAAGGTGGAAGCTTCATCAACCTT